>OW240923.1:36315423-36410282 GCA_933207985.1 Pelobates cultripes
GATGGAGTCAATAGGCCGTGAACCACCACTGACCTCGCCACTGGCAGAATCAGTGTCACCTAGGTCTCTGTGATGCGAAGATGATCAAGGACTCTCGCCAACATCGAGAAAAGTGGCACGCATATGCCCCTTGCGTTGGCCCAGGTTGGAGAAATAAATCGCCTAAATCGCCATAGGGCAGACTGATGCCACCGGGTACGAGGCCCCTCCTGTCAGTCTGCCCTGTCGGAGAGCCAGCCTCAAGTCTGCAGCTCCGCCGGGAGTGAGCTGCAGACTGAGTGCTCTCGCGATCTCTAGCCTGTCAGAGTGTTGCCACGGGTTACCACGGCAACACTGACTGAAGATCGCGAGACTCACCATGTGGTCTGCAGCTCACTCCCGGCGGAGCTGCAGACTGAAGAGAGAGAGAGAGAGAGAGAGGGCGCCTGCTGGACCACCAGGGAAATAAATACACACACCCTGTCACAGCCCCCCTCCACACACCTTATCATCCCCACGCACACACTGTCACCCCCACACACACTGTCACCCCATACACATACACAATAACCATTCCCAAACACATTCAGCCCCCACACACTGTTACCCCCTTCACCTAGCCACACTCACATTAAACCCTCCTAATCCTGTCACTCTCACCCCCAACAACAATACCAAACTCACCTGCCCATGCTTTACCACACACCCTATCATATTAACCCCCAAATCCTGTCTGGCTTAACCTTCTGTTGCACTTTTGCACACAGTCCCCAACCTCTATCAGTCTGTCCCACTCACCCCCTTCACCCTGCCACACTCACCCTACAACATAAGCCCCTCCAATCCAGACCCTGGGGAGATAGCGCAGCTAAGCGGACAAGGGCACATGTAGGAGTGTGGGGATAGATGCAAGGGAGTGACTTGGGTAATGTGTGTGGGAGGGGTTAGGCTCAATATAAGTTAGCGTGGGGGAGGTCTTACCTCAGTGCCACTTGGGATTCGGGCCAGCAAACAGCTTCCTGTCCTCCTGCTCCTGTTTGCCTGGGCCTTTAGTCTTCACAGCTTGAGGTGATGGATGTCGAGGCGATCCTGTCGTCCCTCAGGGCTGCTGCTGCGCTGGATGGTGGCCGGCAACTGAGGGAGCAATTCCAGAGCATTAATGGAGGTATGGCTGCCGGTGTGGGCACCCTCCGTGGCCTACCCTCCCCTGGGGCACCCCCTGCGGTGTCCCCTGCTGCCTCCCATGCGGCCCCTGCCCCTGGGGGCCGCACCAGCACTGGCAGGCGTTCCCGTCCACCTGCCAGGCTCTCTCCTGATAACACTCCTCGGGCCCGGTTGAGGAGCAGGAGCCCGGGCCCGAGGCATCGCCGGGACCGCGTGGCTGGGGCTCCGGACACGCGGCCTGGGTCCAGTGGCCGGGATTTGCGGCCTTCCGCGGCTGCACGGGCGGTGCAGTCTGCCCCCTCAAGGCCTGAGGTGAGGCCTTCATCTGCCGCGCGCCCTGCGGCCCGGAGGCCTGGTGCGCGGCCTACCCGGTGGGCTCCACGTGCCCGGCCGGTTCCCCTGCCTCCCGCCCCGGCCGCCAGTATGGGAACGCGGTCCGGGGGCAGTGGGAGGCCTGCATCCCCCCGCGGCCGGCGGGGGCGTGGGGCTGCCGCTGGGGCCCCGGTGGTGAGTGGGGGCACGCGGGGTACCGTGGTACCGCCGCTGGGGGTGCGTGGGGGGTCCCCTTGTATGTCGGGAGCCTCCTCTGGCAGTGAGGAAGGCTCCCGGTACTCTCCCTCCCCTGTCCCCTCCCCCTCCCATGTGCGTTCCGCGGGGGGGTCCCCTGGGGGGCCCAACTTCCCACTGAGAGGGCCCCCGGGTCCCCCTCACGTTTCTCTGGCCTCCTCTTCCCCCCTCCCTCCCCCTCTCTCTTCTGTGGGTGTCCCCTCCCTTCTTCCTCCTTCCCTGCCCCCCCCTGTCTGTCTCTCCCTCCCCTGGGGGCTACCCTACTCTATCTGGGCCCCCTCTGTTCTCCACCCCCCCTCTTACCTTGCCTGGGCCCCCTCCCCCCCCTGCAAGTCACTTACCTCGGCCATCTCCTCTGGGGCATGGGCTCACGTCCTCTTCGCTGCTCTCTCCTCAGGATACTGCTGCTGTTCGTGGATCCGGCCAGCAGGTGGCGCCTGGAACACAGCTAATCTCTTCTCTGGATGCTGGAACCCAATTTTCAGTGCCTCAGTCTTCCATGAATGCAGCGCAGCAGGGTTTGGATCGCCAAGCTGCCGCCGGTGAGTACAATGTTCCCTCCTCTATTGCCGCTTCTGGTCTCGGGTTGGGGGGGTTTCTTTCGTGTCTCAGAGGTTTGTTAGATCAATGGGAACAGGGGGCGGCGGGAAAAGGGGGCACCTCTGTGGATAGTCAGCTGCGATCTGTTTGGTCCCCCGCGCAGTTTCCCCCCGCAGTTCCGATTCTCCCTCCTCCCAGGCCCCTTTCAGTGGTGGGTAGTGGTTCGTTGCCCCTGGGACCCACGGGAGATGGTGTTTGTGCGCCTGTGGGTGACGCTCCCCCTGAGGCGGGCGTGGCAGACGTGGCGCGTGGCGCCGCCTATATGTGCTGGTCTGGCCCTCTGGGTCTGCACTTAAAGCAGGAAACGAGGGAAAAAATTTGGAAGGGTGAGTTCGTCGAGATATTTTCTCTCCTGCCGCTGGAGGAAGCTCCTCCCGTGACAGAGAAAGACAGTAAGGAGTCTGAAAAAGACAAGGAGAAATACCGCTATCGGAAAATTCCCAAAACGTTTGGGAATTGGATTCGGGCGTTCTCCATCCTAGCCAGCGTGGTGGGGGAGAAAGCTCCCCAGAAGTGTTCTGCGTTGTTCTGTTATCAGGACACGATCTGGAACGCCTGTCGAACCTATGGGGGGCTGGGGTGGTGGAGGTACGACGAGCAGTTCCGGCAGCGGCTGGCGGTGCGTCCTTCGTTGTCTTGGGACCAGATGGACATTGGTCTCTGGCTCGCAATTATGACCCGTCCAGCTCCTCAGCAGGGTGCGGTTTTGTCCTTTCTTGGGGGGGCCGGTGGGGGCTCCTTTGCCCCATCGGCCCCCAATCAAAGGACAGGCTGTTGTTGGAAGTTCAACGACAGTCACTGCAAGTGGGGGTCCTCGTGCCGGTTTAAGCACGAGTGCTCCAGCTGCAGCTGGGCTCATCCCGCCTCTCGCTGTTTCAAGCGTGGGAAAACGGGCGAAAAAGGGGACATGGGGGCTAAGGGCGACGACACCGGTGCTCGTAAACGCGATGCGCCCGTGGCTCGACCTTTATAGGAACCGGGCGGCAGCACGGATCCTAGTGGAAGGGTTTGAGCATGGTTTCTGGATCCCCTTTTCGGAGCGCCCTCCCCAGCACTCTGTTCGGAACCTCAGGTCCGTGCGGGAATTTCCTCATGTGGTTCGGGAAAAACTGGGGAAGGAGGTCTCCTTGGGCTGGATGGCCGGCCCGTTTTCCTTCCCTCCCATGCCTAACTTGCGGGTTTCTCCTTTGGGCGTGGTGCCTAAGAAGGAACCGGGTAAGTTTCGCCTAATTCACCATTTGTCTTACCCCCGGGGGGGTTCGGTGAATGATGACATCTCAGCGGAGCTTTGCAGGGTTTCCTACGCCTCTTTCGATGCTGCAGTTCGCATGGTGAGGGCTGCTGGCCCCGGGGCGCTGCTAGCAAAGGCGGACGTGGAATCTGCTTTTCGGTTGCTTCCAGTGCATCCGGAGTGCCATCATTTACTGGGCTGTGCTTTTGAGGGCCAGTTCTTCGTGGATATGTGCCTACCTATGGGTTGCTCTCTGTCATGTTTCTATTTTGAGTGCTTTAGCACTTTTCTAGACTGGGTGGTGCGGAGGGAAGCTGGGGTCTCTTCCCTTCTGCATTACCTGGATGACTTCTTGTGCGTAGGGCCGGCGGAGTCGCACGTCTGTGCCCTCTTGTTGCGGGTTCTCGGGGAGGTGTTTCAGCATTTTGGTGTTCCGTTGGCTCATGACAAGACGGTGGGTCCGGTCACGTGCCTTAGTTTCCTGGGCATTGAAATCGATTCGGTAGCCAGGGAATGTCGGTTGCCTCAGGACAAGGTCCTGGACCTGCGCCTGGCGGTTTCGCAGGCTCTAGGGCGGCGGAAAATCCAGCTGCGTGGCCTGCAATCTCTGCTAGGAAAATTCAATTTCGCTTGCAGGATTTTGCCCATGGGACGTATCTTTAACAGGCGCTTGGCGGCGGCATCGGGGGTCGTTCGCCCGCAGCACTTTATCCGGCTAACGCGCCCCTTGCGGGCTGATTTGGCTGTCTGGGATTCCTTTTTGGCCTCCTATAATGGGAGGTCGTACTGGCAGGCCCCGGAGGTTTCTAATGCGGACCTACATCTGTTTACAGATGCGGCTGGCTCAGCCGGTTTTGGGGCCGTCCTGGGCTCCAAATGGTGCGCTGACTCATGGCCCGAGTCCTGGCACACAGCAGGGCTCACTCGAAACTTGGCGTTTCTGGAGCTCTTTCCTATTCTGGTAGCGTTGGAGGTATGGGGTTCCTTGCTAGGGGACAGACGGGTGGTTTTCCATTGCGATAACTTGGGGGTGGTTCAAGCCATTAACCAACAGTCGGCTTCCTCCCCCCCCGTGGTTCGCTTGCTGCGGCGCCAAGTTTTGCGCTGTCTGGAGCTGAACGTGTATTGTAGGGCTGTACACATACCGGGTGTTCGTAATGTGATGGCCGATGCTCTCTCTCGTTCACAGTGGGACGTGTTTCGGGCAGTGGCCCCGCAAGCCGAATTGGAAGGTGTCCCGTGTCCGACAGAGATGTGGTCATTGGGCCTGACAGATTAATGGAATTGGTCCGTAGGTCGGTTGCTGCTGCCACATGGTACCGCTATAACAAGGTTTGGAGGGAATGGGACGGGTGGGAGAGGTCCAAAGGGGGCTTCCAGGATTCGGCCACTCGTCTGCAGGGTCTGGTGCTTCTCTTGGGGGAGTGGGAGGCCATTGGGCTGTCTCCCTCGGCCATTTCGGCGCGCCTGGCAGGGCTTAGCTTCCTGTTTAAGCTGCAGGGTTGGGAGGACGCTACCAAGGCGTTTCTTGTACGCCAGGTGCTGAAGGGTTTGAGGCGAGGTAGGGTGTCTACACGGGATTCGAGGCGTCCTGTCTCGGGCACGCTCTTAACCTCGTTGTGTGAGGCACTGCACGGGGTTTGCCATTCGGATTTCGAGGTTCGGCTTTTTCGCCTGGCCTTTTCCCTGGCATTCTTTGGTGCCATGCGGATTGGGGAGCTGGTGTGCCCCAATCGGCAGCGGGTAGGGGGTGTGCTGTTTGAGGACGTTACGTGCACCGCGGATGGGATCTCGTTCAGGATCCGCCGCTCTAAGACGGATGTTTTGGGTAGGGGTAAGTGGGTCCGGTTGGGGGCCGTGCCTGGTTCTGGCATTTGTCCTGTGTGGTCCTTTGGGGAATATTGCGCCTTGCGGCCTGCTACGGCACTGCCTCTCCTGGTACATAGGGATGGGAGTTTCCTGTCGCATTTTCAGTTTATTCGAGTGTTTCGTTTGGGGCTGGAGGCCATGGGTTTGGTTGGCAAGGAGTTCGGGGGCCACTCGTTCCGTATTGGGGCGGCTACTGAGGCCTCTAGGCTTGGCATGCCTGCGCAGGTGGTTCAGAGGATTGGTAGGTGGGAATCAAGACGTTATGTTTCCTATGTTCGGCCGGAGGGTTTACTGTCGTAATTTCTTTCCACAGTTTCGGTTCCCCCCAGGATTTGGATCATCGGGCACTCTTATGTTTACTGGGCTGGGCAGCGTGCGGCGGTACGGCCTGGAGGCGAGCGGTTGGGTTTCACGCCTTCCGTAGCAGAGGTTCGATGGTTCGGTGCGAGGGGTATGCGGTGGGTTCGGCTCCTCCCTGAGTTGGTGCAGCTTTCTCACCTACTAGGGGTGCCGAGTGTCCTGGTGATCCACTTAGGGGGGAACGATTTGGGTTCAGTGCCCATCTGGGATTTGATTTCGGTGGTGAAGCGGGACTTAGCCCGCATTCTAGTCCTATTCCCCAACGTGCGCTTGGTCTGGTCAGAAGTCATTGCACGGAACTATTGGCGTGGCGCTAGGAGCCAGAGTGCCGTGGAACGGTGCAGGCGCAAGTTTAACAGGCGGGTTTCCCAGTTTGTTTTGGGGGTTCGGGGGATTCCTATCCGCCATAGGGTTTTTGAGCGTGAGGCGGCCGCATTTTTTCGAAGGGATGGTGTGCACCTGACGGAGGTCGGGCTCGACCTTTTTAATCTCGCCCTACAGGAGGCGGTGGAACAGGCCATGGAGGGTTTTGGTGGGGTTCCCCGCTGATTTAGGGGTAAATCAACGGGTCTGGTGGCGGGGGTATGTCCTTGCCAATTAAGTTTGAAGGGTTATGTTTAAGGATGGAGTAAGTTCATTATGTTTGCAGGTCTCAACCTCCCCTGCTTCAAACGGTTAACATTAGGTTGCCTGAGGTGTCGTGCCCATCGAGCGTGGATAAGGTCGGCTGATGGCGGGCATTGGAAAGAGATGATTTATGACGAGGGGGGAGGTGAGAGGAAGTGGTGTTTAGGAACCACTGTATGTTTATTGGCAAGGACGGTTGGGTCACTGCATAACACTGTGTTGAGTAATATGTTTATATGTTAATTTATGATTATTTATTTCGTTACAGAAAGAAGAGATTTAATAAAAAGTTATGGATGTGTTATGCAGTTATTTATTGATGTTATAATAAATGCTGTGGCCTGTTCATCCATACTAAGTTGTTTGTCGTTATTGGGGGGTTTAATGGGGCTAGATTTGTTCTAGACTGCATCGCGATTCCCCACTACGTACCTACATGTCCTCCAACTGTGTCACACTCTCCCCCCAAACCTGCCACTCACACTTTCACATTAACTTAATCCTGCCAGGTTAACCCCCTTAATCTTGTCACACTCACCTCCCCTCATTATGTTACACTGCCTCCTCCAAACATGGCACATTCACCCCAACCCTGTGATACACCCCCCTCACACTATGCACACGCAGCCTGTCACATTAACCTCCTCCAACCATGTCACAGTGGCCCCTTTCATTCTCACCCTCCCTCATTCGGTCACACTCACATCACCAACCCCGTCTCATTTACTCCCCTCACAGTCACAAACTGAAGACATTCATCATACATACATGCACAAAAGTCACAGGCAGCCCCCATAAACACCACACATCGCAAGCAGCTACACCACACACATACGGTCCCAGACACATGCTCATTCATGCACAAGGATACTCTCACTCAGACACACACTTTCATGCACATACACAGGTAGACAATGCTAGACACACTCAGAAATACACACACCGGCAGTAATGTATACTCCAGAGTCGTGTATAAATGATTAGCATAATTACTAATTAAATTGGTTTATTGCAAATTTAACAGCACCTTATACACACACACAATACAACCCCCATTTTTTGTTCCACTTTGGGTGTTAGTGGGGGTCTCATGTTTAAGTTTCGCCTAAGGCCTCACAAAGTCTAAAGCCGCCACTGCTGAGGTGTCCTGTTGCCAATCTCTGGCATGAAAACAAGTCCAAAAAAGGAAAGAATCTACAATACAATAATAGCAGAGAAAAACATAGTGCAATACTGTTGTAAAAATTTGTAAAGTGAAAAGTAGGTATAGTAGTTGCACTCACAAACCAAAATTGATTGTAGCCAGAAGGAGGTTTTATTTTCCCCTGAGGAAGTTCAATTAGTTGACCGAAAGGCGTAGGGCTATTTCCATTAGTGCAGAGTTTTATTATTATTATTTTATTTGTTTATTTGTTTTTATTTTTATTTTGTTTTATTTATCATTACTGTTGTTCTTTCTGGTGCTCCATTCTACTGGGACCCTGTGACTGAACTAACCTTATATGATGTGCCTATATCTTACTTCCACTTTGCAAGTGCATTTTTATATTAAAAGTATTTATTTTTATCAAGATACTCTGCACTATCATTATTCTTCTTTCCTTCTCCATATTGGCCATGATGTCCTGCGAATTTTGAGTTTTCAACTATATTGATGATACGCCTACAATCAATTTTGGTTTGTGAGTGCAACTACTATACCTACTTTTCACTTTACAAATTTTTACAACAGTATTGCTTTTCTCTGCTATTATTGTAATGTAGATTCTTTCGTTTTTTGTACCATTTTAAGGACTGTGAGGGTAACTGTATTTAGGATTTTTCCTACCTGCTGCCCACTAAGTGTGTTCTATCCACGATTTGGTGTATCTGCACAGTTTTGTATTTTGCTATATGAAAACCAATCCGCAGTGAGGTTGGTGATCTCCCGAGGGTACTTTGGTCGGAGAGTAACCTTGCATGGAAGTTAGAAGTGGTAAATGTCTTTCGTTATTACTATTAGAGCCGCTGAGATATTGCCCATGTGAGAATAAGAATACAACAATCTGACGTGTCCTTGGCTAGCTGCAGGTCGCAGGTGATCCCGCCAGTCGTCTCTTCCCTAGACCATGGGCCTCCAGTGGGAGTATGTGCAGTGAGCTTCCCAGTCCTAGAGGCTGACAGTCGATTTCACTACGAAATCTGGTGCAGATCCGAAGATGGCTCTGCTGTTCCATGTTGGTATATGTGGAAGCCATCATGAATTTCTGTTCACCGCTCCAGTGAGACCATCATCCAGTGGTCCTAGAAGCGCCTTGTCCCCAGGTAATAGGCTTTCAGGTATTGCATAGCCCGATAATGTAGAGTCCCTCAGAAGGTCGCCTGTATAAAAGAGGGAAGGAGTCACATCATTCTGGCCAGGAACCGAAGGGGAATGGAGTTCTTGCGGAGTATGTAATGCATCTCCCTGCAAATTCCGGTCCTTTCACACAATCCATTGAATCCCAGCATGTCGTCTAGATAGGTAAGGCAACGGATTCCCTTGTGGTCTGACTGGCTTCAGACGTTTCTTGAAGTACCATGGGTTGAACACATAATGGTAGACATGTAAATTGGCATGGTCGGTCCAGTCAATTAAACCAAAGGAATGGATGACTCTCTGGTGTGATTAGCATGGACAGGTATGTGTCCATCCAATCCAAATTAGTGAACCCATCTTAGGTGCGGAGGAGATGAGTACCATCCATCTTGAAGTGACGATACACCACGAATACATTGGGTAGGCATAGGATGAGGACAGCTTGATAGTCTTTTGACCATAAAGATATTGATGAGGTAACCAGTGATGTCTGGAGTGAATTGTCCAGCGCTTCTAGTGAATAAGGTGTAAATCTCCTCATCTATGAGGTTTGTGGTCCTCTGAAACCCGCAGGGGAGGCGGTTATGGGCTATGGAAATTGCGACTCCCAAGGTTTGAACAGCGATACTGATGAAGTATTAGCCCACTGAGCTAGCTTACCACACTTGGTCGTTCTGCTCGGGAGTATAGAAGAATTCTATGACATATCCTCTGACTGTCTGGAGGACTCTGGCGTTCGTAGATATTGCTTCCCAATTTGAGAAGAGGAGACCATTGACCGTGGTTACATCATGAGAGCATTGAAACAGGAGATATTTACGAATATACATATTTCTTCAGTTCCGGATTTGCAGGAGACCTCCCCTTTGTCTGTGGATTTTCGGGACTCTTCCTTATAAAAAAAAGGGTTAGGCCATCTCGAAAAATCTTGGACATATCACGAATCCGTTTCGGGGCTCGTCATGGTACCCTTCCAGTGTCGTTCAGATACGGGTGCTTGGTCTTAGGGGTGTGACAGATCCATCTATATAGACTGGGATTGCTGGTTCGTCTGTTTTGCCTCTTTTCGTGGAATTACCTGTCCGTATGCCCCTGTTCGTTTATTTGACTTTCCTGCCGAACAAAACTACCGAACGGACGGCCACCCAGAAGAGAAGTGTGCTGCTGGTTAACCTCTTGATCCCAACCCAACGTTGTGGTTAACCGCAGACACCTTTCAATTAAAACCGAATACAGGGTGGTCGTCGTTCGTATGTCGACCACGAGGCGGCGGCCATTTTAAAACGGGTGAAAGACCAGCGGTGGTCGGCACAGATTCTATGGAACTGAAAACGGACACTTTTTACGCCAAACACCGCTAAAGCCACCGACCTCCCTTCTCGATCGACAAAAGCATACGAACACCGGCCGTTCGGGAGTTTGAACCGCATGAATGGACTTAACGCAGATAGCCTTCCCATGGAGTCAATCGCATACCGAAAGACTGTAATAGACTTTGACTCCATGGCGATTGAACTATGCGTATGGGATCTGAGCACTATTCGCCAATAATATGCACTCAGATCCAGGCTATCTGGGGATATGTTACACGAATGAGAAATGTTCGGCAATTGTAAAGTTATATATTTTTATGTGTTTTTTGGGTTGTATCTAAAATGGCGATTTGCCTCTGTCCTGGGAGATAATTGAATTATTTCTCAATTATCTCCAGGGCAGAGGGGAGGAAACCATGATGCATGCTGGGAATATTATGTGCCTGTGTGTCCTGAAATCCTGTATGTCCATCTGCCGATACAGTCTCCCATTTGGTCCCCTAGGGGAGTGTCCACCAAGTGGGAGACCTGCATAAATACAGGCGGGTAGCCCACAGTAAACCCAGTTCATGTTTTACCCTCAATGCGGAGCTTGGTCTCGTTATTGGAGGGGAATTTACTACACGAATAGCGACTGCCGGATGGAATTATTAGCCGCTTGGGAGATACATGGTTTCGGCTGTTAGCAGCGATTCGTGAGTTTACTGATTGGGAAGTGAAGTACCCGTACGGGTCCTGTTCGGGAGATTGGAGTATTCCCCTGCTTGCAGTTTGTATGATTGGAGTTGGTACGAATGCAGCTTGCGTTATGGTGAGAGGGGAGGATTAACTAAACGGCGGTTTTATTATTTGATGCTGAGGTTGCCGTTACAAGGGGTCTTGTAGCCCATAAATTCATTGGCAAGTGAGACACCATCTCTGGAAGACCCTGACCCAGCATCTTGGGGATTGCTGTTTCTACTGAGGCTGCAACAGCGGCATTTACCATAGACTGAAAGTCTTGAGTGTGAGGCTGGGCGAGTTGCTAGTGATGTGTGTCAGTTGAACCTTTTGGTCTGAGGAATATAGATTAGGTTTAGGTAAAGGTACAGGTGTAAACTTGTTGGAACTGGGGGTCATTCAGGGTATCAGGCAATCAGAGCCTGCATGGTTTTATGTTAGTGATGCACTAATGGCAGACAGCCAGAAGAGGGGGTCGCTCTTTATGCGACCAGGAATGACTATCGAGTTGAAATGGAGTAATATCCCCTGTGAAGTAGGGAGACATTAGGAGTCTCAATACTGTGTTAGGGGTTCACCCTAGTTATGTCCCACTAAGGTGGAATCAGTACCACTGAGGGGATCACCCTCAAGAGTATGCGTGAAATAGTTGCATCACAGCAGTGTTGTAGTATGGTACTGTTCCGGCAAGCAGTCCATATATAGCACCAAGAAGTTTAGAATGCTTGGGGGGTCACCCCAGCTTGAAGGCAGATGTGGTTCCTATATTCAAAAAGGGTTCAAAATCCTTGCCTGGAAATTATAGACCTGTGAGCTTAACTTGTATGGCTGGGAAAATATTTGAAAGGTTATTAAGGGATAATATTCATGAATTCCTTGAGAAGAACATGGTTATCAGCAAAAATCAGAATGGTTTTATGAAGCACAGGTCATGTCAAACTAACTTGATTGCGTTCTACGAAGTAAGTAGAAATATAGATCAGGGTGTTGCAGTGGATGTGATCTATTCAGATTTTGCCAAGGCATTTGATACAGTCCCACAATAGATTAGTGTTCAAACTCAAGGAAATCGGTCTAGAGGAAAATGCCTGTTCTTGGGTAGAACATTGCCTTAAAAACAGAGTACATTAATGGTAAATTTTCAAGCTTAATAGAGGTGGCAAGTGGTGTCCCTCAGGGGTCTGTTCTGGGACCCCTTCTATTTAACATGTTTATAAATGAACTTGAAGTAATAAGGTGCTCTATGGTGACTGTTTGCATGGAATTTAGTTTTTTTGTGTGCTTGAGATCAAGAAAGCTTAGACCTAGTCCCAGGCGTATTTCACTTCTTCTAAATGTTGGAGAAGACATCTGGAAGGCTATTAGGGGTGATGGCCATAGGTGATGAATAACAAAGTGTACCACAAGGCTTCATGCTTGGCTTTATCTCTATTAGTATGCGAGTGATAAGTAAATGAAAAAGATAGATTGATGCACATCTCCACACAAAAATCCCTCCAGAACTTAAAAGTAAACTAAAAACCCCTGTCTGATACAATAACATTAGGTATGCCATGGAGTCTATATAACTCTTTCATAAAAATGTGTGCTATTTTGGTAAAAGTGGTCAGTTTTGAAAACGGTATAAAGTGTGCCATTTTGGAGAAGTGGTCAACTACAACCACTATCTTTGTATTTGCTTTGAAGGGTGGTAGGTCCTGTGACGGAACGCCGTCACTGCGTACCATGCCCACATGCTTGCCTGCTTATGGGGTTCAGGTCAGGGCTATTTAACAATATATTGCTTGTCTGTGCCTCTCCCCCTCCCTTTTCTGAATATATTGCTCATGGGAGGGATTACCCTGTAATGTTGTGTTGGCGACCCCTTGCATTGGGGCTTTTGCATAAAAGGCCTTGTGTGGCCAGAGTGTGTTATTGGGAGATGGGACAGTCAGTCTCTCTCCCCAGCGGCATAGTGTGTTATTCGTAAAAGGGATATTCATCTCTCTTCCCAATGGAAGGGTGTGTTAATAGGAGTGTAGACAGTCGGTCTCTCTCCCCAGCAGCGGAATGAGATCCAGGGGGAGATTGAGTATTGTTCACTACCTCCCCAGTATCCCAATCAGTGTCAGGGGGAGAGCACAGTTGGCTCTCCTCCCCAGAAGCCAGCCATGACACCAGTAAGGCACAGGAAGCAGAGCCGCGACAGATGCCCCAAATGACACCCATCATCCTCAACCAACCGGAAAAAAATAATGTGCTATGCACCTCTCCTTTACACTGCGATCTTGCTCTAAAACATTACTAGATGTATCCTTTCTATGCTGGTGATGAATTTATGGTGGAATATTTTGCAGATTTATTTTTGTTATTTTTATGCTTGTTTGTTTTTTTACACATTATTAGTTCCTGAAAAAGGAAAATTGAAATCACATATTATATTTAAAATGTTAAATTGTTTTAGCTAAATATAAATGTTATGAGTTCTTTAACCCCTTCAGGACACATGACATGTGTGACATGTCATGATTCCCTTTTATTCCAGAAGTTTGGTCCTTAAGGGGTTAAAGTAAAGTGGTTTGAGGTCTTTTAGCAGGCTACAACTGTATATGTGTGTATATATGTCTAATTTACAAATTTTAAATTTTTGCTATTTATCTATTTTACGGAACTATGGGGTTCCTGCAATAGATTAAATATATATTTGTTTAATCCTATACCAAAACAGGTAATTTTTATGATTTTTTTCACATTTCCCCCCTTTCCATATGGTAAATCCATATAATAAGACTAACATACAGACTAATATATAAAATATATATATATTTTTTTAAATAGACCGGTCCTTTTTTATTGCCTTCAAATAAAAACTCTTTAACCATGTATTGATCTTACCACCTATTACATTTTTTCTAGCAAGAATGTACATTTACTTAACTGTTTTATTCACCTACATGTATACCTTTAACGCCTTCTCATGATTTCTGCCCTCTTCCTCCTTCCTTATTTTTTTAATTTTTTTTTATATATATTATTTTCTTGAATACCTAACCGTGTACAAAAGCACAATAACAAATATATACAATAGCATGTTGCAGCAGATTCAGTTTATGAAAAAATATGTTATAACAGATTATGTGTTCAAGTATGCTACATGCATTCTGTCAGGTTACCTGTTGGTGTTGCCTCCGAGGAGGACATCCTCTCTTCTTAGGGGCTCCCCTCCCCTAGCATTTCGGCAATTCCGGCCGTTTTCGCGCCGGCCGCGCTAGCTCCTCCCCCTTTTATGACGCGACGGCTAGCGTCGACGTCATGATGTCATCATTAACGTGAAGTGCCGGGAACCGCAATTCCGGACCTTTTGGGGGCGTGGTCTCAATTAAGGTGACAGGGTATTTAAGGGAACTTTTACTACTGCTCATTGCCCTGTCGTGGTTCTAGCTTGCTAGTCACTCAGCGCGTTCTCTCTCTTAGTGTTTTCGGTTTTGACCTTGCTTGTACCTTTGTCCTGTTGTTCTCTCCTCTCCTTTGACCCGGCTTGTTCCTCGCTTACCTGTCCTCCGGCTCCCTCGACCTCGGCTTACCTTTTGACTATTCTCGTTTTGTCCATACGTTAGTCCGGCCATTCTAAGGTCCGGTATACGTACCTCCTTCTGTCCGCACTCTGCGTATTGGATCTCTGTCACTATCCTGACATTACGACAGGGCCATATGGATCCTGCAGGTGCTAGTCCTCCTGACCCCAGATTTGAGGCCATGGACCATAGAATGGACTATATGGCTCTAGCGTTACAAACTTTGCTAGCACGTCCCAGTACCCAGTCAGAAGAAATACGTTCCACTGCTAGCCACCCGCTAAGTACTGGTTTGGAAGTAGCCACTGTACGCGCATCTTCCCATGTCACTTCCCCGTTACGTTATGGGGGTTCGCCTGATGCTTGTCGAGGTTTTTTAAACCAGATAAGCATACATTTCGAACTTCAACCCCGGGCTTACCCTACTGACAGGGCTAAAGTAGGCTTCATTATAACACTGCTAATAGACAAAGCACTTAGATGGGCCAATCCCCTTTGGGAGAATGATAATCCTTTAGTCTACAACTATACTGCTTTTGTCACAGCGTTTAGAAGGACTTTTGACCCCCCAGGAAGGAAGATTAATGCTGCCAGATCTCTGTTACGCCTTAAACAACAGAATAGAACCCTTGTAGAATATGCCTTAGAGTTTAGATCACTGGCAGCAGAGGTGAAATGGAACGAACAAGCTTTTATGGATGTATTCTTGAATGGCTTGTCTGATGAGATTCTAGATGAGATTGCCACAAGAGAACTTCCGGAAAATTTAGAAGATTTAGTGTCTTTCATTTCCAGAATAGATGAACGCATGAGACAGAGGCAGAATACTCGGGAAAGAGTTAGTAGACCTCCTGTAAGACTCGCTCCCTCCTTTCAGAACCCTGACTCCTATAATCCTACTCCACCAGAACCTATGCAAATAGGTAATACTCGCTTATCTGAGGCCGAGAGACAGTACAGAAGAAGGGAGGGTCTCTGTTTATACTGCGGGCGGAGAGGTCACCTACGTCTTAGTTGCCCTAATCGCCCGGGAAACGCTCGCACCTAAGTTCCCCTAGAGGACGGGCCTTGGGTGTTTCTATACTGTCCTCTATGTATAATGATAAAGACCATAGGCTTCTGATTCCTGTCTCTCTAGTTTGGAAAAGTGGTACTATATCTACGATGGCGTTGTTAGACTCTGGAGCAGCAGAAAGCTTCGCTAATAAGCATTGTCTCCCATTCCAACTGAGAGATACACCCTTGGCCGTTGAGGCCATAGATGGTAGACCTTTATCTGAACCTGTAATATTCCATGAGACTAAACCCGTTAAACTTACTATTGGTATCCTCCACGAGGAGATGATTTCCCTCCTGTTAATATCCTCCCCGGCAGTCCCAGTGGTGCTAGGATATTCTTGGCTCAAGAGACACAACCCTCAGATTGACTGGGAGGGTGGAGAAATCGTTTCTTGGGGAACTGGTTGTAGAGAAAAATGTCTGCAGAGAGTCACTTCTGTTTGCCCAGTAAACTCTTATACCAACTCTTTCCAATCCACAGACGTTCAGATACCATCTCAGTATCTAGATCTCAAGTCTGTATTTGACAAGAGTAAGGCGGATACTTTACCTCCCCACCGGTCTTATGACTGTACTATTAAACTTGTACTATGCCCCCTAGGGGTATGGTATACCCTCTGTCTACCAAAGAAAACTTAGTTTTAGAGGAATACATCAAGGAAAATCTAGACAAAGGATTTATTAGAAAGTCTTCTTCTCCGGCGGGGGCGGGTTTCTTTTTTGTAGAAAAGAAAGACGGTACCTTACGTCCTTGCATAGACTATCGGGGATTGAACAAAATTACCATCAGGAATGCTTACCCCATTCCTTTGATTACTGAACTCTTTGACAGACTAAAGGGCTCCAGTATTTTTACCAAACTTGACTTGAGAGGAGCATATAACTTGGTGAGAATTAAACAAGGAGATGAATGGATGACAGCATTCAATACCCGTTACGGACATTATGAGTATACCGTAATGCCGTTTGGGCTATGCAATGCCCCGGCCGTCTTCCAAGACTTGATTAATGAGGTCCTTAGAGAATTTCAACACGAATGTGTGATTGTATATTTGGATGATATACTAATACATTCTAGGGACATTGACTCACATCACAGACAAGTCAGAAAGGTATTACAGAAACTTTTACAACATGGATTGTATTGTAAATTGGAAAAATGTAGCTTTGATCAGTCTCAGGTAACTTTCTTAGGTTACGTAATTTCCAAAGACGGGTTTATGATGGACCCGATCAAACTAAAATCGATTTTAGATTGGCCTTTACCCAAGGGACTCAAAGCCATACAAAGATTTATTGGATTTTCTAATTATTACAGACGTTTCATTAAAGGTTACTCCTCTGTTATCGCTCCTATCACTAATATGACTAAACTAGGAGCCGATACCAAAACATGGTCTACTGAGGCGTTATCTGCTTTCAAAACGCTCAAACAGACTTTTGCTTCAGCACCTGTATTAGTTCATCCTGATACCTCTCTGCCCTTTTTGCTTGAAGTTGATGCGTCTGAAACAGGGATAGGCGCAGTATTGTCCCAAAGACAAAGTTTAGATAAGCCGTTGCACCCTTGCGTTTTTTTTTCCAAGAAATTATCACACACTGAAAGGAGATATGATATTGGTGACAGAGAACTCTTAGCTATTATTATGGCATTAAAGGAATGGAGACATCTGTTAGAGGGCACTGTTCTCCCAGTTACTATCTTGACTGATCACAAAAATTTATCTTATATGGGGGAGGCCAAAAGATTATCTGCCAGGCAAGCACGTTTGTCTATGTTCCTTACACATTTCAATTACATACTTACTTACAGGCTTGGTTCTAAAAACACCAAGGCAGACGCATTGTCTCGTCAGCACGAACCTTTCACCATTACAGAAGACACTTTGTCTCCTATTGTTCCTGAAAACAACATTATCGCCAACACCAATGTCAAAATACACTCTCCATTGCTCGTAGATATAATGAACGAACAATCTCTTGCTCCCGAGCGTACTCCTCTGGGCAGTTTGTTCGTGTCTCCCAAATTCCAAGTGGACATTATTCGTTGTTTTCACGATAGCAAGTTTGACGGTCACCCCGGCATCCACAAAACTTGCTGCCTGATTTCCAAAGACTTCTGGTGGCCTAGTTTATGGAGGGATGTGGAAGACTTTGTCAAGGCCTGCGATATCTGTGTCAGGAATAAACTACCACGGGATCTTCCTTGTGGTCTATTGCAGCCCTTAGTCGTTCCAAACAAACCTTGGGCTAGTTTGGCTATGGATTTTATTGTTGATTTGCCGGTTTCCAATAGACATACTGTTATCCTCACGGTTCTTGACAGGTTTACCAAAATGGCTCATTTCATCCCCTTGCCTAAACTTCCTTCCTCACCCGAACTGGCCGTGATATTTGCTAGGGAGATTTTTCGTTTGCATGGTATTCCCAATGAGATTGTGTCTGACAGGGGGTCCCAGTTTATTTCCCGTTTTTGGAGATCCTTCTGTTCCCAATTGGGCATCAAGCTGAATTTTTCTTCGGCCTATCATCCTCAATCTAACGGAGCAGCCGAACACACTAACCAGAAAATTGAGCAATATCTACGTTGTTTTGTTTCTGAACACCAGGACGATTGGGTCGGTCTGATTCCTTGGGCGGAGTTTGCTCACAACAACCTTGTTTGTGGTTCCACTCGTAATAGCCCCTTTTTCTAGAACTATGGCTTTAACCCTACTATTCTTCCGTCGGTGTCTCCTTCCCAGGGTTTACCGTCGGTTGATGTTCATATAGCCAACCTGAGAAAGTTGTGGGATCAGACTCGACAAATTCTTACGCGTAGTTTCGCGGTGTTTAAGATGCATGCTGATAGGCGTAGACGGCCCGCTCCTGTTTTTTCTCTGGGTGATAGGGTCTGGTCGAGTACCAGACACATTCGCTTGAAAGTCCCTTCCTTGAAGTTTGCTCCTCGTTACATAGGTCCTTACAGGGTGTTGAGGAGGATCAACCCGGTTTCTTATTTGCTGGACCTGCCTCCTACTCTACGTATCCCTAACTCTTTTCATGTGTCTTTATTGAAACCTCTTGTTTGTAACAGGTTTTCCTCCCGCTCTGCTCCTCCATCTTCGGTTCGAGTGGATGGTCAGGAAGAATATATTGTTAGGTCCATTCTTGATTCTCGTATTTCTAGGGGGAAGTTACAATACCTCATAGACTGGAAGGGTTATGGTCCAGAAGAGAGATCTTGGGTTCCTTGTGAAGACGTGCATGCTCCTCGTCTTCTTCGGGCCTTCCACGTTCGTTTCCCTTCTAAGCCCGGTCCCATCCGCCCGGTGGGCGTTTCTAGAAGGGGGGGTACTGTCAGGTTACCTGTTGGTGTTGCCTCCGAGGAGGACATCCTCTCTTCTTAGGGGCTCCCCTCCCCTAGCATTTCGGCAATTCCGGACGTTTTCGCGCCGGCCGCGCTAGCTCCTCCCCCTTTTATGACGCGATGGCTAGCGTCGACGTCATGACGTCATCATTAACGTGAAGTGCCGGGAACCGCAATTCCGGACCTTTTGGGGGCGTGGTCTCAATTAAGGTGACAGCGTATTTAAGGGAACTTTTACTACTGCTCATTGCCCTGTTGTGGTTCTAGCTTGCTAGTCACTCAGCGCGTTCTCTCTCTTAGTGTTTTCGGTTTTGACCTTGCTTGTACCTTTGTCCTGTTGTTCTCTCCTCTCCTTTGACCCAGCTTGTTCCTCGCTTACCTGTCCTCCGGCTCCCTCGACCTTGGCTTACCTTTTGACTATTCTCGTTTTGTCCATACGTTAGTCCGGCCATTCTAAGGTCCGGTATATGTACCTCCTTCTGTCCGCACTCTGCGTATTGGATCCCTGTCACTATCCTGACACATTCCAGACAAACAAAGAAAACAAATTGGGCAGGGGCAAGACAAATTTATAGAATGGGTTAAAAGCCCTTAGTCCTTAAATCATAGGGTTTAGACTAGTTTGATAAAATTGGAATAGAATGATATTGAGTTACTTAAAATGCACAAGGTCTATGGTTTGTTATTTAGTTCAATGTTTTTTTTACTAGGTTAATCCAATCGTTCCATAAATCAAGAGGGCTTATACTAGAAGAAATTAATATAAGTTGTGATTTTATAGCAAGCCATTCAAGTTTTTTTTAGGGTTTTTCCAATTGTTTGTAATCATGATCTATTTTCCTATACATTTGAGTTATGTTGATATCTAGTAAAGCTTTCACTGAGGATAAATCTAGCTTGATATCTAAGATTATGCTAAGTTTCCTGAAATCTACACCCGGGTCTACCGAATAACCGGACAATTCCACAAGATATGGAGATCCGCATCATGGGCACAGTATCCCCAACAATCCTATGAAGAATCTGAAATTTTAGACAGCCAGGTAGGAACTAAATACCTTGTGTTCAGGTGCTTAAAGTGGAGTTAATTTGGCTTTAGACGGTGTATCTCTCTGTAAACCACATTCAGTGATTTACTCCATTCCTTAGATGTTATCTTGCAACCCAGTTATTGCTACCATTTATATATGTCTCTTAACAAATCTTTGGAAATAAAGTCTCTAAGTGCAAAATCGCTAAATGCATCGCTCAAGTATGGTGCAAATTCTTTTTTTAAAGTTTTATATAAAGCCTATCAAGCCATCGATGCCCAGAGACTTTTTTTGCTTTAAATCATCAAAAACTTTCAGAAGTTCTCAAAGAGAAGAGGTTTGCTTAACTCATCCAGTTTTTTGTTTAGTCAAGGTTGTGATTTGTCTTTTTTTGAAAATAAGATTTCATATTTTTTTTTTTTCCTGTGTTTATATTGTAAAGTTTGCTATAATGTGTCTCGGAAGCCTTAGTTATTCTTTCAGGAGACAGGCAAATCTCATATTCCAAAAAATATTAAATACATTTTTAAATTTTCCTTAAATTTCTAAGGTTAAAGATCAGAAGGGAGTCAGCTTTATTGCCTATGTAGTATCATTTCGTTTTTAATTTCTCCAAAGATCTATTTACTTTCTTAATTATTTGATCATTATTTTTTTTAACTCTATCAAATTTGATGTGTTTTTTTGTTTAGTTTGTTGAGCTAGCTCAATGTAGAGTTCAGAGAGTCTTTTTTTCTGCTAGTGATTTATATTGTGCATTGAGTTTAATAAAACATCATCTTATGACACACTTGAAGACTGTCATCTTGTTTTCTTGAAAATATAATGTAGAGGGTGCGGGGCCTGACAGCCAAGATGGCCGGACGTGCTCTCTGAGAGCTCCTACACCAGCGGGCACAGAAACAAGGATTTTGTACAATCAAATACAGCCAGCTACACAAGGAGCCCAGAGAACGAGGCAGAACAACACGGGGAACGTATCGATGCCGGAAAAGCATCGACAGGCAACCCCAGTGTTCGAACCGGCCATGTGGCCTAAACAGATGCGGAGCCTGAAGCATGGGGGAGGCGGCCGATCCCCCGGCACGGGCCCCAACTGCAAACAAGAAACAGACACTGCCATGCTACCCCCCTCCCCTCTGGACCGGTGGGGGATATTCCGGTCCTCGCTGGGGACGAATACCCCCGCTACTCGGCTTAAAACAGCGACTAAACCATGTCCAGGAATTTTTTCACCGGCTCTGCACCAACCTATGGACACAATACCGCACCAGGGGACAGTTATTCCAACTAATGGTGAAGGAGATGGCGGCATGGATCCGCCCTGCCACCCGACGCCGCCTGTGCAGACACTCACACCGCGCCCCTAGAGCAGCCTCCAGACAAAGACGGCGCCGGGGACCCGGAGAGCGGGGAACGAAGGCAAACTCCTCAAGCACCATCGCTCACCCTCGCACACAACTGAGCGGGACCGCCAGACAAACTCGACCCACTTACCACTCAGCAGCGCCAGCAACCTTCAAGCACTGCAACCTGCAGGTCACGGCATGCTCAGAGCGGTCTACTGCGAGCGGCCACATCGACCGCTGGAACGGCGAGACCTCAACCCTCAACCCAACCTGGAGCAAACTACATGGCGAGCAACAGAAGGGTCGTTGCCTGTCACGAGCCTACGCGCTGGACTGCCACCTGAAGCACACCAGCGGCGTCGGGTGAGGCCAGCTGGATACACAACAGGACTTGGGACGCTCTCCTATTGCCACTGCTAACAGTATACTCAAAATCATAAATGCTAGTTACCGTTAAAATCGTTAAAATGATCTAATACTCGATATAGTTTACCTAAATGACCAGCAGTAATCACCCTCATATCACACATAGCATGTAGTCTAACCTACACAGCAGAACTGTCCATAACAGCAAATAACATGTTACATGCAAATTGTCCAGATGCATTCACGTTCCAGCTTGTTTATCTGTTTATTTCATTGTTTAGTAATATGTAAAACACTACAGAGGCATACATTCCAACGACTAGCACAATTCATATAATCAGCGCAACTGGCGCTAATAAACACACCTGCTGACTTGGAGTTATGGCATTTTGGTAGCAAATATATATAGGGAGACCCGAGCCCCAAAAGCGTAGTGTATTTAAACTTAAGAAACTCAAGCCCTGACCAAATATGACTATAATATCAGTGTATTTGTACAGCTGAAACTGCAATGTTACAACTGCTTAGATTCTTGGACCATGGTTACTTTAACGCTTTCTTTAGGTATATAAGCTTGCCGATCTCACACGATGCCTCAGGCTAGTCGCACTGATTTAGCTTAAACCATATCGTTAATAGTTCATCTGCTGTATCGTTACCTTTTTCACTTTTAAAAAAATGTATGCATCTCCAACTTGCCACAATACTGTTATCATATGTCTATAAAAAAAAATGAGCCTGCTATTGCTGTTGTGGCGACACAGGCACTGTTGTAACTACCTGCATACCCAAAAAAAAGAATAAAAAAAGAAAAAAGAAAATATAATGTAGAAAGGATCAGAATCTATTTGCCGGATAAGAAGTATTCTAATCAATAGATTTATTTGTGAATTATTATCTATCTCCACTGAACAAAATTATAAACGCAACACTTGTTTTTGCCCCTATTTTTCATAAGCTGAACTCAAAGATCTAAGACTTTTTCTATGTACACAAAAGGCCTATTTATCTCAAATATTGTTCACAAATCTGTCTAAATCTGTGTTAGTGAGCACTTCTCTTTTGCGGGGAAAATCCATCCACCTCGCAGGTGTGGCATATCAAGATGCTGATTAGATAACATGATTATTGCACAGGTGTGCCTTAGGCTGGCCACAAAAAAAAAGGTCACTCTAAAACGTACACAAATCTACGGGACTGTACTGTTTTTGCGATGTTGTACATTTGCGACCAGGCATATTTTTACACTTTTGTGGTGTTTGTGTTTGGCTGGAATTTTCCGCTCTCTCATTTACTGTTCCCATACAAATTATATATTGTTTTTTTCAGGACAAAAGGGGCTTTCTTTACATACCATTATTTATATAATCTCATGTATTTTAATTTAAAAAAAATAAAAAAATATGATGAAAAATTGAAAAAAGTACATGTTTTTTGACTTTTACTTGAAAAATCTTTTACTCATCTACAAAAGCGAATTAAAAAAAACTGCTAAATAGATTCAAAATTTTGTCCTGAGTTTAAAAATACCCCGTGTTTACATGCTTTTTTTTTGCATGTTATAGGGCTATAGGTACAAGTAGAATATTGCGGTTTCAAAACATCAATTTTTTAAATTTATCAATAGTGACATTGTAACACTATTATCTGTCATAAATCTCTGAATAACACCCCACATGTACATATTTTTTTTAAAGTAGACAACCCAGGGTATTCAATATGGGGTATGTCCAGTCTTTTTTAGTAGCCACTTAGTCGAAAACACTGGCCAAAGTAAGCATTCATATTTGTTTGTGTGTGAAAAAAGTAAAAAAACTAAATTGAACGCTAATTTTGGCCAGTGTTTGTGACCAAGTGGTTACTAAAAAAGACTGGACATACCCCATTTGCAATACCTTGGGTTGTCTTCTTTTGCAAATGGTATGCCATCATGGGGGTAATTCTCATTCCTGGGCTACCATACGCTCTCAAAGGCAACGTAACCAACCTGGCCATTTTCAATGTAAAAATATTTGACCCATATATTTGACCTTGTAACTTTCAAAAATACTATAAAACCTGTACATGGGGGGTACTGTTTTACTCAGGAGACTTTGCTGAACACAAATATTAGTGTTTAAAAACTGGAAAACGTATCACAACAATTATATCATCAGTAAAAGTGCTGTTTGTGTGTGAAAAATGCAAAAAAAGTCACTTTCACTGACAATATCATCGCTGTGATATGTTTTACTGTTTTGAATCACTAATATTTGTGTTCAGCGAAGTCTCCCGAGTAAAACAGTACCCCCCATGTACAGGTTTTAGGGTGTCGTAGAACGTTACAGGGTAAAATACAGTGCTAGCAAATTCAATTCTCTGGAATTTCGGCCTGGGTTGGCAGGCAGGTCCCTTAAATTGCAATCAATAAAATTACTGAATTATGTAAAACTATTACATAAATACGCACGTAGAATTTAAATATATATGCATATTTATATATTTGAAGTCTACGTGTATATTTATATAATTATTTATGTAATTTTGTATATGGACATATGTATATTTCTTATTATTTTTATTTATTTTTATATACATAGATATATATACAAATTCATTCTAAGTGTATTTTGATATAAATATATATTAATTTTAAAATACAGTTAGAATAAAATTTCATATAGTTTATAAAAAAAATTTATTTTTTTATTATTATTTTAAATTTTTTTTATTTAATTTAAATTACTTATTATTTATATTTTATAATAATATATATATACAATATATATAGTTATTATATATATTATATATATATACGTGTGTAATTTAATTATAAGTGTATTTTTATATTAATATAAGTACATATTAATATAAAAATACACTTAGTATGGCATTATATAGATGATATATAGACATATATTATATAGATATATTATATGTCTATATATCATATATACACATATATAATTATTATTATTTTTTTTATTAACATTAACTTTATTTTTATTTTTGATTTTACACTAGCAGGGAGACTGCCTGTCAGCACAGACAGTCCCCCTGCAGGCAGACACATGGACACCTATTGTGACCATGTGATCGCTGTGTTAAGCGATCACATGGCCACAGGGGTCCTAAATCAGTGTGGGGAGACTGTCTGGGCTGCAGGCGGTCTCCCCACAACCGGAGCCACGCTGATCGCCGCCGGGGGAACGACGGCGATCAGGTAAGTACCCCCAGACCGTTAGGACGGTTCAGGACCGTCATCGGTCCTCAAGGCAAAAATGCCGATGACGGTCCTGAACCGTCCTCGGTCGCTAAGGGGTTAAATATTTTTTCGTGCAAATTTTTTTTATTAAGTGGTAAATGTACTAAATATACATACCAGTCAGATTTTTTTGTTTTCAAGAAAATTTAGTGTTCCTCTCTCTTCCCTCCCCTCCCTTCCCTGACCCTTACTGTATCTCTCTCCTCCCTTCCCTGTCCCTTAGTGTAGCTCTCCCTTCCCTGTCCCCTAGTGTTCCTCTCCCCTCCCCTCCATTTCCCTTAGTGGTCTTCTCCCCTTACTTCCCTGTACCTTAGTGGTCCTCTCCCCTCCCCTCACTCCCTCCCTGTCCTTTAGTGTGTGTGTGTTTCTCTCCTTAGTGGTTCTCTCCCTTCCCTGGTGTGCCTCATTAAATCGCTCTTGTAGCGTGGCCAAGCGCAGCGGACCACGGTACAGTAGCTTCAGTTTCCTGTATCTGGCCGGACTGACAGGAAGTGCTCTCTCATTGAAACTGAAGCTTCTGTCAAACACTACTCTCTGTTCTGCTCAATTAAGCTACACTGAGCGACTGGCGCCTGTGCCGCTTAATGGACGCGCCAGTCCTGCGTGCACTGGGCCACCGCCGCCTCTCACATTATCGTCAATCGGTATCAATAGTGGCCGATACCAATGCTCTTCTGAGCAAGACGACGTTTAGCTACATTATATGATCATACATTGCATAAGCCTGCCACAACGCCAATGTACCCCATCTTTGGCAGGTCCTACTCTGTCTTCTAAATGAGCTACTCACTTGGGGAAGTCCTTCCATCTCGAGTTCTCTGCAGTACAAGGCTAAATAGGGTCCTGAGATGAGGCACCTGTGACAGGGAGGAGTGCAAAACCAAGGAGCTGGCTAGACTCCTAAATATATCCATATAGGGTAAAACAAGGGTTTGGCTGCACTCACCTAAACATACTTAAATGGGGTGCTGCTGGGGGCCAATAGGTACAGTAAAAATGAAAATCCAGTGCACTCACTTATCTACTAAACAGTTATTTTAGTGCTGAACAATTTTGTTAGTTTTATTTACTACAGCCCATAGTTACACCATAAACAGCCTCCTATATACACACACACACACTTCACCACAGCCCCCTCTGAACACCATGGGAAATTATCTGGCATTTCCTGAAAAGGTTTTCCAGTTTCTGTGAAAAGCTGTCTTGCCTGTAATAGATGCGCAGTGGTGGAACTACAGTGCTGGTGTTGCTGTTACACCGGGTCCAACAAATGGCCCGTGCACTTAGGACCCCCCAATGGGCATGTAGGGGCCAAAAACTTTTTTGCACCATGGCCCTTTCTACGTTAGTTCTGCCACTGTGCAGCAGCTTCCATGGCACACAAGCTCTACCCCTGCATGGAAGATAGTCTCCCAGTATGCAAGCTCCACCCCCACATGGAGATCCGCCCCCACTCTCTAGCAGAGGACCTTGCTGCAGAAAGAGGCCTGAAAATGGCCGCCTAGTTTTCCCACAGCCAGATTTGTCGAGCCATGTGTGTATATATATATATATATATATATATATATATATATATATACACACATGGCTCGACAAATCTGGCTGTGGGAAAACTAGGCGGCCATTTTCAGGCCTCTTTCTGCACATATATATGTGTGTATATATTTTCAAAGGAAGCACACCTGCCCCTAAGTACAATCTGTTCACTCTGTAGAAATTAGTGCATTTATACCAACAAACAACATTTCCAAAAATAGAAAATATTACGCTCGGCTAATTATGGCACAAAATGTTTTTGAGGGGGTTCCATGATGTCAAAGGTTTCCACAGGAATAATTAAATGTGAACCCTTGGTATAACAGAATTCTATATTATATGTACTCCAATTAGCCACTCACAATTTTAAATCAAATAAAACGTTTTCAGAATATAAAAACTAAAACGTAATGTTTAGGTGATATTGTATTATTATTATTATTAATATTATTATTATTATGTTATTTATATAGCGCCATCAAACAAGTTGGACACACAGGATCAGAGGGAGTGGGGCAAAATGACACAAATTGGTAAGGATAGTATTAGACTAGTGACAGTTGCAGAAGAGAAATCAGTCAGGAGCTATTAACAGTTCAATTGATACGCTTTTAAGAAGAAGTGGGTTTTTAAAGATTTTTTGAAGGCGTGGAGACTGGGTGAGCATCTAACGGAGGAGGGAAGGGAGTTCCACAGGAACGGTGCAGCCCTTGAGAAATCTTGAAAGCGAGCATCAGAGGTGGGAGTACGGACAGAAGATAGACGTAAATCTTCAGCAGATCGTAAGGACCTAGACGGGACATACTTGTGCATAAGGGAGGATATATAGGTGGGAGCAGCATTATGTAGAGATTTGAAAGCAAGAACCAGAATTTTAAATTAAGCTCTATATCTTATAGGAAGCCAATGAAGGGACTGACAGAAGGGTGAGGAGTGGGAGGTGCGGGCGGACAGGAAGATGAGCCTCGCCCCAGCATTCATTATGGACTATAACGGCGTAAGTTGGGAGCACGTAAGAACACTGAGAAGCGGATTACAGTAGTCAAGGCGAGAAAGGGCAGTGGAATGGACCAGCACCTTAGCCACAACAGGCGTTAAGTAGGGGCGGAAGGCGCGCAATGTTTTTGAGATGGAAATGGCAGGATTTGGCGATAGACTGAACATGAGGCTTGAAGGAGAAGTCGGAGTCAAAGAGAACACCTAGGCAGCGAGCCTGGGTGGTGGAGCTGATGGTAGCACCATTGACTTGGAGGGAGACAGACACAGGAGTAACAACACTTGAGGGAGGAAAGACCAGAATTTCAGTTTTGGTCAAGTTTAGTTTAAGGAAGTGGGCAGCCATCCAGTTAGAAATAGCAGAGAGGCAGTCAGAGACACTTGTCAAGAGGGATGGGGAGAGATCAGGAGAGGACAGGTAGATTTGTGTGTCATCTGCATAGAAATGATATTGGAAGCCAAAGGAGCTAATGGGTTTACCAAGGGAGGCAGTATAGATGGAGAACAGTAGGGGACCAAGGACTGAACCTTGGGGGACACCAATAGAGAGGAATTGGGGAGAAGAAGCAGAGCCAGAGAAAGAAACACTGAAAGAGATGTAGGAAAGAGCGCTGGGAGACGATATTGCGGAGGATGGCAAGAAGCTGTTGATGATCAACAGTGTCAAAAGCCGCAGACAGGTCAAGGAGAATTAGGATATAGTGGTGACCACAAGATTTTGCAGGGAGTAGATCATTGGATACTTTGGTCAGTGACGTTTCCACAGAGTGCTTAGTGCGGAAACCAGACTGAAGCATGTCTTGCAGAGAGTTGGACTCGAGGAAGTCTGTAAATCTCGCATACACAATTCTTTCAAGGATCTTGGATGCAAAAGGCAGTAACGAGATAGGACGGTAGTTGGATGGGCAGTTAGGGTCAAGGTTGGGCTTCTTTAGATATACCCCACCACCCAAAACATATAAGTGGAAGTGAAGTGCTGAAAAAAATATATATAGCTTACCCCTCAAACTTTTGGAAGTCACTGTTTTTTGCATTATATAAACAAATAAATCTATTATCCTAAGAACAATAAAGATATAGAAAACCATTTGTCTTATTAAAATACCTTTGAGAAGACAAAGGGTACAAGACAGTCATATCAACATTGACCCATGGACGTTCCTCCTTGCTAAACCTGACTATAGTCTACAGTCATAAAAACAAAAAGTTAAATAAACTCATGTTGGCAGCCAGAGGAGCTTTAGCTCAAGTCTGGCTTTATACGATATCCCAAAAATGGACAGTGTAGTGAATAGAATTAAATACAATTATTCAATGGATAAACTAACTGCGCTGGTTCAAAACACAGATTTTTTTAAATTTTTTTATTTTTTTTAAGACAAGGCTACAAAATGTGAAATTCATATATCCTATGCTTTACTTACCTATTGGTGCAATGTTAAATCTATTACACTCAGAATTTATAAATTGTGTGTCTGTACTCTTAAAAAAAGAATTACAAAAACTTTGAGATTAACCCTTTAATGCTGAGAACACACATACTCAAAAAGATATGTAAATTCAATTAAAGAATAAAACATTTGTGGTGTGCCTAAGGCCATAGTAGTGATACACAATAAATATCAGAGTTAAGCAGCCTTCAGCACTCCAAGTGTTACATCTCCTTTAATGCTCTTAACCCTATAATGCTGGCAAAGCATCAGGGGAGATGTAATCCACAACATCTGGAGTGCACAAGGTTACCTACCCATGATACGTAATAAGTTATACCTGTTATTGTATATATGATTGTTATGGGCAAATGCAAAAAATTTATTTCTCAAACGATGTACTTTGTTTTTAAGAGATATTGCAAACTGACAAGGTATTAGAAATGGAACATACTGTTTTTCATACATGTTTCTTTAAGCAATAATTTACATACTTTCAGTGCAGAATACGTTTACGCCGTTTGGAAGCTGTGCTTCCATTTCAGCTAGTTTGACCTTAAATTTGAAATTGAATTCTCACTTTAGTGAATAACCATGTTAGTTTTTAAATGAACTTTCTTTCCCTTCTACTACACAGCATAAGTGACAAACACGACTTCCCGTGTCCATGTTGCATTATAATTCTGGATAGTCAATATCCCTGACAACATTCACACTACAGATACCTCCCACGATAAATAGTCAAACCCCCCTAGTCAAATTCATATAAAGGATCGCCACATTCCTAAATTGGTTTTTAACTGCTTAGTAACCTGAAGGAAATGGAGATTGCTTAATGCCCACCAAAAGCCAAAGAAAGATGCCGGCAAAATATTGTGCCTATCGCTTTCAACCACCAGGCAAAGAATAAATGGCCCACAAAATCCTGCATCTGCCATAATTGGACCTTACCAGCCCTTTTAATTTGATGCACCAAAGTGGTCAACAAGGACAACTGTTGAAAACCATATTTAGGGAATGAATTTCAATTCCCAAAAACAATAACACTGTAGCAGGACCCACCTCTTTGTTCTCTGCTACAATAGAGGAATCTACTGTAGTGCAATAGAGACATGGATCCCGAAACCTGGAAAACAAGTTACTGTAAAAAAAAACCTAAACAAGTCAAAGAAATAGCAGGAAATGCAGCATCGCATGGGGAGGCATATATCAAAGAAAAAAAAATCTCCTTCAAATGGACAACTTAAGAGGCGAAAACAATTGTGATGGACAGGAAGCTGTCAAAAAGCATACTAAATATCTGGCTTTGCTAAAAATGTTCCCCTACTTGCATGACAAACCAATCTCAAAGCCTTCTCAAATCTAGCATAATTCTCCTTGGTGATTTCAACATTTATCGAGGATCTAGACGGGTAAAATAGCCAATAAGCTCCTGGGTCTTTTTTTGAGCCCCAGACTCAGCGGAGAGTCATGGAGATAAAGAGAAGTTATAGAAAAGGCCTGCCAGTTTACCCAATAGCACTTCCTTAAGCAAATTTTTAACCATACCTCCTCCTCCAACACCAACTGCCTAAGATGAATAAAAATATAAGAAGCAAAAACAATATACCACACGAGCCATCTCTACGCTCACCGGAATGCTCACCTTTAGCAACTGGACTTTGAGAGGGACTTACCCTTCGAAAAGCATCAAATAGCAAGCTGGGCAGTTCCACAGTGGGAGCACTCATGCTTAAATTGGCAGGAGCTGTATCATCTACAGTGGCTCCACAGTGGCTCTCATTAAAGAATCAGCAGACCCTCTTCTGGTTTCCCACCTTCTGAAAACAGCCACTCAATGAAAGGGTGACAGAGGATACAGGGTCATCAGAAGCAACCATAAGATGCACTCTTGTATCCTAAAATTCAAATCGGAACTACTAATTAACATTGGCCATCATACACCTTGTAGGCAGCCCTGATAAGGTTCAACTGTGCAAAAAGAGAAGGTCCCTTTCCCAGGAATGCGACTAGACAAAATACTTACAAAGGTGGAAAAACCCTAAAGCTGGTTACCAAAACATGTCTCTCAGGCCTAAAAACAGTCTTCCTGTCATAAGGAACTGAGTCCAAAAGATCTGCATATTCCCCTTTATAATCTTTTCCTTAACATCTAGCCATGCAACTCAAAATGAACACTTTCACAGACAGGACCCAGGAAAGCTCCATAGCCCCCAGACACAGGACCCTCACACTGAGGCAAAGGAGAAGAGATGCAAGCAAAGCAGAGGGATTAACTTTTGAAGCACTAAACACAGCAGCTGCAAGACATCCCCATGCTCCCCACTACTCTACCCAGCTTGCACTGGGGGCGTGTGAACAGATTGCAAAGTGCTGGCGCAATCACAGTCACATGCCTGACCGAGGGACTGAACTCCAGGTGCAGCATTTACAGAATAAGATGACTAGTCAGTTTACAAATTAGAGTAATTTTGAATCTATCAACTAAAAAGTCTGCCTTCCCATGGGACCCAGAGCTAACCATCATTAATTCAGCTCAGAAGAAGGCATGAGTAAAATGGTGACAGCTGCATAAAGAAGCCATCACCCACAAGTGTAACTCCTACTAATCTTGGTTATTTTGGCACATGTATGGCAAGCTGTGACCCTGAGATTATTAATTCTGCATTGCACGATTGCAGTCACACCATGCATTACTGAGGATAATGCAAAGATGTAGCCAATACGCATGTGGCACAGAGTTTGAAAACATGACCCAAAATAATCTGATAATATTAACTCAAATATGCCAGACTGTTTATCTTTTATTTTGTTCTGGCCAAGCTTTTAGTCAATTAGACTGTCTGAAGAACATATTAAGTTAATTTTTTTTCTACGCATCTGTTTGTTTTGTAAATTCACTAAAAAGCATCCCTTTTAAAGGAACATAAAAAAATTGGTATTAAAAAAATAAATAAATTGAAATGACAGGTCATTACAAAATCTACTTGATCATACTGTTTTTACGTAATTAAATGTCGAAGGTCACGGAAACCTATAGATCTTGTGGCACTTTTTCTACTTTTTTTTTGTTGTTGAAATTTCAGCAATTTTCTGACTTCATAAATATATTTTGAACTATTATTATTTAAAGAAATATAGCAAACGTTGCCTTTATGTAATAGAATTGGGGATTGTAGAGGAGCTCTGGTCACTTAATTATAATGGATCCATAATAAACAAATATTAACCAGTCACTAGTTCTAAAATAAAAGGAGAGTCTAAGCGCAGTAAACACCAATTCCTCATAATCTGTACAAATTAAAAAACAAAAACAAAAAAAAACAAAGAAAAGAACACAAAACAAACAACCTTTACGTAAATCAAACATACCATTTACTTACATAGGTAAAATGGATATGACAAACGCTTTTTACCATGGACATTTGCCACAAACACCTGGAGGAGTGTGGAAGCTGGCCTCCTGCCCACCGACTATGGTCCAGGTGGGAGAACCCGTTTGGGAGTTAACCTCCCCAGCCGCCATTAGCAGCCCCTGGTTTTGGCACTTTCACTACTCTGGAATTGAACCGAACGTGCTCCCTGGCGGATATTTGCATGAGAAAACAAATTGTCCTCAGCAATACTTAGCCACGCCTGCTATGGAACTGATTTTGTCATGAGGACTTTGTGGTTCCCCGGTCACCCCAGCAGGACTTAGCTGCAAATGTTGTGGAACTAATTTCGGCATGAGGTGACCATGTAGTTCCCGGACTACTTGGTCCGTGGTTTTGAACGACTTTGCAACCCGCCAGGAGAGTGCTTTTTGTAGGGAAGGTGTCTGAAACTAAGGGACACAAACGCTACCAGAGAGCCAGATGGAGAACCACGTATTGCGGCCGCAGGAGCTCCCAAAAGTTGACCGGCAAAAGCACCAAGCGCCCTGGAACTATTACTTTTATGTTTTTATATTTTTGTGTTTCTGGGAGATAATTAGCTGCCGATCTTTAGCTCAATTTTCTCCCAAGCACCCTGGGAGGCTCTTTAACGGATATACTCATTCAGAGTATAGTGGATCCGTTACAATGGAGAATGCAAATGGAAGGGCAAAAATCTATATATAATTTATGATTTATAATTGATCTATGTCAGGACTCTCTTATGGAATATTCTATTTTATGTTTGTTTAGTTAGGTAAACTACCTTATATATCATTTCCAAATGAAGTAGACACACACCTGCAAAAAGGTGTTCATGTAAAACAAAAACTACAGCACAAGCACTAAGAAAGAGAAAAAAATAACCTTAGGTAAAAGTGTGTAACCATTTCAGATAAGTTATTAAAGTGTTGCTATGCTCTATCTAATAGAGAAGACCGACTAAACAGAATATTACAACTTGTTATAGTTAAAACAGAAAATTAAAGGGCCAGTCTAAGGACAATAATTGCTACCTCTTACTGACTATGCGTGCGGACTAGAGTTGAGCAGACACCTGGATGTTCGGGTTCGGCCGAACTTTGGAAAAAAGTCCGGGTTTGGGCTCGAACTTGACCCGAACCCCATTGAAGTCAATGGGGACCCGAACGTTTGGGCACAAAAATGCATCTAAAAAGTCCTGGAAAGGGCTAGAGGGCTGCAAAAGTAAGTAACATGGGGGTAAGAGTAGGACAAGTGCCCTGCAAACAAATGTGGAAGGGAAATATACAGCCGAGCCATAAAATAGCACTAGATTGAATCTTTGATTTTAGCTTTGGAAGAACATAAACCAAAATCTAAAGCATGGTGTCAGGAGGATCACCAGAATTATCCATTTGAGAGAGGGTTGGAGTGCAGGGTATTCTCTTTCATTGTTCAAACTGAGCTCAACTCCTGATGCATGGAGTAAAGGCCTTCACAAGCCTCTGCTATTGTGTACATAGTTTATACTAATAGGTTGAGGAGGCGGTGACCGTAGCGGTGGAGGTGGAAGCGGCGGTGGTGGAGGAGGAGGTAGCCAACACTGTTTATTTTTATTTTATTTTTTAATTGGGGTAGCCCCCAAAATATTGGGACATATAAAAAAAGAAAACAAAGAATAAGTGCACTTGACAATGGCTGGGTGAGGCCGGTATAAATGTCTATTCTGCACAAAGTACAGACAAGTCTGGTGGGATCCATGCCTGGTTCATTTTTATAAACGTGAGCTTGTCCACATTGGCTGTGGACAGGCGGCTGTGTTTGTCTGTGATAACGCCCCCTGCCATGCTAAAGACACGTTCAGACAATACACTGGCTGCAGGGCAGGCCAGCACCTCCACGGCATAAAGGGCAAGCTCAGGCCATATGCCCAATTTGGAGACCCAGAAGTTGAATGGGACAGACCCATCAGTCAGTACGTGTAGGCGTGTCAGATATCAGATGGTGGTGCTGGTTGTTGTGGCGTGCTGACAAAGTTTTTCCACATTTCGGCCATGCTAACCCTGCCTTCTTAGGTGCTGTCGGTGCCCCAGGTGCGTTGGCGACCTCTTCCTCCTCCTCTGCCTTCGCCTTGTGTTTCCACTGAGCCCCCGGTGTCAGTTGGGAATGCCCTCAGCAGCGCGTCTACCAGCGTGCGCTTGTAGTCGCGCATCTTCCGATCAAGCTCCAGTGAGGGAATTAAGGACAGCACGTTGTCCTTGTAACGGGGATCCAGCAGGGTGGCCACCCAGTAATCAGCACAAGTTAGAATGTGGGCAACTCAGCAGTCATTGCGCAGGCACTGCAGCATGCAGTTGCTCATGTGTGCCAGGCTGCCCAGAGGCAAGGACAAGCTGTCCTCTGTGGTAGGTGTATCGTCTGTGTCCTCCGTATCCCCCCAGCCATGCTCCAGTGATGCCGTTGAGCTGCGTTAGGTGCCACCCTGCTGTGAACACTGCTCCTCCTCCTCATCCTCCAGAACTGTGCCCTGGCTGGACAATTGTATACCTGGCCTATGCTGGTGCAGGAACCCACCCTCCAAGCCACTTGTGAATGACTGGCCTGATAACCGTGTAAATGACCCCTCTTCCTCCTCCTCTCCCTCCTGTGCCACATCCTCTTCCATCATCGCCCGAAGCGTTTTTTCAAGGAGACAGAAGCGGGATAGTAAGGCTGAGAACGGGGCCATCAGCACTGGCCATGTTGGTGGAGTACTCGAAACAGTGCAAAATGGCACACAGGTCTCGCATGGAGGCCCACTCATTGGTGGTGAAGTGGTGCTGTTCCACAGAGTGACTGACCCGTGCGTGCTGCATCTGAAACTCCACTATTGCCTGCTGCTGCTCGCACAGTCTCTCCAGCATATGCAAGGTGGAGTTCCACCTTGTGGGCACGTCGCATATGAGGCGGTGAGCAGAAAGGCCGAAGTTACACTGCAGCACAGACAGGCTAGCAGCAGCAGGGTGAGAACGCCGAAAGCGCGCACAGGTGGCCCGCACTTTCTGCAGCAGCTCTGATATATCTGGGTAGTTTTTCAGGAATTTCTGCACCACCAAATTCAGCACATGCGCAAGGGATGTGCAAACTGGCTGGGCCCAGTGCTGCTACGAGATTTCGCCCATTATCTCACACCACCAGGCCGGGCTTGAGACTCAGTGACAACCACTCATCGGTCTGTTGTTCCATGCCCATTCACAGCTCCTGCGCGGTGTGGGGTTTTTCTCCCAAACATATGAGTTTTAAAACAGCCTGCTGTCGTTTCCCCCTGGCTGTGCTGAAGTTGGTGGTGAAGGTGTTACGCTGCCTGGATGAGGTGGTGGTAGGAGGAGGAGGAAGCAGAGTAGGAGGAGGAGGAAGCAACAGGAGGCAAAGAGAAATGCCCTGCAATCCTCGGTAGCGTTAGGACATGCGCCAAACTGCTATCCGCCTCAGACCCAGCCGCCACTACATTTGCCCAGTGTGCAGTTAGGGAGATATAGCGTGCCTTCCCTTGCTTACTGGTCCACGTATCTGTGGTTATGTGGACCTTGCCACAGATGGATTTGCGCAGTGCACACCTGATTTTGTCCGCCAATTGGTTGTGCAGAGAAAGGATGGCTCGCCTGGAAAAGTAGTGGCGGGTGGGAACCACGTACTGTGGGACAGCCACCGCCATAAGCTTTTTAAAACTATCTGTCTCCACCTGATGGAATGACAGCATTTCAAAGGCCACGAATTTTGAAATGCTGGCATTCAGGGCCAGGGATCGCGGGTGGCTAGGGGGGTACTTCCTCTTTCTCTTCGGTGTTTGGGAGATGGACAGGTGAACGCTTCCATGGGACAGTGTGGAAATGCTTGGGGACGGTGGCATCCTCTTTTTGCAGGGTGGCAGGTGCCACTGTGACTCCAGAGGTGGAGGAAGAGGCTGAGACAGCAGTAGAGGAGGAAGCAGGAGGAGCCTGAGACCTTTCTTGATTTTTGAGGTGCTTACTCCACTGCAGCTCATGCTTTGCATGTAGATGCCTGGTCATGCAGGTTGTGCTCAGGTTTAGCACGTTAATGCCTCGTTTTAGGCTCTGATTGCACAGCGTGCAAACCACTCATGTCTTGTCGTCAGCACATTGTCTGAAGAACTGCCACGCCAAGGAGCTGGCTTTGGTGTGCTCGGTCCCTTGGTGCAGTGGGCAGTACCAGGGGCACCATCTAGGGGACGGTCGCTCCGCTTTTGCACCCTGCTCCCTCTTATGCTGTGCTGGTGCTTCTGTGCAACCACCGCCTCTTCCTCCAAACTGGACACGTCACTCGCATGACCTTGATTCCATGTGGGGTCTAGGACCTCATCAGCCTCCACATCATCTTCCACCCATTCCTCAACCCTGCCCTCCTTGCCGGTCTGCACACTGCAGAAAGCCACAGTAGTTGGCACCTGTGTTTCGTCAGAGACGTGCTGCGGTGGTCCTTGCATGTCCACATCCTGACACATAAATGGTTGTGCATCAGTGCACTCAATCTCTTCCACTTCTGGGGCAGGGCTAAGTGGATGGCCCACGGAAACCACGCCAGCAGAGTCATCAAAAAGCATAAGAGACTGCTGCATGACTTGTGGCTCAGACTTCTTGGCTGATTTGCAAGGGGGTGAGGTGAAAGACAGATAGCCATGGGCTGCAGGTGTCAACTCTGAGCTTTCAGCAGGGGACCGGGTGGGAGACAATGTGAAGGAACTGGAGGCACTGTCAGCCATCCAATCTACTATCGCCTGTACTTGTTCTGGCCTCACCATTCGTAGAGCAGCATTCGGGCCTACCATATAACGCTGAAGGTTCTGTTGCGTACTCACACCTGAGGACGGTGTTTCACTTGTGCGTGTAGCTGGCACAGATCGACCACATCCTCTCCTTGCAACAGGAGCTCCACCAACACCAGCAGCACCACGACCAGGGCCACGTCCCTTATTTGACACTCCTCATTCTTTGCGTTCACCCACCAAACTAACAGATGTTTTATGTAAGGCGACAATGTAACCGCCAATAGTCAATTTTTTTTTTTTAGATTATCGGACTGCAAGAAATGCACCGCAGGCTGCAAATGTACTATTTAGCACCAAATAAATTTGAATTTTTGAAAGTGCGATGTAACCACAGTATTCGACAGTTCTATTTGACTCTCAGATATGAAGTGCACACACCAAATGTAGTATTTAGCACCAAAACAATTAGAATTTTTAAAACCGCTATGCGACAGCAGTATTTGAAGGTTTTATTTGACTCTCAGATATAAGTTCACACACCAAATGTACTATTTAGCACCTAAAGAATTTGAATTTTTAAAACTGCAATGTAAGCACAGTATTTGACGGTTCTATTTCACTCAGATATGAAGTGCACCGCTGACTGCAAATGTACTATTTAGCAGCAAAAAAACTTGAATGTTTAAAACTGCTATGTCACAGCAGTATTTGACGGTTCTATTTGACTCTCAGATATGAAGTGCACACACCAAATGTACTATTTAGCACCAAAACAATTTGAATGTTTCAAAATGCGCTATAACCACAGTATTTGACGGCTCTATTCAGGTATGAAGTGCACCGCAGGCCGCAAATGTGCTATTTAGCAGCAAAAGAAATTTAATGTTTCAAACTGCGCTGTAAAACAGTATTTGACGGTTCTATTTGACTCTCAGTTATGAAGCACAGGCACCAAATTTACTTTTTAGCACCTAAAGAATTATAATTTTTTAAAACTGCAATGTAAGCACAGTATTTGATGGTTCTATTTGACTCTCAGATATGAAGTGCCGGCACCAAATGTACTATTTAGCACCCAAAAAAATGTGAATTTTTAAAACTGCATTATAAGCACAGTGTTTGACGGTTCTATTTGACTCTCAGATATGAAGTGCACCGCAGGCCACAAATTTAAATATTTAGCACCAAAAAGTTTTTTGTTTTTTTTAAACCAACAATCTAACAGTAGTATTTAAGGGTTTTATTGGACTGCAAGAAATGCAGTACGCAAATGTACTATTTAGCACCAAAAAAATAGCAGTATTTAAAAATGTCTAGATGTTGCCCACTGAGCTACCAGAACAGGATTAAAGTAATGTGCCTGGCACACATGCAGTTGCAAGTGCACTGCCCTCTGTGGCACTGGGCTCAGGGCAGGGTACAAAAATGTAGTATTATAGCACCCCCAAGAATAATCGCTATAGTTTGCAGGTTCGACACCAGAATTCTTTCCTAATCTGTCCCTAACAACTGCAGCATCCTCTCCCTACACTAATAAGAGCTCATGTGATGTGCGGCACTACGTGACTCCAGCTTATATATAGAGGCTGGGTCACATGCTGCACTGGCCAATCACAGCCATGCCATTAGTAGGCATGGCTGTGATGGCTTCTAAGGGCACACAAGTCAAACTTTTGTTGATTGGCTGCCCTGCAGCCTTTCAAAATGCGCCATTAAATTGGCGAACACCGAACTCCAACCTGAACATACAGAGATATGTCCGTGTTCGGGTCCGGGGTCCAAAAAAAACAATGTTCAATACGAACCTTAACTTTACAGTCCGGGTTTGCTCAACTCTAGTGCTGACCCATAGCTTTTTGTCAAATCATCTGGGAACAACTAGAGAAAACTTGGATCTCACATCATCGGCAACCCAACTCCTATGTAGCCTCACTGGTCATGCAACATTTACAATTCCAAATGATTAATATTAATTCTGAACAAGTTGGACACCATTGATCTCAAAATCATGGAGGTCAAGTTTTTTTTGTTTTGTTTTTTTAATAAAGTGCCATAATAAAGTGATCCATAGCATTACAGAACAGGTAGATTAGATGTACAAATAATTGTGACAAATCTGTTGACAAAGAGGAACAAAAGTCGATATGGGAATTAACGGGCCGTGTTTAGCTCAATTAAGACAAATTCACAAAAACTATAGCAAGGGTCATAAGAGAAAATTGTACGCAGCAAACTCCTGTTACTATGTTGTCCATGTGCGGTCATATTCATGGCTGTTTGGCTGCTCTACTTACTCCAAAACATGCTTGCCTGGCAATTATCTGCTAATAGAGAAAGTATGCATGCACAAATTAAATTTAGAAGGCACAGTGCTTATAAAGCTGGATTAAGATTAAAAGCACATTAGAAGATAACATTAATATATTATAAAGAAAACTGACAATTCATTAGTGTTACAATAAAATAAAGTTATAACATGTAGCAGAACCCCTCTGGCTGTCCAACACGCTGTCCAAATATTTTTTATTTGAACATAAGGTTTCCGTATGAACTTAGAGACTTTCCTGTGAATATATGATACCTTAATAGCATTCGTCTGGTTGTTCAGTAAAAAGCCATACAAATCTACATTGAACAGCTGCATTCACCATCCGAACAAAAGTACCGAACAACCGGACCACCCTGATGTGAAGTTTGACTGAAATTAACCTCCCTGTTCGTCCATTACATTCCCCTGGTTAACAAGCATGAACGCTTTGCTGTAATCCCTGGGTGGCCACCATTTCGGCAACCAAACACGTGGCGGCGGCCATCTTAACACACAGTGGTGTTTGCTCGTTGAGTGTCTGGAACTCAAATCGGACACTCGACTACCCGAACACCGCTAAGACCTCCATGGCTCCAGAAACTACAGATTAAAACTCCCGAACAGCCCGCCCTTTGGTAGGATGAATCCCACGAACCAGGGGATGCATCCGAATGCCAGCTCAACCCTGGATGGCACATATTTTCGGGACTTTTAATGCATGAACAGAGACCGACCGCAAGGCCAAAACATATGGAACTGTTTTCGGCTACTTTGCCTGTGCGGTCGGTCAAATCTTTACTTCCACATAACTCGCGAATCGCTGGTCTAATCTGGGTGATTTTAGAATATGTTGCTCACCCAGATCAGGGCTACCAGGGGATACCATTTAGGGGTGTACCTATTATATTTGGGGTACATCCAAGAATTGGGGAAAAATTTGTACATTTTAATTGTGTTATCTGTTAAGCTGAGAGAAGATGTGTGGGAGGTAACGTCTATTTGATTGGTTACTGTAGTAATTATTGTGGGTGTCTCCCTTGCATGGGAGAACCACATAAAAGCAGGGGTTGTGTGATTAAAGGTCAGTTCTACTCCTGATACTGTGTCTAGTCCAGTTATTGGGAAAGGTGATGGGATATTACTGGATTGTCTTGCTGATTGTGCTTGTTACCCTATTGGATTTACTACTTGTTCTAGGATACCAGCAGAAATAGGCTGTGGGAAATCAGCTCTCAGCTACATAACACATGTTAAAAAGACCCAAATAAAGATTGATAGTCCTTAAAGACAGTAACCTCACTCAAGCACCTAAACAGAAGATAAAATTAAACCAATGTGCACTTCATTAAAAATCCAAAAGTTAACAAGTCACCAGAGTTGAGAGTCCATCCACCAGCACTCCAACAGATTTTATTACTGGAGCCAGTTAGGTGGTTTGTGCAAGTCTCTACATGTGCGTCAAAAATAATCCTTCAGGCAAAGTTCCAAAATCATAGCGGAAAGTCCCAGAACACTTTATGTTCAAAGTAGCAGTAGCAGGGCCAACCATTTAAAGAGCTTAGTTAGATAAAGTGCTGATTGCAATAATTGTTTTCTGGTAATAATGCACAACTGTAGCAGTAACTCCTGCCAGCCAGTTTCTATGGGTCTTTGCAGGAATAAAAGTGACTTTAGTGTCTTTCACAAATCAAAAAGTGCACAATGTGGAGTTTAACAGTGAAGCTCAAACACCTTGAGTGGTATCCCCTAAACCACCTCTACAAGATACATAGAAAACATACATACATAAGGTGGAGCTTCTTGTATACACGTTCAGAAGATATAAGCCTAGAGTTATAAACCGCAAATGACTCAGATGGTAAATGCTTGTGGACTATTCCAGGATGACCAATCCTTTCTTTTCCTCTCAATTCAGTTGGGGAACCTGGATTCTTCAATCTTTTTCAACAGAAATGGTCTTCCAGTGCTCCCAATATTGAATGGATATATATAGGGTGCCACAGCCAAGGACTTATCAATAATATGCCTTTATTGGTAATCCCTAATACATAAATATTAAAAAAATATATATATATATATATATAAAATAAAAAATTTGAATATAAAATAAGTATAAATACCGGATACAAATGTCCAGATAAATGTCCAAAAAATGTCCCAAAACACGTTTCGCCCTTAAATGGGCTTCCTCAGTTGGTTACTTGTGTTTGTCTTCCTTCTTGGCTTTTTAAATGGTCCCCAGGTCTCAAATTCCCGCTTTTTCACTTTACTTCCGGGTTCCGGTTGTGTATAAGTGGAACACAATATGCGTTCCACCATTAACCTTCCGCTTCCGTTTTTCGTTCTCTGGCGTTTACTTCTGGGTTCCGGCTGTTCGGAGATGGAACGTCATTTCCGGTCTCGCATCTATCTTTCTTTCACTTCCGGATTTCGACAACTTCAATTAGTGGAACGCAACTTGCGTTCCACCTCCCGAACACTTCCAGGTTTTATTCTTTACCAAACAATACAATGCATAATTAATATAATGCATAATCAATCCTCAATCAAGTGATATAATGCATAAATAGGTTAATCTTCTATGATAAAAATTATATAGTACACAAATAGGATTCATCCTTTATAATAAAAAAGGGATAATTATGATGTAATTTATCCAAGGGAGGAGTGAAATAACTTCTTGGCTGAAGAATTTATATAAGGCTTAATATTAGTTTTATCTCTTTAATTTTACATACATTTAATAAATGTAAAATACCTTAAAAATGTACTTAAAATAAATGAATAAAATCAGTGTATTGTCTTCTAGAGAAGATATGTAATTTGCAAATAAAATATGTAATTCAATAACCTCCTATAAAATGAAATATATTGTTTTATTACCTCCTATAAAATAGATAAGAGAAGAAATATGTATAACATTTTTTCTATAAAACTTATCACAAAATTAATTAATAAAATGGCACAGCTCGAAATCTTGATTCAAACCATGGGGGATTAATGTATTAAAATTAAATGTACACTTCATCTCTTCTATTCCAATTTTTCTCATATAATTGCCTCCTCTCCAGTCCTTTTTAACAAGTTTGATTGCACAAAAGAGAAGGCCCTCTGGGTCTTGGTTGTGAACTGACTTAAAATGATTGGAGACGCTATGAGATTCTAGCCCCTTTTTGATGTTTCTCACATGTTCCGCTATTCTAATACGGAGGCAACGGATAGTTCTTCCTATATATAACAGATAGCACAAACATTTTAGGAGATATATTACTCTTTTAGCGTAACATGAAAGGTAATTTCAAATTTCGTGTTAATAAATGGTTCTAGGTCTACTATATGTCTTTTCTTACTTTTTGTTCCTCTACATGCCAAGCATGATCCACAACCAAAAAAACCTTTGCTCTGTGTTAAACAACTTTCACGAGGGGTTATATTTCTTAGACTGCTTTGTGTGAGTGTTCTTTTTAAATTGCTTGCTCCCCTATAAATAATTTTTGGTTTCATTGGGAGAATGGCTTTAAGAGTTGGGTCATCTCATAGGATGTGCCAATATTTTGTTATGATGTTATGTACTTTCCTATTGTTACCATTATATCTACAAATGAAGGGGATATCGTTATCATTCCATTTTTCTCTCTTTTTCTGTTGATAAGTCAGGAGATTTCTTCTAAGAACGGAACCGACTTCTTCCAAAACCCTTTGCAATTTCTCTTCTTCATACCCCTTTTCCAAAAAATTCTTTTTTATTCGATTTGCTTGACACTTTAGTGTCTGTGTCTACACGTTTTGTAACAGGGGACTTTATCAAGACTGAAATGCATTGAAGAACAATCCAGCTATATAGAACCAGGCAGTTAAACAACCTTAATTAGTTAAGCACATTACCATGTTTCTTTCAAAGGCAAAAGTAACCAATTGTGTTTATATACAATTACCTGATCTAGCATTAAACAATTAACAAAAGTGTGCTAATTCAAACTTAAATACATAAGAGAATAAAAATACATGAACAATCAATTAAACTAACAATGGCTTCTTATTTAAACCGATTTATGTTCTGAGCAGAGCACAGTCGTACCTCAAAGTAATTACATTACCTAAATTATTCTTAAATACAATTATGAATCTACATACTTATAAAATCATTATTTAATTCAATTCCCAATGGAATGAAGTGTCTAATAGATAAATGCAGTAGAGTTCTGATTTTTTTAAACTGTAAATTCTGACGTGCCTATCAGAATTTAGTGGTATTCAATATAGCCCACTTACTGTTAAGTCCCCCTAGGTCACCAAAGCAATGTTTCTGGAAATAAAAAGCAACCAGTGTATTGCACCATTTTTAATAGATGCCCCATAAATCTTTTAAGTGCTCTTGTGGTATGTCCAACATACTATAATCCACAGGGACAGAACAACACACACACCACAAAGGAGGTTTTACATGTAATCCTGTGGGGTGACTGTATAATGAACTAGAATTACATTGTAAGAACACTATGTTTACATGTGGCTTCATGAGCTGTAAGTCATAATCATCGCACTTATGACAAATCATAACTTGAACTATCTTGCTTTGCATGTAATGCGCCTCATATATTAGTTTCCCCTTTTACGTTGCATTACTGAAATAAATAAACTTTTGCACAATATTCTAATTTTTCGTGTATCACCAGTATTAAAATGCAAATAGCTGGTGATATCAACAGGTGTCTGGTAAGATCTGGTGATCTTTCCCTTCTCTCCCCTCAAAAATAAATTCAAAAACTCAACTAAAAGTAAAAGACAGCCAAAAGCTCCTAATGTCTTCCATATCCCACTTCCATACTATCAATATGTAATCGATGAAGTTAGTATAAAAGACCAGTTTCTACCTCCATGGGTTATTGTCCCACACATAGGTTACCTCAAAGTTACCCACGCATACATTGGCGCAAAACTGGGCCCCATTGCTGCTCCCTGAGTCTGTAAATGAAATTTTTCGTTGACATTAAGAGCATTGCTTTTGAGAACAAACTCAATAAAATCAACTAGTGTATATGCTTAAATATTTGGGAGTAGAAGATCATTAACAAATAATACCTTATTGACTCCAATCCAAAGATATACTTGATATTTGTGTAAATTACATTAAAACATCAGTAGCCAAAAACATATATTGTTACTGTTCCAATTAAAATCCCATAAAAGTGGTAGCAAATTATTAGAATTACTAAAACAGGATGGGGTGTAGCCGGTCTCACATCTTTGTAGGTGAAGATATGTCAATTAAGAAGGTGGAGCTGTAACAGAATGAACAGAAGAGGTTATAGATGACCTGTTTTTTCTATGTTCTTGTGAATTATCAGTAAAAAAAATAAAAATATAGGTATTGGTAAAAAAGATGTGTATCTTTTATTGGGTAATGTTTGGAGGGATATTTAACCCCTTAAGGACACATGACATGTCATGATTCCCTTTTATTCCAGAAGTTTGGTCCTTAAGAGGTTAAACTCAGATATGATATTACCATCTTCAATTTCCTGTATATCCAAAGTTTGATCCTGTAGAAGACTGATTGATCTCACCCAACAAGGAAATCAAATTAGAGATTGTTTGTTTATAAGAGAATTATTCAAGGATTTATTCACATCACCTTATTTATGTGTGCAAAAAAATAAACAAAACAATAGCAGTAAAGTGAGTTATCTACAGAATTTATTAACCCCTTAAATCCGGAGGGCGTACTATTACGCCCTGCAGGAGCCGGCTCTAAACGCCAGCGGGTGTAATAGTACGCCCTCACTTTAATGGCAGTCACTGTGATCACTGATCCTGTGTGTCAGCCAGTGATGTAAAATCACTGGCTGACACTGTCTCTGCCCCCTCTCCTGTAAAAAAAATAAAATATTAGTTTAAAAAAAAAAAAATTACAGTTACATATAAAATATACTTAGATCATATATATTATATATATATATGATCTAAGTATATATATATATATATATATATATATATATATATATACACACACACACACACACACACATTTACACATACACGAAGTGTATTTAAATATTAATATATATAATTATTTATATATATATTACTATCAAATTACACGTAGACTAATACTGATTAAATATATATATATAATTATTGTTATATATATATATTTATATATAATATAAAAAAATGTAAATATGTAAAAAAAATAAAATTAAAAAAATAATTAAAAATAAATAATAAAAAAATATATAGATGTTTGTTATTTCGTTCTAACTGTATTGTGATATTAATATATATTTATATCAAAATACACGTAGAACGAAATAATATATATATCTATATACATAAATATATACGTATATATCACTATATATATACCTATATATAAATAAAAATATTAAAAAACATTATATATATATATATATATATATATATATATATATATACGTATATATACACATATGTATATATATATATACACATATATTAATTCTACACATATATTTATGTAATATTTTTACATAATTAGGTATCCTAATTAATTACAATTAGCGGGACCTGACTGACAACCCATGCCAAAAGTATAGGGAATTTAATTTGCTAGCACTATATTTAACCCTATAACTTTCCAAGACACCATAAAACCTGTAAATGGGGGTACTGTTTTACTCGGGAGACTTCGCTGAACACAAATATTAGTGTTTCAAAACAGTAAAATGTATTACAACGATGATATCGCCAGTAAAAGTGAAGTTTTTTGCATTTTTCACGCACAAACAGCACTTACACGGACGATATTATTGCTGCAATACTTTTTACTGTTTTGAAACACAAATATTTGTGTTCAGCGAAGTCTTCCGAGTACAACAGTACCCCTCATGTACAGGTTTTATGGTGTTTTCAAAAGTTACAGCTTCAAATATAAGGCTTTTGTTTCATTTTTTTCACATTAAAATTCGCCAGATTGCTTACGTTGCCTTTGTGACCCTATGGTAGCCCAAGAATGAAAATTACCCCTATGATGGCATACCATTTGCAATAGTAGACAACCCAAGGTATTGCAAATGGGTATGTCCAGTCTTTTTTAGTAGCCACTTAGTCACAAACACTGGCCAAAATTGGCGTTTTTTGCATTTTTCACACACAAACAAATACTAACGCTAACTTTGGCCAGTGTTTATGACCAAATGGCTACTAAAAAAGACTGGACATACCCCATTTGCAATACCTTGGGTTGTTTACTATTGCAAATGGTATGCCATTATGGGTGTAAATTTAATTCCTGGGCTACTATACAGTCTCAAAGGCAATGTAACCAATCTGGCGAATTTCAATTTCAAATGTAACATGCTGTATTTGACCCTGCAACTTCCCAAAACACCATAAAACCTGTACATAGGGGGTACCGTTTTACACGTGAGACTTTGCTGAATACAAATATGTGTATATTATTGCAGTAAAAGCAAACAGTATTATGACATTGACAGTTAAAATGTCATGTAGAACTAAAAAAATAACAAAATTTCTTATTTTCTACCATTTTTTTCATATTAAATTATGTTTCATAGCTAAATATTTGATATTAAATGAAAGCCCTGTTTCCCATGAATAAAATGATATATAATAAGGGTGGGTGCATTTACTATGAAAGAGGTGAATTATGGTTGGACAGACATGTAGCGCAAATGCCAGGTTTTGTTTACATTTTGTTTTGTTCACAACGTGTACATTTGGCTCCGTCCTTAAGGGGTTAAGATCACTAAGCAACTCAAATCTATTCGGGGGATATATCAGTGCAAAGCACAAACCTCTATTAAAAAGTTGAATATGTCTAAAACCTAAAACAAAGAGTGATAAATTCGAAATAACCCTTACAGAAGATCCTTCACTTTTAAAGGCAACTTCTATTCCCATATTTCTAATTTTTACCCTCTTTTATTATAGAGTGGGTACACCCTCTCCAGCATATTCCCATTCCCCTTTCTAAAAAAAGTATCAGTCCCAGAATCTTTTATACTAATTATATTACTATCGGCAGTCATGTTTTTGTTAGGCTCCACAACAATCCTATTAGATAATGTTTTGTGGATACACAAGTGAACAACCAGTATGCACCAGGGGTGTAAATCTGTTATTATGAATGGGTACCACATTTGGATTGCCATTTGTACTCCCCCTTCTATTATGAAGGTCCCCTCCACATTTCATTACATTAGTCTAGGAAACTGTGGAGGACTAAGGTGAATAGTCTGGCTTTAAAAGAACCAGACCCGACTGCTGGAGGAGTAGGCAAACCTCAATAAGTTGATCCTTCAATGTTTACATTTGCACTCTCGTTAATTGTTTGGTGATTATATTTATCCTCGTTAAATTTGCTGTTTCATCACCATTCAATTAACCTTTGAATCCAGTTCTCTAACTTTATATGTACAAGAAAACTTTACAATATCAGGTTATAATTAACTTTTGGCAGGAGCGAGATCTAATCCTCGGTGGTCCTGGTGTCCAAGGCGTCTACTTGGATGTATTATAGGTTTTACAAATCCCTGGAGTATAATCCCTCAATAACATCTGTTTTCATTTTATATTTGTTCAAAAATAGATATAAACTCCTAAGCAATTGGTATATTATTGCTGATTGTAAATTAATTTCGTGAAACATTGTTATTTAGGTGATGCAGAAACATTTACCAACTTATAAACATATTAATTCCATGTAAATAATAGTCATCTATCATCTATAAAGCAACGATCAGAAAACAGATTTTTACTTCAGCCATGTCCTGATAATACGTGAAAAAAGGTAATAAATTCTGTAGAACAGTGATGGGGACAACATTTGCACCTACCTATAACAACCTATTTAGCATTAAATTCCTAATTCACAAACTTTGCTATTACATCCGCTATACACCACCAACTGCACAATGTAAGCGGTAACCTAAAATCAGGTAACAGGGTGACCTCGGTTTGTACTTAGAAGGTTGTGTTCTACTGCTAATAGCATCAGACTTTAACAAATAATTCTGGAAAAAGTGAATAGAGAATAGTAAAAAAAAAAGTTTTTACAAAATTAAGTGTAATTAAACACTACAATAAGGAAATGGGGTAGTGATTAGGTCTTCTGACTACTATAATGACGAATGTATACACAAACAGTCACAAAACTAGAGTGTGATCCAACATGATCTAGATCACTGATTTCCAAACTAGTCCTCAAGGCATGCCTACCAGTCCAGGATTTAGGGATTACCCAGTTGTGTCTAAGGTGTTTTTAGAAAGAAAAAAGAAAAAAAACTGCCTCAACACAACTGTGTAATCCCTAAACCCGGCACTGGTAGGCGTGCCTTGAAGACTGGTTTGGAAACCACTGATATAGAGAATGAAACATCCATCTTTTAAATGAGGAAAAACAAAGGTACACATATATAAAACAAATAGAGATTCTGTAACCATGGACTATAGTTTCAGCCTCTTCTGGACCTTGTTAAGAGCGGCAAGGAACAAAGTGGATGACACCATGTCTTAGATTTGGATAAATGTATGACTACAAAATGCAAATACAATGTGGCTTATTTACCAAATGACAAAAATAAGTGATAATCAAATTACCACACAAATACAACACCCAGTGAGACACTTGGGGTATACTTCCCAATAGTAGCATCTAGTAGTAACAATACAATTCTTCCTTGAGAAATCTATAAAAAAACAGACATTGCAATACATAGTGAAATCTGTATGATAATATGGTTCAAAGTAAAATATACGATGTCTACTCACAAGTGTAGAGCCGTACCAGGCTCTGTATAATCAGCGCTGGGGTGCCAATAATTGGCTTCGAAAATATTCCAGAGGCAGGATCTTGGCAATAGTAGAAAATTTATTAAAACAATAATAAAAAAAATAGGACATATGTAGGCAGTTGGTATAATATACACTACCACAAATAAAAAGTCCTTACAAAACGTCCAAATTGCAAACATGTTTCAACTATAAAGTCTTCCACAGTGCAGGATAAATCAGACCTAGCAGCATGTTTCATTTTATACCCTTCTAGAGTTGAAATTTTAGCGGCAAATCTTTTCTCCACTTCCGGGTCGCGGTAAGCTTCGTACATTTCCGGGTCACGTGGTTTCCGGCTTCAACTTCCAGTTACTTGCATGCGTGATTACGTACGTACAGCGGTATATTTCTTGCCGATAACGTAAGGGGTATAACGTCCATATTAAATATGGGCAAAGTTGCCCTATGTGCTACAAAAACCGTTCAATGCAGCCAAAACCAAAAGAAAAATATTGGTTAATATTAATGAACACTCTTAATTATATACAAATGCAGGAATTCTAAGAACATTTACAACTACACAAGGTCTATATAATGGCAAAATGTAAGGTTAACAACAGATATAACTACATGGGATATATTCATAATAGATTTCTTTTACAGAATGTTACAGTAGAAAAAAAAACATATACATACATGATTTATTCAGATGTATGGAGTATTGAAACAATCCCAGGGAACTCTCAAACAACCAAAGTGTATACAAATACATATGGAAAAAATATTTACAAAAAAAGGCTGTCATATTAATTACAATAAATGGGCCAAATCAATCTAAATTCAAAACATTTGGATTAAGAGAATCCATCTTAAAAATCCATTGGCTTTCTATTCTACTAAGTTCTCTGAGGTTGTTGTCACCCCTCCAATTATGTCCCTTCTGACAAATAGCCATAAAGCCCAAAAGAGAAGGGTCTTTATTGTGGAATTCTAGAAAATGAGCAGACACTATGTTTAGTGTACCCCTCTGGATATTCCCTATGTGTTCCAGTATGCGTATCTTCAGTTTTCTAGTGGTCATACCCACATACTGTAGACCACAGGGGCACCAGGGGAGGTACACAACATTCGAAGAATGGCAAGTGAGAACATCCTTCATTACATATCGTGTTTTAGTAGCATAGGATACAAAATCCACCAATTTGGACTTCAGACTACTTCTCTTACACGCCAGACAGATTTTGCAAGGATAAAAACCTTTTTGAAATTTAAACATGTTTTTCGTGGGTGGGTCTTTTATAAAGCTCTTGATATAAAAATTATATTAGATTTTTCCCCCAATATGGTGCTAAGTTCTTTGTCTGTCTTAAGTACATGCCAATGTTGATTAATAATGTGTTTAATTTGTTGGGAATTAACGCTATAGTCTAAAATTATTGGGACCCCTTTTTGGTTGGAACTATGTACCGTATTAATATTCTCATTGTTTGTGTTTTTGTTTTGAAGGAGATCTTCCTTATTTAGGGACCGTACTAGTACTCTTTGTTTTTCCAATTCTTGTGATTCATAATTTTTCTCTTTAAAAAACCTGTTAAGACATCAGCTTAGGATTCGAATTGCTCAAGATCACTACAATTCCTAAGCATCCGGATATACTGTCCCCTTGGGTTATTTTCGGAGCCAAGGGGGATGATGGCAACTAGATGTGTTTATGTATCCATTTACATCCACCTTCTTGAAATAACTCCTGGTATTTAAAATATTGTTGTTGATATATATTTCCAGGTCAAGAAAGTGGATTTGGGTATGACTATAATCACTTGTTAGGGTGATACCTCTCTGATTAGAGTTGAGAAATCGTAGAAATTCTTTCAGATATTCTTCACCCCCTCCAAATAAAAAAAAACACGTCATCAATGTATCTGCGATAGAGAACCAAGTTCGCACCCAGCCCCCATCCATGCCCAAGAAGGATTGCTCCCAAAAGGGCATGAACAGGTTGGCATAGCTGGGTGCAAACTTGATTCCCATCACAGTACCCACAAGCTGCAAAAAAAGTGCCCATCAAACCAAAAATAGTTGTTCTGTAAGAATGAGAAGAATACTGCTCATGATAAACTCCACCTGTACGGCTGGAAAAAGAGTTATTTTCCAAAAAATGTCTAACTGCCTCACAACCTAGTATGTGGGAAATAATAGTAAACAGACTGGTGACACCACATGTCACCAGAATGTATTCACTCAACCATACAATATTCTGGAGTTCCAACAAAAGCTGAGTAGAATCTCTCAAATAGGTAGGTTGTGATGTGACCAATGGTTGGAGGATTTTGTCAACGTACTTGGAGAGACGACTCAAAAGTGAGCCTACTCCCAAGACGATTGGTCTTCCTGGTGGAATAGTGGGGTGTTTATGAATCTTTGGGATGGTATACAGCATTGGAATTTTACAGGTTTGGATATTCAAATATTTGTACTCCTTGGTGTTAAGAATACCAGCATTTTTTCCTTGTTACAATAATTCATAATATAGTGTTTTGATTTGGCCTGTAGGGTCACCCGTGAGTTTTTTTATAGGTGGTACAATCATTTAGTTGCCTATAAAATTTTTTTTCATATTGATCTCTATTTTGTAGCACAACCCCCCGTCTCCCCCCTTATCGGCTGGTTTTATGATAAGTTGAGGATTTTTAGTAAGTTTTTCCAATGCTTTCTTTTGATTATAATTTAAATTGAATTGATTAGGTCTTCCTTTCCTAGTATTGGTTATTTTTTTGACCTCATCTATGACTAGAGTCTCAAATACTTGCATAGTCCCGCTTTTACACTGTCGTGGAAAAAAGCTAGATCTTTCTTTGAGTTCTGTATGTACAAATTCTGTTTGAACAGCTGAATTAGTTGGTAATTGATTTTTAGCAAAAAAACATTTTATACACAAATAAATTTGTGTAGATCAATGAATGTGTTAAAATGGTTGGTTAAGGCATGTAGGGGCAAACCTAAGTCCCTTATCAGATAAATTGAAAATTCCTATTGGGGCAACCTCCCTCTTTTTCTTTCTGTTGCATGGTATTCCTGCTCTAACTCCCCTTCCTCTGGTTCCAAATTTCTTTTTCCCAATCTCCTCCGAAATTGGTTGGGATTGCCAAGTTCTAAAAAAGGAGGGGATGAAGGAGCAGGGTCCCGCCCAGATTTCACTATGTATTGCAATGTCTGTTTTTTATAGATTTCTCAAGGAAGAATTGTATTGTTACTACTAGATGCTACTATTGGGAAGTATTCCCTAAGTGTCTCACTGGGTGTTGTATTTGTGTGGTAATTTGATTATCACTTATTTTTGTCATTTGTACCCTTGAGGTGATTGGGAACACCTGTTTCATACACACCCTATATATATCCCAAGAAGCGCCCAAATACACCTCTAACTCTGAGTTTTCCTGTTTTTATTTACCAAATTAGCCAACTTGTAAATATATTTGTAACGTAAATATAATAAAACAGCATAACGGGAAACCAAGAGAATATTTGCTTGACTTTTAATTATCCAATTAACCACTTATGACATTCTTTACTATATTTACACCATAAACACACTATCGTGTCTCCAAACATTCATGATTTCAAGGTCCTTTCCTGCCGTCTCAACTCTGTTCCCTGGTGTCCTTTTGGGGATACCAGGGAATGTCCCACAAAAACCTAGTGCTTGTGCCATTATCAGGGCACTATGATCCCGCAGAGCGCAATAAAAAAGCATTACCTGCATGGTCCACCTTTGGTGGGCCAGCCTGCTTGATTGACATGCATTCACGCCAGGCTGACTGTTTAATTCTGATCCACCCCTTTTTCAGGTGGGTCCATCCCTTTAGGGCAGTGCCAGTAACAATACATGTCACTGGCCTGGCCCCCTTTTATCCTACCCACTGGCACCACGCTTTATGGGATGATGTTAAGGGCTATGCAATATTCCATTATTTAATATTTTAATAATTTAAGTACCCAGACTTGTTTCAAGGGCCAATATGTAATTATTTTAATAATTTTTGTTGTGTATATGACTCAATTTTTAAAGTTAAATAAAAAATACCCTAAATATATATTTATATACTCTGGATTTTGGAAATATAACACATAGGCTTCACATCTATTTTGAAAAATAAACTTATAATTAAATGAAGTAAAATGCTCATTTTAATTCTTAGTATAATACATATTATACTTCTTATATTTTTAAAAATGAGTATTAGATGGTGCTCACTGTCATTTCTGCATTAGCTATATGTTCAATTAAGTAGTCAAAGGATTACGCTAGCACTTATGTGCAATTGCATTTTAAATTGCCAAACCAGAGGTGACACAAGCCTAAATTATTCAAACATTGCATAAAATAAACTAAATTGCATCGTGTCCTGCAGTTGATACCTCCTCTGATCATTCACAGGGACATCCACAGAGAGCAATGTCAAAGGCAAAGGAAGGAATAGCTTTATTACATAATATTTTGCTTTTAATTTTTAAATCTTTCTATTGCCAATTTGCCAGCTAGTAAAACTAGCGTCACTTTAATGAAAGTATTTAGACTGTCTTGTAAATGTATTTTCACAGAGTATTTGGTTAATTAACATTGATTGTCCTAAAGTCAATAATGCAGAAACAGGATTTAAGAAAAATAAAAAAAAATTATATTAACAACACTTATGGGGATAGGGCAGAGCCTAGCCACAGAAGCAACCAGTCGCACGCATACTGAGCTCCGAGCGATACAGCCCTTCAACCACCAAAATCTTCTGCAAAACATACCCAGAAAGAACCTTGGGGAGCCCCCTGACTTCCACAGACCTCATGGGGCGCAAGATGAAAAAGCCAAAACTGACCAAACCACGGGAGGGGCTAACTATAGGGGATCTCTTGCAGCAGGCCCAGGGCGCACATGGTCCCAAAATGGTGTCCTCCAAAATGGTGTCTGCTCGGACTTCTCTGACGACCTATCCTATGACACAGAAACGGGCATGATACCTACCATGACCCCACATCCACCAAGCCAAAAGGCATCCCCGCAGACTGACCCTGACTACGCTCCGGTGACCACGGCGGTCCTGAGTGACGACACTGCAGGGCGACCTACAGGCCTAACAGGCAGACTTAACAAGCTTGAACATACCACCCAAACGAGTTCCCAGCAAATTGCCTCCCTCCAACAAGCAATGCAGGAAATGCAACAGCAAAATCGCACCTCGAGCATCGCCTCGCAGCCCAAGACGACGCCAAGAGAAGGAACAACATCACAATAAGGTGGGGTCTTGGAGACGGTAGTGGAAACGGAACTGCCACATTTCATTAGGCGCCTCCTAACGGCCTTGCTGACACCACGGAGCGCCAAAACAGCGGTATTCACTGGCACATTCCGCATACCAGGCTCGGCAAAAGCACCCACCACAGCCCCAAGAGACCTAATAGTTCAGTTCCAGAACACTAAAGATAAACTAGCGGTAACGTCCGACAACAAGGGGCAGTCGTCCTACCATTTCGAAGACATGGATCTATCCTTTTACTCTTACTTATCCTGCAGCACACTGGCATGGAGACACTCCCTGAAACCATTCACCACACTCTTACAGCAACATAACATCCGTTACCAGTGGCACCTGACGCGGACCCTGACGGTCTCTCACAGAGACATGACTTACAGTATTCAGGAACTCCAGAGAGCACCGTGCTCCTGATGAAATTGGGCCTCCCAGCGGACTAGTTGACCCAACAGGTTCCCAATGGCACCCCCAAACGGAGACACATATGGAACCCGGCAGGGACCCCCGATTTCGTTCCACAAACATCCACGCTGGACTCTTATGTCCTTGCAACTACCTGAAAGGTGGACAATCTCAACTGAACTTAAATTTTTCATAATGTTTCCCTTTCTTTAGGGATTTTGTTACAATTTCAGTTGATATAGCAGTTTGGTATCGAGTTAAAATCCTTCATGTCAAGGTGCTGACACAAACAGCACCTCGACAGGTCGACCCCAACCATATATCCCCCCCAGTGCTGGGGGATGAGGCGGCTGCTGCACAGGGCTCTCCCTTAGACAGGCACAATACACATCTCACAAGCATGCACCCACTGACCATGGGTGCTACTACGCTGATGGTTAGCGTTAATCTTATTGGCATCTATTCATGGTCCCTCATAACACTAGACATGTAGGGGTCTGCTCCGCACTCCCGCTACATGCAGGCAGACAGTGAAGACAGCACAGGACCACAACCTCATAACAGCACCTGGTACACTCAATGCCTTCCATTGCTCACACACACACACACACACACACACACACACAACAGCTCCCCAACCCGTCTGGCATTCAGCACTCACATAGGCTACAGGCGCTAAGTGTGTTTCGTTCTATCCACACCAATGCAAACAGGCAAGCCCCATCGGCAAAGCCAGAATCACCAGTAAAACAGACCCTAGGATCAACTCACTCCACAGAATCCACACAGGAGGCGAATAGAGGCTGTGATAGAGCGGCTCACATAGCTCATCCACACACACGAACACACAGAGTATGTGGCCATACCAGAGCCACACTATGCACTGCAGGGCAGGTAACCGTTAGAACACCTCAACTAGGATGGGAACTTACAGTACTAACAAGGGGGCATAAGCGATCCACTACAATACAGTCACCACCTGTTATGAACCAAAGCACCAATGACAATGGAACCACACACTACAGCTCCAGCGGGCCACAACAATAGGTAGCTTGTACTACCCCCTTTAATTCATCCCCAGAATTCAGCAGTCAGCATATTGACTTGAACATATAAAAAAAAAAACAAGCAAAAAGGCGCTAGTGATACAGTGAAAATCTTTGTATGTACACCAATAAGAAGGTAAAGCAGCAGCCTTCTCAGTGAAACAGCTCTAAAAACACCAAAACAATCAAAGATAAAAAAGGTGCGCTATACCTTTACATTTTAAAGTGCTACAGAGTAAAAGTGTCAGTGCACTATGCATTCAAAAATTACTAATAAAATAATATTATTAGAGCAATGTGCAAAATTGAAACAGTGTTTTGTGCTAAAATACTTAAAACCCCTTACTAAAGAAATAGGATATCACACTTGCTTCCAAAAATGTACGAGGACATGAAAAAATAAAAAATAAACATAGCATAATACTGTTATACAAGGCATAAAAAAAGACTATAAAAGATGGAATCAGACTCACAAGGAGAGAGCAGTAAGAAGTCTGCTCTCACTTTTTTAGCTTGTATCCACAAATGGGACTAGATGTAAACAAAGATTGAATGAAGAAAACGCTTTATTCCCAACAGAATTAAAAAAGTTCACAATATATGTGAGCGTATGCTCCCTTTTGACTTGAACATCTAAACTCTAATGTCCTCTACTTATTCATATTTAAACATCACCATATTAAGACCCAGATACGCAAGTGATATCACTCTATATAATGCACATGATCTAAATCTGTTCCCTAAACATGCTAACCTAAAGGGTTATAGGATAAGCCAAGCATTACACTACTACCCGCTAAGATATATAGGCATGTTGTCGTGTACCCATACTTCTCCCTCAACAATATATAACATAAAATGTGCACCTCTCCGCATGTCACACAATTGTTGTAATATGTCTGATGTTATGCATGCACCAGCTGTCGTGGCAGTGCAGGTTTGTGTATCTAATCTATGCACGAATAAAATAAAGAATATTAAAAAAAAAACACTTATGGCATGGTTTACTTGAATTTGGGTTCAGCCCAATGTAATTTATATTATATGACATTATATAAAGCACAAAAGCCTATCTGGGAAAACACATTACATTGTAAAGGGTTAGCTAGGTAGATCCTTACCTCTGAATTTCATTCTTTTGCTTCAAAAACTGCCAATTCTGCATTGACTAAGTAATCTTTAGTTTTTTTTCTCATTTGTTTTTTGTAAGTCTTTTTTTCTTTTGGCAAAAGAAAAATAAAACAAAAAAACAGGCTGGGCCACAATCAGAATGACACAAAGTACCCATGGCTGAACACTGGGTACACCAATGTAATTTGAGTAAGTGAAGGAGTGAGTAATTATGTGTCAGCGAATGTGAGTGTGTGTGAGTGTGTCAGTGTGTGTGTCAGTAAGTGTGTGTGTGTGTGTCTGTCAGGGAGTGTGTGTGAGTGATTGTGCGTATGTCAGTAAGTATGCATCTGTCAGTGAATGTGTGTCTGTCTGTCAGTGAATGTGTCTGTCTGTCAGTGTCTGAGTGATTGTGCGTGTCTGTCAACGAGTGTATGCATCTGTCAGTGTGTGCCTAAATGATTGTATGTGTGTCAGATTGTGTCAAATCAGTGAGTGTATGTGTATGTCAGTGTATCTGAGAGTGTGTGCTGGTCCGTGAGTGTGTGTGTGTTAGTCAAAATGTGTGTAAGTTAACAGGAAGAGGTATGGCCTTGGCAGGAAGGAGTGGGTACATTTAAATTAGGTGGTGTACAACAAGAGAGAAGACAAGTTAAAAAAGGCGCTCAATACACGTCTAAAATAATAACAACCATAAAACCTATAAAGCAGGTGGTACTATTAAATTAGGTGGTGCCCAAGATCTGTCATGCCCAGGTCAGCACCATTTCAAAATACACCACACCCCCTCTCTTTAACCCCTTAAGGACCAAACTTCTGGAATAAAAGGGAATCATGACATGTCACACATGTCATGTGTCCTTAAGGGGTTAAACCCCAATCTGTCCTGTGGGACTCAGAAAACGGATATAGTTTTACTTGTTACTGTAAGTAAGGGGCTGCAGGCACTATAACCAGTACATCAGGCTGTAGAGGTTAAGGAACTTAGAGTGGTCCTTACATAAAATATGGATATACTTGGTTAGATTGCTCAATATCTATATGTCAGACTACTTCCTAAAGAACATGTAAATGCCTCTCTTGTTTAGTTGTTTGCAGAGGTATCACTACCGAATAGTTGAGATCCTGAGACAGCAGTATTTGGACAAAAGGATTGTCATCTGGATTTTGTACTTAATGGCTGTATTGTCCTAATCAGCTCAGAAGAGGAACTTGGAGTTTTGCCCTGAAAGTCTTAAATCTTCTTTTGAAAGTATGCCACTTGGCATTGCTATTATAGAATGTCTAAGTCATACAATTATGAGCATTTACAATTTATTTTACAAGTAGACAATACAAAGATAGTTTATTTTAAACTGGAAATCAAATGTGTAAAAAAATAAAAATAATTCAAAGAAAAAAAACTAATAAAAAAACAAAAAAAACATGTAAGTGTGTGAATCTGATAGCACAAGGTGTGAATAAGGTAGCTTTGTCACTGCAGTAAGCAAATCCCTAGGAAATTGGAGGGAATCAATTATGAACAGAAATCTTCTATAAAGTAACATATTTGAAAATGAGAATTCTTAATGTAATATAAACTCCTCTAAATAATTAAGCCAAGTAAGCTAGCAGATTTTAATTGGGCCCCAGTCAGTTAAAGACCGGTTAGTACAATATTTATTTTAAAAGGAATGTTCAATATTGTAAGGAAACCAAGTACATTTAAACCTTAATCGGTAGTTTCCTCCCGAACCGCCAGAGCCCAGTGAATATAGCCCTCCATTCGGTAGTTATGGTAGACGAATCCCAATTGTAAATCCAATAGTGTCCCTGGATAATTCCCACAGTAAAACACACGAACTCCCAAACAGCATACGTAGTCAGAAGAAGGGTACAAAGATGAACTGAGGGTTTATTGACAGGCATGCTCTTTTTATGGAATTCTGCCCATGCAAGGGAGCCTCCCATATAATTAGCCATACATCCAATCCTAACAATATACATACTGTACATCTCCTCCCCTCAGATAACCAGTAAACATAATTAAAATGTAACAGAAATTCCCCAAAGTTTAGATGTACCCCAAGGACAGATAGCTATTGTCTGGGGGACCAACATATAAAAAAATCAGGTCATTCGGTTCAGCCATTCGGGAAATATTGGACTTAGAAGTTTTGACCGACTGCACGGGCAAAGTAGCCGAAAACAGTTCCATGAATTCTGGCCCTGCAGTCGGTCTTAGGTCGCATGAAAAACCTCCCGAACGGCCAGCCATTCAGCTACCATCCTTGGTTCGCTTGATTCCCCATTCGTTAGTAAGTCTTTCTACCGAACGCCCGGTCGTTCGGTAGTTTGGAAGGGGGTTTACCGAAGGGCTGGAGGCTTCAGCGGTGTTCGCCTGTTTGAGTGTCCGTTTTCAGTTCCAGACATTCAACGGCAAACACCGCTGTTCGGGAGCTAAAATGGCCGCGAACACGTGGAAGTCCCGAAATGGCGGCGAGACATGCCGTTCGTGCAGAACTTCTGTCGAACGTATTCCAGCCAGCAAGGGGGTACAGTCTGTATAAGGGGTAACAGGGTGGTCTGCATTCGGTAGTTTTACCTACCGAATGCCATAGGGAACATTGCTATTAAACAAAAGAAAACAAGGAGTCAATTTACAGTATAAGAGGGGCATTTCTTCACAAATATGTTATACTTTTATATAATTTGAATATAATTTATAACATATATTACTTCTGAACGAAATTCAAAAGGGTTTATTCACAAAACAATGGATTTTTATTAAATTGAAAACCAATTTTAGGTAAAATGTGTTGATTTGGAATACATTTCCCAACTCAGCCACAGTCACAGCTTGGAAATGATAGCCTAAGTTATTGGCATTACATTTCACTTTGTTTTGGGAATGGGTAGCTACTGATGGTGTGAATAAAATTATGTACACTTGTCTTCTCTTGAATTGCTACATCCAAAATGTTCTTGATGCATCAAAAAAATTTTTTAAAAAAATTGTCTTTTGGTTATAATGTGTTTTTCCAGATAGGAGAGTAGAAACTAAAATTAAAACAACCAGGAGTTTACAGGCAAAACTCTATAATATTATGCCTCTATAAAATGTATTATGTCTAAGAGCATATGGCAATTTTAATTCAACTGATGTTGCTCTTTGAAAGTCAAACATAAGGGGACACACTAGCAAGATATGCACAGAAGCATGCCTGTTTGGAAACAGGAATAAATCAGAAGATTTATGGACCAGGAAGTGACCATGTCCATACAGCAACCATTTTCCAATATAGAGGTCTACAGAGTTCTTTTTGTGAACTCCACGGTTAACTTGAATTCTGAACAAGTCAATTGTAGCTTATAGAATGTAGCCGCAAAATCTATAGTAGGGCCATCTTTGTTCTTACAAAAGAAAAAGTGCAAATTACAAGGTTATGGCCAGATTTATTAGAAATGAAATGACAGAAACCTGGCAAGGAACATAATGCAAATAAGAACAATACATAATGGCCAATGTGTCTCAGAACTGCACAAAGATCGGGAAAGAGAGGAGACAACACACTACACTAATTAATATGCTTCATTGTTTAAATTCACTCATGGGAGAACTTACCTCCCCTTACCTCATCCTTCTGTAAGTCTAGGCCTTTAGATTCAATGGCATGGGAATATGACCCAATAATAAATCATTAGTAATTAAGTAATGTATGTAAGGCTTTGCTTGATGCAGCCTTTCTGAATGACAAACATTTCTGATTACTAAGCGCAATTAAATCTTTGTGCAATGGGTATAAACATTGCACAGCAACTCTAACAATCTCTATTTTTTTTTGTGTGACCCTAGCTAATAATGAGATGCCATGTTTACAAAAGCAGAAATTTGGAGGGTATTTTTCCTTCTTTGATAAACTTGTGCTTTCATGCAAACAGTGATATATTTGTTGTCTGTACTTTCTGATGATGCCAATAGGCTGGCTGATTAGTTTATAACTAGGGCACATGGCATGCATTGCCCAGATATAAGTAGCCCTCACACTCTGTCCGTGAATTTAAATCTTGTGTATGTGAATATATATAGGGTCTTCTTTATTTTAACACAAATGCAATAGTCAATGTTTCAATTCAAATTGAAGTTCAATTCAACTTTCATCAGGATAATCCAAAAAATATATACACACGTGTGTATGTATTTGTGTTTGTATGTATATATTACTATATTATATATAATATACATACACACACACATGCGTACATATTTTTTGGATTATCCTGATGAAAGTTGAATTGAATTTCAATTTCAATTGAAACATTGACTATTCCATTTGTGTTAAAATAAATAGCACCATAAAACCTTAGAGTGCTAGCTCATGTTGGATTAATTATACACACACACACACACACACAGTACACACACAGACAGATGATTCTTAGAAGCATAATTTATTTAGCCCAAGAAGGCATCTAAATAATATCAATGTTTCAGTCTCCAAGTGAGACTTTTATCAAGACTTCCAATAAGTGAAAATGTGGGGTTAAAAAGATAATGACACAAGAAAAAAAGAGGGTGCCTTAAAAAAAAAAATATATATATAGACTGCATGATGACACAACTATGTCAAAGTGATAAATGAAATAGTAACCAAATGAAGACTAAATAAACAAATGTAAATTATAGGAATAAAATAAAATATGAACAAGGGGTGTGCAGCTACTACCAAAGCCCAGCTGATAATGTTAATTTTACAGAACACCATACCCTTTACTGGACAGAAAAAGTGTCAGGAAATCACAGAAGGGAATGTACCGAGAGATAATAAATATAAATACCTGGAGTCTCTTCAGGAAAAAGAAATGAATGTGATATCTATTAGGTTTTATATAAAACATATATAATAAAATATGTGAAATTATGTATTCAATTTGCACAAACCGCACAGGCAGAATGACACTGTAAATGCATTTATCAGGCAATTATATTTCTCAGGATGGGTGGACCAGGCAGAAGGAGTCAGCAGGAACCATACAGTAAAGAAGTAACATAGTGTGAACAATGGATAAAGTTTTGGACAGACCATTACAGCCATTTTTGTTATTGAAGAATACAAAGATCAATATTTTGCAATCCATTTGGAAAAACATAACCACAGCACAACAAAGAATATATTTCCACAAACAGGACTAAATATAGTTTGAGGGCCAGTCCATACAGTTAACCTTACATCATCTTTTTTTCCCCATTTTGGCTTCTGTGTGCAATGCTACAGAGGGCTTACCACCTCTTCAAAGTTCCTTATTGTGAACACCACTCCAAAGCAGATAGGAGTCCTGGCCAATCACAATGAATAGAGGACAGACAGCAAAATGCTACTGTTTTTGTCAGCAAGTCCTCCAACACATTCACACTTGCAAATATTAGTTACATCTTGTGGCAGCCACTCAGGTAGGGACAATTCTTGCCGCCAAGGAAATCCTTTCCCATTCCCAGTATCTCAGTCAGCACCGTCTTCAGTGATTATAGCAGTATAAAATTATAAAGCTCTTTCCCCCAGACATTAGCCAAGAATTTAATGCTGGGAGTAATCTGGTTTATTCAAGGCAAGGCACACTCCATTTATACACAGACCCCCAGCATGGGGTCTCCATACAAAGAAATACAAACCCATCCGAGGTGTCCCTGTGTCTGAGTCAACTTTCGGGATTTGATTTGCGCATGAAACCGAATGCTCTCCACTGGCTCTAAGGAGCGAATGTTACTCTTGTTCGCATGAGTCTTTTTCCCAAAAAGCACTCTCCTGGCTTATCTGGAAGGGAAACAGGCAGCGGTACAAATTCAGCGGTATTCGCGAGGTAGCATGTCCAATTTTAGTTCCATACAGTCGACATCCAAGTATCACTGCCTGTGTTCGTGAGACAAAAGGACCACCATTTCTCAAAACGTGCGTTCGGTCATACGAATGGCGGCCACCCAGAAGGGCACTTAAGTTAATGGGCTCTTTGCCATGAACCATGGGGTTGAATCAGACCACGGCTAACCCGACCGGTTACCTCCACTAATTCCCTTCCTTCAGCCACCCGGGAACCATTTAAGGTATATAGAGACCCATTTCCCTCCCCAGTAACTGGAGGTACAACACAATTTTATTGGTCTTACACGGCTTTTATCCATAACCCCATGCAGGGGGTCTGCCATACAATCATACAGGGTCACATCCCAAGATCCTCCCCTGGGGTCCCAGTGCAGGAAGGGACTGCTTTCCCTTTGTGCCCAAAGCCCGCCACTAAATCCACAGGGTCCCCCACACTAGCCACCATGGGTCTTCTTCCCAAGAGCCTCTGTGCCTGGGAGTCTAGGCGCGGGGAAAAGGGACCGTCCCTTTGTCTTCCAGGCACAAAAAAGTCCACCCACAGAAAAATAGCTGTTCTTTGTCCAAACTCGTCAGTGCCCTAGAAGAGCCCACACCAATTTCAGGGACCCTTGCCTTGGTCCCTCGATCAACTAGTCTCTGTTCACGAGGTCCTGGTGTGAAACCCAGACAAGGGAAGCGTCTCCTTTCGGGGGTAGGAATGCTCCCTCTGGCTGGTGTTCATCTATACGAATTGCAGCCACCCAGGGGAGCATAGGCGTGCGCAGCCTATTGCATTAGGGTGTGCACCCTAAAGCACAAACACACGCCGCGCGTGTGTGTGTGTATATATATATATATATATATATATATATATATACACATATATATATATATATATATATATATATATATATTCACGAACACACACACTCACTGACACACACTCACAGACACACACTGACACATACTCACAGACACACACACACACTGACACACACACACTCACTGACACACACTCACAGACACACACTGACACACTCACAGACACACACACACACACAAATTATTATATTTTAATTTTTTTTTTTAAATGTCCACCCAGCCTCCTACCTGGAGTGCTGGTGGACTTGTCCCTGGGGTCCAGTGGGGGCGGGCGCCTCTCTGCAGGTCAGCGCGCGGCGAGGGAGCTCTCTGCTCTCTGCTGTCTGCTCCCTCTCGCCGCGCGGGCTGTCTGCTGTAGCAGGGAGCCGGAATATGACGTCATATTCCGGCTCCCGGCATCAGCGCGCGGCGAGAGGGAGCAGAGAGAGACAGCAGAGAGCTCCCTCGCCGCGCGCTGAGTGGGGGGGAATCATCACCTCTTGCCCTCCCCATGACAGGGGCAAGAGGTGAAACAGGGGGCACTGAGTGCCTGCAGGAACAGCGTTCCTGCTCAAAAGAGTGCAGGAACGCTGTTCCTGCAGGACTCAAACCATAGGGGTGCGCACGGGGATTAGGGTGTGCCCAGGCACACCCGGCACACCCCGTGCGCACGCCTATGCAGGGGAGCACTCATTAAAGGACCACTATAGGCACCCAGACCACTTCAGCTTAAGTGGTCTGGTTGACAGTTCCATCTAGGATTAATCCTTTCTGCTGTAAACATAGCAGTTTCAGAGAAACTGCTATGTTTACCTATGGGTTAATCCAGCCTCTAGCGGCTGTCTCATTGACAGCCGCTAGAGGCATTTCCGCGCTTCTCACTGTGATTTTCACAGTGAGAAGATGCCAGCATCTATAGGAAAGCATTGAGAATGCTTTCCTATGGACTGGCTGAATGCGCGCAGCTGTTGCCACGCATACAGCCGATGGCGGTGAAATGGAGGAGAGTTCCCCACACCGAGGGAGCCCAGCGGGGAAAGACAGCTAAGATTTAACCCCTTCCACCCCCTAGAGCCCAGCGGGAGGGGAGCCCTAAGGGTGGGGGGGACCTAGAGACCCTATAGTGCCAGAAAAATGAGTATGTTGGTGTGAACGTTCTAAGGGGCACCGGGGAGGTCCTCTTTCGATCACAAACTAAAGGGGAAAAATCCATGAATGCTCCCCCTGGTGGCGTTCGTTTGTACAAATGGTGGCCAACCAGGGAAGCACTCAATTGTGTCCCTTGCGGTTTGCGGTTTTGACACTTATGTTGCGAGGTGTGAACATTCTAACCTAACATTCTAAATGAGTTATTGGGGCGGTTCCAGTTCGGGAGGTGAATTAATTCCCTTTGTGGAAGCACTCCCGAACAGGGAGCGGGCACCATAAACCAAAATACAGGGGAAACAAATGTAAAAAAGAAGGGAGTTTCACGAACAGGCAGCGGTTCCAACACAGGGGTAGTTTGGGTTTTGAGGTATAAGAGGGGAAATTGGGTCTTCATTCTGTAACCAGAGGTATAAATGAAATGAAAGTCAAATAAGTGATGGGGTGTTCTGTCATACATCTCATCTCAGAATAGCCAACCTACAGAAAGTGGGGGTGCAGTTGCTGGTTCTCTGCCTGGACCAAAGAGTGATGTCCCCCGATACCTTCCAATAGTTCATGGTTATATATATGTCAGAATGCTCCTCTGTTTTGTTTTTTTAGTTTGTTGAGCCAGCCTGTAAAAGCTAGAAAATGATGGCATAAAATATTTTTCATTAGTACATAAGTTAAGGAGTCTGTTGAAGGTTGATACCTGACTGTTATCAGTTCAGCTGCAGGGATGAGGTATGGACTTGCTAGACAACTTCAGTGTCAGGGTTTGGTAGATTTGGAAGACAGACAAAAGGGATTTTTTTATTGTTGAATGAGCAAAGACCAAAGGCCATAGACAACTTAAAAAAAAAACAACAAAAAAAACTCTACCTTTTTCCACGATGTCTCCCAAAACAGTGGCACTAGAGTCTCATACTAGAGACAAAAATGAGGGATGCAAAAGAAAAAAAATATATAGAACTACAGCTTTAAAATCACTTTTACTAATAGTGAAAATGTACTCATAAAAACAAACCCTATTGATAGAAAGTGAAGCATCTATGTCAGATAAGGACTGGAACCAGGGAGGACTCATTCAGTGTTAAATCATTTCAAAAGGATGAAAGCTCCGGGAGACTGTAGGCTATACTATACCACTTCAATGAAATTAAGTGTTTATGGTACCTAGATTGTCCTGGTAATTTTTTCAGCTTCTATAGCTCCATGGTTTTCAGGCAATGCAGGGGTAAGCTTCTAAAGACAACTTTTTTTGGTTTAGAATTAACACAGTCTGTGTAAGCATTTTATTATCTGATCATACCACACAGAAAGCTAGAACTAATGGACTTACATGGTGCAGACGTACACAGTGTTGCCAAAACAACTTCTCATCCTGTACATAGCAAATCAATCAAGACATGCCATTTATACACTTAATATTCTATGGTGTTCTTTTCATCTTAATACTACAGTATTATGCTAATGCTGCCAAGTGAGATCAACAGACTCCTATCGTACACTGAACTCTTACAAAGACTCACTTTTTGCCAAAGTTTAGTGGTGTTGGCTAAATTCTGTGTTACAAGATGTTCCAACATGCAAAACTTTTAATTCTGATTGGCCAGGGCCATCATACATACTCCCTGGCGCAAATATTTCATTTCACAGATAAGAGTGCATATTTTTTTTCTCCTTTGACAGCAATTATTATTAATAAATTCTTATTTTTATAACTTATTTTAAATTGCTTCTAAAAAAAATATTATTGGCTTGAATAAGATATTAACACATTTCTACTCTGGCCTACGAAGCAAATCAGAAACACCTGAAGAATTATCCAGTCTTGAATTGCATGATTTCTTGAGAAAGTTATGGGATCTTTAATAGATTGCAATCTCTTGTTTTCATTCTTCAAGGCCTCAGGTGAAAGCTTGCATTTTCATGCTAACTATGGCTTCGATTTAATATTGTTGGATGAGCCTTTCAAAGGATTTAATATTTTTGGATAAATGTTTAAAATTATTAAACATTATGAAAAATATCAAAATGTTACAATTTTGATTTTATATATATATAAATATATATATATATATTTAAATATATATATATATATATATATATATATATAATATATATATATATATATATATATATATATATATATATATATATATATATATATATATATATATATATATATATATATATATATATATATATATATATTGTAATATGTTGAGGGGGAAAAAAAAATACACTGAACAAATTTATAAATGCAACACTCCCCCCGCCCCAGCACCTCCATGTGTCTCATTCCCCTCCCCAGCACCTCCATGTGTCTCATTCTCCCCCCCAGCACCTCCATGTGTATCATTCTCCCCCCCCAGCACCTCCATGTCTATCATTCTCCCCCAGCACCTCCATGTCTCATTCTCCCCCAGCACCTCTCATGTGTCTCCCTCCCCCCAGCACCTCATGTGTGTATCATTCTCCCCCAGCACCTCCATGTATCATTCTCCCCCCCAGCACCTCCATGTGTATCATTCTCCCCCCCCCATGTGTGTCATTCCCCTTCCCATTGTGTCTCATTCCCCCTCCCCTACTGAACTCCATGGCAAAGCAGACCAAGGGTGGAGTATTTTCTATTTCTGACAGGAAGTGCTCAATGAGCCACACTACATGCTGTGACCAACAAATGGTGAGTGCAGTGCACTCCCCTCATGAGGGTCACCTGAAAACTAACCACTGGCCAGTGCGACTGTGCACGTGACCTGATGTTCTGCTGGCTCACAGGAAAATTTCCTGGTATCCCGGTGTGCCAGACCCTGTGCCAAACCGATCAGTCTGTACAAGTGCAAAAATCCAAGAGCCAAGAGGAGACAAGTGTCTGTTCCACACCCTCCACCCGACTCCCATGCCTAAGCCTTTTTTCTCCAAGTTGTCACGGTCAATTTCTGTATTCTTGCTGCACTTCACTATTTGGAAGGAGACAGATAAGTGGTAGATGGGATAAATCTAGATTCAATTGAGAGGTAATGTATTGTGTTTAGTTGCTGCGGCCTATTTTTTCGGTCAGGAGCTCTCAGGTCACACAACTGATGTCTTAACTTCAAAATAAGATTTAACGTACTATAAGTAGTAACAATTTCACACAAAAAATTATCTAATGCTTTATATGCAAAGACATGCATTATGTATAATAATTCTAAAGCGTGGGTGAGGTAGGCAATTAACATTGTTTATTTGGACTAGATCTCACTTATGTATTTTGTATATTCTCCCACCACTAGTGAATACTTCTTAGCTATCTGTTTTATTGACTGTACGAATAATTTACTAGCATTCACTGTTCATGCCTAACCATAGTTTGTTTTATTGTATATTTAATTTTTCAACAATATACTGATTGGATGTCGACCTTTTAAAAAAGAAATAAAATATGGACAATAATAGTGCAGTATGTCAAATAAAATAATATAATCTCATGTGAGGTATTTGGAAAACTGGTAGAAGGACTAACTCACACTTTCCAGAGCTACTAGGAGCTCTACTGTATGGCGCCTGGACGGTATAATCCCCGTCTTAGGATATGGGATCAATGATGAGACGTAGCTTCTAAGTCTCCACAATAGTACATAAAACAGAGAACATAGATAAAATCCAATAGTGCAGTATATCTGGTGAATAGTGTATAGTAGAGAAGGTAAGTATCTTACTTACAATTTCCAGAGCAATGAACTTGCTCTCGTGATGAAAGCTTGAGGTGGTATAATCCCCACCTGAGGATTTGAGAAGGGTCCAAGGTGCACCAGGAACGGAAGATGTATGAAGGAGCAGAGTAAAGAGTAAAACTATAAATTTATTATAAAATAGTACAAAATATAAAATATATGGAAATGATATAATCAATAAGTCTCTAGCTCCACTTGACGCGTTTCGCCCTAAGCAGGGCTTCCTCAGAAGTTTACAGATCGGCAAATTCAGTCCTGCTTATATAGGGTATACTGATTCATTCATCCTGTTCCGGTGTGTGCACTCTTTCGGTTTCCGGCGCGTTGCGTGCGTCGACCGGAAATGACGCAACGCGACTCGCCGGGGCTGATGCGTCTTGTAGTATCTTCATTAGTATTGACACCGGAAGTTGCGGACGTCACCCGGAAGTGACGTAACGCAACTGCCGATGATTGCTGGGAAGTGTAGTCAAGAGTAATTACTCATAGTGCTCAATATTTAAATCAGCACAAAGTGTTTGGATGCAAGAATTACATAAAATTAATAGCATATTGCACATAGTTTTACGGCATATACACATGTATGCATATAAAAGATACACACATAATTAATACAAAACTTCAGTATATACCATGCAGTTTCTACAGTAGAATAAGATGGATAAAATAAAAGAAGGACAGATGGACATTTGTGGTATTAATTCATACAACCCAATAATGTGTATAATCATGTACATAGACATAGGAGAGGAGGAATTTTAAACAATATTAAAAGAAAATGGTATTAAAAGATATTTAATTTTTATAAGATAATCTAAAATAATGTATTATAATAAGACTCAATGATAACTAAATAACAAAAAATTAAAAAAAAATTAATAAAAAAATATATAATTATATAAAATATATAGTTTATAAAAAATTAAAAAGATCAAATTCGGCATTTAAGCCGTTTGGATACAGGGTATCTAAAAAAATATACCCACTCCATTTCTTTTTTTCCCAATTTTTTAATAATATCACCCCCTCTCCAATGTTGGGATAATCTCGTGATGCCCAAAAATTTCTTGCCGCGCGTGCGCATTCAGCTGAATGGGAGGAATGGAGGAGGATCGGAGGAGGAGAGCTCCCCGCCCAGCACTGGAAAAAGGTAAGTTTTTACCCCTTTCCTCTCCCCAGAGCCAGGTGGGAGGGCGACCCTGAGGGTGGGGGCACCTTCAGGGCACTATAGTGCCAGGAAAAAGAGTATGTTTTCCTGGCACTATAGTGGTCCTTTAATGTCTTGCTGTGTAGCTCTGTCTGCTCACTGTACATCGAGGCTAATTTTTATTTAGTGTGCATTGGAAGAGGGGTAGTCTTATTCGGCGAGTATATCCCAAACTCTATATTTTAACTGGCAAAGTTGGGGGTCGTCTTATACGCCCAGTCGTCTTATACGGTATAAATACGGTATATACCTCTGGATCAAGCACATCCTCCAATCACATAAACTACAATCACATGTCAAACCACAATCTTCACCAGTCAAGCCAGTTTAGATACTCCTCATAAAAAAAAAAAAAAACAATTTCTACATGATACCAAGCTTTCTTACCCCCATATTGCAATCATGCGCCATATTTTTTCATTAAATGTGAAGAAGAACTCCAACAATCATTCTCACAGGAAAAATGGCAATAGGCATTAATAGACTAGTCGAGATGCTCCACCCTCTTGGAAACTAGAAAACACTCATACGCCTGAAGCACATGTATCCATCATTATTTGACAAATGCTGATTGAGCAACAAATAAACCAAGACTATGCTCCCCATTTTTTGGTCATGTCAATATGTACAACTGTTCTATTTAAGCACACAAACACTACTTCAGCAGCTCATAGAAATAATGATCCCGCTCATACCACAAACATTTATTCTAAACATGTTACACGAGTCCATACTTCCAGCCCATCTAGTACTGGCACTCATGGGCGTCCGCACAAATTTTTCCAGGTGGGCATAATTGTAATGACATTCATGCTTGGTCCCTTTTTGACAGTGTCATGAAGGAGAGGAGCATAGTCATTATCACAAAGCCAGGGTGAATAGCGTTTTCACAACTATGGTGTCAGGAATACATGTTTGTATTCCTGAAACTATAGTGTTCCTTTAAGCAAATTAAAGGAACATTATGGTCACCATAACAACTTCAAATAAATGAAAATGCTATGTTGCCAGGAAGCCCCTGGGTGCTCTTTCCTTTAAGGGGTTTAACCCCAAAGGCTTCCTCCAGCTCCAGATTTCCAGGTCGCTCAGTGGTATTCAGCTTCTGAAACGGAATGTCAGGAAGTGCAGATTGATATCAGGCATGGGTGCTACAGATTGGCTAGAATGTTCAGTTGACACTCTAAGCAAATCGCTAGTTCCCGGTTCATAAAAATGTTTTACTTTTTTATGAATGGGGAGCTACTGATTGGCTTAGAGTGCCAGCTGACCACTCTAGCCAAACACCCCTCCCCAGCAGCACTCTGTGCTTCCTGACACTTGGTAAATAAAAGTGAACACATTAACACGGATATTTTTTTTTTTACCTGGGGAGATGAAAAGGTCCAAAGTTTTGCTGCCAGGCCCAGGTACCAAAGCCTTATGATGTAGACATGTGCAATTCGAATATGAATACGGACGAATTTCGGCCAATTCAGACATTCGGGTACTTCCGAAGTCCAAATTGCCGAAGTTCCGAAATTACTGAAGTGTCAAAGTGCCGAAGCACAGTATTGTCTAAGTACTAATATACTTACCCAGTGAAAGAAGAAGAATGTTACATTGTATACAATTTTAAATAAAACGTATACAAACAGCAGCAGTAAACATTTGCAGTAAACATTTGCAACACTTACAACAATCAAGTAACACACATTCATATAAAATGTAAGTTACTTGGCCAGTCAATGTAATGACAGGAATGAATAAGATGATAACTCCCTAATTCCCACGGTATTAGGGAGCCATCTACTAAAAGGCTGAAAGACCTAAATTGGTCTTTCAGCCAAATTTACCAATACTAAGTAAAGTTTACTTAGTATTAGTAAATTATGCCCCTACTCGCTATACCGCGCATGATGTATTGCCACCCCAGCCCCCACCCCTGAGCGGCGGGTGGGGGCCCTAATGTAAAATAACGGGGGGGGGGAACATAATGTCCTCCCCTCTGGCCCACACCCCTGAGCGGTGGGTGGGGGCCCTAAATACTAATTAGGGGGGGACCTAATGTCCTCCCCCCTGGCCTCCACCCCTGAGCGGCAGGTGGGGGCCCTAAATACTAATAAGGGGGGGCCTAATGTCCTCTCCCCTGGCCACCACCCCTGAGCGGCAGGTGGGGGCCCTAAATACCAATAGGGGGGACCTATTGTCCTTCCCCCGGCCCCCACCCCTGAGCGGTGGGTGGGGGCCCTAAATAAAAAATTTAGGGCCCCCACCCACCGCTCAGGGGTGGGGGCCGGGGGGAGGACAATAGAGTCCCTTTAAAAAAAAAAAAAAAAAAGAAATCAGCAGATACACTTTTCTCTTGACACCCAGGTAGAACGTCAGCTTTAGTAATTCCACAGTTTAACACTGTCCGAGTTCATCCTGTAGCTTTTGTGACATAATTCTGCCATTCCACTGCGGGGACAATGGATTTTTTCAAATACCGAAATATAAATGAATAAATACATGTTAAAAGTCATTGCGTTTGTGATCCATTTTCCATCACAAAAAAAAATACTATCGGTTATTATCAGCTCTCAGTGAGCTTAGAAATCCAAGCATGAAGTAGAAGCAATAAGCAATAAAAAATAAAAAGAAACAGCAGCAATAAGAAGATAACGATTGAAAAGCAGAGATTTAATTTAAATTTTCTACTCGAAATTACAGAGCAAACTCATTCAGTATTGGAAACTATTTGCTCAACTATGTTCATCCATTTTGTTGACATTTAAAATAGTAGTAATTTTGTAGATTCTGTTTAAGTGCAGCTAAGGTTATTCCCTAACCCTTGAATTGCTGCTATTTCACCAGGGAAGTGCAAATGTAAGGTCAGAATAGCTGTTCTAGAAAGAGACAACTTGAACAATTTCCTAGTTCAGCTACTTTGACTTTAGACCAGGGGTTCTCAACCCAGTCCTCAGGGCCCCCTACCAGTCCAGGATTTGGGGATTACCTGGGTGTGTCTCAGGTGTTTAGAAAAAGGGAAAAAAACACCTTAGACTCTAAGGTGTTTTTTTTTTCTAAACACCTTAGACACACCCAGGTAATCCCTAAACCCTGGACTGGTAGGAGGTCCTGAGGACTGGGTTGAGAACCCCTGCTTTAGACTATGCAGTGCATAGATTAATTCTGACTATTTCATAGGTTAGTGAATAGCGCTTTTTGTGCACACACATTGGATTTTCCCAATAATGTGAGATACTTGTTATATAGAATGAGCTATGCAAACATATTTAAAAAATCTGCCAACTTTCAAACTCTGAGAATTTGAAGAAGGATAATTAATGTTACAATAAGGGTTAGGAATCAGAGGTGCCAGGAGTTCCCTAGGGTTCATTGTTATGGTGCCAGGAGTGCCCTAGGGTTCATTGGTTATGGTGCCAGGAGTGCCCCTGGGTTCATTGTTGTGGTCCCAGAAGTGCCCTAGTGTTCAGTGTTATGGTGCCAGGAGTGCCCTAGGGTTCATTGGTCATGGTGCCAGGAGTGCCCTAGGGTTCAGTGTTATGTTGCCAGAAGTTCCCTAGGGTTCATTGGTCATGGTGCCAGGAGTGCTTTAGGGTTCAGTGGTTCAGTGGTCCCAGTGTAAGAAGTCAAACCATTTGCCAACATATTGGTTGGTTTCTTACCTGGTATCCACAGGGAACTTCTCTCTCCAGTGCACTGCTTAGCTAACGCTCTCAGCCAATGAGATGGCCTTGAACTAGAAGGAACTGAACATCTGGTTTTTCATAGTGAAGAGGAGATGCCAGGAATAGCACCTGTTGGACTCCAGGAAGGAAGTTGAACGGTTAGCAAAACTGATTGCCAGCATACAAACTATATGGGTACTATTCATTTGAGTTATCATAACATCAAGACCCCAATAATGCACCTAGGAACCAGTGACAAGCTAATCACAAGAGCGAGACGGAGGTCCCCAAATGGAAGATACGAGGTCCTTTAAACCCACAGCCAGCTTTCTACTTCCGTTAGAAGCTTGTGTCATGTATGTATAACTATATCTGCATAAATTGTATTTCTAAAATGGGCCACATATTTTCTGTAACTTCAGAAGTTATTTTGTTTTACCAATGATAGATTTAAAAAAAATGATCATTTGTACCTTATTAGGTCAACACATTTTTTTAATGTCACTACACCATCCTTTCTTGCATCCAGAATATAGTGAATAAAACATAATATATATATATAATTTTTATGTAGAGTTTTATTCTCGTAAACCTTCAACAAAGGGTCCTGGTTGTTTAGCTCACTGGAGTTAAACTCAAGAGGCAGGCAATTTCTCAGAGCACCTGCCTTGCAAAGACTTATCCTTGAGCTGCATTTGAAAGTCTGTGATTGGACAGCCACAGGAAGTCTGGTCAGGGTTAGAAGGACAGGGCTTGCAAAGGCTTTGGACATGAGAGCTGCAGCTTTTTCAAGCTGTTTTTAGGTAAAACCCTTTGGAAAAAAATTCATAATTAAAGCCATGCATGTTTCCATTTGGAATATATCTACTAAACATGGATTTTCATGTATTTTTATTTGGCAAGTGGATGGTCTCTTTAAATTTTAAATTCACTTTAAAATTCCGACAAGTATCACTTTAATGATTAACCCTTCCTGACCTTTTCCTGATATGTACAGTATCTCACAAAAGTGAGCACATTTTTGAAAATATTTTATTATATCTTTTCATGTGACAACACTGAAGAAATGACACTCTGCTACATTGTAAAGTAGTAAGTGTACAGCCTGTATAACAGTGTAAATTTGCTGTCCCCTCAAAATAACTCAACACATAGCCATTAATGTCTAAACTGTTGGCAAAAAACACCCCTAAGTGGAAATGTCCAAATCGGGCCAAATTAGCCATTTTCCCTCCCTGGTGTCATGTGACTCGTTAGTGTTACAAGGTCTCAGGTGTGAATAGGTAACAGGCGTGTTAAATTTGTTATCACTCTCACAATCTCTCATCCTGGTCACTGAAGGTTCAACATGGCACCTCATGGCAAAGAACTCTTTGAGAATCTGAAAAAAAGAATTGTTGCTCTACATAAAGATAGCCTAGCCTATAAGAAGATTGCCAAGACCACGAAACTGAGCTGAAGCACGATTGGAAAGACCATACAGTGGTTTCACAGGAGAGGTTCCACTTAGAACAGACCTCGCCATGGTCGACAAAAGAAGTTGAGTGCACATGCTCAGAGTCATATCCAAACGTTGTCTTTGGGAAATAGATGTATGAGTGCTGCCAGCATTGCTACAGAGGTTGAAGGGGTTGGGGAACAGCCTGTCAGTTCATCTCTGATTTGGACCAACCAAAATGGTGTGGAAATTAGTCTATTGGTGTACTGCTATATACATATTTTAAATTATATACATATTTTGCATTAAACTAACAGGTGCTTTTTTGCACCATTTTGATTCGACCAAAGTGTTTGTCCCAAAGCGATCGCATGAATAAAACTCTCCAACTCAAATTTTGGTCTCAAACAAACCAAATTCTTTTTGCCGCACAAGTCTACAAATTTCCAATTTCATTGAGCAATTGTTCCGGTATTACATCCTTGGTATTAAATGTAACAACTCCCTCTAGTGGAAGATGATGACATTAATATTCGAAAGATAGCCTTCAAATTCAATCTTAAGATGTCCACAGTTAACGTGCAAGCAATGAATTTTATTTGGAAAATTCCCCATTTCGGACAGGATGTACTCAGAGTCTTGCAAATGTGTATGTTCTACCATTGTTACTATAAATAACAATGTTAATGTAGGGTTGAGGTTTACTACTAAATATAGGGCGTCTGCAGTTGCATTTGACATACATTTCCCACACCCTCTAATAATTTCCTGGAGTAACAATTAATGGCAATTGCTGGAATAAAACGTTTGTGTGTGTTTGGGGCTCTTCATGTTTTTTTCTAAACACAAATCTGGCGAGATTGCCTAAAATTCTATTAAAATTATATGAATCTCTCCTCAATCTCAATGTAATACAGAAAAATGTGATAAAGTGGAAAAATAGAGAATATGTGTATCCGCCTATCTATATAGGATCCATCTGCTTGTCCAATTTTATTTATTTTTTATTTTTTCACTTTATAATTATTTTTCTGGTACTGTTTTTTGTGTGTGTGTTTTTGTAGCATCCTTATAGGGATTTAATAAAGTTGTGAATTATACATTTGTAAGGTTCTCTCATTCCAATTTTGGACTAGTACTTTAATAAGGGTAATAGGATTGGTATTGGGCTTGTTTCTAGTCTGTACTAATCTTCTTATTGATTTCTATGTTGGGTAATGCCCTAATTACACCACAACCATTATAGACTTGGTGTTAGATTCTCTTACCTCGTGTTTGTATATTTATCATAATTAGTGGCAGTGACAACTATGTAATTGGCAAGGATGTCTTTTTTGGGGGGCCGTTGTTAAGGTCAAAGGATTCTGGTGCAGCATCATTTAATGTGTTGTGCAAAAACTATGGATATTGAACATGCCAAAAGTACAGCATATCAAAAAAAGCCAAATTCATCAAGTGCATTAAAATTCTATTAGTACTCAAAGTGTCCCTTTACATTCTGCCTATTGTCACGTATTGTCAACTTGATTGCAATACGTAAAGAAATTTAATCCCTACATTTCCTTTTGTGTCTTATGAAAAATAGAGTACTGGGGAGGGAGGGAGGGGGGAGAATACAAAAAAAAAACTCATTCAGAAAAATTAATGAATATAGATGAATCGCAACAAAAATAGAGAATATGACAACTCTGATAATGGGCAAAAGTTTAGAGAAACTCAGAAGGTTGCCCTTCAGTAAATCCTCACTCCGTTTTTAAAACTCTTGCGCCATTACAGAGAGAACCTATACCATTTCTATATCAGACTGATCCCGCTCATAAGAACAGTACAAATCCAAAATGCTGGCTAGGTCTCTGCACATGAGCTACATTATCCATGAACAATCCTTTTGGCCTTCTTTAGGCCTCATCAGCCAGGTGTAGCGGATACCCATCTAGGGACAGTTACCACATGGGAATTTGCCAGCATTTCAGTTCTGAACTGCCCTAATGGGTGGGTCTGATATGCAAATAGGTTTACTCTGTTATGGCACAGGTAAGCAAAAGCATTTTTCAGAGATCTGAATGAGAATTTATAGAGGGGCAAACTATTGAGGTTTCTCTAAGCTTTTATCCTTCACCAGAGTTCATATATTCTCTTTTTCTGGCAATGCTATTGAAAGGGTTAAAATGTATTTAGTCGTCTTTATGCAAGCCTTGTAGATAAGAAAAGAGAAACATGCAGTTGGTCAGTACATTTGAAAACTCCCTCATAAAAAAAAATCTTTTTCAGCAATATAATTGTACAAAACATATTAACCTTATTACTTAATCATGCACACCACTTGTTTCTTCATTCTTATTCTGAAACTTTCTGTTAGAAAGCACACATAAACCCTTGCTTTGTTCTAATAAATTGGTATGCCTTAAAAACGTTATCTTGTCGGTCAGTTTCTGTTTCATCGTGTACCCAAAAACCTTGGGCGAAGACAAAAGTCCATAGCAGAGGAGGGCAGGTATACTGATCACTAAGAAATTATCCAACAGCTATTTAGAAGCAGGTTAGATAAAGTTTATTTTTGGTGATAGAGCTACTTTAATGGCTTTGTAATGTCATTCTTATACCATTGTGCAAATGTTTTTCCTTGGATAAACCAGCTCCTGGAATTACCCTTTATATGCTTGTCTCGCCTTTGTCATTGTGAGTCAAGAAGTGTCAACATGCAATCTCTGTAGAGATAAATGACATACGGGGCTAATCATGTATCCTGAACGAGAAACATCTTCATTTCATGAATTATTTTAACTCCTGAAATATGTTTTAGTTTTTATGCATTGTTCATTCGATGACGGCTCATAAACTATAACACTTTGGTATGGCTTCTTTAAAAAAAAAAAAAAAAATATTTGGGGTTATTCCCTCCCAAAAGGAATTATACTAATAATAATAATAATAATAATATAAATGATCTCTTTGGTACTGTGCTTTTTATTTTCATTAAACACTACTCAAACTTTCTTATGTTTTAGTTGTCCATTTTGTACTCCTTTGCATATTGCCAAAGAATTCTTGCCTATTAGAGTTATCGCATTATAATTTAGCAGATGAGTATATAATTTTAATTTGAAGGTGTGTAAAAACGTTGATATACTAATGGGCATTGATTTTCATATATGTCCCCAAATGTCTGCCAGAGTTGAAACTATCACGTGTCCATCACAGAGAAGATTTTTTTATGTACACGGAATAAAACATTCATTGTTATATCAGCCTTTGAGAAAAAGAGTCAGCCAGCCAGCAAGATGGTATAGCAATGCTCTCTGTCCCGCACACACTGTTCTTGTTACAATTCACCCGTTACCCACTAATTGAGAAACGTGTTTCCTTTTACTGGCACTCTTGCTATGCTTGTATTTTTCATCCAAATATCAGGCCAAGGACATCTGATGATCTATTTATTAAATTCAGAAAACAATGAGCTATTAATACAGATGGTAACAGGGGGTATATTGTCTTTATCGTCATCCAATTTACATTTCGCAAGACAAGAGATTGCCGTTTTGAATTTATACAATCTATGCTTTCTAATGGAAAAGTCAATTTTCAAACTCTTCATTTTAATGGAAAAGAAATTGAATGGTAAACCACGGATGTTCTCCTGGTTTGGCACAAATCGTAGTCATCCTTGATTTTCACATTTTTGACAATATAGACTAATGAATACAAGAGCTGACCTTGAAAGTGTATCAACATTTCTAGCAAGTAAGCAAAACCTGGAATTAGCAGGGCTACAAGTCAAGTGGAATAATTTTTTTCCTACTCAATATGAACTTATACATATACTTACACTTTTACACATTTTAGAGCCTTAATTTACTATATGATGATTTTGTTCTACAAGCATGGCATATACAAACCATGTATAAAAATAACGTATTGTGTTTAATCCCAACTATGATAAAATGTTCACTTTCATACCTCCAAAAATGGAAACTGCCATAGAGGGACATTTGCCCGAATATGAGACATCGTCTTAATTAAGCACAATTTTGGAGGACTATGACCTACAGAGAGCCTTTTAATTTCTTTAATTCACATTAAACACACACTACTGTTAATATTATTGATGTAGAGCTCTGTGATCTACTCATTTCAATCAAACGCACTGAGCTTCAACAAAATAGGGACACTATAAGAGAAGAAATGGACTTCAGTCTAAAAAAAAAAAAAAAAAGTATATTTTCAAACAGATATGAAATGCACAAGCATTCAATGGGGAATACCCCCAGCTGGGTGCCTCCAAACCAGGCGAGGAGTAAACATCCAGTAAATTTGACATCTTATCTTCTGAACTCCTGATTAAAAGACTGCCTCTTTAAGAAATCAACAGGTGTGCCCAGACATTTATAATCAAATTCAGTCTAAAGAAGGACATTTGAAAGATCCACAAAGTTGTGTGCATGATCAGTGAAAACAGAGAGCATATTTGTAGGGTTTCCTCTGGAAAACTTTATTTTTTTTTAATATAATATCCACATATTCAAAAACTCCATTATGACCAAAGGTGACAGCTGGTTGTTGTGGAATAGAGGAGGGCACCATGACCCATGTGGCTTTGCTCTGAATTTGAACTAATGTGGACCGAAGTCCGCAAATTTTTCCAAAAATTGCACATTCTGGACACTCCAGTCACATCTAACACATCTCTTTCTCCTATTCCCCCTGTATCAATGCTAACCTCTAAATAACTATCAGCTCATATCATACTTGCAGATCAAAACCTTATTGCTTCCTCTTGGAAGCAGACTACATACCCCATGCATACACAACTCATGAACAAAATCCACCAATACTACATCTATGAGAAAATGTTGTTCCTTACAAATTTTAAAGGCTTGGTGGCCTTGGCTGGATTACAGAGATGCTGATATAAACGAGTCGCATGACACTGGCCATTACTCTCAACCATCATCTGTAGAGATATAACATCACAAAGATTGTTATAGTACAACAATTCCAGGGGGTGGTTGAAGGTGGCACATCTAATTTGAATGACCATAACTGTGCCTAGGGACCCCAATCCCAGTATTTTTGGGCTCATTGACCAAAGATCACCTGTGAACCACACTTTAACTGTTGTTAAGGCACTACCCCTTCTTGCTTGGGACATCTCTCTCTTACCAACTCCTGACACACACACACTCTGCTCACCTTGTCATTTCTACAATAGAACTACTACTACAATTTTGTTATACAAAGCACAACTCAAGTTTAGAGATGTCGATTTCCGGTCCGCCCCCTATTCGTCATCATTGAGTACACTTTGACCCGGAACATCACAGTCAGCAGACACTTCCTGGGAGGGAGGGTCTGCTGCTGATTGGCTGGAATGTGTCTGCTGACTGTGAGGTTCCGGGTCAAAGTGTACTCAATGATGACGAATAGGGGGCGGACCGGAAATCGCATATGTTCGCCCAACGCGAACACGCTATTGTTCGCCGGCGGACAGTTCGCGAACAGTTCGGCGAGCAGTTCGCGACATCTCTACTCAAGTTAACATCCCTTGTTGTTTCTTTTTTTGCTGCCGTTTCTAGCCTCTCCCCTTCTTAGTTCCTAACGGGCCCCCTTCCCCCTCAAGGGACATGCCTGACATGAAAATAGGATCATTCAGGTCCTGTGAGAGACACACTACTTACAAACTTTGGAGAAAAAAAAAATACAAAGTAAAGGTTCTATGTATTATTCCAATGTAACCAGTAATCTGTCACTATGTATAATTCCAATGTAACCAAAAATTTACCTCAGTTTATACACTGTCTAATTTGACTGGCTTACCTCCATCTGTATTTCAACCCTTTTTCTTTTCTGTATCCCACTTCATATTATATTATTATTATATATAAACATATTATATGTTTATTACTACTAGCATTTATAAAGTGCCAATATATTCTGCAGTGCTGTACAACTGGGGAAAAAGACAGTACACACAGACCATTACTAAAGATAAAAGGGCCCTGCTCGTGATCAGACATCTAGTCATTATTATTATTTAAATAGCGCCAGCAAATTCCATAGCGCTGTACAATGGGTGGACTAACAGGCATGCAGTTGTAACCAGACAAGGGGATGCGCAGGAATGGAGGGGTTGAGGGCCCTGCTCAATGAGCTTACATGCTAGAGGGAGTGGGGTATAGTGACACAAGTGTATAAAGTAGGAGTAACAAAGTAAGTTGCTAGAGAAGTATTCACTGAGAGCTTAGTAGGTTATTTTTGACAGTTTAAGGAGAGGAATCATGGGGGGCAGGGGTGAAAACCTAACAGTTTGATACGCTTTCCTGAAGAAGTGAGTTTTCAATAATTTTTTTTAAAAGGAGTGCAGACCGGGTGAAAGTCTAACAGAGAAAGGAAAGGGAGTTCCACAGAGAAGGTACAGCCCTGGAGAAGTCTTGGAGGCGAGCATCAAATATGGGAGTAGACGTAGGTCTTCGGCAGAGCATAGGGGCCTTGACAGGACATACTTATTAGGTAGGTTGGAGCATCATTATGTAGAGACTTTTAAGCAAGCACCAGAATCTTAAATTGAGCCCTGTATCTAACTGGAAGTCAATGTAGGTCCTGATAGAGGGGAGGCGTAGGAGGTGCGGGAGGATAGAAAAATGAGCCTCCCTGTCGCATTCATTATAGACTTATCTAGGCAAGTTGGGAATACCTAAGACCACTGAGAAGGGGATTTCAGAAGTCAAGGAGAGAGAGAACAATGGCATGGACCAGCACTTTAGCCACGTCCGGTGTTGAGAGCTATGTTTTTGAGATGGAAGTGGCAGGATTTGGCCATCGACTGGACATGAGGGGTCAGAGTCAAAGAGAACACCTAGGCAGTGAGCCTGCAAAGTAGATGTGATGATAGCACCATTAAGTTGGAGGGAGAAGACACGGGAGTAGCAACACTTGAGGGAGGAAAGACCAGAAGTTTTGTTTTGGACAGGTTGAGTTTATGGAAGTGAGCAGCCATCCAATTGGAAATTGTGGAGAGGCAGTCAGAGACATGGGTCAAGATGGGTGGAGAGAGATCAGGAGAGGACACATAGATTTGCCATTAAATGATAATGGATGGATGCCATTGAAACTCTTTTAGAGAAAGTACTTGGCTAGATGGCCCGTTTATATCCAAAGTATACTGTAAATTGCCAATAGTCACAGGATTAACATTTAATCTGAGCGTTTTTACTGCTATACTACGTTTGAAAGAATGAAAGGGCATTACATGCACCAGGTAAAAAGACAGACCATTCTAAAACAGTTTGACTCCTTACAATGAGAGGGTCCCAAGGCATTTCTGGCATTATAACCACAACAGTGATGTAGTGGTTATGGTGCTTAAAATGTTCGTTTAGGTCTTCTCATATCTCTTCTTCTCTTGATAGACTTTTGATTCTACATTTACTGTGCTAAACTCTTGACCTGTTTTTTTCTTGAATAAAGATTTGTTTTTCGTGTTCACTGCTACCTAGAAATACCAAACTAGGACACATTTTGGACTTCTGTAAAGTATCCTTCTAGTTGTTTCTACAATTCTGTCTTTTCACTTTTTGAGTTCTTGTATACTCCTTTGAGTTTAGGGGAGAAACTACAGTGGTATTGCCACACTAGATCTCACAGGGTTGTGATGACCCTTTGGGTACCATGACTGAAATAAATATTGTCTTTTATCCCGATACCAGTCAGAATCTTAAACTGCAAACATGCTGCAGAGAGAGAGCCCCATGATAATTGTTTAGTATCCACTTACTAATGAAGGAGTGCTGATTAGAAGCAGCAGGGGAGTCAGAAGTAGAAGCATGACAGCATCTCAAAAAGCATATGTTTGACAAATAAAATTTACAGCAATGTACATAAGCTCCCCAACAGTCCTGATTCCGGTGTGACTTTCCTGATTTTGGGGTCCCATACCACCATACTGATTTAGTTCCTTAGAAACGGTTTAGTTTTTAATACTTTTACAGATTATGTTTGCCTTCATAGAAGTGGAACCAGTGCAGAATAAAAAATGATTTGCATGTCACTGTGCAACTCTTTTAATAGACCTTTATTAAAGGTCAACTGAGTCAAGTGATTTATTAAACTTTCTCATTTACTTATCTTGATGTTCATCAATATAAAAGCACTAATATTGTGCACATGGCTAAGCACATGAGTACAAACTCCACTCTTAAACAAAAACACAAAGAAAATACAACTCGTCTTGTGATTTTTAAAGTGGGAATTCAAAATTAATTTCAAATTTAAGGCCAGCGCAGTCGAACTGAAAGCATTGCTAACTTCGAGAATTGTTCCAACTTGGAAACTTGAAATTCCCTTTGAAATAACTATAAATTCTCACTTTAGTAAATAATCCTGTAAATGTCACAGAGGTTGATCAGGTTAACATTAAAATTGACAATCTACACATCATAACTACTACAGCCAAACTGGTTTGGTGCAAAGAGAGTGTTGGCACCACATGGTTCCTCTAATTTATGTCAGCAGTGTAAGAACAGTTGGGACTCTCCTGCAAGGCCGCCACCAGAAATTTTGGGGCCCCTAACTCAGCTCAGGGTCTGGACCTCCTGGGGCCCGCCTCCAAATACTGCCCACAGGGTCCGCCTCCAAATACCGCCCACAGGAATACACACACAGACACAAACACACACACTGATACAAAAGGACACAGATACATACTAACAGACACACATACTGAAACAGACATACACGCATACAGGCATACATACTGACACACACATACTGAGACATGCACACATATACAGACACACAGGCATACATAGTGACAGACAGACGCATACTAACATACATACACAGACACACATGCATGAGGACATAAAGACATATACTAACATACATACAGACACACGAGGACATAAAGACACATACATACACATACATTCATACATACAGACAGACATACAGACAGACATACAGACAGACACTGACATCCATACACACATACATTAATAATGGCATACAGACATACACAGACATACATTCATAATGATATGCAGACAAACATTCATAATGGCATACAGACATACATACATATACACAGACATACATATATACATACATACATACAAAGACATACATGCATGCATACAGACATACATACAGACAGACATAAACAGACAAACATGCAGACAGACAAACATACATACATGCATGCATGCATACGGCATACATATATACACATACATGCATGCATAGACATACAGACAGACATGCATGCATACATACAGACATACATACAGACATACACATACATACATACAGACATACATGCATGCAGACAGACATACATACAGACATACACATACATGCATGCAGACATACATACATACATACACATACATGCATGCATATATACATACATACATAGACATACATACATGCATACACATATACAGACAGACATACATACATACATACACATACACATACATGTATAGACATACAGAGACATACAGATAGACAGACATACAGACAGACATGCATGCATACAGACATACATAGACATACATAGATATATACACATACATACATAGACAGCCATAGACAGACATACATACATGCATACAGACATACATACATACACATACAGACATACATACACATACATGCATAGACATACAGACAGACATACAGACAGACATACATACATACAGACATGCATACAGACATGCATAGACATACATAGACATACATAGACATACATACACAGACATACATACAGACATACATACAGACATACAGACAGACAGACATACACAGAAATACACACACACACAGACACAGCTCATTTTTCAGCCACTCTCTTGTCTCTTACCTTTTCTTTGCAGGAGGGTGGCTGGGGCTGATGGGAGTAGTCAGCACAACTGTCCCTCACTGCCGGGTGCGCGCTCCTCCCACTGCGGCTGCTTTTTTTTTTTTTAAAGGGGCCCGGTTGCGCTATTACACAGCCGCATCAGCACACTGTAGCTGATACTTCTCTAGGCACAGCGAGCAAACTTTGGAAAACCATGATAAGGTGCAAGGGTGGGCTCACTCACCCCCAATGGCTAGGTCTATCTTTGCGGAATTGGATGGGCTACTGCAGATGTTCAATTCAGACTAAATTTAGCAATTTTTTTGAAGTACAACAGGATCTTCAAACATAAAGCCAAAAGATTTGTGGAAGAAAGAAAATGGATCATTACATAAAGGTCGAGTTGTACTTCACAGTGTTTGTTGTTAATTCCCTTTCAAGCCAAACTACTGTCTTAATGTTTAAAATATAATAGAAGTCATTTCAGGTAAGAGAGCAGAAAAATTAAAACAACAATCCAGAACTTTATAAATAGTGAACGTGATTAATGCCAAGTAATAGTTCCACTAAAGACTATTTAATAAAGTATTTGTTTGTAAATGGATATAGTGTAACTTATTGAGTAAAGGGCCGTTAGTTAGTTGCTTATTTACCCATTGCAACAAAAGAAGCTTGGCAATCTTCATGTTTAGCTTCTACGTTTTTATCTGGCTAGAATCTTCTTTTAAATTTCTAATCGCTGAAGAGCCTGTATAACTCTCCACCACTTGAACATTTAAAGGGACACTGTAGTCACTATAACCACTTTGTCTCTTTGAATTGGTTATAGTGCCTGGAGTGCCCTGGCACTGTCCCACCATTCAGTGTTGCACCATGTTTGTGCAGTATGCCACAAAATAAGAGTCCCTGGCCACCCACAGTCCGGCCCCTTCTGTATGTGTAGCTAAGGCAGAGATTACACACTTCCTTGTTGTCATACCCATTCATACCGTCAGTTGGAGCTCTGACAGGTTAAAAGCAGTCAGCTGACACTCTCAGCCAATCACAGCTGCCCATTGCTGCTCAGGGTAATACTTCCTTATTAGCCAAAGCAGCACAGAGGGGATGAACTGCCGTGGTCTCTTGTTTAGCATTAAAACATTACAACATTAAAAACTGTTTAATGCCGAAAGAAATGATGGCACCAGGGGACTCCATACACTATAACCAGTTTAATGAGATGAAGCAGATACAGTGCCTACGGTGTCCCTTTAAAAAAATGAAATACTCTGTTGTAATCTATATTTGTGAAATGACAGATTGCCTGATCTATGAATTTATTCTCTCCGCCAAATGAACATTTTATAGTGAATTAGCAAATACAAATGGAGACGATGGTTTCAATATAAAATATTTTAAATTAGATAAATAATCAGAAATCTACCAATTCACTCAAACGTATTCATTGTGTAGCCAATGAACAAGAAACTTTTTTTTTTTAATAAGGCTCCTTTAATTAGATCACCAATCACAATTTAACTGAAATATAAATATCTGAAATTAACAGTTAGAAAATAGCACACACAATGTGTACATAGATCTGTCCACAAAGGTACGACTTTTCAACCTACATTTACAGCCCTCTGTAATGGTTATGGAAAGAGACAACCCTTGCGCACCGGCAAACAATCAGACACATTGTCATTATTTGTGTTTAACGTTACATTGCATTTTAAAGAGATTATTTAATTATTATTATTTTTTATTATTAGATGCCCACTTCAAAGGGCAGATGATAAAGATATTGGATTTGGTGACTACTATTTATTGTTTTTAAATCTCAGTAGCTAAAAAGCCTTAGATGCTACTATGATTCTGAGCCTGCCTTAAGAAAATCTAGACTAAGAGATTTATCATGGATGGATGTTTTTATTTTATTAATCCCCCATTCCCTGAGTGGTGGGATGTGGGGAGATTAATAAAAAAAACATATTCCCATCCATGTTAATTCTCTTAGTCTAGATTTAAGGCTGGTTCAGAAATCGTAGAAACCGATAAACAGATGCTATAGTAGTTATGACCCCCTTCCATCTGCAGCGTGTGCTATGGGATAGGGAAGGAGTAAGTCTTCACATTAATTGTACGAAGAGCAAGTTATTGATATATTTTACTACATTAATTATAAAATGATCAACATGCCTTTATAGTACCTCGTACATTGCTATAGTGTAGTGCAAACAAAAAATTGAGTTAGTATCAATAAACACATGCTATTGGCTTTTATCATACAAAACATTGCATGTCATTGCCACTGATATCATATCGGCATTGATGATCTGACATTGAGAGAGAACTGGATCTTGCCGTTCTTGAACTTTCCTCATGAACTAAATCTGGCATTACCTTACAAACCTAATTTCTTGGGCCTCCTCTCAGGCAATCGTTTAATAGTTAGAATGATTTAAAAATTTTAAAAAGTAAAAAATTAAAAATAAAAAGATTTGTTTGCTCCACTTGACCATGAATATTGGATGAACCTTGTTGTGAATCTCTTGGACTGCTCTATGTTACTTGAACTGGACTGTTTAATTAATTTTCTCTTTCCAATTTGGCTGAGGAATTTACCCAGCATTTACTCAATGGACTTCCGTATATCCACCTTTGCAATTTGAAGCTTTTCTTATCTCTAAATGTGTTGCTTCATTTAGTATACCACAAAAAGAAAAAATAGATGATAGTGAATAATGGTGCTAAAAAATACAATATTATAGTGCTGCTCTTTCATCCGTGTCTCAACCAATGTACAAGTCATAAAATTAAAACAAGCAAACAAAGTGAAAGCACACACACAACTCCAAATATAATGTTATCAAGAGAAAAACACAAAAATGGCGTAGAAAAATATGCCTATTCACACAGTAATATAATCGCAATATTCAGAACCAGTGATATTGGCTTTATTGTATGGCATTCATAATAATGATCCCATCAACCAACTTCCTTGGCTTTCAGCTCAGCAATGAAGTAGAACACAGAATAATACGTAAGTATAATGCTCTATTACAAACGAAAAGGAATGCTAACACAGAAGCTTAGGAAACACTAGTGCTTATGTTACAAACACATTACAGACAAGCATTATGTTGTTTCGTTGTTATAAGATTGCTTCGGTACTTGAATCCTGTACCCAACTTACGAACGGATTACTTATACCAATTCGTTAAACGAATAACGGACCACCCGGTCCCTGGCATGTGCCGCCACTTAACCCCGGTCACCTTTCAAACAACCGACCACCCTGTGAGGGGAGTGTGTTACTACTTAATCGCCCAGAGAGTTGCGGTCTGCGGTTAACCGCAGGTTAATTGATGGCCTCCGGGCATTCTCGTTCGTGCCTTATCTCCCGATGGTCTAACTACCGAAAGGGGCACGAACGGGGACCACCTACAGCCTGGCGTGTGGCTTCAATTAGAATGTTGAGTGTTGCGGTTAACCGCAGGTTAAGTACCCCCTTCACGGCGGTCTACGTTCATCTCCCGAACAGCTGTTTGGCATAGAGTTAGTGTGATGAAACTACATATCTGGTGCCGGTGGCAGAACCGCTCTTCATTCATTTGTGGGTTTCCCCTAGCTTTTCACGTATTATGCCCTGTTCCCCGTTCGGAAGCGTTCTTATGACTCACTCAAAAACATGGCCGCCATCTCAAGCTCGGGACCAAATATGCGAACGGATTTTGCAACGAAGAAACTAAGCATATGGTTCATGGGTTTGGAGCACTCTTCGGTGAACTATAGCACCCGAAGCTGAGCCATAGAATGAATGGTGGAAGTCCCGAAGTATAGCTGAAAATGTTGAAGTTATATATTTTTAACCTGTTTGTTATGTGTAATAAGAATGTGGTATTGTGGGCGCTTGGAGATAATCATATTGTTATTTCCGTTGGACTCATTATCTCCAAGCTGGGCGGAAACAAATTCAAACGATGCATGTTATTCTGATTGGTTGATACATTGTATTACTCCTGTATCCCATCAGGTCCAGAGGAGGCTGTCCCTGGACCTGAGATTTTGTATAAATACCGATCCCTGTGTGCCATTAAAGCCTGTTCTTGTTTGACCTTCAAAAAAGCTTCGACTCATTTTGTGGGGAAAAGAGTATCCTAGGATCCTTTTGGTCATCTAGTTGAATCGGTTTTTCTCTCTCTCCACAACGGGATCCAGATTGTCCAAGCGGTCCAGCTTCCAGCTAGCCTGGAGGTAACCGTAACAGCTTACAAATATAGAAGTCAAGAGAAAGCACAAAATACTGCACATTTCAACACAAAATCTTCATCCTAAATCTTCATACTAAATATCCCTTACATTGGGTGACATTCCTTCAATCAAGATGTTGTTCTCAAAATTCCTTTCGCTAATGAGAGTGGTAACCCTTTGACTTGTTTAGTCCACAAACTGGCTCACATGACATCCTTGTCGGAACCCTCCAGAACTAAGCTACTAAATATACTTCAATGGCCCTCTTTAGAAGTCAGCGATATACCCAACAACCCATTCTAATGGTGCTTCTTCATTATGCGATCCCCATATACACATTGGCACACAAATAATTAAAAGAAATCCAGAACAGGACATGTTCATATTTAAAAATCCTTAATTGAAAGTAAAAAAATAAAAAACAAACAAGTATTAAAAACATAAAACGTCCACATTTAACCAATCGGAGTCAAGGTGTTCAATTTTTGAATATCCATTTAATTTCCTTTTTACTCAACTGTTTACAAATATCCTCCACATGCTGTTTGACCTGATCTCTTGCTACCCACACATCTATTACACTTAACAATCCCCTATTACTTACTAAAAGGTTAAAGAAAATATATATATATATATATATATATATATATATATATATATATATATATATATATATATATATATAATTACAAATGAGTCACCACTCACACACAATATAACATAGGACAGAGTATGCATACAAGAATTTCTATTAATGAAATGTTGACTGTCAAAATTGGTGTACCTTTGCAAGAGATACATTTAGCCAATATGTTTTTTAGATTTTTTTCAAAGGTACACCATTTCTTTTTCGAGCAGTGAGCCTTAAATGCATAGCGGTTGACGATATCGGCCCCTAATGGGTAAGTTCAACAGTTGCGGTACTCCGCTACATCTTGTATGTTTTTCAAAGTATTTATGGTTCTCTCTGTATAAATCTCTTCTGGACTTTCTGCCCTTGTTCATGTTTCCTGACATTGCTGCTTGACCAAATGTACACCAGTTGTGACTTGTTATATGTTATGCAGCAATAAATTCTTTATGTATGTATCTCAATTTTTTAATTCTATATATAGAATATTTATGTATTATTACAAACCTCACTATCTTACTTAATATGGCATTTTGTAAGCTGCCTCTTAGTTTTCAGTTTATCAACTACATATATGTGATGTTCTTCTTCCTGTTCCAAAATATACCAGTTTTTCATTAAAACTTTTTAATTTTTTGAAAAACATTTTTGCAAATAAAAATTAATTATTTTGTTTGCATCTCCTTATCCCTACTTTTTTCCTTATTATATTTTGAAGTATCTTTCTTATCTACACCCTTAACACTGGACATTATGCAAATGTAAGGGACATTTTCCATATTGACCAGCTAGGTACTGGAAACAAAACAAGACACCATTCTTGTATGCTTGGGTAGAAGTGATGGAGGAAATTAAGAGTCTAGAGTGTTTGATCACTACTACCCCAAATCAAACAATACATGCACATCTGGCATAACTGGTCAATATTATTGGACTCTTCGGACAAGAGATGTAACCTTTCTGGAAATTTTGAAGCCGTGGAAAATAAACAAACATGAAAAACAGAAGACACCATTAACATAACACAACTAAGAACATATGTTGTCTTCTCTAATCCTCCTACTGACTCATAGTATCATGCAGAGAGAAAGCACTCATTTCTTTTAAAAAGATACTCCAGCTTGCTGAAGTACTACGTAAACTATGTTTAGGACAAGTGTTAAGGCGAACCCCTTAGTTCTGTTTTGTTAAAGTGCATATTTTATGAGATGACACTTCAATAGACCAAAAGTAGCACCCCCTTGGCTGTCAAGCTTAGACACAGAAAGGCTTCTTCTCTCAGTACGAGAGCAACATAGTTCATTGCAGCTTATAATGCTTCCCTATGACACAATTTGACAAATCAGATTTGTGCACTTGTTTGCATTTAAGTAGAACATTAGTAGGAACCAGGTCATCATTTTAGATTATTATGAAGATACATACAGTTCAAATATTGTTCAATTCTCACAAATTAAACACTTACCTTTCAGACCTGACTGAGAGGACAGAAGCAACTCCGTCAACCATAGAAACAAGATGGAGCCACACGCAAAATAAACTGAAACCGTATTCCCCTGCAGCACCCCTAGAGATAGAATCTCATGTTTCATATGCATGCAACCCTTTAAATTCATTGAGAAATTATCACTTTATCACTGTGACAAGTTCCCAAGCCAAATGTGATTGGTGCTGACCTTGCCAGCTGGCCAGCACCAATCACAGTGTAATCTGCTGGGAAAGCATGCTGCATTCACTATTAAAGGAAAATGTTCATGTAATGGAAAAAGCCAGTAGATGGCGGCAACATACCACTCGCTACCATTTAAAAGACGGAAAGCCATCTGCTGATATTAGTACTGATATTAGCAGAGGGATTGCTTAGTGTTAGTAGTGTTAGATGAGAGTTAGTGTTTAGGTAGTGTTAGGGTTAGCTGTAGATTTAGTGAAGGCTTAGCGTTAGTGTAGGGTTTGTGTTGGGTTAAGGGTGTGGGTTAATGCTGTTTTAGGGTTAGTGTAGGGTAAAGGGTTAGGTTGGGGTAGGTATATGGTTAGTGTAAGGGGTATGTTTCGCATAGAGTTAGTGTGATGAAACTACATATCTGGTGCCAGTGGCAGAACCGCTCTTCATTCATTTGTGGGTTTCCCATTCATTCATTTGTGGGCTTCCCCTAGCTTTTCACGTATTATGCCCTGTTCCCCGTTCGGAAGCGTTCTTACGAACGGAAACCCTTCGTCTCCTGATGGCGCCCTCCCCTGGTAGTCAAACCACAACTTACCTGCAGTCCACTGAGAGTCCGTCATCTCCCCTGTGCAAATGGAAACTCTCTGCACTGAGCTAAGGGTGCAGGGAGAAATTGGCTGAGAGCAGCCAGCTGATGCTCTCCACCAATGATTTGGGCTTGCATGGCATAGCTTCCATGTGGTAAGCTTAGGCTCCAGAGGAGCATGTGACCACATCCAAAAGGTGAGTCGTCAAATAGTTTGTAAACGTGTATACTACTAGCACCATAACTACTGCATTGTTTTTCGTGTGTTGAGTGTTCCTTTAAAGTACTTAAATATACATTGTGTCTTGGTGTAAAAGAGCAATTTTGAGTATTGTAGAAAATTTTTTAGAAAACCTAGTATCTGACATGTAGACTACAAAATAAGCATGTTTCAGATGAATCTTTCAGCACTGCCTACAAAAGGCCATGCTTATGAAAACAGAAAAGATTAGCTTTTGTTTATATACATGCAGGGCCGGCGCCACCTGTAAGGCGACCTAGGCAGCCACCTAAGGCGCACCTTAGCACCTTAGCAGGGGGCGCCGGATCCCTGCGCCCGGCGGCTCCTCCTGCTGCGCCGCCTGAGCGCTTTTACAAGCCTCAGGAGGCGCAGCACTGCTGTGGAGGGCGGCAGGATTTGAGTGACCGGCAGGAGGGAGGCGCAGAGCGCTCCCTCCCGCCGGTCTCTGAATGTAGCGTGAGCACTTCCCTTCAGTCCGCCGGCGGCCGGGAACAGGAAACAGTGGTTCCTGTCCCGCGTTCCGCGCCGCCCGGCCACGCTACATACGCGGGCAAGGACCACCAGGGGGAGGGGGGGGACAAGTAAGGACCACAAGGGGAGGGGAGGGGAGGGAGGGGACAAGTAAGGACCACAAGGGGGGAGAGGGGGGAGGTAAGGACCACGGGGTGGGGGGGAGGTGACCACAGGGGGAGGGGAGGTAAGGACCACAGGGGAGGGGGAGGTAAGGACCACCAGGGGAGGGGGTAAGGACAGGAGGGGGAGTAAGGACCACTGGGGGAGGAGGGGGGAGTAAGGACCACTGGGGGGGGGGGGAGAAGAACCACTGGGGGAGGAAGGGGGAGTAAGAACCACTGGGGAAGGGGGGTGGGGAGTAAGGACCACTGAGGGAGGGGAGGTAAGGACCACTGAGGGAGGAGGGGGGAGGTCCACTAAGGGGTTTGGGAGAGGGAGGACCACCAAAGGGGGGTAAGTAGGGAGGACCACTAAGGAGAGGGGAGGAGGGTAAGGACCACTAAGGGGGGGGGGGAGAAAGAGGATAATGACCACTTAGGAGGGGGAGATTACCACTAAGGGGGTGGGGGGAGGAGGGGAATGTCTAAGGGGAGGGATGGAGGACCACTAAGGGGGAGTGAGAAGACCACCAAGGGGGGACTACAGGGGGCCAAGGGAGAGCACTAAGGGACAGGAGGGAAGGGGAAATCAATAATTGACAGGAGGGTGAGCACTATGCAAAAAATTAAAAAAATAAAGAGCTGCTCCCCTCTCAGTCCCTATCCTACCCCACAAACCCTCTCTTTTACACTACACACATACACAATGCACCCCCCCCCCACACACACACACAGAAACATACAATGCATTCCTACTCACACACAGACACACCCGAAACACACAATGCATCCCTTACGTTCACACAAACTCATTCTCTTACACACAGAAACAAAATGCATCTCTTACACAATCAATGCACCCCTTACAGACACACACTGCATTCAATTAAATACACAGAAACACACCTTGCACCCCTTACACACACACACACACACACACACCCAGAAACATACAATGCATTCCTTACACGCAAACACACACTGCATCCCCTATAAACACACTACATCCCTTACAGAAATTTGTATCCCTATACACTACATTCTATAAGAACACACACACGTTGCATCCTCTACAATAACACATAAAACATCCCCTCCACACATACACTCCACTTCCTGTGAGAGAACTCACGGGTGGGCCATGTAGGTGGATTTATGGGTGGGCATTGTAGGCATACTCACGGTCAAGCCCTGGGGGCCCAGACCCTGAGCTGTGTAAGGGGCCCTAAAAAATGGAGCTGCTTCCTGTTCGTTAATTGTTGTGAGCACTGTTAAAAACAGTCTCCAGAGAGCCTCTTCTACACCAGACCTGTGGAGCCAGACAGAGCCCATCATCAGCCTCTTGTCCTCATCTGGTGGTAAGTAGGCAATCCAATATATTATTAGTGGCACTAATCTCTAATTTACCTCACATTAAATGGATACTATAGTCACCAGAAGCACTACAGCATAATGTAGTGGTTCTGGTGTCTATAGCCTGTGCCTACAGGCTTTTTAATGTAAACACACTGTCTTTTCAGATAAAAGACACTTTGTGAAGACTGGCGTTGGCCCATATGGCAGAGCATATGGGCGGGGCATTGTGATATCACATGGTGGGCAGGACATATGGGTGGGGGGGGGGGCGGCAAAATCTTTTTTGCCTAGGGCGGCAAAAATCCTTGCACCGGCCCTGTATACATGATAATTACCATATGAAACACACACATAGCTCTGGGCAGTTTGTAAAATTAGGCATAAAGCACACACACATTGTTATTTTTATATGCACTTTTATGTGGTAATTCTCAATAAATAGTTCTGTACATGTTTGCTTCTTTAATATCAGTGGTGTATTCTAGTTTTGTGCTGCTCTAGGCATAACAAAATATGGGCACCGCCCCATTCCAAATTTCTCTTCCTGACACCAGGGGCGTACCTAGAGCATTTGGCACCCGGGGCGGATCCTGTGCTTGGCACCCCCCCCAAAAAAAAAAAAAAAAAAAACCTGTAAAAAATGTTAAAGGTTTTATTTCTTTTATTTTTACAATTTGTAAACTTTGCAAAACCGCTGTCAGCCCCTCCTACAAAACCCTTGTCCTGCCCTGCCCCTCCTACAAAACCTCTGTCCTGTCCCTTCTACAAATCCTGTACTGCCTCGTCTACAAAACCCCCGCAACCCCCTTCCACAAATCCCCTGCTTATCCCCTCTTATAAAGACTCCTGTCTCAATACAAAACCCCCGCCCCCTTCTACAAAATCCCTGCAGCCCCACACACACATTTACAGGCAGACAGTCACACACTCAGTTACAGACAGACAGTCACACACTCAGTTACAGACAGACAGTCACACACTCAGTTACAGGCAGACAGTCACACACAGTCACAGGCAGACAGTCACACATACACATTTCCTCTGTGCGGCCAGTTTATCAGCTGTTTGTTTGAGTGAGCTGTACTGGCCG
>OW240923.1:36410651-36484116 GCA_933207985.1 Pelobates cultripes
CTTATTTCTCTCTCTCACCCCCCTTATTTCTCCCTCTCACCCACCCCTTCTTTCTCACCCCCCTCCCCCCTACCTCCCTGTAGGTGGCCGAGCCCTGTATAGTCCGCGGGTACAGGGAGCTTTTGTTTCCTGTACCCGGCGGACTAACAGGAAGTGCACACTCAGTGTTCCCTTCCTGTTAGTCCGGCCGGGTACAGGAGACAGCTGCTCTCTGTACCCGCGGACCATGCTGCAGTGAGGGAGCTGACAGGAGTGTCAGCCCCTCTCCTCAGGCTGCGCCGGGGCGGTGCGGTCCGCCCTCATGGACGCACCGCCCGGGCAATGCTGCAGCCGCCCGAGGCTCTTTACAGAGCGCTCGGGCGGCTGCAGCATTGGGGGGGGGGCGGCGGGGCTGGTCATGGCACCCTCACCCGGCTGGCACCCGGGGCGGACCGCCCCCCCCGCCCCCCCCTAGTACGCCACTGCCTGACACTGACACGCCCTCACTGATGCAAGCACTGACATACACTCAGTTAAAGATACACAGTCATTGTCACATACACTGTTTAACCAACACACACTTTCACTAAAACATACACACTCACTCACAGTTACACATATACACACTCACATTCACCGACACATACACACTCACTGACAGAAATGCTGACACTTACTGACAGATACACACTGACAGACATATATACACTCAGTGTCAGACACACATACAGTAGCTGACAGACACACACTAACAGACACACATTAACGGACAGACAAGCATACACACACTGGCAGACATGGATACACACGCTAAAAGACGCATACACACACTGACAGACACACTCAGTGACAGATACATACACTGACAAACACACACACACACACACACACACTAACAGACACACACTAACACTCACAGCCACACACTAACACTCACTAAAAACTCACTGAGAGACACACTGACAAACACACATGTACAACACTCACTGACAGACATATATACACTCACTGGCAGACACACACATACACTAGCTGACAGACACACAATAACAGACACATTCACTGACAGACACGCATACACACACTAACAGACACTCTCAGTGACACACACACGGACAAACACACACACTAACACACTCACTAACAAACTCACTAACAGACGCACACTCAGTGACACATTAACACACACAAACACACTAACGCATTCACTAACAAACACTAACACTCACTAACAGACACACACAAACACACTCACAATTTTTTAATTTTACATTTTTTTTAAAGTTCAATCTAACTACCTTTCGGAGTGCTGGAGTGGATTCTTCCCTAGGGTCCAGTGGGGCTGCTGCTGGCTGGGATGGCAGGCACGTGGGCGGTCGGTTGGAGGGGTAGGCAGGCTCATAGTGGAGGCGGCAAGGGAGCTCTTATCTCCCTGTTCAGCTCCCTTGCGCGCCTTAGTGATTCCGGAGCCGAAAGTGATGTCATATTCCGGCTCTGGCATCACTGCAGCGCATGCGAGGGAGCTGAACAGGGGAGAGTGCTCCCTCGCCGCCCACCTACATCATCACATGCCAGCCTCAGGGGGCCATGAGGTGGCCAGCTGGCTAGGTCCTCGACTGCTCAGGACAAGAGGCAGGTTGGCTCGCCCCCTTGAAAGTGCCGCCCAAGGCAAATGCCTTGTCAGCCTCGCGGTAAATACAGCGCTGTTTAATATTATAACCAATAATATCGGTGTTGCATTATAAAGTAATTTATTAAAAAAAGCCAACATTTTTCTGCAATAATTTATAACCTAGTGAGTCAGACACAGCTATAGTCATAGTCTTTCAATACTTGGCCAATATCATAAGGCACTGATTCATGGTACTACGCTATTCAGGGACATTGTGGAAAGAAAACATTAGCATTTTATTGAAACAATCTATTAAATTGTTGAATGTCACCATTTGCTTGAGGTTCAGACAGGAAAAATATGAATATAAATGTATACATTTAGTAACAAAAAAAAAAAAAAAAAATGCTATGTTTTCCGAATCTCCTTATGTGATGCAAAACTAAATTATTTCCAAGTGACCAAATTATTAATTAAATGTATGCTAGTGTAAAATGCCAAGGACCATAACCACTTCAGCCCACTGGCCCCAGCCAGGTGCCAACTTTCTCGTATTAGGCTGGAGTTTCCCTACAGTGGGACAGGGCTTAACTCAAAGGCTGAGAGTGCTAAACTTGAACTCATCTCCAACAAGCCAGCCCTGCATGTAGCCTCTGGCTCCAGAGGCCACCAGTGTCAAACCATTCTCTAACCGTTCGATTATTTACCCTGTGAGGACACCAAGGCATTTCTGGCTCCATTACCACTACAGTGGGCCATAGCAGTTATGGTGCATGTAGTGTTCCTTTATATAAAGTATACTATACCTTTTAATGCCCTGAGTAATTATATATAGTCCACATTTATCTCTGCAGTTAACACGAGATCTTATAATAACGTTTATTAAAGTTTTACCTCTGTGATACATTGAGATACCTGTGATATGCATGGTAACAACTGCTAAGTCTATTTTAGAGGAAAAAAAAAGAATGAAATAGAAAACGTCATGAGCATATGTGTAATTTCCGATTAACTCCTTAAGGACCAAACGTCTGGAATAAAAGGGAATCATGACATGTCACACACGTTATGTGTCCTTAAGGGGTTAATCATGTTATGAGTTTGGAAAATGTTTGGGGGGAAAAAAAGTGCCCATTTTCTGGGTATCAACTACAGACAGGTCTTGCACTGAACACTGGGTAAAATCATCAGGAGGTTGAGTAGACCTCTTTAACCCCTTAAGGAAACATGACATGTGTGACATGTCATGATTCCCTTTTATTCCATAATATGATTTCTCATCTGTGCGTCAGCTCCCCTCCTCTCCCTTGTCAATTCCCCTCCCCACCTTTTTTTCCCCTTTTTCCTATTTTTTTACTTTTGTTATAGCAATGCCCAGCACGAAGGCTGAGCTAGGTAGCCCACTTACTATTACTAGCCAACAACAATTCTCTCCTTTTCCTTTTTATTTTCCTTCTTTCTCCTATTCTACAAGTACTCTGCTCCTTCTTTCTCCAATGCTACAAGTACTCAGCTCCTTTCTCCAATTCTACAAGTACTCTCATCCTTTATTTTATCCCTTTTTTCTATTTTTCTTCCCTTTTTTATTTTTTTTGATCTTTTCCATTTTATCTCCTTTTTTATGCTTTTCTTTTACCTTCCTAAGGGCAATGTACAAAAGTAAGGCTGATGTATAGTGGGTAGGGGGGCTGTATAGTGGGTAGGGGGGCTGTGAGGTGGCTAGGGTGGCAGTATAGTGTGTACAGGGCTGTATAGTGGGTAGGGGGGCTGTGAGGTGGGTAGGTGGTCTCTATAGTGGGTAGGGGGCAGTGAGGTGGGTAGTGGGTAGGGGGCAGTATAGTGAGTTGGGTGGCTGTGAGGTGGGTAGGGGGCTGTATGGTGGGTAGGAGGGCTGTAGTGGGTAGGCTGGCTGTATAGTGGGTAGGGGGGCTGTGTGGTGGGTAGGGGGGCTGTGTGGTGGGTAGGGGGGCTGTGTGGTGGGTAGGGGGACTGTATAGTGGGTAGGGGACTGTATAGTGGGTAGGGGGACTGTCTGTAAAAAGGTAAATACCTTTCAGTGTCCTCTTGGTCCGGTGGGCAGCACGTGGGGGCGGAGCTTGTGGGTGGGAGCCCCTAAAGCTTCCGCCTGAGGGCAGGGCATGCGGAAGCCCCCAAAGCTTCCGTTTGGGGGTGGAGCATGCGGCTGAAATTATTTTACATAGAATGTGACAGCAGATACGAACCATTTGGCCCATCTAGTCTGCCCAATTTTCTAAATACTTTCATTAGTCCCTGGCCTTATCTTATAGTTAGGATAACCTTATGCCTATCCCATGCTTAAACTCCTTTACTGTGTTAACCTCTACCACTTCAGCTGATAGGCTATTCCATGCATCCACTACCCAAAGGTAAGAGATAAGACTAATTAGTGTGTTTGCGGGCAAGCTTCATTACTATGGAAGATATCTCTAACTGAGAGGGTTGGGGTTATTCTCACTGCAACATCCAGACGAGGTTGCCCCAGAAGTACCCCAGACAGTGCAGGGAGACTGACAGGTCTCCCTGCGGCCGCTAGCAGCCACACCAGCCCCGAGCTCCTCCATTCTCACTCCCCTCGGACTGACAGGCTGGCACAGTCCAAGGGGAGAATTTATCAGAATGATCATTAGGTCTGTCAGCCCAGCCCCAGCTGGGCCAGTCTGGCACTTCCACCCACTCTCTCAAACTGAGGATTTAGCCGCCGAAATCCCTACCATCCACCTGGAATCCTGAAACGCCCACTAGTGGGCGGTAGGGACCAGGGTGACGACCCATGCGTTAAGTAATTAAGAATCTTTGTATTTGTAGGACTGATTTACTATTGATAATAATAAAAAAATAAATAAACTAAACGTTATATCTCAAAGGCAAAAATGGCTGCATAACAAGAGAAAGGAAGCCAAAAAAAAGAAATGAAAATAACATACTTCCTCTCCAGCACCATAAATACTATAGAGGACAGATTAAACAGAAAGTCCTCCAACATATTCCCATATATCCCGATTTCACTGAGACAGTCCTGCTGTCCCAGTGAATTTTCCACAAAAAGCATAGCGCAAGTACTTCATTAGATGGACTCACACTACTCTCGGGGTTATAAGACTTTGCAGAGAGTCCTAAAACAGTCCTCCCTACAAGGTCTGCAGGCTAGCCTGATTGATTAGCAGTCAGCCTGATGTGCATTCACCCCATCCCCCTAACCCAGGTAATAGTGAGGCCAATTAAATGAATACTACTTCTTTATTCTAAATATTTTTTCTTCAGCCCCAAAAAAGGGCAAATGAAAAACTCATAATTGCCGACCCTAATATTGAGAAATTAAAAAGAAAAAAAAGAAAAAAGAAATCCACACCCTCGAGGGTTCTGTACAGAATGAGATTTCGAAGCTTATAAAGGCTTTACAATGCTTTGAAATCTCAATAAAAAACTCTGATAAGCAATTCTCACTTCTCTCAAGATTTGTCATGAGAATATTCCCCTGTAATAATTTTATCGACCCCTCACGATTAGGGTGAGAGGATTAGGTAGGGTGTCTATTTTAATAGGGGATGGCTTGGAGACCCCGAGCCACCTGGGGGAGTGCAAACTAGAGAGCAGCACATTGATGAGGTCCTCAAATCCAAGGTGATATGGCATGGAAAAGGAGGGCATTAAGGAATAATCCCCACTCTTGGATATATGTGCAGTCTCCTCTCTTGGATATGCAAGTTAAAATCCTTACTGTGATATTAAATAAAAAATAAATAAATAAAATATAGTGCACACTGTGTTATTAAATAGAACAAAAATGTGTACTATTTTATGCATTTTTAAAAATCATTAATCTTCTCAAAGGTTATGCATAATTATCTCTGGACATTCCTGTTTTCCTGACGGTGGGACGTCATCTTTCTTGGTGGGGAACATACCACCTATGCCTTTCGATTGACCAAAACCATGTTTGGTCTAAACCAAGTGACTACATCTACTGTTATTTTATTCTATTTTAATAACAGTGTACAATATATATACACACATACATACATATGTGCACTACCAGGGCTCCAACATCCAACCTGTATGTAGACGGCTGCACTCACGGTCTTTCAATAAAAAATTACTTATTCCACAATGGTTAACAACAGGATCGACGCTTCAGTCCCAAATAGGGACTTTAATCAGGATCATAGATATGGATGTAAAACAATGTGAGTTGTTTGTCTCTCCTATATAAACTCACATTGTTTGTTACATCCATATCTATGATCCTGATGAAAGTCCCTATTTGGGACTGAAGTGTTGATCCTGTTTTTAACCATTGTGGAATAAAAGTAATTTTTTAGTTAAAGACCGTGAGTGCAGCCGTCTACATACAGATTATATACCGTATATACTCGAGTATAAGTCGACCCGAATATATGTCAAGACCCCTAATTTTACCCCAAAAAACTGGGAAAACTTATTGACTCACGTATAAGGGTGGGAAATTTCTAAATAAAATTAGATCCCTAAAAAATTATATTAATTGAATATTTATTTATAGTGTGTGTATATAATGAATGCAGTGTGTGTGTGTGTTTATAATGCTGTGTGTTTGTATGAATGCAGTGTGTGTATGAATACAGTGTGTGTGTGTGTATGAGTACAGTGTGTGTATGTGAGTGCAGTGTGTGTGTATAAATGCAGTGTGTGTATGTGATGCAGAGCCTTGGTGAGGGGTGGGCATTTTTTTATTATTATTATTATTATTATATTTTATTTTAATGTTATTAAACTTTTCTTATTTTATTGTTATTTAAATTTTTATTTATATTTTTTTTGTCCCCCCTCCCTGCTGGTTAGCTGGCCAGGGAGGGGGGCTCTCATTCCCTGGTGGTCCAGTGGTGTGCACTGTGTAGGAGGGGGGCTGGCAGTGAGCTGTAACTTACCTTTCCTGCAGCTCCTGTCAGCTCCCTTCTCTCTCCTCCGGTCCGGTCAGCTCCCTTCTCCTCCACTGCAAGTCTCGCGGTGTGAGTGCCGTGCGGAGCGTTGCCACGGTAACCCGTGGCAACGCTCTGACTCTGCGGCTCTTGCAAGACTTACAATGGAGGAGAAGGGAGCTGACCGGTCTAGCTGACATTTTGTGGGGTGAAAAATTGCATGTTTTGGGAGACGGGGCGGGGGAGAGGGGTTGTGGGACCAAGTCCCCCTCTGTTATTTTACAGGCCCCATTCCAATAGAATGGGGTGTTTCTATTGACTAGGTAGCAATGGCTGCCCAGTCCCTAGTTTTTATGTATACTAACTAGCACAGGCAATGAACAAAGCCAATTTTGTTTCTTTAATAATTTATAACCAAGTGAGTCAGACACAGCTATAGCCATCATCTTTCAATACTTGGCCGATTACACAAGGCACTGATTCATTGCACTATACGAATATCTCAGGGACACTGTGGAAATAAAAGATTAACATTTTCTTGAAACTGTTTGAAATAAGCTATTAATGAGTTGTTGAATGCACTTATGTCACCATTTGCTTGAAGTTCAGACAGGAAAAATATTAATATAAATAAATACATGTATTAACAAATAAAATGTTAGTTTTTTTTTAATCTGCTTATGTAATGCAACACTATATGTTTTCCAAGTGACCATAATATAAATAGAAGTATGTTAATGGAACACTGCAAGCACTATAACCATGGGCGGACTGACAACTCACAGGGCCCTCGGGTTATGGGAGACCAAGGGCCCCCTTCTGGTGCACAGTTTTTTCCCCTGTGTTTGCTGGTGACATCACACGCAGCATCCCCCACATTTGTTTTCAATCATACAAGTCAATACAAGTAGCCTCCAAATATGTGTTTGTAGGCGAGTTGTGGGGTTCAGTGTGTGGGATGCTACTTGTGATCTGTTCCTGTATATCAACACATTGTTAGAATTGATGGGTGCTGAGGTGGGTGGAGGGGGGCATGGGGCCCAGGAGAAAAAGTGGGTGCTAGGCGAGATGGCGGCTGAGGTGAGTGAAGATGCTGAGGGAGATGGGGGCTGAGGTGGAGTGGGGCATGTGAGATGAAGTAGGTGCTGGGGGAGAAGGGTGCTGGGGTGAGTGAAGGGGGAGAAGGGTGCTGGGGTGAGTGAAGGGGGAGATGGGTGCTGAGGTGGGTGGAAAGGGGCATGGGGCTAAGGTGGGTGCAAAAGGTGGAAGAAGGCATGGGAGATGAAGTGGGTGCTGGGGGAGATGGGTGCTGAGGTGTGTACTGAGGTAGAGGGGGGTATTGGGCTGAGGGAGATAAGTGCTGAGGTGGAGGAGGCATGGGGGCTAAGGGAGATGAGTGCTGAGGTGGAGGGGGCATTGGGCTGAGGAAGATGGGTGCTGAGGTGGAGGGAGCATGGGACTGAGGTGTGTGCTGAGGTGGGGGCATGGGGCTGAGGGAGATGGGTGCTGAGGTGGAGGGGGCATGAGTGCTGAGGTGGAGGGGCATTGGGCTGAGGAAGATGGGTGCTGAGTTGGAGGGAGCATGGGACTGAGGTGTGTGCTGAGGTGGGGGCATGGGGCTGAGGGAGATGGGTGCTGAGGTGGAGGGGCATGAGTGCTGAGGTGGAGGGGCATGGGGCTGAGGGAGGATGGGTGCTGAGGTGGAGGGGGCATGGGACTGAGGTGTGTGCTGAGGCGGAGGGGGCATGGGTCTGAGGGACATGGGTGCTGAGGTGGAGGAGGCATGGGGCTGAGGGACATGGGTGCTGAGGTGGGGGGGCATGGGGTTGAGGTAGATGGGTGCTAAGGTGGAGGGGGCATTGGGCTGAGGGAGATGGGTGCTGATGTGGAGGGGACATGAGTGCTGAGGTGGAGGAGCATGGGGCTGAGGAAAATGGGTGCTGAGGTGGAGGGGGCATGGGGCTGAGGTGTGTGCGGAGGCGGAGGGGGCATGGGGCTGAGGGACATGGGTGCTGAGGTGGGGGGACATGGGAGTTGAGGTAGATAGGTGCTGAGGTGGAGGGGACATGAGTGCTGAGGTGGAGGGACATGGGGCTGAGGTGGAGGGGGCATTGGGCTAAGGGAGATGGGTGCTGAGGTGGGGGGGGTGTGGGGGCTGAGGGAGATGGGTTCTGAGGTGGAGAAGGGGCATGGTTGATTTACATACCTGCTGACTCTGCCAGGCTGCTCACTGTGTAGATTCTGCAGCAGGAGAGGGGAGAATGGGCAGGAAGTGATGTCACTTCCCCTGTCCTGTGCCCCGCCTCCTCCCCTCACATGGAGCTCCGCGCAGAGAGGATGGAGGAGACCTGGCAAGAGCTGGATTGCTGCCAGGTCTCAATAGGTGAGGGGACACATATCATGTTAAATTGTGCCTCTGCGGAGATCTCTGAACTCCCCAGCAAGAGAGAGTATTACTGTTCAGCCGGCTGGGCCCCTGACTGCCTGGGGCCCTCGGTCCATGATCGATCTGCCCGAGTGGTCAGTCCGCCCCTGACTATAACCACTGCAGCCCTTTTTGGTCAACTTCCTCGTCTGAGGCTGAAAGCCCCCTGCAATAGGAAAAGGCTTAACTCAGTGTCTATGAAGGCTTAGCTTGCTCTCACTTCCAAAAGCCAGCCCTGCATGGCACTTCTGGGGCCACCAGTAGACCACAGGTAAGTTGTCAAACCATTCTTATTATTATTATTACTGGCATTTATAAAGCGCCAACAAATTCTGCAGCGCTGTACAATTGGGGAAAAAGACAAACACAATAAGAACAGAATGATACAACAGGTAGAGGGCCCTGTCCATGAGCTTACAATCTAAAGGTTAAAAGTGTCCATTTTCCGGGTATAGACCCTGGTTAATAGCTTCAGGATGTAGAGTTGGAGCTCTTCATAGTGGTTATTGTTTCCTAAATAAGTGTTTCTAAAGATATAAAATAGGGTATGACATTGGTTTATAAACAATACATTTAAAATTGTGTGCAGATCAACTCAGCAAATGTTTAACTGCACAGAGTTCAGTATCACCTGGGGCACGTTGTGTTAAAATTTAGTAGAGTTGTATAAGCTTGTAGAAGTCAGAGCAGGGCACATGCATGAAGCTAGGTAATTAAAAATCCTTGATGTAGTAAGACTGATTTAATGAAGAAAGAAACAAAACAGTTTATCTCAAAGGCAAAAATGGCTGTACAACAAAAGAGCGAAAGGGAGTGAAGACAGAAAGAAAACTAAACATACGTCCTCTCCAGCACCATAAAGACAGATATAAAAGGTTTTTCACAATAGTAAGTCCTTAAACACGTTCTCATGCTTCCCAACCATCCTAATTTCTCTGGAACAGTCCTGCTGTCCCAGAGAATTGTTTCCCAAAAGCATAGCACAAGCGCTTCATTAGATGGGCTCTAGGACCCTGCAGGGCATCCTAAAACAATCCTCCCTGCACGGTCTGGGTCCAGTGGGCAGCCTGAAGTGCTTTTAAATTCAACCACATCACCCTAATAATAGTGAGGTCAATAAAACTAATACTTATTTTGTCTAAAACTTTTTTCTTTAGCCCCAAAAAGGCAGATTTAAAAACCCCTCATAATTGCCAACGCAATAAATTAAAATTTAAAAAAATAAAATAAAAAAAAAAGGCTCCGTGTGAGTCCCTCAAGGGTTCTTCACAGAATGAGGTTTCTAAGATTTACAAATTCTTTCCAATGCTTCAAAATCTCAATAGAGCATGTATAGGCCAGTCTCACTTCTCTCAAGACTTGCCATGGGAAAATTCCCAATTATTAATTTTACTGGCCCCCTCATTATTATGGTGAATGGGGTAGGTCAAGGGTCTATTTTAATGGGGGATGGCCAGCCAGCTGGGGGGAGGGCAGTTAAGAGACTTGCCCTGGAAATCAAGACATTTAGGGGGTGACAAATGGCATGTGTTGGGAGAATGGGGTGGGGGAGGACAAGGCCCCTCCATTAATTTACAGGCCCCATCACAATGGAATGGGGTCGTTCTAGCGACTGGGCAGCAATGGCAGTCCATCTGAGCAGCAAGTGGACAAATAGATAAGTTAAAATTTAGGTTGTCTTATTGGCAAGCCTAAGGTTTACAAAAGTTGACAATATGACAAGTTGCTGTCAATTTTTATCAAATATAAAATATATACGGAGGCTCCTCCACAGACCGCAGTGTTGTACTCTAACGCATGCTGGAGAAGGTCCATTGGAAGAAAATGACATGGCACAAAGGACAATTTCAAGAATTACCCCCATACCACTGCACCTTAAGCAAAGATGCCACCTGAAAGTAACAGATTCACTTTGACAGAACAACCTTTTTTGCTTTGCTAGTGATTTGTAGACATGTGCCTTCGTTTCAGTCCGAATGTAAGTTCGGACGAATTTCTGCAATTTGGACATTCGGATGCTTCTGAATGGCCGAATTTCGGAAGTGCCGAACCAAATTGACGAATTTCAGAAGTGCCAAAGTGCTTCGGATTTCTGAAAAGTGGCAAAACAAGAGAGGGAGGGAAAATTAAGGGAATGATGACAGGAATCTAACCCTACCCCTAACCTATAACCCCAACCCTACGCCTAACCTATTACCTATAACATCAACCCTACCCCTAGCCTACAACCTCAACCCTAATAGGGTTAGGGAAATGGTTAGAGTTAGGGGTAAGGTTACGGGTGTTGTTAGGGGTAGGTTTAGGGGTATTGATAGGGGTAGGGTTAATGAATTGTCAAAGTTCTGAATTCCCAAATTGCGAAGTGCCAAATTTCGGAAGTGCCAAACCAAACCAAATTTGTTGCCCATGCACAACCCTAGTGATTTGATAGTATTCAATAGAATACATACAGATGACCAATGCCCATTCCAAAGCTTCTCATTAAGAGTAGTGCCTTTACAGAGATCAGTTGATGCTCTTGGTCAATGAGCTAACTTAGGTTTGGAGAGGTATAGCATCAAAAGCTCCTACCAGGTGCTTCCAGCTCTCGAGCTGAGGGAGTGGAGGTGGAGAGTGACTCTGGAAATTCCCAGGTAAGAAGTCAATTGCAAAAAAGATTGAAGGTGAACATTGCAACACGAGGGCCTGTATTTGGAGTAACTGTATGCATTGACAGTGCATTTCAATGCTTGGGTGCATGAGCATGCAAACTTGAATCAATTCACTCTGCAAACTGATCTAATCAGAAAATGAACCAAGTAAGCTACATTCAAAGGCTGTAAAATCTGTTTAATTCAGTATGAATAACAGGATACTATCATTCATACACATTTCAGCTGCAATATTTGTAAGTTACACAAATCCTAAGAATTTTTATTAATTCAGCATCTGGTAGTGGAACTCTCTGATTGAGCTTTCTGGCAGTCTAAGCTATGCTTAAATTGTACAGTTCCAAGTAATAACAACACTGATGGTTAATAATTCTAAATTGCATCCATATGGACTCTGACCCACATGTTCCCAATATTAGATTTTGGGAAAACTGCTGATTACATGATTATAGGACACTCTGTTTTCACTGTCTGGGTTATTTAAAAAGTAAAACCACAGCAAAAGACACAGAGTTTAATTGTATCACTACATAAAACAATTTTATTGGAACAAGTGGCACACTTATCTAACCTGAATCGGTTCCCACAGTCATAGGGTACCTGGAGACTCATGCAACCTAACAGTAAAGTTTAAAAAACAAAAACAAAAAACAAAGCCTATTATAATACAGAATTATTTCGAACAGTTCAAGCAGCACACCATAAACAGTGTGTTCTGGCACCATCTCCCAGTATAATCTGTCAAATAAACAACTTATCTGGGTCCTTACATAGTGGTTATGGTGCGTTGGATCAATACAAGTAGTAAAATTATTTGTAATCTGTTAGACGTCATAAAGGAGTTGCTCCAGGCAACACTCCCCACTTCCACTAGTAACGCTGAAGAGCCTGATGTTCCTGCTTAGGAACTCAAATGAGCTTAACCCAAAGAGCTCTTGTTTGATCAGCCCTGCAATGCAGGCCTTGACTTATTGGCTGAGAGTTATCATCTGACACTCAAACATTCCAAAAACTTTTGATTACTTACAATGGGGGAGGTACACTCCTGGCATTATACGCACTAGGGTCCACTGGATGGGTGGTTAGTTTTCTTATTTCAAGGTCATCATACAATGGACAGCCAATGAAGGATGCAGCTTATACCAATATCTTAATTCTTCCTCAGTGTGAAGAAATTACATCATTGATTCGCAAATTCAATTTTTTACTTTTTCGGTAGATAAAACTACTGAACACCACCCCTGGCTCATTAACTATAAAGAAAACTGCAAGATTTAGGGCTCTCTCTATGCCACTATTCATGTGGCCGAAAGCCACGTGCTGGAGAAAACAGCTGCCATCTTGTTGCACAAAAAAGGGCAGCGGGACTTGGTCGTTGAGTGTCTGGAACTCCAAATCAGACACTCTACTTCCCGAACGCTGGTCAACTTTGCAAACGCCTGCTTCTTTTCTCCGACCAGCCAGGAGTGCTCTGTAGGTTTGTTCACACGAACTAGGTGAACAAACGCTACCCATGAGGGGAACCATTCGTGTATTTGTTCCATTTGAAACCCCTGAAATAGACAAAGAAGTGACTTCCAGGAAAATCCCAAACCCCTGAACCGATCTAGGTGAGTTTTAGATATGCTGGCCACCCAGATCGGGGCAATCACGGGTGTGACTTGTGTGGGGTTTTCGTGTACATCAGGGGTACTTTTGGGATGTTTTATATTGTAAGTGTTATGTACTGAGAATTACATTTTATATGTTTTTTCTTGTAACTAGTCTCCTCTAAGGTCCAGCAGGGAATACCCTTGGAATGTGATTTGGGAAATCACTTTCATGGGGAGTTGCATATAAGCCGGTCATTTGGCCTGAATAAAATCATTCCTGTTGTACCCTTCATCTAATCTAGGCTGATGTTTGGGTATGTGTTTGATTACTCTATGGATTTATTTGTATGCTTTTCTTTTACTCTGGAGAACATTCGAATCCACACATGAACGGCGAGCTATAATCACTCAGCCTCTGCAGTTCGGGAGAAAGAAAACGAACAGGTATCTGAAATACCAGCATTCGTTAAACTCAGTAAGATTAATAAATGGACAACCCTACAACATGGGCCTGGCCATAGGATTGACAGACTCCTTCCATTTATAGGTCTTTATCCTTTCCTGGAGACCATAAAAAAATTTAATTTTGCTACTTCAATGTGGGGTTGGAATAGCTATGACTAGTCCACAAATTGCAGTCATTCCAGATTTCAAGTTGTCAGCCATTCATCATATCAGTGTTTATAAATTACAAGGACCTTTATAGTGCCATAACAAAAATAAGCCTTGATCAGATTTTTATCAGAGCACCAGGCATAATAAGGGTCTTATCAAGCAAGCATAACAGCACTCACTCGAGTACAATTTCAAAATGTCTAAAGTAAACAGCAGGATCTTCAACCTGGGTGATCAGGCACATATCTGTTTTGATGAAACAAGTATCTGTTTATGTAAGAGGGTATCCAAGGCCTTTTGGTGACAGACCAAGAACATAACTTTGATGAACTCTAAAAACAAAATAACATGTGCAACTGTAATTACTTTCAAGCCTGTTTATCTTGTTTAACTAGATTCCTAAACGAGTAGAAATGAATTCTCAAGTCTCTGTGTTTTAATTTACTTCTATCAAATTAACGATCTTAAAAAAATCTAAAATAACCACATGCGCCATTGTTACTATTACCCAATTTAATGGTACTCATTTTATCTACCTCAGAAGAATGAAAGGCTGAGTCAACCCTGCCAGAATTTGAACCTGCAACCCACGGGTTTGATCAGATTCTATGGCTGATGCATTAGCCCACTGAGCTGTCTCACTGGCCTAAATAAATGGTTTTGAATTGTTTGTATGTTACTTAAAGGGTCAAAGCACCATAAGGATTTCATTTTCTTTAAAGGACCACTCTAGGCACCCAAACCACTTCTGCTTAATGAAGTGGTCTGGGTGCCAGGTCCTTCTAGGGTTAACCCATTTTTTCATAATTATAGCAGTTTCAGAGAAACTGCTATAATTATGAATGGGTTAAGCCTTCCCCCTAATCCTCTAGTAGCTGTCTCATTGACAGCCACTAGAAGCGCTTGCGTGCTTCTCACTGTGAAAATCACAGTGAGAGCACGCCAGCGTCCATAGGAAAGCATTGTAAATGCTTTCCTATGAGACCGGCTGAATGCGCGCGCAGCTCTTGCCGCGCGTGCGCATTCAGCCGGCGGGGCGTAACGGAGGCGGAGAGGAGGAGGAGAGCTCTCCGCCCAGCGCTGGAAAAAGGTAAGTTTTTACCCCTTTCCCCTTCCAGAGCCGGGCGGGAGGGGGTCCCTGAGGGTGGGGGCACCCTCAGGGCACTATAGTGCCAGGAAAACGAGTATGTTTTCCTGGCACTATAGTGGTCCTTTAAGTGGTTATAGTGAAAATAGCTAGTCTATAAAGACATTGTTTGTTTGTTATGGTTTTGTATATTTTAAGAATGGTTTCATTCAAAACACAAACAAACAAGCAAAAATAAAATTAAAATAATATATATATATTTTTATACATAGCATGCCAAAAACCCCATACAAAGTGTAAAGGCTATACATTTTCCACTCATGACAGCAGGGCCAATGCAAAAATTTCTGCCACCCTAGGCAAAGATCCATTTTGCCGCACCCTCATGAAAGCAAATACAATCTCACAGAGTTTAATTCACTAAAATCTGAATTGCATTGAGTTGAAAACCAAATTGCAAAGTTAAAAATAGTTGAACTGTGACTGTAGCCAAATTGGAGAATTCTTCAGATCAGCTATTTTGGCCTAAATTGTGCCATATGATTTCCAGTTAGGTCTACCTTATACACACATACTGCTTAATGGTTACGTCTATCTTCTGTCCATACTTCCACTTCTGATGCTCGCCTTCTCAAGGGCTGCACCGTTCCTGTGGAACTCACTTCCCTCCTCCGTTAGATGCTCACCCAGTCTCCACTCTTCAAAAAAATCATTAAAAACCCACTTCATAAAAGCGTATCAATTAAACTGTTAATAACTCCCGACCGATTCCTCTCTTGCAACTGTCATTAGTCTAATACTTCCCTTACCTTTTGTGTCACTTTATCCCACTCCCTCTAGCGTGTAAGCTCATTGAGCAGGGCCCTCAACCCCTCTGTTCCTGTGTGTCCAACTTGTCTGCTTACAACTACATGTTTGTTCGTCCACCCACTGTTGGCGCTATATAAATAACATAATAATAACAATAATAATAATACATCCATACACACATACTGCCCAATACCTACATCCATAAACACACATGCTGCCTAATACCTACATCCATACACACACATATTGCCTAATACCTACATCCATGCACCTACATCCATACACACTTACTGCCTAATACCTACATCCATACACACACACTGCTTAATACATGCATCCATACACACACACTGCTTAATGCGTACATTCATACACACTTACTGCCTAATACCTACATTCACACACACTTACTGCCTAATACCTACATCCATACACACATACTGCTTAATACATGCATCCATACACACACACTGCTTAATGCATACATATATACACCTACTGCTTAATACGTACATCCATACACACACACATACTGCCTAATACCTACATCCATACACACACACATACTGCCTAATACCTACATCCATACACACGTACTGCCTAATACCTACATCCATACACACGTACTGCCTAATACCTACATCCATACACGCATACTGCCTAATACCTACATCCATGCACACACATACTGCCTAAGACATGCATCCATACACACATACTGCCTAAGACATGCATCCATACACACATACTGCCTAATGCATGCAATGAACATTGAATACATAATTTATTGTTGTGATAAATGATGTATTCAATGTATTTGGTGAATTTAATTTATAATAAGACTAAAACAGACGAGAACACACTGACAGACACAAAGGCTCACTAACAGACACAAACACTCCCACACACACACTCACTGACAGACACACACTGACAGACAAACTGACAGACAGACATACACACACACAGAGATACTCACTGACAGAGACACACACAGACACTCACTGACATATATACACTCACTCACTGACAGACACAGAAACACACACACACAATTTTGTTTTTTGAGGCCCATTTTGTTGTGTTGTTTAGTATGCTGGGGCTGGAATGACGTCATATTCCGGCTCCTGGCATTACAGGGGGCGCGTGAGGGAGGAATGGGAAGCTGGAAGAGCAGCCTCCCTCGCTGCCCACACTGCCAACCCTTGCCTTCCTCTATGCCATCAAGGTAAGCAGGTGCCTGCTCTGCCATACAGATTAAAGCCCAGCTTTGGGGGCGCCCCAAGGTAGCCAGATGGCCACCTCCTGCACCCTCCTGGAATTTCGGCCCAGCAGGGGGGAGGGGGCAGCTCAAGAGAAACATCCCGGTGGGCGCCCCCAGTAGGCCAGCACCCTGGGCAAATGCCTAGTTCACCTAACTGTTGCGCCGGCCCTGCATGACAGTGTGCAATTTCCATCACATTTAGACAGACTAGTAAGTGAAACGTGTTAGACAGGGATAGACATGGCACCAAAATCACTTTATCTCAATTAAGTCTTGGTGCCATGTCTCTCCCTGTCTGTTTAACCCTACAAATTTTAAACAGTGCCATTCTGGAGGAGCGGCAATGTTTCAATTCTCTATCGTGTCCTTTAAGATAGTCGGCCAATTGAAACCTCTCACACTTACATTTCTGTTGTTGAATTAAAAATATAAAAAATAAAAAAAAAACACAATTTAAAGGGATTTCCAGTTTGCCACAAAATGTTAGGAAATTCCTTGGTGACTAACAAGTGACTATTTTTCCTTGGTTCACCACACACATTATGTACTTTCATATAGGAGAATATGAATATAAGACAGTTATTCACTCTTTTTACTGTAAAGAACCACTTTCTCTGCTGTAGGTGAAATCTCCTTTCTAAAAGGTTGACTTCTTGTCCTATGCACTGTCCACTTACGTAACATGTTACTAGAGAGTTGGTTTGTACTGGCTCTGCATATATTTGGATAATGTTATATGCCATCATCCCAGAGATGGGGGTTTTCTAAAGTAAATTAAAATTTCCTAGCCTTTTTCAAAACTCATTGACTTAGCTTTGTAAGCGGTGAGTACACTTTGTCCCTGTTCTGTAATAAAAGTTTTAAAACCGATTGCCAAAATTTCACTGCATGTTCTAGGTAGGGATCTCACCATTACTTATTTATTTTTTATGCATCAATGTATGTGCAGTGATAGCATAAGTAATTATTGAGCAGCATATAGTCAAACATTTTCTTTTCTTTTTTTTTTTTTTAAAGAGAGGAAGTGACAAGTCTCCCTTTGGGCGACACAAGGTTCCATAGACCTCACTACGATGTAGTGCAATTTTAGTAACTTTTAGATTTGTACAAAAATAACGCAAAAGACATTAAAAAAGTATGCCAATAAAGGATCCTATAACTGGTAATGCATTGAACCACACACAGCTATCAGTAAAGTTAAAATGTACAAGTAAAGCGTAAACACAAACTCAGAACTAGAGATTGTGGATACAAGGTAAAAGCAGTTTGAAAGATAAACAATGTATTATGTCTAAACAGACTTTATAGTCTGTGCCAATCTGATCACTATTAAAGTTTCACGTTATTCCCTTATTCATCTCTCCCAGCTGACTAACCATTATAGACAGTTATAAACTGCGTGGTGACTTTAATAGCGATTTACTATACAAAATTAGTTTGGAGCACTTTGTCTAAATCAAATGTCAATCCAAAACTCAACAAATTAATGCATACGTGATTTACACAACTCTTCAAGTAAATTCAAAAGCAATTTGACGAACCGCTCTAAGTGAATGTTTGTACAAGTCTGCAAGCTACCAATGTCAGGTATGACAGTGTTACGCTACTTGGGTGATTTGGCTTGGAACTCAACTGCAGCTTGTAAACCTCCCTAATTACATGAGAGAAGATACAGAGAAACGTTAAAGTATCAATACTGTAGCTTTAAGAAAAGAGGGGATCGCTGGTAAATTGATTCAAACAAAGTTTTAATAAGTGTTAACTTAAATGATTGCATTTAGGCAATAATCCAATAAGAAGAAGTGCAAGTAATAAACAACACAAAGTTCATTATTAAGTATTTCCTCAGAGATGCATTAAGTAACATTCTTTAGTTAATGAGAATAATCTTCAATAGTAATATTAAGCAAGTATCTGGGAATAGTTGCAAAGCAAGAACAGTTCATAGCTAATAGGCATGATGGGAGTTGTCTTCCAAATAGTTAGTAACTTGAAGCAGTGAGTGTAATTGCAAAGCAAGAAACAGTTCATAGTGAATGAGCATAGTAAATGAGCATGATGAGAGTTGTCCTCCAAATAATTAGTAGCTTGTAGTAGAGAAGATTTCAGAAAGCAAGACTTAGTTCATTATTAAATGAGATTGTAGATAATTAGATGAGAGGTATACTTAAGGTTAGTTGTCCTCCAATAGTAAAGAGATAATGTCCACTTGTAAAGTGAGTTTCCGTTCTCCAGCATTCCTCTATAACAACATGAGCTTACTTGTCTTAGCCCGATGGCTAAGATAACATCAGAGCTCGAGAGCCGGCATCTTCCAGGAGCCGGCGTGTACACTCGGAAGTTGGACCCACATTGCCAGACCTTGTGGAGAGCCTAAGTCTGGCGGAAGTAGTTCCAGTAGCTGAGCCTGTGGAGCCCGCAGTCTCGCGGAGGCAGCTCACACATAAGCTCGCACACACACAATCACCAAGCATCCTCTCTCTAGCGCGGTCTCCCTAAATACCGTCAGAGCCACGTCAGAGGGGGGCGGGGTCCAGCTCCGCACAGCGGAGTGCCGAACCCGGAAGTGTTACAGCATGACAGACAGTTCCTCACCCACAAAAGGCATGTATCATTAAGTCTTGTTTACCAACGTTTTGCCCATTTTTAAAAAAATCTCTTTGTAAAACAACCTTTTAAAGATTCTTTTTCAGTAAAGCCTCTACAGAAATGAAATGATTAAAAATAACAATTAAATATTTATTCGAGATTAGAACAATAGGCAGTACTTTTAAAAACAGTATTGCTACATGCTTGCAAAAAAAGTGCAAGCTGTTTTATCCTGAGAGTAAAATTCCCAAGAGCTAAACTGTGAGTCAAATCCCAACTAAATCAACGAAAACATCTCCATACAACTGAGAATATCGGAACAACTTAATTACTCAATTTGTTGTAGTCTTCCAAATCATCCTAAAGTATGTAATATATTTTTAGCTTTGTGAACAGCGTAAAGTTGATACACATATCCCTTTTAAATGGGATATTTGTGAGAGGTAGCAGATGTTATTTAATTGTACAAGAACACTCCAAGCACCATAGCCACTACAGTACGCTCTGTAGACGATGAATAGTATAGTATTCTAACAGTCTATTTAGGGGCAGGGAGTGGTGGCCCCAGATGATTCGCTGCTTATCCCTCTATTAGTAACGTATTCTTGCGGCATTGCATTGAATACCTTAGCAGCAAGCGGTTCATGGGGAGGGAGTATAACATTAGAAAGGTTTGAATATGTCAGAACATGCGCACCTCTTTATTAGTGAAGGGGTTATCTGTTGTTTTCTTTGGGCTCATGCTCCAGGTATCTCTGCAACCTATCAACACCCTGGAACAAGCTTAACTGAGCTTAGCTTAAGGATGCCAACATAAGCTTCTAAGCAGGAGCTTCCAGCTTTCTAGAACCTTTCTTGGACCTGGAGGTTCCCAGGTAAGAAGTCAAACCAATCTAGAAAATAGTTTGACTACATACGGGGTGTGAACTTTCTTGAAACCATAACCACTCAATGTGTGACTTTGTAAACATAATTTAAGATTCTATCTACATGCTAGGATATAATTCATTTTTTACAAAATTTCCAAGATTCTGAGTTTTAATTCATTAGTTAGTTTAATATATAAAATTCCATAAACATGAACAAAAAACAAACAAACAAAAAACAGTTTCATGTTAACTTGACGTTTGGTCCATAGAGTTTTGACACATTCACCGGGTTTCCATCTTTAGCTCTTGCATTAAACTCAGATACAAAAATACAAGCTTAGAAGAGATGAGCAGTTAGCATTTTCCAAACAATTAACTGCTATGAGAAAGCCTGGCAACAGAGAAGATGGACTTGGAAAAAAAAAAAAGAGGATTTTTCACTTGATTGATTTAGGAATAATTCAAACAGTTCCCTTGTAGAACATTTACTGTAGAACATTTAGTACTGTAGCCATATCTTGGCAGAAATGAATTTCCTTATTATCAGGTACAGTAAAACTGGCAGATTTCCATCGTTTATTTTTGTACGCAGTGATGCATAATACAGTTCCTAGACACAGCCAGAGAAATGAGAATGAACGGTGTTTAATTGGTCATATAAATTAAACTGGCAAGTTGTAAAACATAATTGAAAATTGGAAGACTAAACTTAAAAGAACTTTTTTTGGTTTTTGGTTTTGAGGAAACAGATTTCAAACTTAATTTTATTCCTATGCTTATGTTTTTTTATACAATTACCATGTACTAACTTGTCATTTAGAAATACTAGGAAAAGGAAAAGATCTGATGTACAGATGCAAATCCAGATGTATATTAAAATTCTGAGTCGAATTTAAAAAAAACTCACATTATTCCAGTGTGAATAATGCAAAGACCTTCATAGATCACTGTGTTTATGCAGCCCATGTCACACCTCCCCTGCATGTAACCTACAAAGCCTCCGTACACCAGTCCTGTAAAGAGAAATCTAATGTTTAAAACATCCTTAGGATATTCAGTTGGATTTAGAATTAATAGCCTGCAGTAGCCTCCGGTGTGTCATTATAGTTCATTTAACAGAGCAGGAGCTAAAACCTCTAAAGTAAACACACTGTACTGATAGACATCATAAAAAGACTGGTTTCATTTTCAGTGTGAGCTCCTTTACCATCTCAGTTGAAACGGAACTCCCCATACTCCGACCGAGTACCTTTCGTTAATGACGCTTCCTAGCTTGCGCCGAGGACCACAAGCACCGCACCGGACACCACAACCACCGCAGACTCCACAACCGCCGTAGCTTAACTGGAGTCTCGCCGTCTTCCTTCCACCCTGGATCAGACCTCTCCTCCACGAGAGCGTATCAGGAACAAGCTCTTAAAAGAGCTAAGTGATTCAAGCTCAGGGGAGTGATAATAGCAGCTTGCTCCAATAACGAGACAAGACTACGTATTAAGGGTCAAACAGGATCTGTGTTTACTTGGCACCAAAGGGCCTTCTTTTATGCAGGTTTTACACATATAGGACCGCTCACAGGGTTTTGCAGAACAACCAATAAACACGTAGTATATAGTACAAACACTCCCATCAATTACACACAAACCCTCCCCTCAGCCTGTGATATAATTACTGAACACAATGGGTTAAAGTAATTATCACAGACAGGAAAATTATACTTTTTGCACATGTACTATAACTTTAAAACCATGCATCCACTCTTCATAAAAAACACATATTATTAATCAGCATCCTTTAAATATAAACACTCAAAAATCATAAAAATCCTTCCAGTAAATGACTGAAAAAATGACTAGGTCCCATTCGAACATGCATTCGAATCTTTGAACGGGACTTAGTCTCAGTGGCTGAACACTCAGTGCAGGAGAAGGTAAGGGTCAGCGGTGTTCGTTGAAATGTGTAGCCGATTTCAGTTCCAGGGATTTGGCTACACATACCGCTGACCTCGTTCGAAGGAACAAAGATGGCTGCCGCCATGTGTTCGTTTGTCGAATGGCGGCCACTTCGACTACTTCGGCACTTCGGCTGCATCCGAAGTGCCAATTTAAAGCTGCAGAACTGCTCCAATACAATTTAAAGGGGCAGCAAGAGTCTTTTAAAATCCAATCTGCTAAATAGTCTTTAACAGGCAATATCTTCCAGGGGCCATAGTCTTAAAGGGGCATTGTTCACCAAAGTCACAATGTGCCCACAGACGGTTCTTAAAGGGCCATACACCGTCCAATACAAGTCCATAAGCCCAAATGCTGTTTTAAAAGGGCCATACACCCCAGGGCCATAGTCGCAGGACAGGAGGCTGGCAAGCAGGCCTCTCCAGGACCAAATGGTGAAGGGCACTTCGTCACATCAGTTTTTCCTTCCAGTAATAGATTAGTCTCTGAAGGATAATGCAGTCTCACTCCCTGTAGTGGACACAAGCAGGGAGTAAGACTGCAATAATCTCTAGAGAAGGACTCCAAAGACTAATCTTGTCCTAGGCAGCAATACTGAATTGGTTAAGGAGCGGTGAGTTGTAACCAATTGACCAGGAATCCATTGCTTCCTGTACTTGTCCCTTCCTCTGCTAAGCAATCCTCGTGGGTGCTGGAAATTAGGGATGTGATGGGCAAATAAATTTGGTTCGGCACTTCTGAAATTCGGGACCTCTGCAATTCCCTAACCCTACCTCTACCGCTAACCTTACCCCATACCCCTAATTCTACCCAGTCATCATTCACGTAATTTTCCCTCCCTCTCTTGTTTTGTCACTTTTCTGAAATCTGAATCACTTCAACACTTCTGAAATTCATCAATTCGGTTCGGCACTTCCGCAATTAGGACATTCGGAAGCACCTGAATGTCCGAATTGCCCGAATTCACATTCGCACCGAAACGAATTGCACATGTCTACTGGCAATCACGGGGATCCATTAAGGGAGAGAACTAAAGTGGAGAATACTTCTAAACAGCTATATCTCCGTACAGGTGAGTTTCCCCTTTCTAATTTTTTTATTATTGTTCATTTAATTATTGTTATTTTTATTTTATTCTAATATTAAATACCTATGTGTTTCATACAGTGATTATTATGGAAGTGTGATTTTATCTTTCAAATGCAGTGGATCATTGGGACGTGCATGCCCAGTTGACTTCTTTATTTATTGAGCTGTATTTTATTTATCTTCGTGCCATAAAGTTTTGTGCAACTTTGTTATAATATTCACTGTGTTGCTTGTCATAGTGACACGGTAATAGCAACATTTTGCTACAATTTCATTCATATGCATTTCTAAATTTGTATTTTGACTTTATAAATTGACTTGGTTTATATTTAGTAGCTCTGGGCGTATAGTGGCATATCTAGTTTACAAAATCTGTTTACACTTTTAGTTAATATAAAAACAGAATATGAGAGCACTGAAAACAGGCAAAAGCTTAGAGAAACTCAGTAGCTTACCCTTCGGTTAGTCACCAAAAATGTCTTTGCTCACCCTTAAGGGCAGAAACTCCTCTCTGCACAGGAGATACAGCAATCCTGGATGATTGTTTCAACCCTGTTTGGGCCTCATTGATTTACCCCTTTTTATTATGCCAATATTTCCCCATGTTTAATAGCTATAACACAAGCAACCTGAGTGTAAACTCTGTGTCCCTAAATATCACAGACATTGGTTTTTTGGAGTCCCCTATAAGGAACCACAATGCTTTACTGGTCTCAATGTTCAGCTAAAATGGGTGGGTTCCTTCAATTGAAAGACATATTGGTGACTGGGGCATCCTCTACTGTTTAGCCTGTTTCAAAGAGTTCAATTTTTAAAAAGTTTATTGAACCTACCTTTATAATTAGTAAGTAATCTCCATGTCCGAATGCATCTACCTGCCTATATTAAATATTGGGACATGCCGGCTCTAGGTAACCCTTTTATCATCCTATCGCAGGGCTAGCATGTTCACTAATACTGAATTGCCTGAGGCGCGGACATGTTAACCTAACTAGTTAGACATGATTGTTTAGCCTGTTTTTACCTTGTTATTTATTGACCTGCATTAACCAATTGTTTCTGCATTCTGGAACAAACTTCACCTCTAATTCACCAGTCAGATATTTTACTAGATTTTGAAAATAATTTAAGATAAATGTATGTTGATTTGTCTTTTTATCAAATTAAGGGTAAGAGAAAGGGCATTCCAACAAAATGCACATATTTATTATGTGTCTGTATCCTTTCCCACCTCTCATTTCGTGCAAATAAAGTCAACTTACCTCTAATTTATTAGTGAGGTAATCACTGCTGATGAAATCCCAGCCAATGGAATTCTCATAGAGAAGGACGAGTGACATCCTGCCTGTCTGACAGCTGGGAGGGTGCAATATTGTCACTTTATTAAAGTGCCGATTTCTCTTTGAATTTTTGTAAGGTGAAATGAAGAGGGAATTTGGAGTGTTCCTTTAAATTATTTTCTACAGTACAGAGAGTATTGCAAATGATATTGGTAAAGGCAATTCTTTTAGTATGCTTTCTTGCTAAGAAGCTATTTTGATTGTTCTTGACACACCAATCAAAATGAATAAGCAGTGATTAAATGAGATAATGCTAACTTTGTGTATAGAAGAGCTCTCCAAGTACCATCACTACTATAGAGTTCTTTCCTTCCCTTTCAGAAATGTACAGTTTTCTTTAAAAAACCAAACAAACATGCATTATACCACTTACATTATCGGGCTATATTATACAGATATATAACTATAGTATATTCTTATCCATTAGTCAAAGACCGTTATCTTAACTTAAGTGATGGCCAATCTTGTTACATCAGATATCTCCAAACAACAATTCCCAGAATACAATTTCTTACAAAGGTTTTTTAGGATCATTAAATTCAAAACTAGCATGGCCATTGTGGATTTGGCAGCTATTTTCACCTTCAAAATTGTCATATTTTGTTACAATATATTTGTCAACTCAATTTTTTTTAACCAAATGTGAGGGCTCCTTTACATTTTGCCTTAGCATAAATATTGAAATGCTAATTTTTGAAAGTTGTGTAATTAAATTCTCAAAAAAGTCAGTGATCCAGAAATGACTTGTTTCTCCTCTCTCGACTGTTCTAAAACCACAGTTGTGTTATATGTTTTAGTGTTACATAAAGGAAATAACTGTATTAAATTCTGATCGGTGGATCTTCCTCATCTATTCCTCTTAAAGATTTAAATAACATTTCTTATAACTGAAAAGTTACTGCTGGTGATTTATATAAAGCTAGTTTTATTTTAGGAACTTTATGCTACCATCATTTATATAGATTTGCATCAGTTCATATGCTGAAAATATGTAGCTTTGTCTATATAGATAAGTTGATTTCTATTAGAACATTATACATGAGGGCATTTTCTTCTTTTGTGCTTGAAAAGAAAATTCCTATGGTTTTTATTTTCACTGCATCTGACATAGCACTGTGTGTTGCAGTTTATAAGTTGTTGGGGTTTTTTGTTTGTTTGTTTAAGATTTTGACTTGCAAAAGCTAATAAAAAGTATAAGTCTGTAAACATATTTTTCCATAAAGCTGAGTATCTGCAGTGTTTGTTTTAAGAACCCCAATCTGACCCATTTGAGGCCAGCGATCAGTATACAGGATTTTCTTTGGCGCAAGTTATTCATCAAATGTAATCATTTTCTAATATTTCTTCATTTGTCATTCTAGAGATAAACTTGATTTGGTCTTCTCTTATGAGATTTTTTTTTCCATTACTTGTGGGATTCAATTTTCATAAGTTTTTAGAAAAAGACATGATGTTGCATTCCGTTGCATCCAACTTCTTTCAATGACATTACCATCTTGGTAATGGAAACCTGTCAATCTGTGGCATTAAAAAAAGTACATAAAAATGACCTCCAACTTGTTTTAACACTTTTTCATGCAATGCCTCTTAAAGGACCACTCTAGGCACCCAGACCACTTCAGCTTAATGAAGTGGTCTGGGTGCCAGGTCCAGCTAGGGTTAACCCATTTTTTTCATAAACATAGCAGTTTCAGAGAAACTGCTATGTTTATGAATGGGTTAAGCCTTCCCCTATTTCCTCTAGCGGCTGTCTCATTGACAGCCGCTAGAGGCGCTTGCGTGCTTCTCACTGTGATTTTCACAGTGAGAGCACGCCAGCGTCCATAGGAAAGCATTATGAATGCTTTCCTGTGTGACCGGCTGAATGCGCGCGCAGCTCTTGCTGCGCGTGCGCATTCAGCCCAGGAGGAGGAATGGAGGAGGAGAGCTCCCCACCCAGCGCTGGAAAAAGGTAAGTTTAAACCCCTTTCCCCCTTCCAGAGCCGGGCGGGTGGGGGCACCCTCAGGGCACTATAGTGCCAGGAAAACGAGTATGTTTTCCTGGTACTATAGTGGTCCTTTAAATTACATTTACATTAAAATAATTATAAATAAATCATTCCAGACAATACAGAACCAGAGAAAGCATTGCTAATAAATAAGAAAACATAATTTGACAGAATAAATAATAAAACAGAAAAGGACACAGTGCAGCTAAAATTACCCATGTGTAGTGTCACCTTTTACACTTTCAAATGTGATAAGATTAAGAAAAAAGGGTGATTTGCGCACACAGAAAAAAGTGGATTTTACCTTACACATAAAATATCTCAAGTAACCACACTACAGGTTGTTCTTAATAACCTATATACAAATAGATAAAATATACATAGTGTAACCTGTATATAACAAATAATAAAGTGAGAGGAATATTTCTTCAAACTCACAATTTTCAGAGCCTTTTCAAAGTTGGCTCTAAACTTATAGCACTCGTCATCTCATCCTTGAGATATATAGTAGAAGTGCATCGGGTATGCCCACAGGAACTTGGAACTGGTAAAAATTTCAGTAGACTCCAAAGTCCAAAGAAGGTAGGTATAAAAATTTTTTATTTTAACAAATAGTTTAAAATAAAAAGTGTATATATATATATATATATATATATATATAAACAAATAAAATACAAAAGTAGCACAATGCGTTTCAACATTTAGATAGGTCTTTCTCAAGTGCATGTAACTTAACAATGAGTGCTCTTATATGTCAGAAGAAAGCAAGGAACAAAGTATATAATTACAAACATATGTATAAAATACGTTCCTCCAAAATGTCACATCCTGTGATGCTGGCTTGATATGTTCCGACACGTCACTTCCTGTGACGTGTATGCCGTGATCCCATGTCAGTCACGTAAATCTTAGAACTGCTTGCGGTGCACGGAATGTTTATTATAAGTAGGGCAAAATGCCCTCAGTTTATATCCCCCATAACATAGGGATGCAGAGAATAGATTTGAACCCCTAAGAGGAGATAAGGAAGAGCCCAATACTTTTTTACAGCAAAGATGGACAAACCATCCAAAAAGTACTCCCCCAAAAAGGTACAAAGCAATAGAAGAGGAAAGTGAGGAGGGAGAAATAATGTTAGGAGCAAGGAGGAAACGATTAACGACATAGAGGTTTTTAATTTATCAGAAAAAGTTTTAACAGATGTACAAAGTAAAGTAAAGTAAAGTTTTAACTAAGAGTTTTAAATTCGCGCCAAGTTGCTCTTTAAATAAATTTGAAACATTTGTTGATATAATCGTTTTAGTTATAAATTATGTCTTGAAAAGTTTTTTTAAAAGAGTTGGAATCAAATGCAAATCTTATATCATTTATAAGTCCATAAAGATCTAAAAAAGAAATCCAATTTTTACCCTGCATTTCTTAAATCTGACTCAATGAGAGTATTTGAGCGGGCATGCTTGGAAGGGATATATAAGATAAAACCCCTTTCCAAATGTAGTTTAAATTTAACATTAGAGGAAAAAAGAAATCTAGAAGAGTTGAGAAACGATTCATCGATAGTTATTAAGCTGGCCGATAAGGGAGGCGGAGTGGTCATAATGGATAAGGTAAAATACCTACAGGAAATATAAAAACAACTTCAAGATATTAATACGTATAAAAAAAAACTAACAAAAAGATCCTACAAAAGAGATTAAGAGGAAATATCAAATCTTCTTAGAGCAAGGAGAAAAAGATGATATTTTAAATAAGGGAGAACAAGCTTTTTTATCTTTTGATCACCCTCGTATACCAGTGATCTATGTATTACCTAAGTTACATAAAGACCCTGTAAATCCACCAGGACGCACTATAATATCTGGCATTAACTCAATTCTATCCCCGTTATCGCAATATATAGATTCCCATCTTCAACCTCTGGTTAAAAGCTGTCCCTCTTATCTTCAGGACTCAATGAGCTTGCTTAACATTCTTAATGATTTCAAATGGGAAGACGATTATGCTAACCTTTTTATGGCCTATTGGGAACAAACTTTTTCGTTTTTATTTTGTATTTATCGAGGACATGATTTTGGTGCAAACCTGGTCCTATACAAAAGATACATTGATGATATTTTTATTATCTGGAAGGGGTCTGTGGCGAAACTGGCCTCGCCCGTGTCCTTGGAGGGGGCTTCTTGCCTTTAGACTATGGCCCCTGTTCTTTTTCCCTGCAGAAAGGCTGGTTTGTGCCTTTCTGCGGACTGTTAAAGCCATGCTACCCCAGATAGCTATGCCATGGAGCCCAGCAGTATACTGAAAGACTGTATGAAAGACTTTGGCTCCATGGCGATTGAACTATATGTATGTGATCTGGGCGCCATCCGGTAATAATGTGCGCTCAGATCTAAGCTATCTGGGGATAGGTAGAATGTCTGTATTTTATGTAATAAATGTAACCTTGTATATTCTATTGTATTTTTATGTCTTTTATTGTCCTTTGTCTGCCATGTGGCTAATGGAGTTTTGCCTCTGTCCTTGGAGATAATTGAATTACTTCTCAATTATCTCCACTATAGAAGACTCTGTGGAACTGGTTTTGGGCAGAAAAACCATGCTTCATTTAGTCACAAAGGACTTTCCCTTAACTTTTGAACCCCTGGTCTGATTCGTGCCATTTTTTAATATGTTGTTCCCTGAATGGATTGATTATGAAAATGTATGTTTTATGTTTGTGACATGTATATTTTAGAAGTTATAAATATTGTGTAAAAACTGTATTCCTCTGCCGGTGATAATGAGATTACCCATTGTGTTCAGTAATCACATCACAGCCAGAGGGGAGGATTTTGTGTGGGAGTGTCTGGGTGTATTGTACGGATTGATTGGTAGTTTTGTAACGCCCTGTGGGATGTACTATGTTTGTGGATTGGGAATAAAAGAGACTGTATGTGACAGTACAGGGAGTTCCTGTTTTAACCCTCAAAGTGAAGTGTCGTCTCATTATTGGGGGAAGGATTTATTGTATGCTGTTCCAGTTTGACTGCTAGGAGGGTAAACCTATTCGTATGGTTCCTATTCAACTGTCTACAGCATTCATATGCTTGGGAGAATTTATTTGTTTCTCCGGTTCGGTGATTGTGGTGTCTGCCAGAGTGCTTGGAGTCCTCAGGAAGCGCTAGGAGCATCCTTCAACGGAGGTACCCAGTCGGGGTGCCAGGCGATCTGTTACAGGGTCCAATGATCTCTTTAACACTTTTTTTTAACTCTCTCAATTTTAACGATTGGGGGATTCATTTAACTAAAAGTGTGAGTGACACAAGCATTGACTTTTTAGATCTCAATATTTATGTTTGCAATAATGTTTTAACAACTCGCACTTTTTTTAAAACAAGATGATGTCAATAGTTATATTGAGATTAGCAGTTGTCACCATAAACCCTGGTTGACGAATATGCCTAGGGGGCAATTCTTAAGATTATGCAGGAATTGCACAAATAAACAAGATTTTTCCAACCAGGCTGAATTTTTAAAGAAACAATTTATACAAAAGGAGTATCATAAGAAGGACATAGATATATACTCAGTTCAGTTACACACTTCGAGATCTAGCGAAAGGAATTTACAACAAAGTTCGGCTAGTCTACTCACTCCAATATCCACAATCTAGTGAAAGGAATTTACAACAGAGTTCAACTAGTCCAGATACCGGAGTCTGACTGAATATATATACATCAGAATTCAGCCGGACAAACAGACCCTATGCTAAACGGGCTAGCTACAGAGCGTTTAGCTTAAGACTGGGATCAGCCATCTCTTCCCCCCATTCGGGAAGGTCAGCCAGATACAGATCTAGCGGGTTACCTGAAGTTCCTGGACCTGTGGCTCAAAGTGCATCGACGGGACACCCGATACCCACTGCGCAGAAGCCGATGGTCTCTTGGACAAAAGGCCAGTGGCGCAGAGATGAAAGGAGGTCCACGCAGTAATGGTCCAGGGGTGTTGCCGTGGAGGACTGGGTAAAAGTTCACCGTCTTGGGGTCTCTGCCCTGGCTTCCCGGCCAATGCACCAGTTATGTTACAATGTAACATTGATGAAGCCAGACACAAAGAGTTGGACGCAGGTCTGTTCAGGTTTATTCTCACCGATCGGGTCTCAGCTGTACTCCTGTTCAAAAGATCTGAGCACTGAGCACATGGTGTAGAGGCTTTTTATTAGCTATGCATCCCCCCATCTGTAACCTTACACCAATCAACAAACACGATATACAGGATCACCTTATATGGACAGGCAACATGGCTCTTTAGGAGAATGGAATGTGGTTTCAGTTCTTGCACATGCTCAGTACATTGATGACAGTCTCTAGCTACATGTAACTAATTAACCCCTTAAGGACCAAACTTCTGGAATAAAAGGGAATCATGACATGTCACACATGTCATGTGTCCTTAAGGGGTTAACAGATACAACAGATACTTGTACTTGTATATGCCACATGGAGATTTTAGGCCTACTAGATTTTTGGCCTAGCTGAAATCCCATCACACCAACGCAAACATTTTTTTTAAACACGGCAACAGAGCCAAAGCGGTTTTGGCTTCTCAGCTCAAGACCAGCCCACCTAACACTAGGATTGCATATATACAATCACAAAACATAAGCAAAATTATTGACCCACAAAAGATAGTGGATGACTTTGCCACATACTACAGTTCTCTCTATAATTTATATAGAGATCGAAATACATCACCGCCTATCAAAACCAAAACCTTCCTGGACTCTACCACCCTATCTAGCTTGTTACCAGTAGAAATTGATTGACTTACTCAACCATTCAAACCTAGATAAATCTCCCTTATCATTAAGAATTTGCCAGCACACAAAACCCCAGGGCCAGATGGCTTTACAAACATGCATTTTCAAACATTTACAGATATCCTGTTCCCGCACCTTGCATCACCGTTCAACCATTGCTACAGACTCAGAACACTGCCGTCCACCATGCTTACAGTACACATATCCACCTTGCCCAAACCTGTCAATTCATCCACAGCATGCCAAAATGTCAGGCCTATCTCCCTTTTAAATTGTGATGTCAATATTTATGCCAAAATCCTGTCTACCAGATTGTCCACAATCCTCACCAGAGTCATACATAATCAATTGGGGTTCATAAAACACAGACAGGGCTCTGATAACACTAGAAAAGTTCTCAATCTTCTATCACAAAGTCAGAGGGCCCTACTCTTGTCAGACGCAGAGAAGGCTTTTGACTGACTGAAGTGGGAATACACGCGACAAGTGCTACTTAAATATGGCTTTCTGACAGAATTTCTGGTGAGGTCATGACATCCTGACACATGGCTATTTTCAAGCCACACTCAACATGGGACTCAGAGACAGGGGCGGGCTGAAATGGGGGAATAAAAAACAGTAAAAGGCTGCGCCACAATAAATAATAAAAAATATATGTAAAATAGTCCAATGGAAAGTCCAAAAAAGGGAGAAAATCCCAATATTTATCCTTACAGATAGTCTTTGGTGGTAAGGTCTTCTACTGATATGGTGGATCCACTTGGTATGAAAGATAAAAAGAGAGAGGGACAACCAATGGTGCAGTATGTAAAATTCAAATGTGAATATAAAAGAATAATAGTATAAAACTCACATTTACCAGAGCTAATATCCAGCTCTGGAGTAAGGCGCTAGGACTAGGTTTGCCCCAAGTTATGCCAACTTGTTTATGGCCGACTGGGAAACCGAAGCTATTTGGAGTAACCACCCGTGGAGGGCAAACCTAGTCTCCTACTTCAGATATATAGATGACCTCTTTTTTATATGGGATGGACCAGAAAACAATCTTATTGATTTTATAAACCACCTAAACATCAACAATAGGGGTATCATCCTTACATATGAATATAGTAAGGAGTCTATTAACGTCTTAGATCTTAACATTTTTATCAACAAGGGACAACTTCAAACAAAAACTTTTTTTAAACAAGTATGTGTAAATACGGCTATAGACAAATCCAGCTGCCATTATAAACCTTGGCTTGAGAGTGCCCCAAAAAGTCAATTCTTACGTCTTCGCAGAAATTGTTCAGAACTTACAGATTTTAATGAACAAGCAGAGGTTTTAAAAAATAAATTTATGGAGAAAAAATATTCAGAATCTGATCTAAATGCCACAATTAGTATAGTAAAGCAGAAAGAACGAAATGAACTTCTAAAATATAAAAATAAAGAAAATAATGAACTAATATCACTTCCAGTGATTTTTAATTTCAACAATAAAAGTAATGATGTTAAAAAAATAATAAACAAACATTGGCATATACTCAAACATGATGAGATACTTAACTCTATCATACCCATCCATCCTAATATTGTTTTTAGAGGAGCACCCAATTTTAAGTCTATTTTAACCAGAAATTTTACCAAAAAATCTCCTTCTAATAATGTATCTTTCTTTCCTCAGACAAAAGGTTTTTATAGATGTAAACAATGCATTGTATGTAAAACCACCGATCATTCTATCCCATCTAAAATTACAAATTTTATGTCAAATAGGACCAAAAAAGTGTACAATATAAATGATTTTATACGTTGCAATACAAAAAATGTTATTTATCTGCTCGAGTGCCCGTGTGGCCTCCAATATGTGGGGATGACCACAAGGTGCCTAAAGATAAGATTGAGCGAACATTGCAGAAATATCAAAAATGGATACCTAAATCATACAGTATCCAAACATTTTATTATGCATAACAGAGATCCGCGCCTATTAAAATGTATTGGTATAACCAAATGCTCTACCTCCTGGCGTGGAGGTGACATAAAAAAGATGTTTGGAAAAACAGAGATGGAATGGGTGTATAAACTTCAGACTCTTATACCCCATGGTCTTAATGCAGACTTTGATTTACATAACTTTTTATAATCTTTTATAATTTTTTAAAAACATGTTGCTGCCTGTACCTTTAAATAATTATGCTTTTATTGTTACTGATGAATAATGTAATTTTTTATCATTGTTTTACTTTTTTATGTTTCTAAGCTGATGTAATTACAATTGTAAACTGTCTTTTCCCTGCAAGTACATTTACCTGCTGTATTTGTTCCTGTTATTGTGGGTTAAACTACATTTCCCTACATGCATTGCGGCTATATCTTCCGATTTGCGGAAGTGCCGAAAAACCATGTGACCAAGTCTGATTAGCTTTAAACCTATTGCTCCCCTTCGTTTTTAATTTCTAATTCTATTCAACACTTTGTGAAGGCTATAATTAAGCAATCATCTGCTTATTTTACTGTTACATGTGGCCGTTTTTTGCGGCCATTTTGACTACATTTCCCATGTGGCATTGTGTTTTACTTCCGAAAAACGGAAGTGCTGTTTGGACATGTGACTTTTTATTAATGTTTAAAAACACAATTTAACACCTTCGTTTTTGATCCAAACAATTTAATATCATGTTATAGTATTATTATTTATACACTTATTGAGTTATTTATGCAATTTAATGTTTTAATTTTGTTTTTAATTCTGATTGGTTGTACCATTTTTGGCGCCAAATTCAAATTAGTTTTATCTTTATAAAACATCTATTAGCCAGGTATCATATGTAAATCCATTTGAAAAAGTCTTTTTTTTGACGAAACGCGTTATGGATATTTAATATTTGTGTTCTTTTATCATATTAAAGTATTTTTGGTCATTTATTTGTGCCAATCAACTTTTTTAAAGACACATAACTTTTCCTTTTACCCTGGCTTTTTAGTATTATTTTTTATTGGTTTTATAAAAATCATTGGATAATATCCCTGGAAGTTTCCTGTACTTAAAGAAATCCTTAGGTGGGGATCAATCCACCCAAGCTATCATCATAGAGCAGTTGGCCTGCTCTTACCTTGTAAGTACATTCTTTTATTATTTTATCAACAATACTATACAGTGAGCACTATTAGTTGTCTCTTTTATTCCGAGAATTGGACACCAACGACGGAGAGGAACCCATTTATATCCCATAAGCGGGGATTTAAACCGCTGTAGGTGCCTTACTCCAGAGCTGGATATTAGCTCTGGTAAATGTGAGTTTTATACTATTATTCTTTTATATTCACATTTGAATTTTACATACTGCACCATTGGTTGTCCCTCTCTCTTTTTATCTTTCATACCAAGTGGATCCACCATATCAGTAGAAGACCTTACCACCAAAGACTATCTGTAAGGCTAAATATTGGGATTTTCTCCCTTTTTTGGACTTTCCATTGGACTATTTTACATATATTTTTTATTATTTATTGTGGCGCAGCCTTTTACTGTTTTTTATTCACCTTATTTCAAAGGGTTTGAGGGATCCCCTTTTAAGGTTGCTGCCTATAAGTTAACCAAGCGCTGTCTCATTCTTTTATTTTTATTGAAATGGGGGGCAGGGAGGCAATCACCCCCCAGGCCGCCCTAAATCCAGAGGCATCTGCAATCCACAAAAGGATGGGTACACTTTAGTTTTTTTTTTTTTTTTACATCCCCTTTTGCAGCAACTGTCCCCCTTCCTCAGTCCCTTTCCTCCCCCCTCTAAGCTCCTGTTTCCCCCCTCAGTTCCTGCATCCCCACTACAGCTCCTCTCCCCCAATTGCAACCCATATCACACCACAGCCCCTTTCTCAAATTGTAGCCATCAACCTAATTCAGCCCCTATCCTCCCACTACATTTTCTAACCCCCCGCTACAGCCCCTATCCCCCTACTAAAGCCCTGTCCCCACTGGCGTACATACCGCGGTTGCACAGGTTCTCTGAAACTGCTATGTTTTCAGCTGCAGAGTTAAAACTAGAGGGACCTGGCACCCAGACCACTTAATTGAGCTGAAGTGATCTGAGTGCCTATAGTGGCACTTTTAGTGTATGTATCTGCATGCAGTGGTATACATACCACGGTTGCAGGGTTCGCAGCCCAGTGACCCCTGCGACCAGGTGCCTACCGCCATGTGTTGTGGCCCTGGCCCGCGCAGAGTAAGCCCGGGGGGAGGCCCACGGATAAATTTTTGCACCGGGGACCCATGGAGCTTGTGTACGCCACTGCCCCCTTACTCAGTCCATGTCTACAGGCTTTAAAAGTGTAAAGTTTGTGTATGTGTGTCAGTATGTCTGTGTGTGTGCCAGTCTGCCTGTGTGTGTGTGTACCAGTATGTCTGTGTGTGTCAGTGTGTGTGCACAAGTATGTCTTTGTGTGTCAGCCAGTCTGTCTGTGTGTGTGTGTGTGTGTGTGTGTGTGTGTGTGTGTGTCAGTATGTCTGTGTGAGTCAGTGTGTCTGTTTGTTTAGGTGACTGCCCCCCCCCCTTTCAATCACATGGGAAAGGTGTTTTTACTCTCCTCTTGGTGCAATTGGCCACTTGACTAAGGCTGCCAGCCCTCCCCTGCTCAGAGACATACTTGAACATACTAAATAGATGCCAAAAACTTCTCACAAAAGCTAAGGCACTATTCACATGCTATACAGCACTAATAGACAATATTCCTGAAAAACTGCATACTTACTTGACATACTGGTCAACCGAGCTCAACACTTCCCCCTCTGGCCGATAATGGCTAATATCTTTTAATGCCTTAAAAGGGATCATAAAATGCTACTCCCACATAGAGGCCCACAAAAATCTAGTTTATGGGTGGTGACACCAAGCAAACTCCATAAAATGTATCCGCTGGTGCCATCAGCTTGCTGGAGATGCATCATTGCAGAGGGAACCATGACCAAGATATGGTGGGAATGCACGGTTATTCAATGGTTGTGGATAGGATTTAACAGGATAATTTTGGCGTTAAGCATGAGAGTTGTCACAAGATCACCATCCATATACTTATTTATATTATTCCCATACATAAAACAAGCAAATAATTAGCAACCATACCCTTTTATGGCAGCAAGAAATGGAATAGCACAATATTGGAAACAAAACTTATGCCCCATTATGTCACAACTGAAAAAAAAAAAATCAACCTATATCTGACACAGATGACCAACAAATGGTCTTCAATGAAAATTGGTTACCATGGGTGACTTATTTACAAAAAAACACAACAAAAAAACAACCCAGAGCCATACAAGATATCTTTGGACACATGAACTAGAATAGAATAAAGGCTACCATATGGGTGAAGAGTAGGGGACAGGCTCTTCACTTCAGACTTCAGTGATGCTCAGGCTCAGTCAGCAAGACAAACAATGTATCACACATTGGGAACAACCACTATCCGGGCTAAACATATGTATCCTTGTTGATGAACTATGTATGCCATCCAACAAAAACAGAAATGTCGTATGAATTTGATGTACTATGCATGATAATTGTTATCCCCCTACACCCCTACTTCAGTTTATATACAATGTGCACAAATGTAAAACTATGTCTTTGTCTTCTTACACAAAGTTACAATAGAAATTTTCAAATATAAAAAAAAAAATCAATACATTTAAATTATGGCATAGTATCATACATGTCTATATCTAGGTATGTATGTAAGTATAAGTAAATATTAAATATTAATACACAAACATATATATGCATACATACATCCAGGGTACACTTTCCCCTTAACTGTAGTTTGATTAACATAGGGGCTGATAGAGCTGCAGTCCATTAATATAAAATAAAAAAAATTTAAAAAAAAAACACACACACTTTTTTTTACTACTCTTCACATGCTCTTGCTTACGTATGGAAACTTAAGCAGGATGTAGGGGAACAAAACTGGTGTGGACTGAAATTAGTTAATGTAAAGATGACTTTGTGCACTATGTAAATGCTCTTGCTGCTTCAGACTCTCTAACATTGTGGCATGTTCACTTTCTTCTACACTCACTGCATACACTTTTTCTCTGTCCCAGACTGTAAAAAGGAGCTTCTGCCTGCTAGTAAGAAGGTTAGGAGAAGAGTGAACCAGCGAGTGGTTAGAAAGTGTAGCGCTAGAGCATCATTAGACATATTTATGTCAACCTCAGAGTGCCGTCTGCACAGTATGCCCTTGGTTGGTCATCCTAAAAACACATGGATTTCAAGATCAGAGACAACATGGGTTTACTTCAGGGAGATCATGCCAAACTAATCTTATTGATTTTTTTGATTGGGTAACTAAAATTATAGATCAGGGTGGTGCAGTAGACATTGCTTACCTAGATTTCAGTAAGGCTTTTGACACTGTTGCACATAGAAGGCTTATCAATAAGCTGCAATCTTTAAGTTTGGATTCCAATATTGTTGAATGGGTAAGGCAGTGGCTGAGTGACAGGCAACAGAGGGTTGTAGTTAATAGAATATATTCGAAGCTTGGACTTGTCACCAGTGGGGTACCTCAGGGATCTGTACTTGGACCCATTCTCTTTAATATTTTATTAGTGATATTGCAGAAGGTCTTGATGGTAAGGTATGTCTTTTGGCTGATGATACTAAGATATGTAACAGGGTTGATGTTCCAGGAGGGATAAGCCAAATGACAAATGATTTAGGTAAACTAGAAAAATGGTCAGAATTGTGGCAACTGACATTTAATGTGGGTAAGTGCAAGATAATGCATCTTGGGCGTAAAAACCCAAGGGCAGAGTACAGAATATTTGATAGAGTCCTAACCTCAACATATGAGGAAAGGGATTTAGGGGTGATTATTTCTGATGACTTAAAGGTAGGCAGACAATGTAATAGAGCAGCAGGAAATACTAGCAGAATGCTTGGTTGTATAGGGAGAGGCATTAGCAGTAGAAAGAGGGAAGTGCTCATGCCATTGTACAGAACACTGGTGAGACCTCACTTGGAGTATTGTACACAGTACTGGAGACCGTATCTTCAGAAGGATATTGATACCTTAGTGAGGGTTCAGAGAAGGGCTACTAAGCTGGTTCATGGATTGCGGGATAAAACTTACCAGGAAAGGTTAAAGGATCTTAACATGCATAGCTTGGAGGAAAGACGAGACAGGGGGGATATGATAGAAACATTTAAATATATAAAGGGAATCAACACAGTAAGGAGGAGACTATATTTAAAAGAAGAAAAACTACCACAACAAGAGGACATAGTCTTAAATTAGAGGGACAAAGGTTTAAAAATAATATCAGGAAGTATTACTTTACTGAGAGGGTAGTGGATGCATGAATAGCCTTCCAGCTGAAGTGGTAGAGGTTAACACAGTAAAGGAGTTTAAGCATGCATGGGATAGGCATAAGGCTATCCTAACTATAAGATAAGGCTAGGGACTAATGAAAGTTTTTTAGAAAATTGGGCAGACTAGATGGGCCGAATGGTTCTTATCTGCCGTCACATTCTATGTTTCTATGTTTCTATCCTGCATAATTGGCAGGAAGCCTGATGAGCTTTCACAGCAGGCTGACAATCTAATTCTTCGTGCAGACACACCCTCTTTTGTGGGCGTGCTTGTCCCTTTGGGCGGTTTTGGTTATGTGATTCATATTAGTGCCCCACTCTTTTACCCCGCCCACCGAAATCCTGCTTCACCGGACACTGCTGTTAGTGGGTATGGATTAGACATGCAATTAGTTTCGTCCCGAATGTAAATTTGGACAAATTTCAGCAATTTGGACGTTTCCAAATAGCCGAATTGCCAAAGTGCCGAATTTCGGAAGTGCCGAACCGAAATGACGAAGTGCTTCTGATTTCTGAAAGTGGCAAAACGAGAGGGAGGGAAAATTACATGAATGATGACAGGAATCTAGACCAATAAGTTAATTTCTGGCACTGGGAGCCCTATAGATGTGTAAGTGGTTGTGGTGACAGTCCGGACACCTAACCCTACCCCTAGATGTGTAAGTGGTTGTGGTGGTTAGGGGTTAGGTATAGGAGTTTGGGGAGCCCTACATATGTGTAAGTGGTTGTGGTGGCAAGAGAGCGACGCTTACAAATGTCCGAAGTCCCAAATTGACTAAGTTGTGGTGGCAGTCCTTACCCTACCCCTAACCCAACCCTACGCATAGATGTGTAAGTGGTTGTGGTGGCAAGATAGGGATGCTTACGAATGTCCGAAGCCCTAAATTGATGAAGTCCCAAACTGCCGAAGTCCTGAACCAAACGGCCAAATTTCGGAAGTGCCAAATTTCGGAAGTGCCGAACCAAACCAATTTTTTTGCCCATGCACATCTCTAGTATGGATAACTTAAAAGATAAAAGCGACCTCGCTCCCCCGATCTGCTTTGCTGGTGTTACACTACTCACCAGATGGCATACCACGCAGCCTCGTTCTCGGCCCTTACCCTTAATTGCAGAGGGCTAATACCCCAGAGCGCAGATCACATGTGTTGTGGGAACTCCGAACTCATGGAATATCCATAGCATTTCTACAGGAGAGCACAACCCCAACTCTACAGAAAATGTACTTCCCTACCACTTATTTTACAAATAATTTAACCACACAAAAAAAAGGAGTAGCAATCCTACTGGCAGCCAACCTGCAGTTTCAAGAACTAGACAGCCTTAGGGATTCAGACGGCAGATATCTGTTTGTTAAGGGGAAGATAGCAGATATATAGTTCACATTCGCAGTGGTTTACGCCCCCAAACAGGGCCAATCAAACTTCCTCTGTAGGACGCTATCCAAGCCAAAACAATTCTCAGAAGGGTTCCTGATGTTGGGGGGAGACTTTAATGTTCCCCTTGACCCCATATTAGACTCGTCCTCCGGGCATAACAGTATCTCTCAAAAACACATCTGGGCTATCCGTAATACCCTTAGAGACATGAGATTAGTCACCCCACAGTCAGAGATTGCACTCACTATTCAGTGGTCCATGACTGCTATGCTCGCATAGACTACCTGTTTATGCAGCAGGAAGACCTCACGCATCTGCTCAAGGCAGACATAGCTACCTCAACCTGATCCGATCATGTACTGGTTTTTATCTGTATGTAATCCCCTTTAGCTAAACCTGTGGAGTGGACTTGGCGGCTTATTGAGTCCTTGCTACTAGACCCTTCCACCAAAGAACAGGTGACAAGAGCTCTATCCTTCTATCTCCTAATTTGGGGAGAATGAAATCAACATGTTGCCAATTACACTCTGGGAGGCGCACAAAAGTGTCAAAAGGGACTGCTTAATCGACCTGGCCACTAGAAAAAAAAACCAAAAAGAAAACTACGCAACAGCTAACTGACTTGACAACTCAAATTGCCAACCTAGTCCAGCATAAACGATCACATTTGGAATCAATCTATGCGGACCTACTGGACACACGGCATGCACTTACAGAACTTCTGACACGCAAACATTTTAGAGGTGTCCAACAGTCTAAAGAATTCTTCTACAAACATGCCAACAAAGGGAGGGGAGGGAAATGCTTAGCCAGAATTCTCAGAGGACCACAGCAACACACCCAGCCCGAATCTTGGAACCTGACCATGCCCCTAGAATCCAGTGATATCTGAATGACCACAAACCAGGCAAGATATCTAGAGAAATGACGGAAGTGCTGGCACCCCCTTTGGAGAGGAGGAGCTTCTCACTGCAATCAATAGTAGAGACATACCGCAATGATAGCAAGGAATTTTCTCTGTCAGGAATGTTCCCTTGCCATAGCCCTTTTGTATCAATTTGCAACTCTCTGTATTTCTCTTTGTCCCCAAACCAGCTGGCGAGGAGCCCCCAATGAACGATACAAAACAAGGTTCAAAGTGACTTCAGACATTTAATGAGCTGTGTAACAGGTTATATACAGCAGGAAACAGGGGTGGTTGTCACAAGCACTATCCAATCTTAACAAAATCATCTGTTTTATCTTAACATCTTAACCTACAGCAAGCTTGCACGTTTATCTTCACGTTTAGGCCTTCCCAGGGGCGGACTGACAGGTCGGGCAGATCGGTCATGGACCGAGGGCACGAGTCAGTCAGGGGGCCTGGCAGCACAGCCATGCTTCTGCTGTGGAGATCAGAGATCTCCACAGCAGAAGGAAGTTATGCAAAGAAAGTGCTCTAAGAAGGTTGCAGGGGGCCCATAAAGCTCGAAGGGAACCTGCAACCCATCACTCTGTAAATAACCCCCCACCATCCTGTGTGAGACCAGGCAGCATACCTTGCTCTCACTGCCAGGTCTCCTCCCTCTCTCTCCCTGCAGCACTCAGTGCTCCGTGTGAAGATGGGAGGTGGGGCAGGAAGTGACATCACACCCCCTGCTTCCCTCTCACAAGGAGCACGGAGCCTGTCTGCCCCACTGCTGCATGAGGGAGCAAACTTTTGAATGCGTGCGCGGCTCTTGCTGTGCATGCACATTCGAATCTGACGTCAGCAGAGAGTTCCCCAGCACCGAGGGAGCACGCCGCAGGAGAAAGGTAAGTTGCTGAAGAGGTTTTAACTCCTTCAGTCCAGCAGGAGGGGGGTCTTGAGGGTGGGGAGGGACCTAATGACCCTATAGTGCCAGGAAAACGAGTTTGTTTTCCTGGTAATGTTTTCCGGGGCCCTGTGTTCGAAGGGCCCCAGATGGCTCTCAGTCCGTCCCTGGGCCTTGCACAAAGCTAAGTTTCACTATAACTACACACTTCAAATTAATATGCATGCGCACTAAGAATTAAAGATATTTACTACTCAGTTATAAATTACACATTACTATGCAGTTATGATCAAAGGGAGAAAAACGGGAAATAAGTCCGGCAGACAGAAACATACAGGATATAACACCTAATACCTGATGTTCTACAACTCTTGTCTAGGGGTATATTCACTAAGCATTGGATATAGATAAAGTATATTATTTCAAATAGCTGACATGTTAACCAATTTTAAACAGACTGAACATCATGTCATCTGTAGCTTGAGCCTTGGGTCAGTATAGGCAAAGTGTATTATTCCCAACACGCACTCACCAGATAACCCAGGTGCTCTGAAACGAAGGCTGGCCTGGCCTTCCTTCCAAGATATGCAGAATAAATAAAGGTTCAGGCAGTGGCGTACACAACCCATGGGGCCCCGGTGCAAAACTGATCCATGGGACCTCCCCTCCCTCCCTCTTCCCCCCTCTAACTCCTCCCCTGACAGACAGACACACACACACACAGACACATAGGCGTGCGCAGCCTATTGTATAAGGGTGTGCACCCTAAAGCAGAAACACACACGCTGCGTATATATATATATATATATATATATATATATATATACACACACACACACACACACACACACATATATATACACATACATACACACACACATACTGCTGTGTGTGAGGGTGCTGTGTGTGTGTGTAGGTGCTGTGTGTGAAGGTGCTGTGTGTGTGGGAAGGCGCTGTGTGTGTGAAGGCGCTGTGTGTGTGTGAAGTTGCTGTGTGTGTGTGAAGGTGCTGTGTGTGTGTGAAGGTGCTGTGTGTGTAAGGGTGCTGTTAGTGTGTGCTGTGTGTGTATGTGTTAAGGTGCTGTTAGTGTGGGTGAGGGTGCTGTGTGTGTGTAAGGGTGCTGTGTGTGTGAGCGTGATGTTAGTGTGTGTATGTGTAAGGGTTCTGTGTGTGTAAGGGTGCTGTGTGTGAGGGTGCTGTTAGTGTGTGCATGTGTGAGGGTGTTAGTGTAAGGGTGTTAGTGTGTGCTGTGTGTGTATGTGTGAGGGTGCTGTGTGTGTAAGGGTGTTGTTAGTGTGAGGGTGCTGTTAGTGTGTGTGTGTATTTGTGCTGTGTGTGTGCTGTATGTTTGTGTGTAATGTGTGGGGGCCATTTAGTTAATATCCCCCCTCCCTTTTTACCTTATGTAGGGAGGGGGGAACATGCTTCTGCCTTCCCTGGTGGTCCAGTGGAGAGTGAACTCTAGCCCCCTGGGCACACCTACATACAGATAGACAGACACATACATACATACAAAACTGATCCATGGGACCTCCCCTACCTCCCTCTTCCCCCCTCTAACTCCTCCCCTGACAGACAGACACACACAGACACATAGGCGTGCGCAGCCTATTGTATAAGGGTGTGCACCCTAAAGCAGAAACACACACATATATATATATACACACACATACATATACATATATATATATATACACACACACACACACACACACATATATATACACACACACACACACACACACATATATACACATACATACACACACATACACACACTGCTGTGTGTGAGGGTGCTGTGTGTGTGTAGGTGCTGTGTGTGAAGGTGCTGTGTGTGTGAAGGTGCGATGTGTGTGTGAAGGTGCTGTGTGTGTGTGAAGGTGCTGTGTGTGTGTGAAGGTGCTGTGTGTGTAAGGGTGCTGTTAGTGTGTGCTTTGTGTGTGGGTGAGGGTGCTGTGTGTGTGTAAGGGTGCTGTGTGTGAGGGTGATGTTAGTGTGTGTATGTGTAAGGGTGCTGTTAGTGTGTGCTGTGTGTGTGTAAGGGTGCTGTGTGTGTGAGGGTGCTGTGTGTGAGGGTGCTTTTATTGTGTGCATGTGTGAGGGTGTTAGTGTAAGGGTGGTGTTAGTGTGTGCTGTGTGTGTGTGTGTGAGGGTGCTGTGTGTGTAAGGGTGTTGTTAGTGTGAGGGTGTTGTTCGTGTGAGGGTGCTGTTAGTGTGAGGGTGCTGTTAGTGTGAGGGTGCTGTTAGTGTGTGTGTGTGCGTGTGTGTGTGCTGTATGTTTGTGTGTAATGTGTGGGGGCCGTTTAGTTAATATCCCCCCTCCCTTTTTACCTTATGTAGGGAGGGGGGAACATGCTCCTGCCTTCCCTGGTGGTCCAGTGGAGAGTGAACTCTAGCCCCCTGGGCACACCTACATACAGATAGATAGACACATACATACATACAGATAGACACATACATACAGACCCACACAAACACACACAATATTTAAGTCGCCCTTCTGTTTCCTACCTTTTAGGTGCAGGAGTGACATTTAAATACAATGATCAATTCTTAAGAAAATAATTAAATTATGTGAAAAAACAGCAGTGAAATTACAATTAGAAATTTAACAAAAACATATATAACAGCCACTCATAGATCTCACATTAATTAATACAGCTGAGTAAACATAGCTAAGTCACCATTTAGGTGATAGAGCACTTTCCATCCGTAGTTCGGCCACTTCTGATGACGTCATCAGTAATCCGAAACCCCTGTATCTTAGAGATGTGCATCTCCCATTATTGTCAGATCAATTTTTGATGATGTCATCATGTAAATGTGAAACAGCTCTATAGGCAACATGCAGCGCAGGACAGAGACTAAGCAAGACAGGAGATGACTAAAAAGTCACATTAATTATAAACAAAATGAATTAATAACAAAATGACAACTGAAGCTATTTGAGTGTCTAAGGTCAAAAAAGACCTACGAAAATATGAAAATAAGAATAAAAGAAAACTAAAATTATGTGTGAAAAAAAATATAGATAAAAAAGGGAATAGAAAAGAAAAAACTAATATTTTAAAAAGCAATACATTTTCCAAAGCAGAATTCAGCATTTATTGTTTTAAGCTAAGATGTGGGTAAGGTAACTTCCATTTTACAAGATGATATAAAATTATCGAACACTTTCCAGAATCATCAAGAGGTATATATGCACTTGACACATTTGAATAAAAGGAGAGTTTCACTAATGCGTTTATATATAAAAAAAAATGTAAGCAATTGCTTCACATTTTTAGCACATATTAAAAAAACATTTTTACAATTAAGTAGTTATGGTCATAATTTTATCATCTTTATTTTATCTCATTAAGGGTGCCACTGTCACTTTAATATATCATCTTGTAAAATGAAAGTTACCTTACTCACATTTTATCTTAAAACAATAAATGCTGAATTGTGCTTTGGAAAATGTATCGCTTTTTAAAATATTTGTTTTTTTCTTTTCTGTAGTAGTAGGGGGGAGGGTCATAGCAATCTAGAAAATGCAGATAGGATAGAAAGGAGATGGACTTTAGCTCAGTATAAGGGGGAAGGAGATGGGGCAGGGGCAAGCTCAGAACAGAAGAAGTATGTAATATTGATAAAAATTCACAAGAAGTACAAATGACTCATGATAATATCAAATGTATGCTTACTAATGCAAAGAGCCTATATAACAAAATGGGGGAACTAGAGGCAATAGCATACACTAAACAATATGATATAATAGGCATAACAGAAACATGGTGGGATGAGACATGACTGGGTACATGTTATTTAGGAAGGATAGGAAAAACAAGAAGGGTGGTGGTGTATGTTTGTATGTCAAACATAAGTTAAAGTCAAACCTTAGGCATATGGAGTGTGACGAGGAAAATGTGGAAGCTTTATGGGTAGATATATGCTTGGGGCAAAAGAAGGGAAATCAGTTATTGGTTGGTATACGTTATAAACCACCTAATGTAAATATTAATGATGAATAACCGCTATTAGAGTAAATTGTGAAAACTGTAAATCTGAGTAACACGTTAATTATTGGAGATTTTAATTACCCGGATATAAATTGGGATACAGGAACTAGCACTTCAGGAAGGGGAATCAGGTTTTTGAATGTGTTAAATGACACCTTCATGACACAACTGGTACAAGCACCTAGTAGGAAGGATGCTTGTCTGGATCTCGTTATAACAAACAATCTGGATCTATTGACCAACATTCAAGTAGGGGAGCATTTAGGGAATAGTGATCACAATATGGTAATTTTAAATTAAACTTAAGCAAAAGCACGTGGGGTATACTAAAACGTATAGTTTTTAAAAAGCCAATTTCAATAAGATTAGGGCAGCTCTACAACATATTGAATGGCATAAACTCCTTAGTAAAAAAAAAAAAAAAAAAAACACTGAGAATAAATGGAAACTCTTCAAACAAATGCTAGAAAGGTACATTTCTCAGTATGTACCAATGGGTAATAAATATAAAAGAAACAAATTGCAACAAATGTGGCTTAGTCGAGAAGTAAAACAGGAGATTACAAATAAGTAAAGTGAATTTAAATCGGACAAATCAGAGGCATCCTATATAAGATATAAGGAAGCCAATAATGCTTGAAAAAAGGCAATTAAAGTGGCTAAACTAGAAAATGAAAAAATGATAGCCAAAGAATCCAAAACCAACCCCAAACATTTTTTCAAGTACATCAATTCCAAAAAAACAAAAAATGAAAGTGTAGGTACACTGGAAACAGAGATGGGTCTGTTAGTTAATGAAGACCAGGAAAAGGGAGAAATTTTAAATAACTTTTTCTTCAGTATATATTAATGAGGATACTATGGCAAGAGGTATGCAAATGATTGCTGAAAAAAACTTGCAGATAACTTGTGATTGGATAACTCGAGACAAGATGCTACAGCAGTTAAAGAAAATTAATTTAAATAAAGCTCTGGGGCCTGACGGTATTCACCCACGAGTACTTAAGGAGCTAAGTGGGGAAATAAGCAAAGCTCTCTATTTAATCTTTTAAGATTCTTTTGTTTCGGGTATTGTACCGGAGGAATGAAGGAAGGCAGATGTCGTTCCTATATTTAAAAATGGTTTTGTGAGCTTAACATCTGTGACTGGGAAAATATTTGAAGGGCTATTAAGGGATAATATTCATGAATTCATTGGTAAGAAGTTTGTTATTAGCAATTATTAGCATGGTTTTATGAAACATAGGTCATGTTAAACTAACCTAATTGCATTCTACGAAGAAGTAAGTGGAAGTATAGTGGATGTGATCTACTTGGATTTTGCTAAGGCATTTGGTTAAGGCTAAGGTTAGTCTTCAAACTAAAAGAAATTGGTCTAGATGAATATTCTTGTTCTTGGGTAGAACATTGGCTTAAGGATAAAGTACAACGTGTTGTCATTAATGGTAAATTTTCAAGCTGGACACAAGTGATAAGTGGTGTCCCTCATGGTTCTGTTTTGGGATCTCTTCTATTTAACATATTTATAAATGATCTTGAAATAGGCATTGAAAGTAATGTTTTAGTGTTTGCAGATGACACAAAACTTTGTAAAGTAATATGTGAGCAGGATATTGCTTTGCTGCAGAGGGATTAAGATACATTGGGGAACTGGGAGATTAAATTTAATGTAGAGAAATGCAGAGTTATGCACTTCAGGGTAAAGAATACACAAGCAATTTACACCCTAAATGATAGTGAATTAGGGTTAACCACATACAATTAGGATTTGGGAATTGTTATAGACCACAAATTAGGCAGCAATATGCAATGTCAATCTGCAGTTGCTAAGGTCAGTATGGTTTTGTCATGTATAAAAAGGGGCATAAATTCTCGGGATGAAAATATAATTTTGCCTCTCAGTAAATCACTGGTAAGACCACACCTTGAATATGCTGTGCAATTTTGGGCACCTGTTTTAAAGAAGGATATCATGGCACTAGAAAAAGTGCAAAGACGAGCTACAAAATTGATAAAAGGAATAGAGCACTTTAGTTATGAAGAAAGGTTAAAAAATGTAAATCTGTTTAGTTTGGAAAAACAGCGCCTCAGAGGGGATAACATTATACAAATATATTCTGGGTCAGTAAAAAAACATTATCTGGAAATCTATTCATAAACAAGGTTATTCATAGGACACGAGGTCACACATTAAGGCTGTAAGAAAGGAGATTTAATCTAAGGCAAAGAAAAATTTTGTTTTTACAGTAAGAACAATAGGCTATGGAATTCTCTGCCTGAAGAGGTGGTTTTATCAGAGTCCATACAGATGTTTAAACAGCAATTGGATAAATACTTGCAAAAACATTACATACAGGGATATCATTTCTAATTAGTGGGGTAATAGCTGCTTCATCCAAAGTGATATCTGACTGCCATTTTGGGGTCAAGAAGGAATTTTTTCCTAGTTTGTTGCAAAATTGGAAGCGCTTCAGACTGGGTTTTTTGTCTTCTTTTGGATCAACAGCAAAAACATATGTGAAGAAGGCTGAACTTGATGGATGCCAGTCTCTTTTCAGGTTTGTAACTTTGTATGAAACTATGTAAAACCAAGACTTCTCAGGCTATCGGTGGAAAACCTCAGAACATAAGGTGGCTGCCTATGCATATGACCTCTTTTCTGTAAACAACCAACGGGTCACCTTAACATGCTTTATGAGGGAATTTGAGGACTATGGCGACATATCGGGTCTCAAATTGAATCTCCCGAAATGCGGAGTATTAAATATCTCTGTTCCAGCAGCAGACTTCACAAATTTGCGATCACACTTCCCTTTCTGCTGGTGTACTCCCTTATTACAACAGGTGCTAGCAGATGTGGGACAATGGTCATACCCGCATTTATCCTGGTTGGGACGCATGGCAGTTCTCAAGATCAACATCCTGTCTAGGCTGCTCTACCTCTTCCAGGCAGTGCCCATTTCCCTGCCCAGGTCGCTCTTCTCTGCCCTAAAGACGGCGGTTATCCGTTATGTCTGGAGAGGTGGAAGATCCCGACTTCGGCACGAACTACTACGCCTCCCTAGGAGATGTGGAGAACTATCCCTCTCGGACATTCAGAAGTATCATCAAGCCACAACGATGCAACAGATACTAGACTGGCACTCAGCCTGCCCACATCAACAGTGGCTCTTCTAGATTGGGGAGGGGTGGATATGTCACTACATGCTGCGGTATGATTAGGGAGATCCGAGACATTAAACCACACGGCAGCAAATTCCCCCATCAATTATACACTCAGGACGTGGAGAGCCCTATGTAGGGCAAATCACATCTCCCCTACACCGAGCCCCTAAATACCTCTACAACACAATAAAAGTCTGGGAGGAGGTTTACAACCTGGTCAAGGACCTTCATTGATGGGAGACCATACACCCCAATCTGTAAGATATTAGGTAATAATGGCATGAGGAGTCTCCAGGAAATACTGGGCGGAGAGAACTTGACACCTCTTATTAAATTCCACTATACCCAATTACGGCATTATTATACACACGCATACATGTGTGTGGTGGGAGACGTGGCCACAATATAGGTTTCTACAATCTCATTCGCCTGAAAACCTTAATTTTGAATATGCACCCTTCACTGGTCACTATACCATGCCAAAATATCCTACTTTTTTTCGAGTATAGTAATTGTTGCTCACAGTCCAAAAAGGGGAGAACCACGGTCACACCATAATCCTACAGTGAGCACAGCCTGAACGAAGGTACTATCCAACGGGTTAAGGAAGATCGTTCTACCTTGGGGTGCACTTATACTAAAGCATACTGGGTTGATCAGTCTTTTTACACCTTACTTAACAGTATACTCTCAATACTACACATTTGAAGTTATATATTGTAAGCAATCTGCACATTTTGTCATACTGCGGACATATACTCGGGTGCCTGTGTGCTCCTCCTTATCTTTACTACCTTACTGATAAAATCTCAAAACAAGATAAAAAAAAAAAAAAAAAAAAGATGAAAGCGAGAGATTGGCATAGGGTATGTGTTTTCTGATAGCTATATCCTGTGAGTTTCACCAGATACATGATGCTTGGGAGGTATAACTGGTTTAGTGTTTTCTGTCGATAAGATTCTGTAATTAGGCCCATCATAACTGTCAGCACCAGGCCCAATGGGATCTTAAAGATAACAGACAGGAGGTGATCAGCGCTTAAGATTATATATACATACGATACAGATGATGTTCTTAGTATATGAATACTTTTTAGAGCTGTCTCAGCTCTATTATGAATACTCCATGTCTTTGGAGCTTGTTTTCAGGATGAGGTAGGTATATGGGAAAAAAAGCATATAGGAAATACAATGGTATAGTATATACAAACAATTGTTATTGATGGAGGAAATTATCCTACTTACGTTACCCAGAGCAATGTCCTGCTCTGGTATGAAGAACTTGAGGTGGAACAATCCCCACATATGGGGATATATGCAGGAGCCGGAAGGGTGATGAGGGCTGTATGAAGGATGTACTCCACAGGTGATGATGTATAAAATCATAGGTTTATTAAATGAAAAGCTAGAAACAACAGCTCTATAACTAAAAACAAATAGCAAACAAACTGTGGATAAAAAAGTTACTTTCAACATCTTCCTTCTAAAAGATCAATCCCCTTATTTCCCAAATGCAGTAATTAATACCAGAGGTACACTTTCCTAGCTGTTCCCTATTCTCAGTTGGCATCTGACAAGGCTGTCCTCTTTCCTCTTTTATTGTTGTTGTCCTCTTTCCTCTTTTATTGTTGTCTTAGGGTTCAATACAGTGGATTAGGGATGTCCTGGACATTGTTACATTGTCATTAGCTACATTTAACTATTGCTTTTGCTCAATATGTCAAATAGAAAGGAAACTGACAATAACATGAGCATGTCAACCTCACATGTCAGCTTGGAAAGCCTCTATAGAAACTTAGCTTACAATAAATATGCTTTGATTAAAAGAGGCAGTGAGCTTGGTCACAAAAAAGTCTGTTTGTACCTCAACTATTAGTGTTGTCACACACACAAAAGAAAATTGTGTGTGAGAACCTATAGCACAAAAATAAAAAATACTAAAATATATGTTGCGTGCTCAGAAGTAAGCAAAAAAAAGAATAATTGTAATTTATGTGTTAACTGCAGGAGGTGCTTGAGTTTCAAATGGGTCCACATTGCAGTTACCAGCATGCACAATTTTCTCTCAAAGGGGTTTCCATTTATAAATTGTGAGTATTGTTGGAGGAAGGAATCTTTTTTGTGTACAGCATGTACAGCAATTATTGATACACACTACATTTACTATTTAAAAATAACACTCCAAACACAATAACCAGTACTACGATTATGGTGTCCTGTATGCGATGGCACCCCCTCCCCATTATAGATAATCAATTATTTAATTTCTTACCTGGGGTTCATCGAGTATCGCTCTAAGTCTCATTAGGTCCAAAGTTGTAGACAAATGAAGTTCATAGGATTAAGCTGCAAAGTGATAAAAAAAATATAGAGAATTGTAATAGATAGATAGATAGATAGATAGATATAGATATTTTTTATTGGATTAACATTTTCCTATTTATAAAAAATATTGTTGCAGATGATTTTCACAGGCTTAAAAAATTGTCTATGTTTTATGTTTGGCTCAGTTTGTTTTCATGAATCAGATATACGAAAAACAAGCCAAAGCAGAGTCAAAGTTAAACCCTTGCATTGATGACTTGACTCCATAGTGGCTGATTTAGAGTTTAAATTTGTCCATGGAACACAGTGCTGGAGCAAACCTAGTATGGGTGTGCCAGAACATTTGTGAAATAACTATTCTCTTGGCAAATGATTCAGAACTGTTAGACAATCAGGATAAAATTATGTTTCTGATGACTAAGGACTCTGAAAACGTCAAAGTGTCACGTTGTTGAAAAACTACAGTGGTCTACTATACTTAAAAGACTTATAGGGTTATTCACTAAAGCAAGAATTGTTGGGAATTCAAAGAGAATTTTAGATTTAATTCCAAAGTAGCCGGACTGTAAGCATAGCTGATTGGATATTTTTTCCAGTTCTGTTTTTTTTACTTTAAATTTGTAATTCACTTTGAGTCCTAGACAATTCTCACTTTAGTAAATAACCTTGATAGTAACCAGTTCACCACTTTAAAATAACATTAGGTTAGATAATTAATGATTTTATTCCTCCAGATGTTAGACTTTTCGATCTGTCATTTGGAAAATATTTAAAGTTACTTGAAATCTTTTGTTAAACATTTTGGAACTGGAAGTCAGGCAAGAAGGGTGGATTAAAGTTGTACCTAAAGACACTTAATTTAAAAAAAAAAACATTTATAATATCAATTGCCATTGAACTAATTATGTGAACTCTGCCTGACACACAATGTTCTCAGGACTAATGCTATATTCACCAGTCCACACGATCACTTGCCTTTAGTTACTATTCAAACACATGGAAGCATACGTAGCATTATTCCAGAGTATGATGGGTAGTAGGGCCAGTGGCAGAACTAATGTAGAGAGGGTCCTGGTGCAAGAAATTATTTTTGGCACCCTCTAGCGCAAGAGTGGCCAAAAGTTAGATCCCCATCTGTCATACAACCCACACTATTCTATGCCAGCTGGAGATCTACTATTTGTCCATTCTTGTAGGCTTGTATTTGTGAGCAGTGTTTGTGTGTTTGAATGTAAGCATGTTTTTGTATGGAATAGGTGTGTGTAAATGTAGAGGTGTATTTGAATGTACTATTGCCACTTGTGTGTAGTGTATGCGTTTGAATGCAGTGATGTGTTTGTATGTAGTGTTGACTTTTAAATGCAGGTGTGCTTTTGAGTGTAGTATTGATGTTTAAATGAACGGGTGTTTGCATATAATTTTGGAGTTTGCATGCAGGGGTGTATTTGTATGTAATGTCTGTGTTTGATTGCAGGAGTGTGGCTGCATTTTGTGTTGGTGTTTGATTGCTGGGATGATTGCACATACACACACACTGCCACATGCATACTTACACATTAACATACACACACAGATACATACATAAAAATACACTGACACACATTCAGATACACCCTGCCACATACACACACACACACTCAGATACACCTTGACACACCTACACTGACACACACACACTGACACCATCACATTCAGATACACACACTGAAACATACACACACCTTGACAAACAGATACACACTGATACACAGCACTGTTAGAGGGTCACGGTGCACAATTGGACCCCTGTTCAGCAATACCCATCGGGTTGACCTAAATGCATGGGACATTAAATGGAGCCCCACAGCGTGCAGTTTTACTTATGCGGAGTAAGGTACTAGAAAAGATGTTATATACAAATAAAATAAACTCCACATACACCAGAAAATCCTATTCTTTTGTACAATTTAAACAGCACCCATCTTATTCTTTGTCCTTGCAGAGAGTTGGCTTTAACCACTCCTTCCTTAATCTTGAGCTTGTGGTTTAATTGATTCTGAATGATTTGCATTGTAACTAGGTTTTTTTCCTGCCAACTGCCTTGATCGTGGAACATCTTACAATATTGATGTTGTAAATTCCTATTTGTCAAACCTCATCATTGGCTTTAGATAGGTATACATGACATCTTAGTTGTGAGGTTCTGGCATCCATTAAGACCCATTTGGTTTAAATAAAGAGAAGTTATTTAGCATCCTCCATCTGTTGCATTTGACTTTAAAGGGACACTCCGGACCCCTTAGGCCTTTCTCTCCTGGGTCCTTTTCTATTCACTTTGTAGAACCTTTTACTGGGGGAATTCAACCTCTTTTGGCTTCATGGTCACCTCTACACATATGATACGTTTGCAAAATAATAAAATATTTTAATTGTTTTTCAAACTGCTGTGAAGCTGTACTGAAATAATTCATAAAAAGTGGTAAGACGACAAGTTGTCGCTATATATATATATATATATATATATATATATATATATTTACATTAAGCAAAGAGGTGCACTCGTAGATCTTAATTCAAAGTGAAATTTATTCATGTGATGTCCCGATCAACGTTTCGACCCTTCAGGGTCGTTTTCAATCGGGACATCACATGAATAAATATTGAATAAATTTCACTTTGGATTAAGACCTACGAGTGCACCTCTTTGCCTAATGTAAATATATATATATATATATATATATATATATATAGTACGCTGGTTGCACCTTGTAGGTACAGCAAGGTACACCACCACCAAGGTTGTAGTTCACATTCTGAACCCTTTAAAATGTACACCAACCGAGTTATGCTATATGTACTTTATTTATAAACAATTATTGTTGTATAGGTGGTCCTCATTTGCAACCTACCTGTTTTCTGACGGCTTGCACTTATGACCAGCTCTCTCACGGGGTGGTAAGTGCGAGCCGTCGTAGGAATTAGAGGGATTCCCTGTTCTGCTGCGTTCTTCTATGTTCGGGGATATTTCCCTTAACATAGATTAAAGGGATTCCCTGCTCTGTTGCGTTTGTCTATGTTCAGGGACATTTCCCCGAACATAGAAGAACGCAGCAGAGCAGGAAATCCCTTAACTCCTCACTTACTGACCGATTCGTTCTACGGTAAGTGAGGAGTGTCTGTATGGTGATATTTTACTTTCAGGGAAGGTTTGAATCTTCTACAGACCAGACAGATTATAATTAGATAACTTAATGAAGAATAAAAAATAATGGCATGTTTAATTGTTATATTTTGTTTTATAAAGCACTAAGAGGCATACTTATGTCTAGAATGTTTATATAAAGTACACATAAAGTTAGATCTTAATGTCATAGGCAAGGCACCCTTTTCCAAGTTTACCTAAATGTCCAATTATGTAGTGCACGGTCTTTAACCTCAGTCTGTCCTTAATTCACCCATTGCAAAGCACTGAGGAACACATTGACACAAAGATAAAAATATGTAATCTGGGCCATGAAGCAAACAGCCCAAATTTAGGGAGAGGAAGAGATTGATTTTCCATACTCTTCAGTTGCATCATGATTACAAAGTCAATGCACTTGAGATTTCTTTTGCGTAGTAATTTCCATTAAACCTTTACAGATTGCTTTTTAATTAGTGTTATTCTGAGGGACTGAAAGCTTCCAGGGCCGCCATCAGGGGGTTGTCATGGGCCCGGCAGTCCCACGTGCAGCAGCGGATCTGCCGCCGGTGCAGTTCCACTAGGGCCCGCACGCTGATGGGGCCCATCGGGTGGCCCACACACTTAGGGCCACCCGATGGGCCCCATGTCTTCAGGGGCCCGGTCAGCGCTGTGGCCATGGTATAGCGCGACCGGGCCCCTTTTAAAAAATGCCGCCGCAGCACAAGTGCTGCTGGGAGTACAGCGCGCCCGGCAATGAAGAGGGAGAGCCAGCCGACTCCCAGTCCCATCAGCCCCAGCCACCCTCCTGCAAAGACAAGGTAAGAGACAGGAGGGTGGCTGGAAAATGAGTTGTGTGTGTATGTGAATGTATGTCTGTATCTATGTGTATGTCTATGTCTGTGTGTGTGTATGTATGTCTGTATGCATGTCATTATGTGTGTATGAATGTCAGTGTATGTATGTCATTATGAATGTATGTATGTATGGATGTCAGTGTCTGTATGAATGTATGTATGCCAGTATGAATGTATGTCTGTATGCATGTCTGTATGCTTGCCTGTATGCATGTCATTATGTGTGTATGAATGTCTGTCTGTCTGTATGAATGTGTGTATGCCAGTATGAATGTATGTCTGTATGTCATTATGAATGTGTGTATGTATGGATGTCAGTGTCTGTATGAATGTATGTATGCCAGTATGAATGTATGCATATCTGTATGTCTGTATGAATGTCAGTGTATGTATGTCTGCATGTCATTATGAATGTGTGTATGTCTGTCTGTCTGTATGAATGAATGTATGTATGCCAGTATGAATGTCTGTCTGTATGTCATTATGAATGTGTCTGTATGTCCTTATGTATGTGTGTCACTATGTACGCCTGTGTGTCTGTATATGTGTGTATGTCTCAGTATGTGTGTGTCAGTATGTATGCCTATATGCGTATCAGTATGTGTGTCTGTTAGTATGTATCAGTGTGTGTGTGTGTATCTGTGTCCTTTTGTATCAGTGAATGTGTTTGTGTCTGTGTGTGTATTTCTGTGGGTGGGATTTGGAGCCGGTCTATGTGGGCGGTTTTGGAGGCGGGGCCCAGACCCTGAGCTCAGTTAGGTGCCCCCAAAATTTCTGGTGGCGGCCCTGAAAGCTTCCCACGTACCTCTCAACATTTCAAATGAACAAAGAGGGAGACTTATTTTAGGGTTGTGAGTAGGGTGTGGCCAAGGACAGAGCTGTACTAATAACAACTAGTACATAAAGAAAAGTGTAATTTAGCAAAAGAACAATGTAGACAGTTAGTTTACATTTGTAAATCAACAAAATATTAAATGACACTGTAAATGTAAACGACATTGCAAATTAGAGCAAATCTGTCGTCTTCTTGGGTCTTTGCATATTTTGTTGTCAGGTGCAGGGCAACGTAGGTCTTACTTACCTGAAGCTGTCACTCGTGACTGCTGCCATCTTCTTCCGTAGGATCCTTCTCAGCTTCTGGTGCTTCATCTAACTATGTGTCTATGGAGGATTCCCGGCACGCAAGCCACCATACACAAAGTATTTTTTTGACAACTATAACACCACCTTTTTGTCAAGAGCAGGAAATATACTGTCCCTACTTTATCTTATGATTTCTTTTAGAACTTTAGTAACGTCCAACACCGTGTAATCTATTTTCTTTATGAAATATTTATTTTTTATGAAGGGGGTGACAGAACTGCTTTAACAAACATACAATGTAAAATGTTAAATAACAATTACACAGAGAGGTTTCTAAACACTTGTTACTGTGAGTATTATTGCTGTGGAGCACTGGTATAAATTGAGAAACACCAACAATATGGGGCTTGTGTAGGGCCAGCATGACTTCGAGTCAAATTAGGTAGCTGCCTAGGGTGCATAATGTCCAGGTGACTGTCAGGAGAGGAGCGCCTGCTGGTCACTGCATGAGACACAAAAAAGCATCTGTGGGGAGAAAGACACAAAAAGTGGCTGGAGAGAAAAATGCAGAGGGGCTGGGAAAGAAAGACACATAGAGGGGCTACGGGGGAGAAAAACACATACTGAGGGTCTGGGGGGAGAAAGACAGACTGGTGGGGAAAGACAGACAAAGCGGCTGTGGGAGACAGAAACACAAAGCAGCTAAGGGGACACACACAAAAAGGTGTTTGGGAGAAAGAGACCAACAAAGGTGCTGGGAGGGAGAGGCACAGAGGGGCTGGGGAGGGAGAGGCACAGAGGTGCTGGGGAGGGGAAAAAAGACACAGAGGACTCGGGGGAGAAAGACACACAGTGGGACTGGGGAAAGAAAGACACAAAGTTGGAAATTTTAGTTTTTTTTCACGGGGTAGGGGGTTGCAAATAGCTGATCTTGCTTAGGGTTGAAATCGTCTGGCACCAACCCTGAGCTCACGCAAAAGAGGTACTTAAGTATGTATCCAGAGACCAAACTATGAAAAGAAAAAGAAAAAGGTGTTTTTTCCACAGTTTGTATTATAAACAATTAGATTTCTTATCGAGGTCTTGACATTGAGATTTAATAATTGATTCTTGTATTTTCCATTAACCACAGCACAAGTACTCAGGTTAATGCACTGAATGTTTTCTCTACTTTACATTTATGCAGTGCAGACAGAGTTAACTTGCCTATAGCTAGGTAATAGATTAGGGACATACTAAAGTGACCTCAAATTATATTGCTTTTATCACATCATGTTGCTCTGTAATCCACTTACATGTCTTTAGAATCAGTGTTTGTTATCTTTGTTCTAGGACATGACTTAAGTCAAAGCTATCTCTATCACAAATAGAAGGTCTTCTCCTAATCTGCTCAAATCTTTTTGAAACAGAACAGCCCTCTCATCCAACTCCAATTATGTTAATAGTGTCTTGTTAATAATTACTTTCACACAGTGTGTGCTTTGCCTTGAAACAATGTTATGCTGTAATGAATGATATTGTCTGCTGGTATCCTAATTGGACAATTATCCTTATGTTTAGTTTATAAAATCCATATTAAAAGTAAATAAAAACCTATTTAAACGGAGGCGGAGCCTGACCGTCAATGGAGCCAGACGTGTAAACCCTGAGCTCTCTCTCCCCTGGGAATAGAATCCGCATCCATCCGCACTTGTACCTCAAAACCCACACACCCCACTACCTTTAGACACTCACCTACCTCCCAGCCTCTACACCTGATGGGAGGCAACCAAAAAAAAAAAGACTCTATACCCTCGGTAGCCACGATGTTCCGCGCAAAAGACCAGCAGCCGCCATCTTCAGCACAAGGCCGAGAAGACTCGCGCTCTGAATCTGAATATAGCGGGGTACATACAAACCAAGATGCCCCCCTAATGAAAAGAGACCTCTACACACTTCTTCAAGAAGCCACAAGCGACATTAAGGCCTATACGGCAGCAGAGCTAGAAAAACAGCGCACAGGCCTACGCTCTGATCTGGACGCACTCGCCACGAGGACGACCCAAACTGAAACTCACCTCACAGAGCTTTCTGAGCGATCACAGTTTCACGACCATGAACTTGCCACACTTCACAAAAAAAATCAGGCATCTGGAGGACGGTATGGAAGACCTCAGTAACCGATCCCGCTGGAACAATATCCAGCTTAGAGGCCTCCCTGAATCCTGCACACCACCATATGGGACATGTTTAAAGCCATGCTACCAGAGGCCTCAAACCATGAGCTCACCATTAATAGGGCCCATAGAACGCTGCGGCCCTCTGTGCTCCATCCTACAACGTCTAAAGACGATGAACTTCGCGACCAAAGAACGTCTCATGGACATAGCCAGAGCCCACCCTCCCCTAGTTCAAGGATGCCAAGTTCAACTCTTCCAGGACCTGGCACCGTCCACACTACGGAAGCGCAGGGAACTCAAACCGCTCACCATGGCCCTGACCCAACACAGATGGAGATACATGTTGGGGCATCCCTTCAAATTAATCGCACGCAAAGAAAACCGATCCCACACCTTGCTCCAAGTCACCGACATGGTGCACTTTGCCAACGCCTTAGGATTAAAGCTACCAGCTGAGACAACCCCTACCGACCCAGAACAACAACCAACGCACACCTCGAGAGGCACATCACTTCCACCCCGCCAACAGACCAGGAAAAGAACGGCATCGACCCCCAGAGGACAGGCGCAACGAGAAACCTGAGGGACTACCTAAACCCACGGACCTAACCCATGGAACGATAGTTCCACAGTATTGGTAACCTCCGTTCTCCCACACGATGGGCCTGAAAAGGCCCGCTCACCCCGCTGCCCCCCCTCCCCGAGACCTACTCAGGGGCACACTAGGGCCCGCCTGTGTGGGACCCTCTTTGCCGATAGCTCTGGTGGGGCCCCGATTACACCACCCAACTACCCCACCACCTACTTAAGGCACTGGGCACTGGGGCCACGGGGTCCCTGAAACGGGACGGAACGCAAACCTACACCCTGCAAAAGCCCACCCAGAGTACCCACGGGGTAAATCGGCACCCTGCATCATAACCCGCAATTGGGACCCCAGCCATGCAGCCATATAGACACCTCACACGTAACAAATCCCCCCCCCCAAAAAAAAAAAAAGAAAAGAGGTTTTATTGCATAACAAATTTTATACTTAATGATGTTTAAGTATAAATAATTGCATGTTTCTGTTCAAAAGTTTTATTATGCTCGGCTCTCCCTAAGGGCAAAATATGGACGCCTCCACGGGCGGGCAGGGAACCTAGAGAGACACTGAAAGGAGATAGCAGGACGGGGATGGACAATCAACTAAAGCTCCTCCCCCTATGCTCAGCGACACACTCACTACCCAAATCACAGACCTCTGCCCGACGACCCTACTACCACTGGCCCGCCCCCCACTACTACCACATACAGATGCCCGACAGACCACAGACAATAGTACTGAGGCCACAAACCCTCAGATCCCTCAAGACCCAAAACCGTAAAGGCACCATCAATTACATAACGCCCTCCCTCACACAGGAGACAACAGACGCAAACCGCATAGGCCCACCCCCATATGCCCTAGGGGGGCCACTGATCCCTCACACCCCGCCGGGGCGGAGCGACATAATCAAGCCCCACACAGGACTTGGACTGCTAGCACAGACGAGACCCATAGCTGGGGCAGGAAATAATCAGTGGCCCCTTAATAACACTGACTCAAGCCAAGGACCTCAGCAGGTCCCCCCCCCCAGCCATGCCTTCCCCCCTCGGCGGGGGTCACGGGGGACGGGGGCTCCACTATGCCTCACAAAGCCTGCATCTAATAAATGCTACACTTGTATTAATGTTTAACCTGTTATGTAAATTGTTATTCCTGTTGATGTCTTGGTTACTCGCAGCAGATCAACTCAGGGAGATGGGAGAAATCGACCTCTGGAGACCAGGTCAACACATGCCCAGGCCTACTAACCGGGCTCCCGCGAGAACGACATCAGCACCCAAATTTCACACCTCAGGCCACCATACACCTCACCATGCTACACAAAGGTAAAACAGAACAACCCTCCCAACCCCCGCAAAACCTAACACATACATAGCAAACTCTCCTTACATGGAGGCCCTACTAATCCCCCCAGACTCCTACCTTCACGCATCACACCTCACAATGGCCCAGACAAACACTCCAACAGCCATTAAAAGACCCCAGTGCCCACGACCTAACACCCTCCAAACCCAGCAACCTAACATGTCTATCGATCAATTGCAAAGGTCTGAACAACCCTTCTAAACGACACCAATTTTTACGCTGGGCCAACAGATCACAAGCCGATATACTCCTCATCCAAGAAACCCACTTCGCCCAAAAGAAACCACTCCCTCTCCTGGGCCGACACTACAACAAATACTACACAGCAAAACCCAAACAGGCAAACAAAATGGAGTGGCGATTATGCTTCGAAAATCATGCCCCCTACATGTCACACAAACACACGTAGACCCGCAGGGAAGATATCTAACAATAGCGGGATGTATAGGGCCTCAAAAATACGCATTCACATCTATATACGCACCTAATCACCCGAACAAACCGTTTTGGCACATCGTGCAGCCCCACCTAAAACTTTTCCCTTCATACCACCTAATTGTAGGCGGCGACTTCAATGCCACAATGCATCCAACCCAAAATAGACACCGCAAAGGACCACCCACACGCAACCAACAACCGACAGCCAAAGCAGATAAACTATTACTCGCCTTCGCAAATGACTCCAATTTACTAGACATCTTGAGAGTCCAACACCCCACAACAAAAGATTATACTTTTTACTCGCATTCTCACCACTCCAACTCCAGAATAGACATGTTCCTCATTTCGCCTTCCCTCACAGAATACATCAAAACCTTGAACATAGGCTCCATAACATGGTCAGACCACGCAGATATCACCCTAAAAATAAACCTACCAAACATAGCGCGACCTTGGACATGACGACTGAACCCCACACTGCTGCACAACCCGGCCACCATAGAAACCGTCCAAAACGCGATATCTGAATATTTCACGATAAACGCACCCTCTGTACAATCTGAAGGGATACTGTGGGCAGCACACAAAACGGTTATCAGAGGCGTGCTCATAAACCTTGCCTCGAACCAAAAAAAAAAACAACGCCTCCAGAGACTAGAACATATACTCAAACGCCTAAGAACTCTAGAGATCCAATTTAAAGAAAGCCCAACCCCAAATATACTAACACAAATCACGGCTCGCCAAACAGAACTTAAAGAATTCATGGTGCAAGACGCAATTAAGGCCCTCCAATGGACCAGACAGCTTTTTTATGAAAAATCTAACAAAGCAGACACACTACTAGCTCACAGATTACGCTAACGCACCGCACACAAACACATCGACAAAATCGCAGCCCCGGACAGACAAATAAAAGACCTACCGGAACAGATAGCAGGAGTCTTCCAATCATACTTTGCGGACCTCTATGATCACAACCCACAAGCATGCCTAGAACCGAACGCCCTCTGAGACCTGACGAACCAATACTTGTCCTCCACCACACTACCAGCCCTCAATCAATCAGCAGCAGACCAAATAGCTGCCCCAATCACCGAAGAGGAAGTGGCAAAAGCCATCAAGAACCACAAACCAAACAAATGCCCAGGCCCAGACGGATACACTGGACTATATTACAAATCATTCACGAACACACTCACTCCACAACTATGCAAATTGTTCAACTTAATACTAACCCGGATCCACTGCCGACAGACATGCTACAAGCAAATATCTGCCTTCTCCCAAAGCCACATAAAACACTCCTAGACCCTGGCCACTACTGCCCCATCTCACTACTAAATGTGGACATCAAATTGTTTACAAAAATTCTGGCCAATCGCTTAAACCCTTAAACAAACTAATCCACCCAGATCAGGTAGGCTTCATCCCCAACAGACAGGCCTGCGACAATATCAGACGCACCTACAACCTAATATAGTATGCAACACATAAAAAGATCCCCACCCTGATAATGTCGCTCGATGCAGAAAAAGCATTCGATCGCCTGCTCTGGCCATTTCTATTCGCGACACTCCACAAATTTACATTCCCGCAACCCTTCTTAAACGCTCTACAGACACTTTACACTTCCCTCACAGCCAACCTCTTGATACCACTCACCCACCCACCATCATTCTCTATACACAACAGCACACGACAGGGCTGCCCCCTATCCCCTATCCTTTTTGCCCTCTCACTAGAGCCCCTCCTACAAACGCTCAGATAAAACAAAGCCATTTCAGGACTTACAATCAAAGCAGAAGAATATAATGCAGCAGCCTGCGCTGATGATGTATTACTGACTATCACTGACCCCATTAACTCCATACCAGTCCTGAAAGCCATACAGGACTACGCAACCATTTCGAGTTTCAAACTAAACGTAGATAAAATAGAAGCCCTAGCAATACATATAGACTCACTACAGCTTCAACACCTAGCAAACACTTACCCCTTCGGCCTAGCAAACACAGAAATAAGATACCTAGGAACCCACATCCCAAAAGACCTCATGCAAACATACAAGCACAACTACAACCCACTACTACAACAAGCGACACAAGACTTACAAACATGGGCAGGTCTCTCGATATCATTGCTGGGCAGACTAGCGTCAGTCAAAATGAACCTAACCCTAGATTCCTTTATTTATTCCAAGCCCTACCCATACCACTCAAGGCAACTGATTTCAAGACTCTACAATCCCTAACCGACCGCTTCATATGGGCCAACAAAAAGGCTAGGAACAAAAGAGCAACGCTATACATACCAAACAGAGCAGGTGGACTGGGCCTCCTGCACTACTACCATGCCGCACAATTAGCCCAGGTACAACACCTACATGCTCCATATGGTATCAAGAGATGGGTAGACCTGGAACACACCATAAGTGGTAGGGACTTCCCATCCCTCTACATTTGGCTACCCAAACAAGCAAGGCCACAAACACCCACCACCACTCCAGCACTAACAAACTCCATCAAAATATGGGACAAGCTTGCACACAAAAGCTCCATGACCTCAACTCCCTCACCCCTCACACCAATCCTCCGCAACACACAGTTCATCCCCGGCATGACACCCCAACACTTCTCCAGATTTGAAGATAACGACCTCCTTCGCTTCTACCAATTCTATCGAAACGGAACACCTCTATCTTTCCCCGACCTACTCCGATCACTTCCGCTATATTCAAATTCGAAGCTTCCTAGAAACCCCTACAAACAAAAAAGCAAGCACTATGACTCTCACCCCCTTCGAAAAAGCCTGCATGGTACGCCCAATCCAAAATAGCCAGATTTCCGCTCTATATACATATATCATCACTACCTCCACAGAGGGATCACTCACATACGTGTCATCTTGGGAGAGGCACCTCAGGCCTCCGAACCACCCGTCAGACTGGGGAAACATATGGGAGGCCACAGCATCGGTCTCCATATGTGTAAATCATAGGAAACAAGCATATAAGACACTAATGCGCTGGTACCTTACCCCCCTCCGGCTCAAACAAATGGGCATCACCAACACCAATCTGTGTTGGAAATAATGCGGAGAAAAGGGCACATACATCCATGTTTGGTGGGAATGCCCCTAAATAGCGCCACTTTGGCTCCAAATCACACAACTGACATCCAAAGTACTACACAACAAAATCCCATTAGACGCCTGGACATTGCTCCTCTCAAAACCCCTAGAAGTACCAGAAGTGCCATCACTACAAACAGTGAAACGCAAAATAGAAGAAACCAGGAAAATGGACAAATTATCCGCAATAGTACATGACTCCACAAACACTTTCAACAAAATCTGGGACCCATGGCTCTACGAGTTTCCACTACCAACATCCAACCCCTGACACAATAAAGTCGACCGCCACCTCAACCCCCCTGACCACACCCCAACAGAAACACACACACACCCATATACTCCACCAAAAATAACCCCCCACCCAGCCCCAACCCAAACCTACAGCACCCCCTACACACCCCCCACAACCCTCCAGCTTTACTACTATTATCCCACACCCACCACTCCGTCATACCCCCCACAACCGGCACTCAATTTTCTACCCCCCAAGAAACAGTCCGGCACTAACCCAATCCAAACACACCACCAACCCATCTCCTCACACAGGTTACATTCACTCAACCCACGCCAGGCAAGGTAACTCCAGCCCATCAAAGATGACTAGACCGGAAACAATAAACACACACATCCACACCACACCGACAAAATCCACCACAAGCCTACACAAAGACCTGAGACCCGCAAACCAGAAAGCCACACCCACTGCACAATAACCTAACACAACACTCAGACAAAGGCTCAACTTCACGCTGACCTGCCGCAAACCTCTACCACCCATTATCCTCGGAATACAATACCACACCTCCATTCTCCCACACCCAAAACCCTCAACCCCCCGCAACACAAATTCTCTAGCAAGAGAAACACCTGAGACACGCATAACGCGACACAAGAAGATACGTAACCCCCCCCCACCTTCACAAACTCTCCCATCTCCCTGACCCAACTGCACTTTAGATCTCTAGACACTAAGAGTACTGTTATAGACGCATCATCTCTTGCCATACCCAGCGATTCGCTTGGTACCCAAACTCCCAGGCTACCATGAAAGACATACCTTGAAGCTCTCATCATACAGACCTACACGAACAACGGCAAACTCAAGGAACGCAAATGTTAATCTTGAAACCAAATGAAACTGTACTCTGTTTGAAATGTAGCCACCCCCCCCCTTTTTTTCTCTATTCTGTAACCCCAAGTTGCACTTATCCATGCATGAAAATAAAAAAAACTAAACAAAAACAACACTATATATAAACTTACAAAAAAATAATAAAGCATTTACAAGAAGACAAGCATACGACAAGGTACCCTACCCCCCACCTTTTGTTTCTGTACCCCACCCCGAACCCAAGTCTAAATAAGATTGAACGCTAAGAAGGTAATAAGTGTTTACTGGCAACTGATATATTCTGAAACTAACGACGAAGGACTAGTACACGTATCTGTAATGTTTGACTGCCATAAAACAGCACATGTACATTCTACAAACACTGTACCACAAGTTCTAACTTCCAGTTTTCTTTTCTGTACCCCCACCCCATAAAACAAAAAATCTTTTAAAATAAAGAATTTAGGGGGGCGTGTCCTGACAGCGCATGTGAGCGGACGTGCAGGAACGGAGCTCTCCCGGCCCGCGGCATTAAAGCGGCTATAACAGCGTGAATAACCCTACGAAACGAGCAATAACCTGCTACATCCACAGGTAAACACCCCAGCTCCCGATGGCCACGAAAAAATTCAAACAAAAAACCCTCAATCCTCGCCTAGAACGATCACAACCCGCGGACCCGAAAATCCAAGATGGCGCCGACGGACGGCACTCGCCTGCTCACAGCACTGACACAGGAGAATGCCTGTGAGAGCACAGCAGTCCAGCAACAAATGCCTCAATCAGGCTAATCATGCAGGAGCTCCAAACCTCATTTAAGTCTGACCTCCAACAGATGACCGCTGACATCAAAGCGGACATCCATAGCATGGGGGAGCGTACTACCCGCCTGGAAGACAGGACAGAAGAACTGGTGGAGGCACATAATACAATAGCAGAGGCCTACACAGATTTAGAACGCAAACTAAAATCCTTGGAAGAAAAGGTTGCAGACCAAGAGGACAGGAGCAGACGAAATAATATCCGTATAAGGGGTATACCAGAGACCATATCACAACAAGATTTACCCAGGTACGTCAAAGACCTGTTTAAAACCCTGATCCCGTCTCTGTCCGAATTTGACCTGATCCTGGACAGAACCCACAGACTCCCCAAGCCTAAACATCTCCCGCCTGACACTGCGAGAGATACGATCACAAGAGTACACCATTTCACTGTCAAGGACAGAATCATGCAGACTTCCAGGAACATAAACAAATGGCCGGAATTGTATAAAGATATCAAGCTGTTCACTGATCTCTCCTCGGCGACCATGCTCAAACGACGAGCCTTTGCACCGATCACAGAGGCACTAAGAAACGCGAATATCCCCTACAAGTGGGGCTTTCCTACAAAGCTACTAATTAAAAGAAACGGCGTAGACAAGCCCATCATGACTCCGGAAGACGGCAAAACGGCGCTTCAAGGATGGAACATACCCTTCCTACCTACTAGCCCCCGGAAGAAACAAGCAACGGCCCAAGTGCCTAAGGCGCTCTCCAAAGACTGGTCACGAGTTCACAGGGCCTCCCAGGAACGCATGGACCTGGACAAGTCACCGACCTGAAAGACCCAGACTTTACGCCACGCCACTTCCTCCAACGAACTTAACATACAGGTTTACACTGTTTTTATTTTATGTTACTATTGTAGTTTACCCTAAGATACCCAATAAGTGTTTAACAGAAGGCCATAGGCCTAGCCGCAACGGGTGAGCGATACCCGGAGGCACTAAACTCAACCTAAGTTATTGTTGATCCCCTACACACAGGGATCCAGGTACCACACCCTGTGTGATACACCCCCAAGGCTCTAGTAGCCCAACTTCTCGGTTGCTTCGAGCAACCATATGTCACCAAACCGTGACTTACAGAATGTTGTATATAGTTTATCCCCTTGTTTTCCCTTCCCTCTCCATACCACCCCCCCTCTGAGAGTACTCTGCAAGCACAGCATAATTGATGTGCAAGGTTGCAAAACACCTAGAGCCCCTAGGCACACAAATCCTATGGGTATCCTCCGACGCTACCAAGATAGGATAACCACTAACTTGATTAAGAAACACAAACCCCTGCCACAGCACCCTTCACGTTGGATAGATGGTGATTAAGCTCATGTCCCTAAATGCCAAGGGGCTCAACTCCCCCAATAAACGGAGACTAGCCTTGCAAGAAGCGAAAAAATGTGGGGCCCAAGTGGCATTTTTTCAAGAGACCCATTTTAAATGGAGCTCTAGACCCAAATTCACCTCAAAGTGGTATCCTCACGATTTTCACACATGTTACTCAGCTAAGAAAAGAGGAGTCTCCACGGTGATTAGCAAAGATGTGGCATTCTCTTTAGTTAGAAAAATTAGTGACAAAAAAGGTCGATATTTAATTTTACAATGTATGTTGAATAATGCACCGTATACTCTGATCAATGTGTATAGCCCTAACGAAAATTAAAACGAGTTTTTGCAAATGATCCTAGCTTTAACGGATATGTATAGACATGGGGAGGTGATCATTGGAGGCGACACGAATTGTCTATTGGACAGCAGACTAGACTCCTCCACCACAACCCAAATCAAGAGTTGCACACTCAGACACAGAAATACACTAACAACGAAAATATGCTCCACGCTAACCGCAGCTCGCATGGTAGACCCATGGCGCATTCTCCACCCAACAGACATAGATTACACATGCTACACGGCAGCCCACAACAGCTACTCTCGGATAGATAGATTCCTCATCCCCACCACATCGATGGCCCAAATAGAAGGAGCGACAATTGGGGTAATGACGTGGTCCGACCATGCTCCCATTACGCTCAGCATTAAAGAAGCGTTTGCCAATAAAGGGTCCGGCTCCTGGAGACTTAATGAATCCCTTTTAGCAGACCCATCAATAGTGTCCCAGATAACGAAAGATCTACAAAATTATATTGCGGAAAACACGACCGCTGACTCCGCAATCGAACAAATCTGGCTGGCACATAAGGCGGTCATACGAGGCAGTTTTCTAAAACATGCCAGCTACGCTAAAAAGCAGAGAATGACCGAGTATACTAATCTCTTGGAAGAAATCCGAACTCTAACACATTCAAACAAAAGAGACCCAAACCCAGTCACAAAAACAAAACTTCTAGCTCTCCAAAACAAGCTTAACTACACGCCCTCAACGGCCTCTCTAAATGGACAAAGTGCTACACGCACGTTGAGGCCCACAAAAAACTCCTCTACCGCTGGTACATGACCCCACAGAGACTTCACCGCATATACCCCAATACTTGCTGGAGATGCAAGGCAACTACAGGAACCCTGGAGCATCTCTGGTGGTCTTGCGGCAGTATCCAACCACTTTGGACCGCCGTATCCACGACACTAGACCAACTTCACATCCCTAAATTCCAATTGTCGAAAACCTCGTGTCTCCTACTCCTACTCCCAGCCAACCTCACCCTAGCACAAAAACGGATGGCAGCTCTTACTATACTGGCGGCAAGGAACTTGCTAGCACTACACTGGAAATCACAGACCTGCCCATCCTTAGCCCAACTCCAAACCAAACTCACTCAATACAAAATCTATGAAAGAATGGCAATAGTATCCCCACAAAAGAAACTTGCATTTGATGTGAGCTGGGGAGACTGGGAGGGGGAGGTGGACGAAACGGAAGGTATACCCAGGCGAAATATGTAACACAATACACAAAAAAAAAAAAAAAGCAACGAAGTTGACAACTTCCTAACGAATACAATAAGACCCTGTTCTCTAATGAGGACAAGACTCATACAGTACATAAACGGTACTTGCACCACACTCTACCAGCACTCTCTCACACTCCTCTTCCCCTCCCTCACCCACCCCCACGCCTAACCAGACCCCCCCTACCCCCTACCAAGTTTTTGCCCTACCATAGGGCTACCCTTTTATACACCTACGCACCCATTAAAATGAGGCATGACTCCAGCACTTCCCAACCCGCAAACTTGGGACTAATTGACGTAAAGAATCACCACAGGCCGTACGGCTTACAATAATACCTACGTCGACTGTACCGACCACTCACGCTCACAACCTTAGTTACGGGAGGATCCCCTTGCATGGCTCTCACTTAAGAGCCAGGCCACATAGACACTAAGCGAAACTGTACACAACTTAACAGTTAACCAGCTTACGCATATACCCAATTTACTGTGTCGAAATGCATGTATGTACCAATTCCCCCTGTATTACCTCCGGTTCTGCAAAACTCTACGGATGTGATGGTTGTGTAAAATGCTGAAACTTGTACCCCACTGCTAACATACCTTTTCCTTTTGTACCCCAGACCACATTTTGAAGAAAACAATAAAATACAAATCTGAAAAAAAAAAATAAAGAATTTACAAAACAAATAAAAAATGTAAAGAATGCTGTTACGGGGGCGTGGCCTGACACGGAGCTGAATGGACGTGCACTGATTCAGCTCCCTGAACATCGAGGCGCATCCAACGCCATCGGAGGCCTGGAAGAAGTATGGGGAACCCCAAAAAACACACAAATGCTCAGGGGGCATCCAGCAAGACGCCTACCGTGAAATCCAGTACTTTTACGCGGTATTTCAAAGACGCGACGGCCCGCGAGGACGAGGCCGCAAATTCCAATATGGCGGCGGAATCGGCACCATCAAGCCCTGCACCATCAGAGGGCTCATGCGGTACCCTCACACAGGCAACAGATCCTGACATAAAAGATTTGCTGAGGAACCTGCCCTCCAAAGCAGACATGGCCAATATGATTGGCAGATTAGAAGCAGCTCTGCAATCTAAAATCGACGCCATGGGCACAGACATACAACAAGTAAGTCTTAAAGTTACAGACTTAGAAGAAGAAAAAGATGTAATGCAGGCCCAGATTGTAAATAATGCCTCCACATTAGAATCACAAGCTATGACCCTATCCTCTATGCAGAGGCAGCTAGACGATTTAGACAATAGGAGCAGGAGAAATAATCTGAGAATAAGAGGCCTTCCTGAAACGCAAGGGGAGGATCTGATGGCTAATCTGAAAGAATTATTTAATCTTATACTGGGGGACCCTGTGGATAACCCAATATTAATGGATAGAGCTCACAGATCACTGCGCCCTAGAGGAGCAACAGCTGAAGCCCCAAGGGATGTAATCTGCAGGCTCCATTACTTCTCAGTGAAGGACACCATTCTCAGGGCCCTCAGAGAAACATCCCAACCTCTTATGTACCGCGAAAATCACATACAAATTTTTCCAGACCTATCGTGGTTCACGCTACAAGCGAGGCGAGCACTAAAACCAATCACAGAGCTATTACGCAATCGCAACATGAAATACAGGTGGGGATATCCATTCGCACTGATTGTTAACCACAAAGGAGTGATGCACTCCATAGCTTCACATCTGGATGTAAAACCATTCCTGAGAGCTCTGGAACTGCCAAACACCAACATCCCGGATTGGTATGCACCTCAACCAAACCAAGATTCTTCTATACTACCCCAAAGACAAAGATGGACTACCCCCGCCAAGAAAAGAAGGACCGACCAAAGACCCTTCTCCCCCAGGAGCAGAATGATGGGGAACCAAAGAGATGATCCTCGCTAGGCTCTACACCCCACACCTTCCGTCTGCAGCAACATGACTGACTGGTGGAGAGATGGTACTGGTACAACTATCTGGACATAGCCACAGTGACCAAGCATAGAGCTTTAAGGATACAACGCCACACGAGACTTTCGCGTTTACCAAGATCCTTGTATCACTGGGAACTTTAACTGGCACAAGCGACATATCCCTATCTCTGTTGACCGTAGATATGAGACCTCCAAGCCGCCCAAGATTTACACAGGAACAATGGACAAGATAAGGCACAAGCCCACAACAAGGGTCGATAGGAAATATGCCTCCCGGGCTACACGTCTCTTGCACCCAGGACCAGGGACTTAGTGCTCGGGACTGACTGGAGCAGCCCAGTGGGGCGACAACTGAGTATAAGGTTGGATATTATAGAACATGGAGGAAAAAAAAAAATCAATCCACTGTAGGCCTTGAGATCGTTGTCCCTAGTAGAATTTAATTTTGACACCGACACTACGGATAGAAGTACCAGTATAAACATGCATTGTTGTTTAGCCAGAGACGGATAGCATGGGGAATAGAAATAAGCAACAAAATGTGTTTAACCTCTCCCCTGGGTTCCCTTCTTCCTTCCCTTTCTATCTTCCCCATCTTTTCCCCCACCCTCCCCTCTATCCTCCCCCCCCCATCCAGAGCCTCCTAAAAATTATGCACAAAGAATAATAGGATAGCAAGCCTTGGGTTCTAGTCAAACACCACACCCGCATAGTCACTGTTCTGCCTCTTGCACGGGGACAGAATACGGAATACGAGAGAATAACTTCAAGTGTGTTATTTAGGCTTACCTATAGTAAGTCCTCTAGCTACAAGAGGACAAGTGTCTGAGGACCCCCGCGGATCCTCAGTAGTTCACTGTTTTGATATTATAATTTGATTTTCTGTTTATATTGTTGCTGTTACTGTATAACTGTTGATTAATAAGGGAAAAGCTAACCCCCAATAATTGGGGACAAGATGGCAGGTAGGGACACACAGACGGGGATTCCACAAACAAGACCCACTAACCCTCAAACTCACGCATCCAACACAGAACGACCATTGACCCTTCGTATACACTCCCAGAACGCCAAGTGGCTGAACACCCCAGAAAAAAGGTCACTCGCCCTCACAGATTTCCAGAGATATCACGCAGATATCGTTTTTATACAAGAAACACATTTTCACAAGAACCAGGCACCCTCACTTAGAAACCGCAAATACCCTACGGGTTATTACAGTCACTATTCTGCAGCTAAAGCAAGGGGAGTGGCGATTCTAATAGAGAGACAAGTTCCGTTCACCCTTACAGGACAACTAAATGATGACGCAGGCAGGTACATTTTCATTAAAGGAAAATTAGGCAACACCAACATCACGCTAGCAAACCTCTATCTACCTAATAAAAAACAAAGTGTGGCCCTAAGAAAAATACTCAACAAACTGTGGGACTTTAAGGAAGGTCTATTGGTAGTGGGGGGGGACCTGAACATCTCATTGGATGGCCAACTAGACACAACCGCAACATCTAGCGTGTACCTAGAACCCACTCGTAGCCGAATACTCGATATCCTACATGAGACCAGATTGTACGATAGCTGGAGGGCAATGCATCCCACTGGTAGAGACTACTCATTCTACTCCACAACTTCCGGCACATATACTAGAATAGACATGATGCTCTTGCCACATGCTTACCTCAATTTGATAAAATCAGTGTCATATGGTCCTATCACATGGTCAGACCATGCTCCACTGACCCTAGATATAACGATACCCTTACTAAATAGGGCCGCACCACAATGGAAACTGAACGATCTTCTCCTAAATAAAGAGGAGGTCATAGAACATATTAAAACAAGCGCACAGAGATACTTTGAAACCAATTCAAACCAGGACACTAGGCCAGAGGTGGTATGGGAAGCCCACAAATGCGTCCTTAGAGGAGAAATCATTAAAATAGCCTCAGCACAGAAAAAGCTTAGGGAGGCCAATATAACATCTTTAACTCGGGAAATAAGAAACCTAGAGCTCAATCACAGTAAGGACACTACGATACAAACTTACAACAATTTACTAGCTAAGAGGGCGGAACTCAAATCCATCCTCAACTTACAGGCCTCCAGATCTGTGCAGAGGACCAAACACACATATTTTACAAAAGGGGGCAAATGTGGGAAACTACTCGCGCAATCTCTACAACAACAAAGACAATCAACTTTCATATCACACATTAAGCAACCAGATGGCTCAGTGACACAATTAATGCCAAAAATCCTGTCAGCTTTCCACACCTATTACTCCTCCCTTTATAATATTAGGGACACGAGG
>OW240923.1:36486570-36502838 GCA_933207985.1 Pelobates cultripes
CCCACAGCGAAGGACATTCACTCACGTGCCAGACATGGATGTATAGGAAAGCTTTGCTCTTCTCAGATGAGATCGGGTGAGTGGATCACCAATATCTCACTCACTTTCCTTTTATTTATTTATTTTTTAATTCCTTTTTTTTTTTTTTTACCTAGTTTTGACTGTTTTGATTGCCTATATATGTGTGTATGTATGAAATTATCATTATTTTTTATTTATTATTTAGATGTTTGTTTGTTTTTAACTGTTATAGTTTTTTTGCTTAAAAGTTATAAAATTCTGACTGACTATAATTTTTATTTTGGTGATTTAGTTAATATTGTAACCTCCTTTGTATGATCTAATCATTGACACCTAGGAGTATGTTCCAACAGGTAGTTTAAATTAACACCCTACTAAAATGCAACAAAATGGAACACAGGTCAATCAACACCTTAAAAACCTGAAATGGTCACTTCTCTTATATAACAATACGTATTACTATAACTTAACAAAATAGTGTCTGGTTCATACACTGGGCATATAGTTTTACTCAGAGGATGTAACAGAGCATAGTTTGGGGGATGTTATCACCGTGGCACATATGGTGAAAAAACAGCAGCATGTTAAGGCACAATATATGCCATATGAGATACCCTGGAGTGTCTACCTTCACATATGGTAGGCCTTTTATAGGGTTATTTGAACAGCAAACTGCTATAATGCCACAAAATGTGACATGGACCATCATATCCAAATCCATCTCTTAATATTCCACTGTGAAAACTGAAAAGTTCAGGTCTCCTATAAAATGTTCAGCTTATCCTGGGTGGGTGCACAGGGTGCACCATGCCCACATGCCAGAAGGTGGGGGTGCCGCGTGGAGCCGTATGACTGCTGTTGCAGAGGGCCCAGGAGGTGGCTGTCTGGCCACCTTAGGGTGCCCCCAATGTGGGCACTTATTAACCAAGGCAGAGCAGGCACCTATTTACCTGGATGGCAGGTGCAAGGTGTGTCCAGGGGATGGAGAGGAAAGAGCTGCTGTATGTGTGTCTGTCAGTGAGTGTCTTTCAAATCAGTGAGTGTGCCTGTCAATGAGTGTGTATCAAATATGTGAGTAAGTGTGTGTCAGTGAGTGTGCCTGTCAGTGTGTGGGTTTCAAAGCTGGGAGATTGTGTTTGTCATTGAGTGTGAATGTGTGTGTTTGTAAGTGAGAGTGTGTGACTGTCACTGAGTGTGTATTTTAAATCACTGATGCGCATTTTCAATGACAGACACAAACTTTCACCGGTTTGAAACACACTCACTGGTCACACGCTTATTGACCATCGTACACCTTTACTGAGAGACGCACACACTGATTTGACACACTCTCAGTGGTATTAAGTTTGTGCCTGTCTGGTGTTTCAAATAGGTAAGTGTGTGTGTATCTGTCATTGAGAGTGTGTGTCTCTCAGTGAAAGTGTGTCTGATTACATAAAGGGGTGGCACTTATGGAGTGAGAGATTGAGTCATTGCCATAGAAACATGCATGTCTGGACTTGACAGTTGCAAAGGGGAGGGGTTATGAATTTGACCACGCCCACCCGGGGTATCAAAACCATTTTCAGCACCCGGGTGTCTGTGACTAAGATTGGCCCTGCCTATGTGGCACTGTAGCTTCATGAAATAGTGCCAAAGGCATTTGTTCTTCTACTGTATGGGCAGGGACCTTCTGTTTATCTTCTGATGTCAATGTACCTAGTTCATGGAGCGTGACAAAGTCCGGAAAACAAGGGCAGTTCTGTCAGAGTTCAATCTCCTATTTCCATCATATGGTGATAGTCCTCAGGTACCATAGTTAATATGGACATAGGCAGGGCAAAAAACACATGTATAAAAAACAGATATTAATATTGCATACTAATAAAACATAAAAACTCATAGTAATAACACAATCCAGAAGATTTTAAATGTATTTACTGACTTCAAAATCCAAATTAAGTCGAAGAGAGGTTAGGGTCTCCATTCTGAATATCTTCCTCATTTCTTCTTTGTTTAATTTCTACATCTGATCTCTCCCCCCTCCAGAATTTTTCTACCCTTTGTATTCCAATAAAATTTAAATATTTAGGGTTCCCTTTGTAAACATGAGCAAATTGAGCAGATATTGAATGGTTAGATACTTTTGTTCTTTATGTTTCTAATATGTTCACTGATCCTAATTTTTAATGATCTAGTGGTTCTACCTATATATTGAAGACCACATTCACAGCCTTAATGCAAGACTTTATTTGTTTCTATGTGAATAAACATTATGCTTCACTTTAATTTGGCGCTTTTCCATCTTTGTCATTTGAGAGGATTGATATACAAGAGCTTCACCATTCCTAAGCTGTTATACCTGAGCCAGTATTACACAGGCTCTACAAAATGTGAGTGGGATGTGATTAAATATCTATTGACTTAACTGCGAGTGTACGTCTCTATATGAAGTTTATTTCTTTCAGTTACCAGTGGAAATAAATAATTTTGTGGTATTTACATTTTATATTGGTTCTGACACACTTGCACTTGTATTGTATGTAGAGTGCACCATCCATGTATGTACGTAGCGGGGAAAGTATAAAGACTACCCCACTTATCCCCCCCAATAACGACAGACAACGAATATTGGATGTAACAGGCCACAGCATTTATTAAAACTTACAACTGTAGGACTCATCCGAACTTTATTATTTTCCTTTAATTCAACTATAAATAAACACATATATATATATATATATATATATATATATATATATATATATATATATATATATGTGTGTGTATATAGTGTATATATATGTATATATGCATGTATGTACCATAAATAACATATAGATTAACACTTATTCCCCTACAGCCTCCAACTTAAATAACCCACCTTGCCAACAAACTTAACCAGGTGCCTATGCACCAAAAACTTTACCCACTTGGGTCTCGCCTCGCCCAAACCAAAATTCCCATCATCTTAAATGCTCTACCACCAGCTCGGTGGGCACGTCCAATTTGGTAACTTGAAAGTTTACCTTACAGAGCAGGGGAGATTGAGACCCACCTTGTCCATTTCCTGACATTCCATCTGCTCCCCAACACTGTTGGCAAGGACACACTCCCCGCCACAAACCCCGCTGTTTTAAACCTAAAATCAGCGGGGAGCCCCACCAAAACCAACCAAGGCCTGTTCCACCGCTTCCTGGATAGAAAGATTAGAGGTCGAGCCCGACCTCCGTGAGGTGTACGCCATCACTCCTGAACAAATTAGACGCCTCCTGCTCAAACACCCTGTGGCGCACCGGGATCCCTTTTACCCCTCACACGAACTTAGAGACCTTGCGGTTCAATTTGACCCAACAACTTTCCATGGCTCGTTGATTATGGGCCCGCTACCAGTAGTTGCGAGAAATGACCACCGACCAGACCAGTCGAACATCCGGGAACAAAACCAATACCCGCGCTAAATCCCTCTTAATAGCTGTAACGAAATCCCCATACTCCGACCGAGTACCTTCCGTTGATGGGCGCTTCCTAGCTTGCGCCGAGGACCACAAGCACCGCACCAGACACCACAACCACCGCAGACTCCACAACCGCCGTAGTTTAACTAGAGTCTCGCCGTCTTCCTTCCACCCTGGATCAGCCTCTGTCCTCCAGGACCTTGTGGTGAAGACATCGCCTCCAGGAGAGTGTATCAGGAACCAGCTCTTAAAAGAGCTAAGTGATTATAGCAATTCCCAGTGTGAATATAGCAGTTCCCCTCCAATCACGAGACTACGTGTTGAGGGTCAAGAAGATCTGTTTTAATCAGCACCAAAGGACTTTCTTTTATGCAAGTTTTACACCCAAAGTACCACCCACATGGTCTTGTGGAGCAGCCAATAAAACACATACAATACAGTAAAACACTCCCATTAATTCCAGAAAAATCCTCCCCTCTGTCTGTGATAGAATTACTGTACACAGTGGGCTAATGTAATTATCACAGGCAGGAAAATAGTTTTCATACAATTCCTATAACTTTTAAAGTACACATGCAATATTAATAAATTACATATTCGAACTCGGCATACTTCAAATATAAACACATCCAAAAATCAGACAATTCCCTCCAGTGGTTTAAAAGTTCCATGGAAGTCTCTTTTTGACAGACCACACGCACATTTTCATGCCCAAAACAGTTCCAGAGAATCAGGCTGTGCGGCCGGTCTATTTCCCATGTTAAAGTCCGCTCAAACAGACTAACGATAACCATTCGAATTGTCGGATGCATTAGTTCCAGGGAAGGTAGAACTTCGTGCCGTTTTGTAGCCTATTTTAGTTCCATGAATTTGACGGCACACACCGCTGACCACGTTCGACTAAATAAAGATGGCCCCCAGCTGTCGGCAATTAACCTTGCGGTTAACCACCAGCCTGGGAGGTAAATTGACTGCACACTTCCCCTTGTGTGTGGTCTGCCTGTGCAGCAAATGGTTCAGTAAGCCCCAATTACCGAACCATATTGGAAAAAGCCTTGTACAGGTTATTTTCACAGTCTGGGGACTCTGGGGACACAGTTTTAAAGGGGCATTGTTCCAATTCTCCATATGTCCCAAACATGTGCTTAAAGGGCCAGCACAAGTCCAATGAAAGTCCAATAATGTTTTTAAAGGGCCATACACCCCCGGGCCATAGTCACAGGGCAGGAGGCTGGCAAGCAGGCCTCTCCAGGACCAAGTGGCGAAGGGCCCTTCATCACAATAGCATTCTCCAACCCCCCCAGATCATTACCCCCCCCCCAGGTGAATCACAAGAACACTAGGTGGACCCAAAAGCCGGGCAAGCTGTACTAGCTCAGGGAGATGCTGGACCCACTTCATACCTCTATTCCCAAACCAGCGAATCTCCGCTTCAGAAGGCGTTAAACCCAACAGCTCACCTCCCGAACGAACAGCCGACTGCTGCCTGGCCCAGAAGACATATGAGTGTCCGATCATCCAGATCATGGAGGGACTCGCACCTAAGGAGAAAAACATCAATTTAGGAGGCAGGAAGGACGAACATATGAGACAAAACACCCAGATGCCCACCTCCCAATCCTCTGAACCGCTTGTGCCAACATACCCAGCCCAGAAGCTTCAATGGCAGCGCCAATCCTAAATAAATCTTCATGAACCAAAAGGGGGCCTGAGGAAATCGGGTGCAGCTTACAGAATTCCCGAAAGGAAGCAACCGGGCAAATATCTGAACCAGAACCAGACACAGCACCTATTTACCCTTCCCGAGGACACCTATTTTTGAGTGTCGGATCAGAAACAAAATCCGCCCCGGCTCGCACTGAACGTTGGCAAACGACCCCCCACAGCTGCACCTACTAGGGCTCACCAGTTCCCCAATGTGCATGGCCCCAAAGAATGCCAGGGAATAGGCCAACTTATCAGTATCAGACCTGCGGAAGCGCCCGAAACTCCGACCATTGTGAACGAGAGAGAGCATCCGCCATCACATTGTGAACTCCTGGTATATGCTCTGCCCTACAATACACATTGAGACAAAACCATCGAAGTACCAATCGCCTAAGCAAGCGAACCACCGGAGGGAAGGAGGCTATGAGCTGATTAATGGCCTGAACAACCGCCAAATTGTCGCAGTGAAACACTACCTGTTAAGATACTCCCAGCATAAAGGAGTAAAACCGCCGTTTAGTAGAGCTTCCCCTTTCAGAGATACAGGCACGACTACTTTAGAACCCCAAAACTCCCAAACTGGAATCAGGAGAATGCGCCTATTTCCCAAACAGCATGCTTAGCAATACTCCAAACTCCCGAACGGTAATCCCACAAATCGCTGCTAACAGACGAACTGATACAGCATCCAAGCGACTTACGTTCCCAGCAATCAGTCTCTATCCGTGTATAGTAAATCCCCCCCCCAATCACAAGACCAAGCTCCGTATTTATGCAGGTCTCCATCTTGGTGGACACTCCCCTAGGGGACACTGTAACAAAGGACAGACAGGTATCAGTTTAGGATATACAGTCACAATACATCCCCACAATGCATCCTGGCTTCCTCCCCTCTGCCCTGGAGATAATTGAGAAGTAATTCAATTATCTCCCAGGACAAAGGCAAATCGCCATTATGCACGTGGGGACAACAGGATAGAAATTACTGTTAAAATGTAAAGTGTTAAAACTGTTACAAGAAGTAAAGACATACAACATATCCACAGATAGCTAAGGTCTGAGCGCACATTATTAGGTGAATGGCGCTCAGATCACACAAATACAGTTTAATCGCCACAGAGCCAAAGTCTTTAATTCCACGAACAGGCTCCATGGCATAGCTATCTGGGTCCCTTCACATAGATTGCAATATAAAACTCAAAGTCCCAAATGCTCCGCCGTTCTGTTCACGAACGGAGCTGAAGACCCGTAGGCTGGTAGCTCAGCGGTGCTTGGAAGGAAAAGTGTCCGCTTTTGGTGTACTGAAGCTGGGCAATGCACCACTGGCTGCCCGGGGGAGCTCCATAACACCGCCATCGTGTGGCGGCTATGTGTAACCGCGACCACCCAGTAACAGTCAATTAAGCTGCGGTTAACCGCAGATACTGGGTGGTCAATTGACTGCACACGCCAGCTTCCCGGTGGTCGCGTAATCGCTAGTGATTCGGGAAACAATGTGGGAAAACAAAGGGGCTGTAAGGGGAAAGAAATAACCGAACAAACAGACAAATGGAGGGATGAGAAACATAACCCAAAGACAGACGGTTCTGTCGCACGGCTCCCTCCTTGTGGGACACTCTGGCTTGATCCTTTGCGGGTCAACTTGGGGATGACCGGAACTAGGAGGCTGGAGTGATGTCTGTTTGCCGGGACAACCCATCGGCATTGCCGTTGTGCTTACCGGATCTGTAGCTGATGGTAAAGTTATATGGTTGCAGGGCTAGGCTCCTGCGTAGCAACCTGCCATTGTCCCCGGAGACTCGGGTAAGCCAGACCAATGGGTTGTGGTCAGTCACAAGGGAAAATTCCTGCCCGTACAGATAGGGACTCAATTTTTTTATTGCCCAGACCAGGGCCAAACATTCTTTCTCCACTGCCGCATAGCTCACTTCCTGAGGTAGTAACTTTCTGCTGAGGTATGCGACAGGGTGCTCTCCTCCATCCTCCCCGACCTGGCTCATCTTTCTTAGGCACCAAGACTACAGGCGAGGCCCAAGGGCTATCGGAGTGTTCGATGACCCCAAGCTGGGCCTTCTCGGACTGCTTCAGGGATACGGTAGGGGGGCTCTCACAGGGGGTTCTGTCCAGGGGTCTCTACCTTATGTACAGCTAGGGTAGTGTAGCCAGGCTTTTGGGAGAACGTCGCCTGCTTCTCCCACAGAAGCTGTCTTGCCTGTACCTTCTCTGTGGGGCTTAACTGGTCCCCTAGCTGCACAAGGCTAGTAAGGTCAGTCTCAGGATCCCTCTCTAGCGAATCGGGAAGGGATAAGTTCTCAGAGTCATCTGCAGAAGGGGCACACACTGCAGCGACATTCTCCTGTCTCTCCTGATACTCCTTCAGCATGCTGACATGAAAGGGCAGCTGGATCCTTTCATCTGCACAGCTGGCTATAATATAGGTAGTATCACATACCTGAGCTAACACTTTATACGCTTGCATCTTGTTTCGTCTTCACAGGCTTGAGCACAAAGACTTTCCTGGAAGACCTGCTGCCTGGCACCCCGATCGTACCACCTCTTCTGTCTCCCCTCGGCCGCCTGGAGATTCTCTCTTACCATTAGAGACAGTTTCTCCATGCGGTCCCGGAGTTCCAGGACATATAGCACTATGGGGGTCCCCTCCTGTTCTCTCTCCCTCCCAGTGTCCTCTAATGAGATCTAGGGGTCCGCAGACCCTTCTCCCATAGAGTAACTCAAAGAGAGAGAACCCAGTAGATTCCTGGGGCACCTCTCTGTAAGAAAATCTCTCCCAGTCTCTGCAAGTGTCAGTAAAGGTCCTCAGCATCTGCTTGAGGGTGCCATTAAAGCGCTCGCAGAGACCTTAGTCTGTGGGTGATAAGGTGAGCTAAGCAGCGGCTTGATGCCGCACACCTTCCACAGCTGCTGGGTGAGCACAGCGGTAAACTGGGTCCCCTGGTCAGAGAGAATCTCCTTAGGGAACCCGACCCTAGTAAAAATCTTAACCAGGGCATCAGCAACCGTCTCTGCCTCTATATTCAACAGTGCTACTCTCTCAAGCAGGAAAAGTCACCAGTTCCAGGACAAACAGGAACACAAAGGCAGGGAAGTTGTTTGCTGGCCAGAATCCCAAAAGGTAAGATGATCCCTGCCCCACTACAAACTCATAATCACTAGCACCATCCCCACACTCATACATGTGCCCTTGTCCGTTTAGCTGTACTAACTCCCCAGGGCCTCGTTCTTGTGTTGCTTTATTTGTTCAGGAATAGCAGACATCGAGTTTATGAAATACACATTAAAAAAATCAGTGACATGGCTACATAAAAAGTATATAAAAAAAAAATACAGTGTTTACATTAATTGATAGGAATACCTCCAGTGGCCGCCACTCAGACGGCCACCAGAGGGACTTCCTATCATGTAGGGCCCTAAAAAGGCCTTTTACCCGTCAGACGTATTAAAATACGTCTGACGTGTGCAGGAGAGAGAAGACACTGTGTGCGCACCTTCTCTCTCCTGCCTGTCAGCAGAGGAGAGGGGCGGGCAAAGACCGCGAGCTGATTTATTAGTCAGCTAAGCTCGCGGCCGCGCACACCACACACATGCGCGGTAGTGCACTCAGGACTTCATAGGCAAAGCCGCGCATGCGCACACCCCCTTTGAAACTCTGGCACCTGTCACCCCCTAACTCTGCCCCCTGTCATCCCTCCCTTACTCTGCCAGCTGTCACCTCCTTCTTCCCCCACTTTGCCACCTGTCACCCCCTAACTCTGCCCCATGTCATCCCCTCCCACACTCTGCCCCATGTCACTCCCCAACTCTGCCACCTGTCACTCCCTAACTCTGCCCCCTGTCACCTCCTCCCACACTCTGCCACCTGTCACCCCCTCACTCTGCCCAATGTCACCCCCTCCCACATTCTGCCCTATGTCACCTCCCCTAACTGTGCCACCTGTCACCCCCCAACTATGTCACACTCTGCCCCCTGAAACCCCCGCTAACACTGCCACCTGTCACCCACTTCTTCCCCCACTCTGCCACCCTTTCCCTCACTCTGCCACCTGTCAACCCTCCACACTTTGTCACGCCTTTTCACACACTGTCACCCCCTCTCTACACACACTGTCACCCTCTTTCATACTGTCATTCCCTCCATGAACACTGTCACCTCCCTCGGCACACTGTCTCCACCCTTCCACACACTGTCACCCCCTTAATCCTGCCACATTCACATTAACCCCTCCTGACACTGTTACACTCACCCCCTCAACCAAACCGTACTCATCTCCCCTCGCTCTGCCACACTGACTCTATCACATTAACCCCCCTAATCCTGTTACACTCACCTTTTCTCTCACTGTCACACTCACCACTCCTCTTTCTGACAAACTCCCTCCTTCAACCGTGCCACACTCACTCCCTCACTGCCACACTTAGCATGTCAATTAACCCCCTTAATCCTGTCACATTCACCTTCCCTTGCCCTATGACACTCACTCCTCCAACAATGCCACATTCACCCCAACCCTATAATACTCACTTCCCCACCATGCCACATTCACCCTGTCATGTTAACAATTTAATCCTGTCATACTTACCTCCCCTCACCCTGTAACACTCCCTCCTTAAACCATGTCACACTTGCCCTCCATCATTCTGTCATACTCACCCCCCAACCCTGTCTCATTCACCCCCTCGCCCTGTCACACACACCCTGCCACAGGCACCCTTTTACTTACCCTAAAGACAATCATTATATCTACAAAGTCATAAAACATAACTTTGCCATGAACAAAGTGCACAAAGGCCACAGTTAGCCCCCCATATACACAAAACACAACAAGCAGCTAACACACACACATACACTTGCTTACAGAAACATACATTCGCATACGAGGATACTCAGTGTCATTCATATATACAGTAAACAATGCCAGATACACACAAGAAATACACACAGCCAGATAAAAACACATTGTGACTGTATGTCTGCATTAGTCCATATTTGTGTCTATGTGCATCAGTGTGTTATTTTTTTTAAAGTCCAACCAAAATTTTAATTTTTGTTTCAAAAAACCCCTTCACACTTGCACTTATGTATATACGACTGCCAGGCTATGCAACCATACACAGCAATCGTGTTTATCCGATAGCATAATTACAAATTAAATTTGTTTATTGCAAATTAGGCCATAACTACAGTCTGAGAGCTCACAACACGCAGCATAGGGAGCTGTGACAATGCAAGCCTCTGAAAGTGAATACAGAGACTAGCTCTCTGTATCCAACGCTGCAAGCCCACCATTCAATATATCTACAGCTCCTTATGTACACACAAAAGGCGACTTTATTTTTTTCACTAATGGTGTTAGCGGGGGCCTCATGTTTGAGTCTCGCCTAAGGCCTCGCACAGTTTAGAGCCACCCCTGGGATTCGAGTCAAAAGCTAGGTAGCAGGGGAAGTTTGGAAGTGATTGCTATGTTCTTAAAGGTGTAACAGCATTCTTTACATTTTTTATTTGTTTTGTAAATTCTTTATTTTTTTTTTTCAGATTTGTATTTTATTGTTTTCTTCAAAATGTGGTCTGGGGTACAAAAGGAAAAGGTATGTTAGCAGTGGGGTACAAGTTTCAGCATTTTACACAACCATCACATCCGTAGAGTTTTGCAGAACCGGAGGTAATACAGGGGGAATTGGTACATACATGCATTTCGACACAGTAAATTGGGTATATGCGTAAGCTGGTTAACTGTTAAGTTGTGTACAGTTTCGCTTAGTGTCTATGTGGCCTGGCTCTTAAGTGAGAGCCATGCAAGGGGATCCTCCCGTAACTAAGGTTGTGAGCGTGAGTGGTCGGTACAGTCGACGTAGGTATTATTGTAAGCCGTACGGCCTGTGGTGATTCTTTACGTCAATTAGTCCCAAGTTTGCGGGTTGGGAAGTGCTGGAGTCATGCCTCATTTTAATGGGTGCGTAGGTGTATAAAAGGGTAGCCCTATGGTAGGGCAAAAACTTGGTAGGGGGTAGGGGGGGTCTGGTTAGGCGTGGGGGTGGGTGAGGGAGGGGAAGAGGAGTGTGAGAGAGTGCTGGTAGAGTGTGGTGCAAGTACCGTTTATGTACTGTATGAGTCTTGTCCTCATTAGAGAACAGGGTCTTATTGTATTCGTTAGGAAGTTGTCAACTTCGTTGCTTTTTTTTTTTTTTTGTGTATTGTGTTACATATTTCGCCTGGGTATACCTTCCGTTTCGTCCACCTCCCCCTCCCAGTCTCCCCAGCTCACATCAAATGCAAGTTTCTTTTGTGGGGATACTATTGCCATTCTTTCATAGATTTTGTATTGAGTGAGTTTGGTTTGGAGTTGGGCTAAGGATGGGCAGGTCTGTGATTTCCAGTGTAGTGCTAGCAAGTTCCTTGCCGCCAGTATAGTAAGAGCTGCCATCCGTTTTTGTGCTAGGGTGAGGTTGGCTGGGAGTAGGAGTAGGAGACACGAGGTTTTCGACAATTGGAATTTAGGGATGTGAAGTTGGTCTAGTGTCGTGGATACGGCGGTCCAAAGTGGTTGGATACTGCCGCAAGACCACCAGAGATGCTCCAGGGTTCCTGTAGTTGCCTTGCATCTCCAGCAAGTATTGGGGTATATGCGGTGAAGTCTCTGTGGGGTCATGTACCAGCGGTAGAGGAGTTTTTTGTGGGCCTCAACGTGCGTGTAGCACTTTGTCCATTTAGAGAGGCCGTTGAGGGCGTGTAGTTAAGCTTGTTTTGGAGAGCTAGAAGTTTTGTTTTTGTGACTGGGTTTGGGTCTCTTTTGTTTGAATGTGTTAGAGTTCGGATTTCTTCCAAGAGATTAGTATACTCGGTCATTCTCTGCTTTTTAGCGTAGCTGGCATGTTTTAGAAAACTGCCTCGTATGACCGCCTTATGTGCCAGCCAGATTTGTTCGATTGCGGAGTCAGCGGTCGTGTTTTCCGCAATATAATTTTGTAGATCTTTCGTTATCTGGGACACTATTGATGGGTCTGCTAAAAGGGATTCATTAAGTCTCCAGGAGCCGGACCCTTTATTGGCAAACGCTTCTTTAATGCTGAGCGTAATGGGAGCATGGTCGGACCACGTCATTACCCCAATTGTCGCTCCTTCTATTTGGGCCATCGATGTGGTGGGGATGAGGAATCTATCTATCCGAGAGTAGCTGTTGTGGGCTGCCGTGTAGCATGTGTAATCTATGTCTGTTGGGTGGAGAATGCGCCATGGGTCTACCATGCGAGCTGCGGTTAGCGTGGAGCATATTTTCGTTGTTAGTGTATTTCTGTGTCTGAGTGTGCAACTCTTGATTTGGGTTGTGGTGGAGGAGTCTAGTCTGCTGTCCAATAGACAATTCGTGTTGCCTCCAATGATCACCTCCCCATGTCTATACATATCCGTTAAAGCTAGGATCATTTGCAAAAACTCGTTTTAATTTTCGTTAGGGCTATACACATTGATCAGAGTATACGGTGCATTATTCAACATACATTGTAAAATTAAATATCGACCTTTTTTGTCACTAATTTTTCTAACTAAAGAGAATGCCACATCTTTGCTAATCACCGTGGAGACTCCTCTTTTCTTAGCTGAGTAACATGTGTGAAAATCGTGAGGATACCACTTTGAGGTGAATTTGGGTCTAGAGCTCCATTTAAAATGGGTCTCTTGAAAAAATGCCACTTGGGCCCCACATTTTTTCGCTTCTTGCAAGGCTAGTCTCCGTTTATTGGGGGAGTTGAGCCCCTTGGCATTTAGGGACATGAGCTTAATCACCATCTATCCAACGTGAAGGGTGCTGTGGCAGGGGTTTGTGTTTCTTAATCAAGTTAGTGGTTATCCTATCTTGGTAGCGTCGGAGGATACCCATAGGATTTGTGTGCCTAGGGGCTCTAGGTGTTTTGCAACCTTGCACATCAATTATGCTGTGCTTGCAGAGTACTCTCAGAGGGGGGGTGGTATGGAGAGGGAAGGGAAAACAAGGGGATAAACTATATACAACATTCTGTAAGTCACGGTTTGGTGACATATGGTTGCTCGAAGCAACCGAGAAGTTGGGCTACTAGAGCCTTGGGGGTGTATCACACAGGGTGTGGTACCTGGATCCCTGTGTGTAGGGGATCAACAATAACTTAGGTTGAGTTTAGTGCCTCCGGGTATCGCTCACCCGTTGCGGCTAGGCCTATGGCCTTCTGTTAAACACTTATTGGGTATCTTAGGGTAAACTACAATAGTAACATAAAATAAAAACAGTGTAAACCTGTATGTTAAGTTCGTTGGAGGAAGTGGCGTGGCGTAAAGTCTGGGTCTTTCAGGTCGGTGACTTGTCCAGGTCCATGCGTTCCTGGGAGGCCCTGTGAACTCGTGACCAGTCTTTGGAGAGCGCCTTAGGCACTTGGGCCGTTGCTTGTTTCTTCCGGGGGCTAGTAGGTAGGAAGGGTATGTTCCATCCTTGAAGCGCCGTTTTGCCGTCTTCCGGAGTCATGATGGGCTTGTCTACGCCGTTTCTTTTAATTAGTAGCTTTGTAGGAAAGCCCCACTTGTAGGGGATATTCGCGTTTCTTAGTGCCTCTGTGATCGGTGCAAAGGCTCGTCGTTTGAGCATGGTCGCCGAGGAGAGATCAGTGAACAGCTTGATATCTTTATACAATTCCGGCCATTTGTTTATGTTCCTGGAAGTCTGCATGATTCTGTCCTTGACAGTGAAATGGTGTACTCTTGTGATCGTATCTCTCGCAGTGTCAGGCGGGAGATGTTTAGGCTTGGGGAGTCTGTGGGTTCTGTCCAGGATCAGGTCAAATTCGGACAGAGACGGGATCAGGGTTTTAAACAGGTCTTTGACGTACCTGGGTAAATCTTGTTGTGATATGGTCTCTGGTATACCCCTTATACGGATATTATTTCGTCTGCTCCTGTCCTCTTGGTCTGCAACCTTTTCTTCCAAGGATTTTAGTTTGCGTTCTAAATCTGTGTAGGCCTCTGCTATTGTATTATGTGCCTCCACCAGTTCTTCTGTCCTGTCTTCCAGGCGGGTAGTACGCTCCCCCATGCTATGGATGTCCGCTTTGATGTCAGCGGTCATCTGTTGGAGGTCAGACTTAAATGAGGTTTGGAGCTCCTGCATGATTAGCCTGATTGAGGCATTTGTTGCTGGACTGCTGTGCTCTCACAGGCATTCTCCTGTGTCAGTGCTGTGAGCAGGCGAGTGCCGTCCGTCGGCGCCATCTTGGATTTTCGGGTCCGCGGGTTGTGATCGTTCTAGGCGAGGATTGAGGGTTTTTTGTTTGAATTTTTTCGTGGCCATCGGGAGCTGGGGTGTTTACCTGTGGATGTAGCAGGTTATTGCTCGTTTCGTAGGGTTATTCACGCTGTTATAGCCGCTTTAATGCCGCGGGCCGGGAGAGCTCCGTTCCTGCACGTCCGCTCACATGCGCTGTCAGGACACGCCCCCCTAAATTCTTTATTTTAAAAGATTTTTTGTTTTATGGGGTGGGGGTACAGAAAAGAAAACTGGAAGTTAGAACTTGTGGTACAGTGTTTGTAGAATGTACATGTGCTGTTTTATGGCAGTCAAACATTACAGATACGTGTACTAGTCCTTCGTCGTTAGTTTCAGAATATATCAGTTGCCAGTAAACACTTATTACCTTCTTAGCGTTCAATCTTATTTAGACTTGGGTTCGGGGTGGGGTACAGAAACAAAAGGTGGGGGGTAGGGTACCTTGTCGTATGCTTGTCTTCTTGTAAATGCTTTATTATTTTTTTGTAAGTTTATATATAGTGTTGTTTTTGTTTAGTTTTTTTTATTTTCATGCATGGATAAGTGCAACTTGGGGTTACAGAATAGAGAAAAAAAGGGGGGGGGTGGCTACATTTCAAACAGAGTACAGTTTCATTTGGTTTCAAGATTAACATTTGCGTTCCTTGAGTTTGCCGTTGTTCGTGTAGGTCTGTATGATGAGAGCTTCAAGGTATGTCTTTCATGGTAGCCTGGGAGTTTGGGTACCAAGCGAATCGCTGGGTATGGCAAGAGATGATGCGTCTATAACAGTACTCTTAGTGTCTAGAGATCTAAAGTGCAGTTGGGTCAGGGAGATGGGAGAGTTTGTGAAGGTGGGGGGGGGTTACGTATCTTCTTGTGTCGCGTTATGCGTGTCTCAGGTGTTTCTCTTGCTAGAGAATTTGTGTTGCGGGGGGTTGAGGGTTTTGGGTGTGGGAGAATGGAGGTGTGGTATTGTATTCCGAGGATAATGGGTGGTAGAGGTTTGCGGCAGGTCAGCGTGAAGTTGAGCCTTTGTCTGAGTGTTGTGTTAGGTTATTGTGCAGTGGGTGTGGCTTTCTGGTTTGCGGGTCTCAGGTCTTTGTGTAGGCTTGTGGTGGATTTTGTCGGTGTGGTGTGGATGTGTGTGTTTATTGTTTCCGGTCTAGTCATCTTTGATGGGCTGGAGTTACCTTGCCTGGCGTGGGTTGAGTGAATGTAACCTGTGTGAGGAGATGGGTTGGTGGTGTGTTTGGATTGGGTTAGTGCCGGACTGTTTCTTGGGGGGTAGAAAATTGAGTGCCGGTTGTGGGGGGTATGACGGAGTGGTGGGTGTGGGATAATAGTAGTAAAGCTGGAGGGTTGTGGGGGGTGTGTAGGGGGTGCTGTAGGTTTGGGTTGGGGCTGGGTGGGGGGTTATTTTTGGTGGAGTATATGGGTGTGTGTGTGTTTCTGTTGGGGTGTGGTCAGGGGGGTTGAGGTGGCGGTCGACTTTATTGTGTCAGGGGTTGGATGTTGGTAGTGGAAACTCGTAGAGCCATGGGTCCCAGATTTTGTTGAAAGTGTTTGTGGAGTCATGTACTATTGCGGATAATTTGTCCATTTTCCTGGTTTCTTCTATTTTGCGTTTCACTGTTTGTAGTGATGGCACTTCTGGTTTGCTCCAGGCTTCCACTATGGCCCTCCTAGTCGTCAGGGCGATTTTAGCTATCTGCTTGTTTTGGCATCTGGGGGTGTTTTCTAGGGGTTTTGAGAGGAGCAATGTCCAGGCGTCTAATGGGATTTTGTTGTGTAGTACTTTGGATGTCAGTTGTGTGATTTG
>OW240923.1:36502938-36514461 GCA_933207985.1 Pelobates cultripes
TTAATTATTCCATGTGAATGGAAAATTGATTTTTCTGTACATTTCACATGGAATAATTAAAAGTCCCTTTTTTCACTTTAACCAAGTCCTGTGAGTGCATCCTCAGTTTTGATTTTTGTGTATATATATATATATATATATATATATATATAAATATAAATAAATAAAATATATTTGGACGTATTGTATGTGTTAGGTGCGCAGCGTGTTTGTGTAAGAGGGGTGCTGTGTGTGAGGGTGTTTTTATCTGCCGTCACATTCAGGGTTTCTAATTTTATTTGTCTGTTAACTCACTGAGGGTTATTTTATATAATATATGTGCTGTATATGTGTGGGAGTGAGGGTGCTGTCTGTCTGAGGGTGTTGTGTGCGTCTGGGGGTGCGCTGTGTGTGTCTGTGGGGTGCTGTGTGTGTCTGGATGCTGTGTGTGTCTGTGGGGGGCTCTGTGTGTCTGGGGGGGGCTGTGTGTGTCTGGGGGCTGTGTGTGTGTGTGGGGCTGTGTGTGTCTGTGGGGGGCTGTGTGTGTCTGAGGGGGGGCTGTTAGGGAAATTATTTTTAAAATATAATTTTTATTTTATTAATAATTATAATATTATTATAATTAATAATAAAAAAAAGTTATGTTTCCCCCCCCCTCCCTTCTTACCTTTAGCCTGGGAGGGGGAGCCTTGAAGGGACCATGCTGCCTTCCCTGGTGGTCCAGTGGTGAGAGTGAACTCTAACCTGCAGGTTAGAGTTCACTCTCGCGAGATCTGAGCGTTGCCGTGGTAACCGCGGCAACGCTCAGAATCCCGCGAGAGGACCGGGGCGGAGCTGCTTGTTAGAGCTCTGCCGGGTACTCTCTCCTCCCTCCCTCACCCAGCCGGCGGCCGCATTTCCCTGCCTCGGGGCCGGTGAGGGAGATCTGTGATCTTCCCACCGGCCCATGGAGGCACACAGCAGGGCCGGCGCTCGGATAGTGCTGGCCCTGCAGGGGCCGGCCGGGGAGATCCCTGCCGGCCTCGGCCCCACGGCCATCGCGCCCCACCGGGCATTTGCCCGGTGTGCCCGATGGCCAGTCCGGGCCTGCCTACCAGTGCCGGGTTTAGGGATTACACAGTTGTGTTGAGGCATTTTTTTTTCTTTTTTCTTTCTAAAAACACCTTAGACACAACTGGGTAATCCCTAAATCCTGGACTGGTAGGCATGCCTTGAGGACTAGTTTGGATCACACTCTAGTTTTGTGACTGTTTGTGTATACATTCGTCATTATAGTAGTCAGAAGACCTAATCACTACCCCATTTCCTTATTGTAGTGTTTAATTACACTTAATTTTGTAAAAACTTTTTTTTTTACTATCCTCTATTCACTTTTTCCAGAATTATTTGTTAAAGTCTGATGCCATTAGCAGTAGAACACAACCTTCTAAGTACAGACCGAGGTCACCCTGTTACCTGATTTTAGGTTACCGCTTACATTGTGCAGTTGGTGGTGTATAGCAGATGTAATAGCAAAGTTTGTGAATTAGGAATTTTATGCTAAATAGGTTGTTATAGGTAGGTGCAAATGTTGTCCCCATCACTGTTCTACAGAATTTATTACCTTTTTTCACGTATTATCAGGACATGGCTGAAGTAAAAATCTGTTTTCTGATCATTGTTTTATAGATGATAGATGACTATATTATTTATATGGAATTAATATGTTTATAAGTTGGTAAATGTTTCTGCATCACCTAAATAACAATGTTTCACGAAATTAATTTACAATCAGCAATAATATACCAATTGCTTAGGAGTTCATATCTATTTTTGAACAAATATAAAATGAAAACAGATGTTATTGAGGGATTATACTCCAGGGATTTGTAAAACCTATAATACATCCAAGTAGACGCCTTGGACACCAGGACCACAGAGGATTAGATCTCGCTTCTGCCAAAAGTTAATTATAACCTGATTTTGTAAAATTTTCTTGTACATATAAAGTTAGAGAACTGGATTCAAAGGTTAATTGAATGGTGATGGAACAGCAAATTTAACGAGGATAAATATAATCACCAAACAATTAACGAGAGTGGAAATGTAAACATTGAAGGATCAACTTATTGAGGTTTGCCTACTCCTCCAGCAGTCGGGTCTGGTTCTTTTAAAGCCAGACTATCTATAACAATTCACCTTAGTCCTCCACAGTTTCCTAGACTAATGTAATGAAATGTGGAGGGGACCTTCATAATAGAAGGGGAGTACAAATGGCAATCCAAATGTGGCACCCATTCATAACAGATTTACGCCCCTGGTGCATACTGATTGTTCACTTGTGTATCCACAAAACATTGTCTAATAGGATTGTTGTGGAGCCTAACAAAAACATGACTGCCGATAGTAATATAATTAGTATAAAAGATTCTGGGACTGATACTTTTTTTAGAAAGGGGAATGGGAATATGCTGGAGAGGGTGTACCCACTCTATAATAAAAGAGGGTAAAAATTAGAAATATGGGAATAGAAGTTGCCTTTAAAAGTGAAGCATCTTCTGTAAGGGTTATTTCGAATTTATACTCTTTGTTTTAGGTTTTAGACATATTCAACTTTTTAATAGAGGTTTGTGCTTTGCACTGATATATCCCCCGAATAGATTTGAGTTGCTCAGTGATCTTAATAAATTCTGTAGATAACTCACTTTACTGCTATTGTTTTGTTTATTTTTTTGCACACATAAATAAGGTGATGTGAATAAATCCTTGAATAATTCTCTTATAAACAAACAATCTCTAATTTGATTTCCTTGTTGGGTGAGATCAATCAGTCCTCTACAGGATCAAACTTTGGATATACAGGAAATTGAAGATGGTAATATCATATCTGAGTTTAACCTCTTAAGGACCAAACTTCTGGAATAAAAGGGAATCATGACATGTCATGTGTCCTTTAGGGGTTAGATATCCCTCCAAACATTACCCAATAAAAGATACACATCTTTTTTACCAATACCTATATTTTTTTTTTTTTTTTTACTGATAATTCACAAGAACATAGAAAAAACAGGCCATCTATAACCTCTTCTGTTCATTCTGTTACAGCTCCACCTTCTTAATTGACATATCTTCACCTACAAAGATGTGAGACCGGCTACACCCCATCTTGTTTTAGTAATTCTAATAATTTGCTACCACTTTTATGGGATTTTAATTGGAACAGTAACAATATATGTTTTTGGCTACTGATGTTTTAATGTAATTTACACAAATATCAAGCATATCTTTGGATTGGAGTCAATAAGGTATTATTTGTTAATGATCTTCTACTCCCAAATATTCAAGCAAATACACTAGTTGATTTTATTGAGTTTGTTCTCAAAAGCAATTCTCTTAATTTCAATGAAAAATTTCATTTACAGACTCAGGGAGCAGCAATGGGGGCCAGTTTTGCGCCAATGTATGCGTGGGTAACTTTGAGGTAACCTATGTGTGGGACAATAACCCATGGAGGTAGAAACTGGTCTTTTATACTAACTTCATCAATTACATATTGATAGTATGGGAGTGGGATATGGAAGACATTAGGAGCTTTTGGCTGTCTTTTACTTTTAGTTGAGTTTTTGAATTTATTTTTGAGTGGAGAGAAGGGAAAGATCACCAGATCTTACCAGACACCTGTTGATATCACCAGCTATTTGCATTTTAATACTGGTGATACACGAAAAATTAGAATATCGTGCAAAAGTTTATTTATTTCAGTAATGCAACGTAAAAGGGGAAACTAATATATGAGGCGCATTACATGCAAAGCAAGATAGTTCAAGTTATGATTTGTCATAAGTGCGATGATTATGACTTACAGCTCATGAAGCCACATGTAAACATAGTGTACTTACAATGTAATTCTAGTTCATTATACAGTCACCCCACAGGATTACATGTAAAACCTCCTTTGTGGTGTGTGTGTTGTTCTGTCCCTGTGGATTATAGTATGTTGGACATACCACAAGAGCACTTAAAAGATTTATGGGGCATCTATTAAAAATGGTGCAATACACTGGTTGCTTTTTATTTCCAGAAACATTGCTTTGGTGACCTAGGGGGACTTAACAGTAAGTGGGCTATATTGAATACCACTAAATTCTGATAGGCACGTCAGAATTTACAGTTTAAAAAAATCAGAACTCTACTGCATTTATCTATTAGACACTTCATTCCATTGGGAATTGAATTAAATAATGATTTTATAAGTATGTAGATTCATAATTGTATTTAAGAATAATTTAGGTAATGTAATTACTTTGAGGTACAACTGTGCTCTGCTCAGAACATAAATCGGTTTAAATAAGAAGCCATTGTTAGTTTAATTGATTGTTCATGTATTTTTATTCTCTTATGTATTTAAGTTTGAATTAGCACACTTTTGTTAATTGTTTAATGCTAGATCAGGTAATTGTATATAAACACAATTGGTTACTTTTGCCTTTGAAAGAAACATGGTAATGTGCTTAACTAATTAAGGTTGTTTAACTGCCTGGTTCTATATAGCTGGATTGTTCTTCAATGCATTTCAGTCTTGATAAAGTCCCCTGTTACAAAACGTGTAGACACAGACACTAAAGTGTCAAGCAAATCGAATAAAAAAGAATTTTTTGGAAAAGGGGTATGAAGAAGAGAAATTGCAAAGGGTTTTGGAAGAAGTCGGTTCCGTTCTTAGAAGAAATCTCCTGACTTATCAACAGAAAAAGAGAGAAAAATGGAATGATAACGATATCCCCTTCATTTGTAGATATAATGGTAACAATAGGAAAGTACATAACATCATAACAAAATATTGGCACATCCTATGAGATGACCCAACTCTTAAAGCCATTCTCCCAATGAAACCAAAAATTATTTATAGGGGAGCAAGCAATTTAAAAAGAACACTCACACAAAGCAGTCTAAGAAATATAACCCCTCGTGAAAGTTGTTTAACACAGAGCAAAGGGTTTTTTGGTTGTGGATCATGCTTGGCATGTAGAGGAACAAAAAGTAAGAAAAGACATATAGTAGACCTAGAACCATTTATTAACACGAAATTTGAAATTAAAGATCACCTTTCATGTTACTCTAAAAGAGTAATATATCTCCTAAAATGTTTGTGCAATCTGTTATATATAGGAAGAACTATCCGTTGCCTCCGTATTAGAATAGCGGAACATGTGAGAAACATCAAAAAGGGGCTAGAATCTCATAGCGTCTCCAATCATTTGAAGTCAGTTCACAACCAAGACCCAGAGGGCCTTCTCTTTTGTGCAATCAAACTTGTTAAAAAGGACTGGAGAGGAGGCAATTATATGAGAAAAATTGGAATAGAAGAGATGAAGTGTACATTTAATTTTAATACATTAATCCCCCATGGTTAGAATCAAGATTTCGAGCTGTGCCATTTTATTAATTAATTTTGTGATAAGTTTTATAGAAAAAATGTTATACATATTTCTTCTCTTATATATTTTATAGGAGGTAATAAAACAATATATTTCATTTTATAGGAGGTTATTGAATTACATATTTTATTTGCAAATTACATATCTTCTCTAGAAGAGAATACACTGATTTTATTCATTTATTTTAAGTACATTTTTAAGGTATTTTACATTTATTAAATGTATGTAAAATTAAAGAGATAAAACTAATATTAAGCCTTATATAAATTCTTCAGCCAAGAAGTTATTTCACTCCTCCCTTGGATAAATTACATCATAATTATCCCTTTTTTATTATAAAGGATGAATCCTATTTGTGTACTATATAATTTTTATCATAGAAGATTAACCTATTTATGCATTATATCACTTGATTGAGGATTGATTATGCATTATATTAATTATGCATTGTATTGTTTGGTAAAGAATAAAACCTGGAAGTGTTCGGGAGGTGGAACGCAAGTTGCGTTCCACTAATTGAAGTTGTCGAAATCCGGAAGTGAAAGAAAGATAGATGCGAGACCGGAAATGACGCATGCATGATGGTGGAACGCACATTGCGTTCCATCTCCGAACAGCCGGAACCCAGAAGTAAACGCCAGAGAACGAAAAACGGAAGCGGAAGGTTAATGGTGGAACGCATATTGTGTTCCACTTATACACAACCGGAACCCGGAAGTAAAGTGAAAAAGCGGGAATTTGAGACCTGGGGACCATTTAAAAAGCCAAAAAGGAAGACAAACACAAGTAACCAACTGAGGAAGCCCATTTAAGGGCGAAACGTGTTTTGGGACATTTTTTGGACATTTATCTGGACATTTGTATCCGGTATTTATACTTATTTTATATTCAAATTTTTTATTTTATATATATATATATATATATTTTTTTAATATTTATGTATTAGGGATTACCAATAAAGGCATATTATTGATAAGTCCTTGGCTGTGGCACCCTATATATATCCATTCAATATTGGGAGCACTGGAAGACCATTTCTGTTGAAAAAGATTGAAGAATCCAGGTTCCCCAACTGAATTGAGAGGAAAAGAAAGGATTGGTCATCCTGGAATAGTCCACAAGCATTTACCATCTGAGTCATTTGCGGTTTATAACTCTAGGCTTATATCTTCTGAACGTGTATACAAGAAGCTCCACCTTATGTATGTATGTTTTCTATGTATCTTGTAGAGGTGGTTTAGGGGATACCACTCAAGGTGTTTGAGCTTCACTGTTAAACTCCACATTGTGCACTTTTTGATTTGTGAAAGACACTAAAGTCACTTTTATTCCTGCAAAGACCCATAGAAACTGGCTGGCAGGAGTTACTGCTACAGTTGTGCATTATTACCAGAAAACAATTATTGCAATCAGCACTTTATCTAACTAAGCTCTTTAAATGGTTGGCCCTGCTACTGCTACTTTGAACATAACGTGTTCTGGGACTTTCCGCTATGATTTTGGAACTTTGCCTGAAGGATTATTTTTGACGCACATGTAGAGACTTGCACAAACCACCTAACTGGCTCCAGTAATAAAATGTGTTGGAGTGCTGGTGGATGGACTCTCAACTCTGGTGACTTGTTAACTTTTGGATTTTTAATGAAGTGCACATTGGTTTAATTTTATCTTCTGTTTAGGTGCTTGAGTGAGGTTACTGTCTTTAAGGACTATCAATCTTTATTTGGGTCTGTTTAACATGTGTTATGTAGCTGAGAGCTGATTTCCCACAGCCTATTTCTGCTGGTATCCTAGAACAAGTAGTAAATCCAATAGGGTAACAAGCACAATCAGCAAGACAATCCAGTAATATCCCATCACCTTTCCCAATAACTGGACTAGACACAGTATCAGGAGTAGAACTGACCTTTAATCACACAACCCCTGCTTTTATGTGGTTCTCCCATGCAATAATTACTACAGTAACCAATCAAATAGACGTTACCTCCCACACATCTTCTCTCAGCTTAACAGATAACACAATTAAAATGTACAAATTTTTCCCCAATTCTTGGATGTACCCCAAATATAATAGGTACACCCCTAAATGGTATCCCCTGGTAGCCCTGATCTGGTTGAGCAACATATTCTAAAATCACCCAGATTAGACCAGCGATTCGGGAGTTATGTGGAAGATTTGACCGACCGCACAGGCAAAGTAGCCGAAAACAGTTCCATAAGTTTTGGCCTTGCAGTCGGTCTCTGTTCATGCATTAAAAGTCCCGAAAATATGTGCCATCCAGGGTTGAGCTGGCATTCGGATGCATCCCCTGGTTCGTGGGATTCATCCTACCAAAGGGCGGGCTGTTCGGGAGTTTTAATCTGTAGTTTCTGGAGCCATGGAGGTCTTAGCGGTGTTCGGGTAGTCGAGTGTCCGATTTGAGTTCCAGACACTCAACGAGCAAACACCACTGTGTGTTAAGATGGCCGCCGCCACGTGTTTGGTTGCCGAAATGGTGGCCACCCAGGGATTACAGCAAAGCGTTCATGCTTGTTAACCAGGGGAATGTAATGGACGAACAGGGAGGTTAATTTCAGTCAAACTTCACATCAGGGTGGTCCGGTTGTTCGGTACTTTTGTTCGGATGGTGAATGCAGCTGTTCAATGTAGATTTGTATGGCTTTTTACTGAACAACCAGACGAATGCTATTAAGGTATCATATATTCACAGGAAAGTCTCTAAGTTCATACGGAAACCTTTTGTTCAAATAAAAAATATTTGGACAGCGTGTTGGACAGCCAGAGGGGTTCTGCTACATGTTATAACTTTATTTTATTGTAACACTAATGAATTGTCAGTTTTCTTTATAATATATTAATGTTATCTTCTAATGTGCTTTTAATCTTAATCCAGCTTTATAAGCACTGTGCCTTCTAAATTTAATTTGTGCATGCATACTTTCTCTATTAGCAGATAATTGCCAGGCAATGTTTTGGAGTAAGTAGAGCAGCCAAACAGCCATGAATATGACCGCACATGGACAACATAGTAACAGGAGTTTGCTGCGTACAATTTTCTCTTATGACCCTTGCTATAGTTTTTGTGAATTTGTCTTAATTGAGCTAAACACGGCCCGTTAATTCCCGTATCGACTTTTGTTCCTCTTTGTCAACAGATTTGTCACAATTATTTGTACATCTAATCTACCTGTTCTGTAATGCTATGGATCACTTTATTATGGCACTTTATTAAAAAAACTAAACAAAAAAAACTTGACTGCCATGATTTTGAGATCAATGGTGTCCAACTTGTTCAGAATTAATATTAATCATTTGGAATTGTAAATGCTTCATGACCAGTGAGGCTACATAGGAGTTGGGTTGCCGATGATGGGAGATCCAAGTTTTCTCTAGTTGTTCCCAGATGATTTGACAAAAAGCTATGGGTCAGCACTAGAGTTGAGCAAACCCGGACTGTAAAGTTAAGGTTCGTATTGAACATTGTTTTTTTTGGACCCCGGACCCGAACACGGACATATCTCTGTATGTTCGGGTTGGAGTTCGGTGTTCGCCAATTTAATGGCGCATTTTGAAAGGCTGCAGGGCAGCCAATCAACAAAAGTTTGACTTGTGTGCCCTTAGAAGCCATCACAGCCATGCCTACTAATGGCATGGCTGTGATTGGCCAGTGCAGCATGTGACCCAGCCTCTATATATAAGCTGGAGTCACGTAGTGCCGCACATCACATGAGCTCTTATTAGTGTAGGGAGAGGATGCTGCAGTTGTTAGGGACAGATTAGGAAAGAATTCTGGTGTCGAACCTGCAAACTATAGCGATTATTCTTGGGGGTGCTATAATACTACATTTTTGTACCCTGCCCTGAGCAGAGTGCCACAGAGGGCAGTGCACTTGCAACTGCATGTGTGCCAGGCACATTACTTTAATCCTGTTCTGGTAGCTCAGTGGGCAACATCTAGACATTTTTAAATACTGCTATTTTTTTGGTGCTAAATAGTACATTTGCGTACTGCATTTCTTGCAGTCCAATAAAACCCTTAAATACTACTGTTAGATTGTTGGTTTAAAAAAACCAAAAAACTTTTTGGTGCTAAATATTTAAATTTGCGGCCTGCGGTGCACTTCATATCTGAGAGTCAAATAGAATCGTCAAATACTGTGCTTATAATGCAGTTTTAAAAATTCACATTTTTTTGGGTGCTAAATAGTACATTTGGTGCCGGCACTTCATATCTGAGAGTCAAATAGAACCATCAAATACTGTGCTTACATTGCAGTTTTAAAAATTCTAATTCTTTAGGTGCTAAAAAGTAAATTTGGTGCCTGTGCTTCATAACTGAGAGTCAAATAGAACCGTCAAATACTGTTTTACAGCGCAGTTTGAAACATTAAATTTCTTTTGCTGCTAAATAGCACATTTGCGGCCTGAGGTGCACTTCATACCTGAATAGAGCCGTCAAATACTGTGGTTATAGCGCATTTTTAAACATTCAAATTGTTTTGGTGCTAAATAGTAAATTTGGTGTGTGCACTTCATATCTGAGAGTCAAATAGAACCGTCAAATACTGCTGTGACATAGCAGTTTTAAACATTCAAGTTTTTTTGCTGCTAAATAGTACATTTGCAGTCAGCGGTGCACTTCATATCTGAGTGAAATAGAACCGTCAAATACTGTGCTTACATTGCAGTTTTAAAAATTCAAATTCTTTAGGTGCTAAATAATACATTTGGTGTGTGCACTTATATCTGAGAGTCAAATAAAACCTTCAAATACTGCTGTCGCATAGCGGTTTTAAAAATTCTAATTGTTTTGGTGCTAAATACTACATTTGGTGTGTGCACTTCATATCTGAGAGTCAAATAGAACTGTCGAATACTGTGGTTACATCGCACTTTCAAAAATTCAAATTTATTTGGTGCTAAATAGTACATTTGCAGCCTGCGGTGCATTTCTTGCAGTCCGATAATCTAAAAAAAAAAAATTGACTATTGGCGGTTACATTGTCGCCTTACATAAAACATCTGTTAGTTTGGTGGGTGAACGCAAAGAATGAGGAGTGTCAAATAAGGGACGTGGCCCTGGTCGTGGTGCTGCTGGTGTTGGTGGAGCTCCTGTTGCAAGGAGAGGATGTGGTCGATCTGTGCCAGCTACACGCACAAGTGAAACACCGTCCTCAGGTGTGAGTACGCAACAGAACCTTCAGCGTTATATGGTAGGCCCGAATGCTGCTCTACGAATGGTGAGGCCAGAACAAGTACAGGCGATAGTAGATTGGATGGCTGACAGTGCCTCCAGTTCCTTCACATTGTCTCCCACCCGGTCCCCTGCTGAAAGCTCAGAGTTGACACCTGCAGCCCATGGCTATCTGTCTTTCACCTCACCCCCTTGCAAATCAGCCAAGAAGTCTGAGCCACAAGTCATGCAGCAGTCTCTTATGCTTTTTGATGACTCTGCTGGCGTGGTTTCCGTGGGCCATCCACTTAGCCCTGCCCCAGAAGTGGAAGAGATTGAGTGCACTGATGCACAACCATTTATGTGTCAGGATGTGGACATGCAAGGACCACCGCAGCACGTCTCTGACGAAACACAGGTGCCAACTACTGTGGCTTTCTGCAGTGTGCAGACCGGCAAGGAGGGCAGGGTTGAGGAATGGGTGGAAGATGATGTGGAGGCTGATGAGGTCCTAGACCCCACATGGAATCAAGGTCATGCGAGTGACGTGTCCAGTTTGGAGGAAGAGGCGGTGGTTGCACAGAAGCACCAGCACAGCATAAGAGGGAGCAGGGTGCAAAAGCGGAGCGACCGTCCCCTAGATGGTGCCCCTGGTACTGCCCACTGCACCAAGGGACCGAGCACACCAAAGCCAGCTCCTTGGCGTGGCAGTTCTTCAGACAATGTGCTGACGACAAGACATGAGTGGTTTGCACGCTGTGCAATCAGAGCCTAAAACGAGGCATTAACGTGCTAAACCTGAGCACAACCTGCATGACCAGGCATCTACATGCAAAGCATGAGCTGCAGTGGAGTAAGCACCTCAAAAATCAAGAAAGGTCTCAGGCTCCTCCTGCTTCCTCCTCTACTGCTGTCTCAGCCTCTTCCTCCACCTCTGGAGTCACAGTGGCACCTGC
>OW240923.1:36514561-36542769 GCA_933207985.1 Pelobates cultripes
AGTGGCCAACCAAGTGAGTTCCCCAGCAATACCATGATCGTATGGATGATGAGTGGAATTTGTTGATGATATGACATGTGCTTAGTTGTCTGAGTAACAACGGATTGATGACCCTGACCATGATTTACCCCATGCCACAGCAGCTGCTTTTAGCGGGGAAAGGATTGCCCATTTATGCCATGTAAGTGCCAGTTTGTAGGGTAGATGGTAGCCGTTTACTGTGTTGATGATATTGGTCTTACTTAACGAAGCTTCAACCCATGCTTGAGTGATAGCTGTAAAGGTAGATCAATGGTGTGTATAGTAAGGAAACTCCTCGGAGGGTATGAGGGAGTTGACACTTGGGGTAGCGAAGGTGTGTGGTGCCAATAAGTCTATGGTTAGTCTTTGTTTAAGGGAAGATTCCCTTGTGACAATACCAATGTGTTTGTGTTTGGTGCCATGCTGTAAATGGTGGAGATTGGAAAACCCAAGTAAAAACCCCTCTGCAAATCTTGGCTATGTGTGTGTTTACAGCCGACGGTTCTGTTGTGCTGACTGTAAGTGAGGGCATGCTATATTCCTTGAGGGTTTATTTATGATACATGTATGAAGCTCCCGAGCCTTAGTAAATCTACTACAAGTCTGGAAGGATGATGAGTCAGTAGTGCTGAAAATGCATTGGTGTGTACATTTGGTGAGTACGTTATTTGTAAGTTGTATTGGGACACATGGGTTGTCATGTGCCCTGAATGATTTGAACATATATGCAACAGTCTATATGCAATGCAACTACTAATACCAATTGTCTCTGGTAGTTCAGAGGTGCTGGTACCTGGAGCCTGAGAGCGCTCGTCCGTTTGTTTGGGAGAAAATCCCTTCTGTATGGGTACCTGCACAAATAAGCATCTCTACATATTCCAAATGCCAACACAACCAAGGGATGGTCAGTTCCCGATTTACCTAGAATCCATGGGTCTGACCATCATAGATACATCATCATACATATATATGCCTTGTTTCCCCAATGTGCCGGGATCATATGTGCGGGGTTAATGTCTTGCACCAAGAATTGATTGTACCAGGTAACAGAGTTTCGGGTGGTGCTGGTTGTACAGTAGCGTGAGGCCCAGCCTTGTGAGGGCTGTGACCGACTCGAGATTGCCAGTCTGTCGTAAATTTTTTGGCTCATGAGTTTATGAGTGAGGCTAGCATGGCCTGGGTGTCACCTGAGTTGGTGTTGCTGGGCCTTCCCCTGCCTCCGTGTTGTCCGTTGATGTATGGAGGAGTTTGAACAACTCTGCTTTCCTTGCTGTGGCAGGGTAGGGGATTTGTCGCCTCCTTAGGTCGGAGCCACATCTCCTCTGCTTGAAGGTGTATCACTTCTAGCCGGGGTGCCAGGAAGAAGTGATTCTTATCCATCTTTTTGAGAAATACTTAAATAACAATAAAGATTGCAATTATTATTTGTACCCAGGGGTCTTGTACTGGCTTGCTAGCTAAGCCGTAAGGCGAAACAATTAGGCTTGGTGTTTTTTGGTGACTGGTGAGGCCCTGCTAGTTGCCAAGTGGCTTGAGAGGCTCTATCTATGCTTGGCGCGAGGGGATTTTGTGTGGCCACCGAACGTTGTGGCAGGATGTTGGCCTCTCGGTGACAGTAACCAGAAAATAGGAAGGGGAGTGACAGGTGAGGCCCTCTCTATGATACAATGCGAGGCGGCTAGCTCACGAGTGGCCCGAGGGGTGTATGCCTCCGAGTGTGAGGCGGGGTGTTGGCCTCGCGGGACCCCTAACCGAAGCATAATGCAGAGAAAAAAGGGGGTAATACCTATTGGGCCATTGAACCCTAATTGCCAGTACACTATTACTATTCCAGGGAAGGTAAGAGATGGATAACTACGTGAGCAGGTGGTATGGTATTGAACCTGACAATCCGTATAGGTTTTTTAGTAGTAACTGTAACCTGAATGGATAAAATCGTATGGCATAAGGAAATATGGCATAGACCAAGCTTATCTTAAAACATACAGTATATGTGAAAGTAAAGTGCCGTGATATGTAAATATTAAACATCATATCCATACTGGTTAAATATGTATCAATCTTAACCCATTAAGTGCCGTATGTATGTGAACTATATTACCAGTTACGTATATACAGATGCGTGTGCTACTCTGTAATAATAGGTGTATTTATAACAGATGTTGATATACTGCTTGCTATGTGAATTGTTGTATGCCTTATTGAATGTTCAGTGAACATGGTGTTGCAAAATGCAAGTGCACTGGAGATCTGCCGAGTGCCCTATAGGTGGCAGTGTAGTTGATACTGATTGGTATGTGAAATGTTGTTTGTCTGTTGACCTATAGGGGTCAGTGTTTTGGTGTTTGTAAAACCCCATGAAAAACCCCATGAAAATTGTCAATGTACTTGACAGACCTGTAGGTGGCAGTGTTGATAGAACCACTGTTAGTCTTGATGTGAAATGTAAATTATTGTGAATTAAACCTGAAGTTGAGCCCGTGTTAGAGTTTAATTTATGGTTTATGGTTATGTTTAAAACAATCTTATGTGTAATTTATATTGGCTGGTAATTGTATATGACATGTGAAGACAGTTTTGCTGTTGACCAGTAGGGGTCAGAAATGCTGATTGTAGGGTAAAATACCCTTTAACCCCTGAAGGATACATGACATGTGTGACATATCATGATTCCCTTTTATTCCAGAGTTCGGTCCTTAAGGGGTTAATCCAAATGCAAGGTTAACGTGAGATTTTGAGAGAGACCTGTAGGAGTCAGTGTGGTTTATGTGAAACATTGTTCGTGAGCTATTCCCCAGCATTATAGTTGTATGACAGGGAAACAAACAGTGCCTGTTTGACAATATACAATAAGTGAACATAATAGCTTAATAACAGTCATTGTAATAAACCAAAGTTCTGTTCGTGGGTTGTAAACACACCAAACGTGGGTGAAGTACAATAGTAAATGCATGAACTAGTTCCCGTTTGGTAGAAAATTGCACGAACCGTGAGCCTGGTATGTCAGGGAAACAAAACGAAACGAGCAGTGAGATTCGAAATGCACGCACAGAATTGCCTAGTATGTTTAGGCAATTGAAACAGAATGTGTTCCCGTTTGGAAGTATGCTAATGCTCGAAATGAGCCAGTGACAGATATAAACAAGTGAATTTAAACGAATGATATGCATGAACATGCAATGGTTTTAGGACAGATTTAGACAAAATGCAGCCGTAAAGTGAGGACCTGACCCATGCATGGTGCCGTGGGACTGATGCCTGGCGTAACGGGTAGGTTGACTTACGGTTTGTGAGTCACTTGGACACCATCCACAGCGATAGATTGAAGAAAGAATGTGGAAGGCCGGAAAAGCCTGTGTCTGAATTCCTGACACAGCTCAGCTTAGAAAACCTCATGGAGTTATCAGGTAAAATGGCGTCTGGACCCGGAAGTGGAAATCATTCTGATGCTGACCTCAAGCGATATGAGTCAGGTAAGGGGTGTCCCTTATATAGGGTAGTGAATTAATTTAAGCCCCTCCCACAAATACAGGCCAAACGGCCTTAAAACATATATATATTTAATAAATAAATAGCTTGGCACTCCTTACCCGGTTATGAATATATCTGCCTGGGTGCCATCCACAGTGCGTCCAATATATAAACAAAGAAGGATCCAAGATGCACTCGCAGGACTTTGCCAAAAATAATGTGATTTATTTAAGTAATGTGCATACAGCAAACAAAAACCGACGTTTCGACCCCTGCGGGTTCAAAAAGACCCGCAGGGGTCGAAACGTCGGTTTTTGTTTGCTGTATGCACATTACTTAAATAAATCACATTATTTTTGGCAAAGTCCTGCGAGTGCATCCTGGATCCTTCTTTGTTTATATATATATATATATATATATATATATATATATATATACACACACACACACAATATACTAATATATATTAAATATGCTTTATAGTAAATTCATTTTCATTTTCATTTTACATATTCAGTGTGGGGATTCTCATAGTGAGGTTCCATTGAGAATAAATTGAGATGCCCTATTTTTTGAGAAAAACCCTGGTTCCTTAAAAAAAAAAAAAAAAAGATTTCCCAATGTATTCATCTTACCCCCTGATTTGGACTGGTTTAAAAAGAACAAGTTGAACTACGGTGTATCAGCATATCTTGTCAAAGATTCCAAGTCAGTTTCCAAGTAGATGTAGCTGCTACTATTCGTATGGTGTGGAGCAGATTTATTATCAAGTTGTGGCTGCCTATTCCATTGTGGATACGAGCATCCATACTCATATCACAGGAACTGTGGACCCTTTGTGGGTTGAATTTAGCCCTTACATTGGAGAGCCGGCTTTCATCTGGAGTATTATTAAGTGCAGTTTGTCTGTATTGTTTCGATCATTGCTTGGATTCCTTATACCAGACTAGATTACTATACCAAGGGGTTCTATACCAAGTACAGCATGCTGCACTTTGGTACACGGACGCTGTATGGTTTCACGTGCCTTCTCTCCCTTAATTTTAAACTGCTCGTTGAATTGTTTATTTCCCTGATAAATCACATGCATTTAAATATCTGTACATGCTTATAATGACTTCTTGTCTAATAAATATTTGTAATTCTCTGTGCTCTGTTACCGTTTACCGCTTGTTCTTAGAGGCCAAGCAGGAAACTCTGTGAGTCATAATCTTTGGCTTTTTTCATTCTAATTGTAGATTATGCTAGCTTTAGTGTACCTATAATCTTAATTTTATTAATGACAGGAGGTGAATATTTGCTTAAGTCTCTCTTTACTAGAACTCCACAGCAGCACAGAAAAACAAAAAAAATCTGAAAAAAGTTAGGTGTTATAAGACTCCCCATACATCATTTCCTCTTTCAAGCTGTGACAAAACAGAACAAAAGGCAGCAAATATAATGGGGAAGAAACGAAGTCCTAGATACAATGAAAACAATGTCCACCATCCAAGAAGAACTACCAAACCAGATAGCATTGATGGACTGTAAACTGAAACGAGAGAAAAAACAGAATCGAACAGGTTGGTTAGCCAAGGAAATGTACTCTGAACAAACATGTAGGTACCAAATGTAGTAACCAAAATACCTTAATATGTAGATATCCCAACCCTACATATGAAAAACAGACATAAGAACAAGTGACAGGTAGCAGAGACAACAAGCAGAGTTGCATACATACCCGATTAATTCAAACTATTAAAATTAAACAAGGCAGGGATAAGAATGGGCAGGAAATACTTGCCTCCTGTCATTAATAAAATTAAGATTATAGGTACACTAATGCTAGCATAATCTACAATTTTAGAACATGACAGGAGGCTTCGTATTTGCTGTTTTAACGCTCAGTCAATAAATCCAACGCTGTTTGTTTCGCTGGTACCTATTCCGGGAGATACTAGAGAAATCCTAAATATACTTCCAACTGCAAGAAATGACAGTAGACGGATCAATGAAGATGCCAGCTGTCGAGGCACCCCAAAACACCATCTGCTGTTAGATCCCTTGTACGTAGGGTTGCGACCGGCTTCCTAGCAACTGGTCCATGAGCTGCCAAGTTGACCTATTAGCCATTTTCCTGTAAGTGTAAAATGCCGAAGGTCATTTGCGGACTTAGGGCCGCGAGAAGATACTGCCACCAGGTCTCGACTCTTGATGTGGAAGATGGCTCCTCCAATCGTGCCAGGGTCACCCAATGATGTGACCTTGCAGTCAAATCTCCAACCTCAAGTAATGCATCTAAGTCTACCACCAATACCGTAACAGAACCGAGTAGGGTCTTTTCGTTCCCTCAGGACCCAGCCGTGAGTGGTCTCATCCGAGAATTAATTTATTATGCAGGCTAGAGTGCGGTCAAAACTGGCCGTATCCTAAGAGATTCAAGTACTCCTAATGGATTGTGTAACCCGTGACTGCGGTAGAGAAGGAACTCCCAAAAGACGTCCATTCAGGGTACCAAACCGAACTTGTGTAGTGAAACGGTGGTCGACTACTCTGGGGAACTGTGAATCCCGGAAATATCCAAAAGGAGGGAAACGTGTACAGGGGTTGAGATTTCCATCCAGATATATCATCGTCAAGAGTGATAAGTGGTTGGATCCAATGGTAATTGGGACCTGTATAATTAAGAAGAAGCCTCACATGTTGTAGTGAGAGAGTGAAATAATCTGATTACTCGTTTGTACGATCCTGTTCCATGCCCGACCTGTCAAAATTCGTGTAGGAGCTCCTGGTCTGCACGCCATATACAAGATAGGGTATAATATAGTGAGACCTTTAGGTCCCTGTACCCCTGACTGTCCGGGCACGTATCCCCAAGAGTAGGCCATAGGCCAAGGGACCCAGAAATGTGAATTCGAGAACCGAAGTCAAGGCATCCCTATATAGGAATACCTCCCTTCTTAGCCTGGAGTCCCACGAACTCATAGCGTACACGCAGGCTAGACGTAAAGTCCCTTCACTCACAACAGGTGACTCCAGAGAGCAGATATAGTGAAAAAACAAGGATCTAGTTTCAGCCGTCCGCAGCAGGGGTTGTCCAGTTTGAGAATGCCGGCAGCCATAACCGAGCCTGCTACACCTCCTGGGCAGTACTCCAGCGGCAGGTTGCGTCTCGACTTGTGACGTCTGTGTAGGAGCCAGGGACACACCGGGTTCCCCCATAGAGTCCAAGTAGGTCTCCTAGATGGTAGTTGAATAGGTGGGTTAGCGAGAGCCCAAAACCAAGACGGTTCCCGTGAGGAATTCAGAGTATAGAAGAAGAGCCCTCCATAGCCGAATTATGTTCTCCCGATATGTTCTCAGAGGAGTAGAGGCAGCCCTGTCATCTTATCCCAAGATTATTAATGACCAGGGAACACAGGTCGACAAAGGATTCCGGTATTTCCATGCGTACGACGTACCTGCAGACTGGGCTGTAGGCCTTCCCCAGTCTTGTTACCCGAGCAAGGCCGTGCACGTTTGCTCTATGAAGGCCTCAGGATCTCATGTCACCTTGACATGGGAAAAACTATCTGCGCAGTTTGTTCGCAATGGTCTACATAACCTAAACATAGTGCGATTACTTATTTGATATAGCGCAGATTATATCAAAACCTGCACTCTTGTAATAACTGAGGCTCCTCCGTTAGCCGTACCATCTCCAGGAGTACATCCAATTGGAATGGTATAGGGTCACCAACAAAATGGCCCAATCCTGGGAGCTAAACCCAAGATAGTCTGTTCAAACAGCCCCTATACTGTCCCATAAAGTCTCCAGGGGTGTGTTTAAAAAAGCGTGGAATCTCCCCCAGTAATACCTCTGTGAGTATATCTCGCGTGGGATACAGAAGATCCATTATAGGAGGTGAAATAGAGGAATCCAGTCTAAACATGTATACCCTGCACTATCAGGCAGCCCTCTATAACGAAAACGGAAGCACGGTCGTTAACTCTAATGGAGGGAAATAGATACCGGATATGCAGCTAAAGGATAGTTGCTAAAGATAAGGGGTTACCGTGATCTCCTGTTGGTGTCTGAGCACTGGTCCCTGTATGTGCATCAGAACGAAACTCTCCGTGGAGATGAGCCACCGCCGGGCTGGAGCAAACCGTGGCTGCCCGCCCGGGGATCTTAGGAGAAGCCATGCCCTCAGGGCATGAGGTTTAGGGACTTCACCCTTGCAATCATATTTAAGTGCATGTATACCGGTGTCACCTCAGTGCATATGGCAGCCGTGTCAATAGTGGGTACTGGGCTTTCCTCAGTAATATTCCCCCAGGCCTGTGGCCAAAAGGGGTTTCGGGTACAGCCAGAGCAGATCAATCCAATGGGCACAGACCTAGCAGGCCGATAAATGGGGCACAGACAGAGCAGGCCAGACAAAGGGCACAGACAAAGCGCCCCCTCCTCCACCCGGTCGGACACACGCGGTCTGGAGCTGGAGACAGCCGTGGCAAACGGCCACATGTGGGAGAAAATCCGGCTGTCGGGTACTCGTGTTCTATAGTTTAGGTTACTATTTTTAGAAGATTATACTTGATTTACAGTGCTACGGAATTTGTAAGCGCTATATAAATAATAAAATAATAATTGTGCTGAGTACTATTAAATTCATTTATGATTAGCAATGCAATAAGCAGTATATATAAAAAAATAATACAAAAAAAGTAAAATGTAAACGCACCAATTTCAAGCTTGCCCATATTTAAATTACTAGTAAATTGAGTTTTAGTTTCTTTCTGGACATGATAAAATAAGAAATGATTCTTGTTAGACAGTCCTGACAATATAATATCATACACAATAACCCAACAATTACATTGTTTTGCCACGATGCCTAGTAATTAAGAGCTGTAGCTGAAAGTATATTCTGTAAGTACAATACATAGTTATGTAAGCTCCTGCAAAATAAACAAAACCACATGCATTTGTGGTTAGATTTTCTGCCTTCAAATATTAACCCCTAATAACAGCATATACCATCTTGATGTATTTAAAAGGCACAAAGTGCCTAATACATTATAGGGCTGTCAACATGCAACTAGTTTCACATTAAGGTGTCATTGCATAAATTGTCTGCAAGGTGATTTGTTGTTCATGAAAATATTATCATCAAGTCTGTAATTATACTAATCCACCCATTAAATTGCAGCTTTGGTAGATAGGATATAATCAGCGGTATTAAAAGCACTGTCTCTGTACTTCTTGTAGACACAGGAAGGAGTTTTGTACTAAACAAATATATAATTTTTTTAGTTCAATATGCTAAAGTTTGGCTGTTTTCTGCCCTGTTTTAGTTTGTTGGTTCTTCGTAAGGTAAAAGAGTAATCCAGACGTGGACCACTTGCTCACTGTGCCTAGAGGGGTATTGTCATGGGTGGCGGTCTGACGACCGGGACCCCTGTATGCCTGATGATGGTAGGAGTCACAGCGTGGAAATGAACTATCAGGGTCTGGTGCACGGTAACCACATGCCCCCTGGTGTTAAGCACCAAGGTTAGTGTGGCCACATACCAGGGTCCTGATGCAACTTCTGTGGATCCCTGGAGCTTGATATTATGCAGATATGTATCCAGCACTAGAAACAAGGCAAGGCTTGATATTTTTTTAAATAATATATATTTAAAAAATGTATCCAAATATATTAGAAATCAGGTATTTATTTGTCAGGCTGCTGTCAACACCAGAGGAGTGATTACCTTCAAATAATTACACTGCTTATTCAGGTCACTGGGTGCAAATAAAAAGGCATGTGACTACATGTATTAGAAAAAAAAATAAAAAAAAATTATATATATATATATATATATATATATATATTTATTTATTTTTACTTTTCATGCACCATTTTTGTTGTCTGTTATTGTTAGTGTAATTGTGCTATACTCTGCACGTTTGGTATTTTTACACAGACTTGGCATTTTATTTCAAATTGTGAATTTGTGCATGTCTAAACACGGTGCATGGATTGAAATGGTGCCCTGTGTAAGAAAATTAAACTTTACACTTTTGCACTTTAAAATTTAAATTTTCACTGTTTTGGTAGCTATTATAGGTTTATGTGCATCTCCTTTTCCAAAAACGTGTTATTCCAATATTTTTCCAATTAAAAAAAAAAAAGTACTTGGTAGAGAAAGGGTTAATGTATGCCCTGTAATACCCCCTCCCCTTAAACTCCTTTACAGTAAAAAAAAAAAAAAAACAACCCATAAAATTCCCTTTTTTTTTAAAGTTTATAACATTTAATGAAACAATGTTTAGATATATATATATATATAGATATATATATATATATATATATATATATATATATATATATATATATATATATATAAATAAAACTGATTATATCAAAAGGTTGCACTCACGGATTCATTAAAAAATAACTTTTATCCAGTATTCTTAAAAAAATTAATTTTGTTTTTTTAAATTAAAAAAAATCGACGTTTTCAGTCCTACTTGAGGACTTTCATCAGGATTCTATGTACCTATGTGCATTCTATGAACATATGTACAAGGTACAGTGTATATATATATATATATATATATATATATATATATATATATATATGTATATTTAGAAAATGTACTTGAGTGGCTGGCACAATAGTATAAGCACTTCAACTGTGGTGGGCAAGGATTTTAAGGGCTGTGCCAAGATTTTTTTTTTTTTTTTAATTCTTTATTTTTGTAGTGCATAAGCTGATAACATATTGTTGCGAGGTACCCCAAAGGCGTTCCTCCAGCGCAAAATAGACATTTGAAACATAGAGGTACATACAAAATCAGGCACAATTTTTATATTTAGAGATAGCTTAGGTAATAAACAGTAGAGGACCTTATGTTGTATTAACAAGCTTAAACCTGGTATACTGTAGTATAAGTCTTACACTATAGACAGTACAATCACAATCAGAGCCTGAGCTGGCCCTCTAACGTTATCTAAGTTAAGTGTTGCAGTACTTATGACTGACTGGCTTATATATGATAATGACAACCCGTCTATGCTTTTCTTTTGATCAACATTAACAATAGGCCCAAAGGCGGCAGGCATGTACATTCTGAATTACAATAATAACTGTTGTGGCCTATAATGCATGTGACTAAGTTTAAGCCCTTTAAGTTAGCATATGCGCATTAATGACAGATCTAGTGGTTCTTAGGGCTATAGCCTTGTACTTTTTTAAATTATACAACGTTGCTCAGATCTATGCACAGTAAAAGTATAATGCATGTTTGAGTGGGTCATACATTTATCTTCCAGACTAAGGCATGCATTACTATATTACAGTTATGTTTTTTTATAAGGGCATAGCTTATGCTGGTTGACGTTATATGGGGGGGGCCAAGATATTTTTTAAATTCAGAAAACCTAGCAACGCTTCAGCATATTAGAAATTACTAAAGTAAGAGGGGGTTACTGATTTTTGTTTTAGTTTTTAAAACGAATAATTTTAGCATTTTCCCAGGGTGAGTGTTTTCTTACTTTGGTCTTTTTTATTTTATTTTTTTAAATACATGTATTCTGCAAAAACTATTTTGCATTAAAAATATAAATATAGCATTTATGAAATCTTAATTATTGCAAAAAAACAACAAAAAAACAATACCGAAAAACATACAGAACAATTCCCAGAGTTCACTACTGCTTTTTAACCCTTCAATTTTTATTTTGAGACATTTGTTTTTAGTTTATAAAATGTCTTCATTCAAGCAGCAACTCTTACACTAGCAGTTTTTATTACATATTTGTAATATAAACTTTGATTATGGAAAATATAATGGAGAAGAGTTTAATAGAAATGTTCCTATAGCATTATTTGGTAAGGAAAGTCAAGATCGATAGTGTGAGAAAAAAAAAAAACAACCAAAATCGTCCAACTCTGGCAAGCTGCTGATCGTCAAAATAATTTTTAAACAAAATGTTTTTCATTTGTTCAGCTTTATCTGTTCCTATTTGGTTTAATACAATATCTTTGCATAAAACCACAAGGATAAACATTACCACGCTGTCCTCAAATGAACAGAACATGGAATTAGTTGCCAAATTACCGGGAAGCAGAACACAAAAAAACAGATTTAAATTTAGAATGTCTGGTCTCTTGAACTCTGTGCACTGACCAGTCAATTCTTGGCAGTAAAGGGTTTAAAAAAAAAAAAAGATATATATATATATATATATATACACACACACACAAACACACACACACACACACACACACACACACAATTAAAAAACACGTTTATGGTGGAGCAATTTTATAGGGCCATCACCGTCCATTAAGCCTAAATATATTTAACAAGGCATTTGACAGCCAATTTCCAATAAAAATGTTTTATTTTTATTTATTTTTTGGAGCTTTGCCCTCTTTCCACCAAACCACAGATAAAGTTTCTGAGAGATCCTGTCTTTTTTTTTTTTTTTTTTAAATAGCTTTACCAACTTCCGCGTAAGGAAAATCCACATTTTTAACAAGATTGCAGTGTTTCCAAGTACGATAATATCATTGATTTCAAAGAGGTTTTTGAACTCAAACATGTAGGGAACTGGCAGTTACCTCAGTTGCTAAAAGTAACTGCTCCGTCCCACTGTAACAGGACATTCTAGTGCCTTCACAGAGTCTGTAATATTCAGTAAATGTTAGGGGTAGAAGCTAAAGTGAGCAAACTTTAGACAATGGAATAGTGCAGTTGCTAAGCTACAATCAATTGTGCTGCTTTACTTGCAGGATAGAGATACTAGGTTATGTTTCCTAAAAGGCCAATTTATTTTCTCACTGGTAACAAGGCTACTACTTGGAAACATTTTTGAAAACACTTTTTTAGTCTCCAATTATTTTTAAAAATATATTCCCGAAGTACCTCCTGGGGGCAGTAACTGGTATTAGAACACTGAACGGATAAGAAAAATTATACGCAATCACGACCTGCCCAAAAGGAAGTTTGAGCCAAGTTCAGGTCGGAATGCCAACGTCCTCTTTTACCGTAGATTGCCCTCACCCCGGAGTTCGATACCACGGTGGTGGTGTTTATGTCCTGATCAGGCTGGGATCCACGAAAAGGCATAGAAAAAGGGCTTAAAGCAGTTCAGGATAAAATACTAGACTTGATCGGTTCCCTGGCAAAAATATTATATTTTGCAGACCTGGCCCTCACCCAAGACTCACCTCTAGAAGCTCATGATGTGAGGGAATGGGTGCAAAGAGCAATATGCATGCTGTGAAACACAAATGCAGCCATGTGCGTGGAATGGCGCAAAGCAGCCCTATTAAAAATGGATTCCAAGCTATTGTAGTTGGGGAAGAAAGAACTAGGCCCTCTGGTGGATGGGCTGTTTGGAAAGCCATTTATCGAAGAGCTCAAGAAACACATGGGCCTTTATACCACCCTGAACAAGGCGCAGGTTTCCATCAGGAAATTCTTCCGTAACCCTACACTGAGACGGATTTTCTTTTGGTAGGCCTGGTCGGCAGAGGGGCCGGGCCACCAGCTGCTTCTCGTCCTCGGGCCCCAGACATCAACCCACACCTCAACCCTTCTTCTCATCCTCAAGAGCCACCTTCACAAGGGATTCTTCTGTGCAAGGTGCACTAGAGGCAGAGGTCATGGACGCTTCAATTCAGGTGAGCCTGCCTCTCCCACTACTTTGTCAGTCAGGTATAACCGCAGGCAGGTTGCCTCTCTTTCCACAGAACTGGGAAGCCATCTCCACGGATGCCTGCGGCCTACATAGCTCACACATTGCCGACTACTCGGGTGGAGGATTTCATTATTCTCCACCCTGGATAAAAATAAAAAACATTGCGGCTGGGGTTAGTGTACGGCAGGGGAGGGGCTAAATGATGGTGGGGTGGGGCTAGAAGTGCCAGGTAATTGCTGCATGGGAAGCAGGAAGGAGTCCATGCTTCCCCAACAACCAGAATCCAAGAGCTGCACTACTTCCACCTCCATAATGAATAGAGGTAACTATGTGTGATTGTCTGCCTGTGTGGAACTGTATGCCTGTGTGTGACTGTCTGTGTGTGCCTATCTGCCTGTGTCTGTGTGTGTGTGCCTATCTGCCTGTGTCTGTGTGTGTGTGTGTGTGACTGTCTGTGCGTGTGTGACACTGTATAAGTGGCTATATGTAAGTGACTGTCCATTTGTATCTGTGTGTGTTTGTAATTGTCTGCCTGTAACTCTGTGTGTGTGTGACTGTTTGCCTGTAACTCTGTGTGTGTGACTGTTTGCCTGTAACTCTGTGTGTGTGACTGTTTGCCTGTAACTCTGTGTGTGTGATGAATATTCATTTTTAAATCATTTTTAATTTAATAAATCCCCTATATAATCACAACACTTCTATACACACTTTACATGGATGACAGGGGGGGCGCTGTGAAGATGTTTCACACAGGGCACCTAAAAGCCTAAGGCTGGCCCTGCTCATAGACAAGGAGATTCGAGCCCTGTTGGCCAAAGGAGCCATGGAGTTTGCTCCAGACGATCAGGGCTATTTCAGCAACATTTTTGTAGTAAGAAAGAAGATGGGAGACTATTGTCCAGTCATCAACCTGCGCCAACTTGATGGATTTGTGGTGTACCGGCACTTCAAGATGGAAGGTATCCATCTCTTACAGGATATACTCCTCGAAAACAACTGGTTCATATGGTTGGATCTGAAGGATTCTTATCTATTGGTTCCCATGGTGCAAGTAAGTCTCTCCTTCCTTCGCTTAACTCGGAAAGATCGACCTTGCCAGTTCCTATGTCTACCTTTCAGCCTCAGCTTGGCCCCATGGTGTATCACGAAGCTTCTGAAGCTAGTCATAGCACACTTGAGAGCAAGGGGTATCCACTGTCTCATATACCTGGACGACTTGCTGATTTTTTGTGAATCCAATTCCAGACTACAATAACAGATGAGATTTATAAAACAGTTTCTGGAATCGTTGGGGTACGTAGTGAACAGAGAGAAGTCGGCTCTGTCCCCGTCCCGAGTGATTCAGTTCCTCGGCTTTGAAATAGATTCCACCTCGTGTGCATTGCGCCTTCCCACATCAAAGATAGCGGCGATTCGGAAGGAAATTTGGCGTGTACTCCGAAAAGATACCATGCCTCTTCGTCTACTAGCAAGGATTGTCGGACTGCTCTCATCCTCCATCCAAGTGATTTTTCCAGGTCCACTTCACTACCGGGCCATGCAGCAGCTGAAATCCCACTACCTGAGATCCGGACACACATACGACCATTGGGTGCCGGTCCCCGCAGAGGTACAAATGGAACTTCGTTGGTGGCTCCTTCAAATGGAAGCCTGGAACTGTAGAGTCTATGGAGCTGGGGAGCCCATTGCACTCACGCCTCCACGGGAGGTCCATGGTCGGAGGAGGAGCCGGGTCTCCAAATCAACTGCCTGCAATGGATTGCGGGTTCCTTTGCAATCCGCAGTCTGGCCAAAAACATGTCCAATTGCTGCATACTCCTACGCATGGACAATGTTTCAGCGGTTCAATATATAAACCGCTTGGGAGGAGCCCGGTCATGCGCACTGACTGAAGCAACAAGGGACTTTTACCGCTTTGGTCTTCCCCGCAACATTACAATCAAAGCGGAGTATTTGCCGGAGATCAACAACCTCACTGTGGACTGGTTCTCCCAACACTTGAGGGATGGCAGCGACTGGTGTCTGGATACCTCGATATTCTCCATGGTGAGAGCACACAGGGGCCCGCTACTCATAGATCTTTTCACATCCCAGACGAACACACAACTACCAAGATACTACAGCTGGCTCCCGGATCCACAGTGTTAAGCGGTGGATGCGTTCCTACAACCATGGCCCCCAAAGGGAGCATATGCATTCACACCATTCTCAATGGTGGCGAGGGTACTCCATCGGATCAGAGTATCGAAGACCTCAATGGTACTCATCACACCGTTATGGAGGAGTCAAGCGTGGTTCCCAGACTTGTTGGCTCTGACTCTGCTCCTTCCAGTGTTCCCCTTCCTTCTGACAGACCCAAAAGGGGTACCTCATCCTTTGATAATGCAGGAGCGTCTGGAGTTGGTGGCTTGGAGTCTTTCAGGGGAGCCTGGAATGTTGAGGGACTATCGCAATCTTGGGCACCAGGTACTCAACAGAGTTACATATCCGCTGGTCTATGGGAAGGAACTGCGATCCCTTTACTGCTCCTATCTCCACGGTGTTGAACTTTTTATCACACTTTTTTGTTACGGGCCTATCATACCATTCCATTAACGTGGTACATTCCGCGATTTTGGCAGCATATGTTCCGATTCACGGCACTCCAGTCAGTCAGGATCCTTTGATATGCCACCTACTGTGGAAAGCAATGCTTACATGGAAAATGAATAACAGTGTTTCCCATAAAATATAAAAGAGAATCAAAAATAGATGTGAAGAAAACCTCATAGTTGTCAACAGTTGCAAGTTTGCCAGGACAGTCTTGCATTTTATAGATGTTTCCTCCAACAAAAATAGATATCAAAGAAATGTCTCGCATTTTGAAATCGGACAGCAGTATTCAAAGTGTGGAAGGGGGCTGGGAATAAGATAAGGCCGGATTTACCCTCCTTGCTATCCCAAGGCCAGTTTCCTTAATACAGCCCTGCAGTTCCTTCAATTATATATATTTATTATTGGCAGAATATAAAATTACTATAATACATGCATTAATATAAATTTATATTATACACAAACACACATACAATACATATAGACAGTACTATAAACAGTCATATACGAATATACATGCCTACATATATACACAGAAAAAAGTAATGAACTGGAAGCAAGGGAATACACTCGTGTAGGGGTTAACCCTAGAGGAACTACAGTAGTAGTGAAAAGGAAAAAGGAAAAATGAGTGCCCTTATGTATTAAAATATAACTTAATAGTATAGTTTAAAAAAACAACTAATATGAGACTCAGTGGCAACAACCACTCATCGGTGTGTTGTTCCATGCCCGTCCACAGCTCCTGCGCGGTGTGGGGTTTTTCCACCAAACATATGAGTTTGAAAACAGCCTGCTGTCGTTTCCCCCTGGCTGTGCTGAAGTTGGTGGTGAAGGTGTTACACTGACCGAATGAGGAGGTGGTAGGAGGAGGAGGAGGAGGAAGAAGCGGAGTTGGAGGAGGAGGCAACAGGAGGCAAAGCTGTGTACCCAAATAAAGATTGTCAAACATTGTATCCTGGAACTGTGTGCCATCCGGTTACTGGGGAAATGGGTCTAACCTATTCTAATCAAAAAGGGATAACCATCGGTTACCCAGGTCCAGCTTCAATTGGTGGCAAGCGGCGCGATCCAATGTCCCTGCCAACAGACCCATGGACTACAGTGCTCTAAAGCAACCTACACTGCAGGACTTGTGTCGAGCCAGAGGAATAACGCCTAGTGGGCGTAACAAGGCCGAATTGACTGCTGCACTCATGGAGGACGACCAGGCATGCAGTGAGGCAACGAACCCCAGCTAGGGGCTGAAAATGAGGAGGAAATGCGCAAGGAGTGTAACGGCACCTGGCATATTACTGAGAGCCACCCTCAGAGGAGATTGTCAGCAGGACCTTTTTGGAGGTGCAAGCCTAAGTCCTTGCCAATATACATAGGGCGACCTCCATGAACCCAGATGAAGGAAGAAGGGAGCAGAGGGCGCCGGGAAGCACATCCACCCTGGCCCACAAGCTACCATACAATGCCTTCAAAGACTTCAAGGAAGTAGAAGAAGGCATCGATGACTATTTACAAGACTTTGAGCACCTGTGCCTACTCCAAGACGTAGACCCCAGCGACTGGGTCACCATCCTGGCCAGCAAACTAGTGGGAAAGGCAGCGCATATTTACCGGGCTTTACCAGAAGAGCAGATCAGAGACTATCCCTTTATTACACAAATAATCCTGGCCCGGTATGCGGTCACCCCCGAGCAATTCCGCCGAAAGTTTAGGAAGACCCGGAAAGGGGAGAAGGACTCTCATGCAGACTGGGCATGCCGCATCACAAGGGCCACCCAGAACTGGCTCAACTCCCATCAAGCCAAGTTCCCGGAGGAGATCACCCAGCTTGTCATGCTAGAGCACTTTTTCAATGGGCTGCCCAACGACAAGGCAACGATGCATTCGTATGTCATCCATATCAACTTTCGATGCCACTTTCTGTGCCTACCATGGTGACCACGGGTAACGGAGAATCAGGGTTCGATTCTGGAGAGGGAGCCTGAGAAACGGCTACCACATGCAAGGAAGGCAACAGGTGCGCAAATGTCCCACTCCCGACGCGGGAAGGTAGTGACGACAAATAACAATACAGGACTCTTTAGAGGCCCTGTAATTGTAATGAGTCCACTTGAAATCCTTTAACTCTGATCAATTGGAGCGCAAGTCTGGTGCAGAGCATCTGACCCGTGTGTGCTGCAGCTGAAACTCCACTATCGCCTGCTGCTGCTCGCTGAAGCTGCATCAGGGTCCTGGTATATGGCCACACAAATGCTGGTGCTCAACACCAGGGGGGGTGCAAATCTAAAAACAGTGTATAGAAGGCGCTTCACAGTTTATAGCAGAAAAAATAAATCTAGTACCAGCAGCTAGAACACCGTTAGTGGATTTCCCAATACTCCACTTTAGTACAAAATGTAAACACAAAAACGGACTCCTAGGTCTGGGTGATAATCCCACCACCTAACATTTAGAGACCCAAGGTGCAGCGGTTGGATAAATTACACTTACCCCTTAGTTGTATATAGGGTTTTTTCTAATATGTATATAGGGAAAACAAACAGAGAGAGAATATAATAGTGCAATATTGTATTACTAACGATGGACAAATAAATTCAAAAGAATATGTCCACACACACATTTTTCTGAGCCTTTTTCGATATCGATTCAGAACAACAGGTAGATCTGGAATTTCAGATATACCAGAAAACCTTCTTTGGTGTATTCACTCCCCCGTTGTAGAGATAGAGATAAACAAAAAAAATAGAGCAAACAATCTAGGTGACACTGATTTTTACAGACATCAACTATACTGCATTAGATACCCTGCACCACACCCTGCTAATCCATTCCACACTGTGACTCCTAACTTCAACATCAGGCATACTGGGTCCAGGTCGTCCGACCGCCGCCCAGACAGTGTCTGGGTCCCGGTCACCAGTCTGTTGTCCTGACTGTGAAACTGAGAACGGCTCATTAAATAAGTTATGGTTCCTTTGATCGCTACATCTGTTACTTGGATAACTGTTGGAATTCTAGAGATAATACATGCCGACGAGCGCTAGGGGACGGCCGCTCCGCTTTTGCATCCTGCTCCCTCTTATGCTGATGTAGTAAATTCGAATCAAAGTTCCATTTGTCCAAAAAAATTCTCGCCACCTTCTGTGGGTTATTGCATTTTTAAGATGTAGACTAATTGTATCACACTAGCCATGCACAGGTAAATTGTCTGGAATGTTGTTTTGGTGTTTGGTTTTTAACTTTGTAGTTGTGTCTTTACACAATATGAAATGTATATTAATGCTTCTGTATATGAAGCGATCACAATAACACTTATTTTTCACTTAAAAAAAAAAAAATCAGGCTAAACAAAAAATTGGTAATTAACAATATGACATCTGAAAAGCACATGAAAGAATGCTGTATGATTTAAAAAAAAAAAAAAAAAAGAACACACTACATAAGTTCCTGATCACTAGAGTGTGTAGTCATGAATGTAACCAGTCAAACTTTGTTTTTACAGCCACTGGTTGGCCAATACATATTTTACAACTTGTTTAATTTTGTTACAGCATGACTTGTAGTCTTGTTTTTAACTTGTCTATAATACATATTTTTGTATGACACTTAGTGTGTTTTTTCATTGATTATTGAATTTTAATGGTCTAAGATAATTAACATGTTAACAGGCAAACGTAACCCAAATGATTTGTCTCAGTCTTGCCTTCTATACTACCTGCACCATAGGCAACATTTATTTGTCTTTACACTTTCTTAAGAAGCGGTAACTAGCCAGTGTTGCACACATACACCAGATATGAAGTGCACACTCCAAATGTACTATTTAGCACCAAAACAATTAGAATGTTTCAAACTGCGCTGTAAGCGCAGTATTTGACGCTTCTATTTGACTCTCAGATATGAAGAGCACACCCCAAATGTACTTCTTAGGAGCAAAAAAAAAAATGGGAATTTGTCAAAGTGCGGTGTAACCGCAGTATCTGACGCTTTTATTTGACTCTCAGATATGAAGTGCAGGCCCCAAATTTACTATTTAGCAGATTAGCACCCAGAAAATAAGAATGTTTACAATTGTGCTGTAACTGCAATATTTGACGCTTCTATTTGACTCTCAGATATGAAGTGCAGGCACCAAATCTACTATTTAACAGTTTAGCACCAAAATAATTAGAATTTTTACAACTGCGCTGTAACCACAGTATTTAACGCTTCCATTTGACTCTCAGATATGAAGTGCACCCCACTAATGTGCTTTTTAGCCCCCAAAAATATTTGAATTTTGAAAACTGCAATGGCACAGCAGTATTTGACGCTTCTATTTGACTCTCAGATATGAAGTGCACCCCACTAATGTACTTTTTAGCACCCAAAACATTTTTACGTTTTAAAACTGCAATGTGACAGCAGTATTTGATGCTTCTATTTGACTCTCAGATATGAAGTGCACACCCCAAATGTACTATTTAGCACCCCAAAAAAAAAATTGACTTTTTAAAACTCCGATGTAACCACAGCATTTGACGCTTCTATTTAATTGACTTTTTAAAACTCAGATGTAACCACAGTATTTGACGCTTCTATTTGACTCTCAGATATGAAGTGCACCTCACTAATGTACTACTTTGCAGAATTCTTTCTTAATCTGTCCCTGAAAGCGGCAGCATCCTCTCCCTACACTAATAAGACCTCATGTGATGTGCGGCGCTACGTGACTCCAGCTTATATATAGAGGCTGGGTCACATGCTGCAGTGGCCAATCACAGCCATGCCATTAGTAGGCATGGCTGTGATGGCTTTTAAGGGCACACGAGTCAAACGCTTGTTGATTGGCTGCCCTGCGGCCTTTCAAAACGAGCCATTAAATCGCCAAACACCGAACTCCAACCCGAACATACACTGATATGTCTGTGTTCGGGTCCGGGGTCCAAAAAAAGTAATGTTCGGTACACACCCGAACTTTACAGTCCGGGTTCGCGCAACTCTACTTATACCTAAATATTCACTGATTGTCACGCATGTTAAATTTTATTATTATTATCATCATCATAATAAATTATATTTTTATAATTAATTGGTGAAGTAAAATCTTCTGGTGAAACTTACTCTAGGTTATAAGAGAATTAAAATAGTGGGTAATTCTCAGTTTTAAATAATTAATTGGGAAAACCGTGCCAAGATATCAGTTTGTTATATAATAAAAATCTAATTAATTTTTGATAATTTTTATGAAAATATTATTTTAATATGTATCACCTCATAAATAAACCAAGAATATCTCTATCAATATATGGTCAATACATTAGTCCCTCCCTCTAACATTTATCTATGACTTGTATATGAGGTCATAATAAGGCAAGCCATTACATCACCAAAGCCTTTTGGGCATTTAACAGACTTGAGCTGCATTTGGAAGATAAGCCTGATCAAGGAGTAAGTACTATGTCAGCTATACATTGTTTTATTATAATAACTGCTTACGGTCAGGATTACTGTATGATCCAGCACGTAGAATTGTGTTACACAGATGACTAACAGGTAGCGTATTACCAGGCCTTAGAATGGCCGGACTAAACGTACCAAAGAATAGTCAGGGCGCTAGCCGAGGTCAGGGGGTACAACAATAAAGGAAAGCCAGAGGTCAGGGATACCAGAAATACAGGGAAGTCAAAATCAAAGCCAAAGTAAAAAACCTGAATAAACTGAATCAGAAACACGCTCTCGGACAACAACTAGGGAAACCACGACAGGGCAATGAGGAAAGGCAATTCTAGGTTTCTATACCTGCTTTACCATTAAAGGACCACTATAGTGCCAGCAAAACATATGCCCTGAGGGTGCCCCCACCCTCAGGGTCCCACTCCCGATGGGCTCTATGGGGGGGAAGGGGTTAAACTTCTCCAGCGCCCGGCGGGGGACTCTCCTCTTCCTCTCCTTCTCTTTGGCTGAATGCGCATGCACGGAAAGAGCTGCGCGCGCATTCAACCAGTCTCATCGGAAAGCATTCACAATGCTTTCCTATGGACGCTGGCGTCTTCTCACTGTGATTTTCACAGTGAGAAGCGCGGAAGCGCCTCTAGCGGCTGTCAATGAGACAGCCACTAGAGGCTGGATTAACCCTATTATAAACATAGCAGTTTCTCTGCTATGTTTATAGAAAAAAGGGTTACACCTAGCTGGACCATGCACCCAGACCACTTCATTAAGCTGAAGTGGTCTGGGTGCCTATAGTGGTCCTTTAAGATTGGCCGGGAACGCTCTTTGACCCCAAAAAGTGTGCCGACGTCGTTAATCACGTGAGCGGATTTGGGGGTATAATTAGCCTTGGATCCGCAGGGGCCGGCGTCCATTAACATGCTGCAAGTGTCATTCATGCAGATGCACGGCCGCTGAACCCAAGGTGAGGATGAATATGTTACACTTACTAAGAATCTGTGCTTTACAGCTTCACGTGGCAGGCTTACTGTGGTATATTGTTGAACAGCTATTGTCTGATACGTAAAATTATATAATTTTTTTTGTTTTTATGCTTTGTTGTTCTCTGTAGTATATTTTTCACATATTGTCACTGATAACTGGTCTTGTCTTTTGTCTTTTACAGCCTCTCCTCAGCTTACACACTATGCATTCTGTGAGCCAGCACTGGCTGCAACTGATGAGGACTTTTCATTATAATATTAGTTTCCTGATGTACAAAATGACTTATTGCAGCTTACTATTTTGATGATGGCAGACCTTTTACAGTTGTACATGAAATATTATTCGGTAGGAGGTATACGCTGTATACTATACAATAGAATTAGGAACAATTACAATTCTCCTCCTGCGAACTGGGCTCCAATCGGTTTCCCGTGGTGTACAATTCTCACAAAAAATGTTTGAAAGCAATAATGTCTTAAAGGACCACTATAGTGCCAGGAAAACAAACGCGTTTTCCTGGCACTATAGTATTAATAGGTCCCCCCCACCCTCATGGCCCCCCTCCCGCCGGGCTGAAGGGGGAGGAAGGGGTTAAATCCCTTACCTTTCTCCAGCGCCGGGCTCCCTCGGTACTGGTGATTCTCCTCCACCTTCGGACGTCATCGACTGAATGCGAATGCACGGCAAGAGCCGCGTGCGCAGTCAGCCCATAGGAAAGCATTCTCAATGCTTTCCTATGGACACTTCTCACTGAAAATCACAGTCAATGAGATAGCCACTAGAGGCTGGATTAACCCTAATGTAAACATAGCAGTTTCTCTGAAACTGCTATGTTTACAGCTGCAGAGTTAACCCTAGATGGACTTGGCACCCAGACCACTTCATTGAGCTGAAGTGGTTTGGGTGCCTATAGTGGTCCTTTAAACGACCGACTCACTGGAGAATAAGCTGAAAAATCGGTCAGGTTAAATGGGGAGCTGCACAACATGGTGTATAGGAACTTCAAGAGCAAAAAAGGACATTTTGTAAAATTCTTCCTCACCTTGCGGTCTCTGCACCCAGCGGCCGTGCATCTGCATAACTGACACTTGCGGCATGTTAATGGACGCCAGCCGCTACAGATCCACGGCAAAATATACCCCACGTCCGCTCTCATGATTGACGATGTCACGCGCGCACTTTTTGGGGTCAAAGAGCGATTTCAGCCAATCAGAAAAGTAAAGCAGGTATTTAAACCTAAAAATACCTTTCCTCATTGCCCTGTCTCGGTTTCCCTGGTGGTTGTCCAAGAGCGCATTCCTTATTCAAGTATATTCTGTTTTTTTACTTTGCCTTTGATTTTGACTTCCCTCTGGCTTTCCTTTATCGTTGTGTCCCTTTCTGTGTCCCCTGACCTCGGCTAGCACCCTGACTATTCTTTGGTACGTTAGCCCGGCAATTCTACGTCCCGGTAATACGTTACCTATCAGTCATTGGTATTACATAATTCTACGTGCTGGATCATACAGTAATCCTGACACATTTAACCTTGTAAGCGAGCACTTCAACAGCACTTAGAATATGGAGAAGCCCTGACTGAATAATGTGTCATTGATCTGAACCTTTGCTGGATGGCATCCCTCCTGATTAACTGGCAGGTTGCCCGTGACACTGTCAGACAGCTGCCTAAGGTTACCTAATGGTTAATCCTGCTACGAGCCTAATAGGAGAGGTGGAATTTTCACTGTCGTAGCATTTATGAATTACGTGTGATATAAAACAAACCTATTTGTCTAAACAAATGATTTCTCAAGCTGTACACGCAATACACACAATAAACTGAAACCAGAGCACTGGGAAAACATTAATAAAACAGCTTAATATGATTGGAGCATCGCTGTAATGGCATCAGCCATTTATCACCAATATTTATTTTAGGAAGAAGAGAAATACTTTTACTTGATATTGTTGTATTTTATACATTGACCACTAGAGTGTAACAAAGTCTAACATTTCTCATCAGCTTCTTTGTACAGACTTCTGAAGGAAGTTTGCAAAGCTACAAAAAAATTGCTGATTATTATAAAGCGTCAACAAATTCCGTAGCGCTGTACAATGGGTGGACTAACAAACATGTCATTGTAACCAGACAAGTTTGACGCACAGAAACAGAGCGGTTGAGGGCCCTGCTCAATGAGCTTACATGCTAAAGGGAGTAGGGTAAAGTGACACAAAAGGTAAGGGATAGGGCAATGCCACTTTTTGGTCTAGCAATTGTTGGAATTTTTATATAACTATTAAAAGTTTTAAATTAATGGAATGCAGTAGTGTGTGTCTCTCAGTAAAAGTGTGTGTTGGTAAAACAGTATGTGTGTCAATGGCTCTGTATTGATCAGTGATTGTATGCATCAGTGAGGGTGTGTGTGTCTTAAACGGGAAGAGCTGCGGCCTTGACATGAAGGGGTTGGGCACCTGGATTTTGTCGTGCCTAGTGTAGGACAAAAACAAAATACACCACTGACTGAAGCATCAAGAATAACATAGAACACTTCAACCCCAACTCTCTAAATAGCAAAAAAGGACACAGACACAGTCTATGGATCAGCAATACGTAACACTGCTTTGTGATGTCTTGGATTTATGTCTTGGGACTTTGTCCTGAATGTATACCTCTGTCGGGAGACTTAGAGGGAAGACCAGGCTCAGAGTGCTGCTAAATCTCTCTATATGGTCCTAGTGACCTCAGTACAGCATGTCTATGTCCAATCACATGCTCATGTTATGCTGTGCACACATACTGTATCAATGATTGCATGTGACATCAGGATTCTTGGTGAATCCCCCCTGATGCCCCCCACCCCAGGTTAGTACAGTAGTGCAGACCTCCCAACCATCCCAATTTCAGGAGGTGGGGAGGGGGGAATAATCCAGATTTTGGGGACCTGTCCTGCTGTGCAAACTTTGTTCCAGCTTGTCCCTTTTTTGGGACACCTGCAAACTAGGACCCTGCAAATTGCACTGAAACAGGGCTCCCTGCAACATCTGTCCTCAGTTGGCTGGCCTTAGGTGTTAGGCAGGCATCCTGATGTGCATTCACAGGTGATTGCAATACTGTCCTGCCACCTTTACCTACCTCCTACCAGCATCTTTCTTCTCAGGTTGCCAAAATTGGAGGTATGTACTGAAGCTACTTACAGTACTTCAAAAGTTTTCCTCTGAACAGATTAGTGGGCCTTTCTGAACTTAGATCCCTCCTAGACCATGATAAACAAGATAGTAATATCCTTGCTATATGTCTCCCGGGTTCTCTTTTAATGCAAGTTGTGTAGTTAACTCTGTTTTGTCAGTGGCTGAGCTGTGTACATACGTTTCATAAGGAAGTCTTTTACTGGAGTAAAAAACAAACAAAACAAAACACACTATTAATGGGGAAAAGTCCTATGAAATTAAAGTTGTATTTGTATTCAGAGTGTCTTTTTAAGCCCTGATTAAGTGACTTCATAATCATGTATGGAAATGAAAATTTAATTTAAAATCAGGTCTTCTGCATGTCCCCTCCTTTAGCATTTTAGCTATTTAAATTGTATTCCTTTTAGAAGAAACATAATACTAAACACCTGGGAAGTTACGGTTCCCTTTAAGTGAACATATGCATTTGTGAGTTGTGGAAAATAAATAAATTGTAGAAATCCACACCTCTTCTTTACCCCGCAATAGGGTGCCTCTATCTTGGCTCTCAATCAGTGGCGTCTCTAGGATTCATTTTTCGGGGGGGCACATGGAGGTCCAGTGACAAAAGTAGGGGGGCACATTTAACCCCGCCCTCGCAGCAGTTTGACCCCGCCCCTGTCGCATGTTAAGCCACGCCCCCGACACAATGTGTTTTGTTTTTTTAATAATACCTGGTGGAGGATTCATTAATTTTCCACCAGGGATAATTAAAAAAACCAAACACATTATCCTTGATACAGTGCCATAGTTGCCAACATTTGAAAAAAAAATTCCAAGGACATTTTGCAGCACACCTATCAATTACTGTCTTGTTATAATATCCCTGGACAGTCAGTGCTCTCTGTATAATACAGGGTTGTGTGTATAATAAATTGGGACACTCAGTGCTCCCTGTATAGTGCTGCTCTCTGTATAATACAGGTCTGTTTGTGTATAATATCCCAAGACAGAGAGCAGCACTATACAGGAAGCACTGACTATCCCAGGATATTTTATACACACAGATCTGCATTATACAGATAGCTGAGCATATACCCCAATCTCTAGACTACTAGTACCTGTCAACAGCAGCTCTCAGACGCATGTAACAGGGCTAAAGTGTGCGGCAGCTCACACAGATTATTCAGCGGTAAAGTGCACTCGCTGGCAGAGCCAAACTGGGAATCCCTGGCAATCCAAAGCAGCCCTGGAAAAAAAACGTATGCCATTCCTACAAGTTAAAAAAAAAAATATTATATATATATATATATATATATCTCCGATCTCTGTTTAGAGAAGGGAGTTCTGACACTGTTAGATTGGTTGCATAGCAACCTCGTCACATGCACTCTCGTCACATGACAACCCCCACGTGGTTTGAGCACTTCCGGGTATCACGGCAGTGCCGGTTGCCCGATCTCTTGATTGTAGTACAGCCACTATCTGTTAGATTGCTTAGCAACCTAGTCACATGCTACGCACTGTTCACGTGGTCTCCTCACTTCCGGGTCCTGTAGCTGATCGGGGTCCCGACTATCTGATTGGTAAGCGTTATTTCATCTGTATGTATATATTGTTCACTATAACTACACTTCACTGTGATCTTGATAAAGACCCCAGCAGGGTCGAAACGTTGATTTCTTTTGCACAGAATTTGTACCATGTTTTTGATACAGTAAATACTTTTTTTCACTATACTGAAGTCCTGGTGTGCTCCCCTTATTGATTTATGTATATTTGGACGCGGGATTGCACCTAGGCATTTGATCTACTACAAGAGAAATTTCAGGAGGAGTGCCTTGCTTACCTATTTTTGTATATATATATATATATATATATATATTACAGTAAGCACACAAGCTGACATGCGCAAATAGGCTTACTGACAGACAAAACTCTCTGACTCACACACAAGCTTACTACAGACACTCACTTGTATAAACAGAAGGCTCACTACAAAGAAGTTCAGGGACACACACACAAGCTCACTAAAGACAAGCTCACTGACACACACATGCTCACTAAATAGAAGCTCACTGACACACACAAGCAGTACCATTTTAACAGAGTTAAGGGCCCCTGGGCAAAGCAATACACTGGGGCCCTTCCTACACAACAACTCACAGGAATTTTAATTATTGATAGACTGCGGAGTCCATACACACACACAGACTGCTGAGTCCATACACACACACACACAGACTGCTGAGTCCAGAGACACACACACAGACTCTGGCTGAGTCCAGACACACACAATACGACTCCGCTGAGTCCCAGACACACACACACACACAGACTCCTTGGGCTGAGTCCATACAGACACACACACAGACTGCTGAGTCCATACACACACACAGACTCTGCTGAGTCCGTACACACACACAGACTCTGCTGAGTCCGTACACACACACAGACTCTGCTGAGTCCGTACACACACACAGACTCTGCTGAGTCCTTACACACAGACTCTGCTGAGTCCTTACACACAGACTCTGCTGAGTCCTTACACACAGACTCTGCTGAGTCCTTACACACACAGACTCTGCTGAGTCCTTACACACACAGACTCTGCTGAGTCCTTACACACACAGACTCTGCTGAGTCCTTACACACACAGACTCTGCTGAGTCCTTACACACACAGACTCTGCTGAGTCCATACACACACAGACTGCGGAGTCCATACACACACAGACTGCGGAGTCCATACACACACAGAATGCGGAGTCCATACACACACAGAATGCGGAGTCCATACACACACACAATGCGGAGTCCATACACACACACAATGCGGAGTCCATACACACACACAATGCGGAGTCCATACACACACACAATGCGGAGTCCATACACACACACA
>OW240923.1:36542869-36630245 GCA_933207985.1 Pelobates cultripes
ACAAAAATGTGGTTAATGACTTTTACTGTCCACACAGGAAAAGTTGTGCCGAGCAACAACCAAATCCACAGAAGGGTTAATGCTGAGCAGCAATTATGCAAATGAGATCTGGTAACTGCCTTTGGGGTCAAAGGCCGGTTACAGCCTATCAGAGGAGGGGTATTTAGGCCCAGTTCTCATCCTGCTTAGTGCCCTGTCGTGGTTTCCCTTGTGGTTGTCCGAGAGCGTGTTATTGATTCTGGTTATTCTGGTTATTTGACTTTGGCATTGTTTTTGACTTCCCTGTTTTCTGGCATCCCTGACTCCTGGCTTTTCCTTATTGTTGTGTCTCTTTCTGTTTCCCTTGACCTCGGCTATTCCTGACTATTCTTTGGTACGTTAGTCCGGCCATTCTAAAGTCCGGTATACGTTACCTATCAGTCCTCTGTGTTACACAGTTCTACATGCTGGATCATTCTGTAATCCTGACACACCTATATTATTTTTAAGCATAGATTGTACAGAGTAAGCGCTCTGCAACTTTAGGTGTGTAGAGTAGCGGTCGGTCGCTATATCTGTAAGAGATCTAGATGCCCGTCAGTCTGGATGGGGGCATATGAATGGGTGTGCAGAGTTATGGACAGAGGGTGAGGCTGAAGAAAGGAAGGAGCATCAGAGAGAGCACGGGGGGTGGGGTGGAAGGCCTGCCGGGAGTTTGTATATGTCTCCCCATCCCTGGGGGTGTTCTCGGTTGTGGTTGTATATTAGGGGTATCTCACTAACAGGGTAGGATTTACCGGGTCCCCCCCTATGACAGTGTGCCCCCACCGTGTAAGCCAGCCACAGCTACCATCTCTCCACGTGCCTCTCCTCAGTTCCCAGTAGCGATGCTTGCCCATGTATATCTCCTCCACTCTTTCTACCCATTGTGGGGGTTGTATCTTGCTTCCAGTGTAATGGGATCAGGGCCTTGGCGGCATTCAGAAGATGTCGGAGGATAGATTTTCTGTAGGCCCCAATGGTGGGGAGTGCAGGCGGGCCGTTTCCATGTCAAAGAGTCCTGTGTTGCCAAGGATTTCCGCTGTTTTTCGTTTCACCATTTCCCAGAATGGTGCTATGCGTGGGCATTACCACCAGATATGTGTTATTGTTCCCGGGCCCTACGCATCTCCAACACACATTAGGCACCTCTGGGAAGATTCTGAGTAGGCTATCGGGTGTCCTGTACCAAAATGCCAAAAATGTAAAGTGGGCCTCCTGGTACTTAGAGCTCGAGGAGCATTTGTGGTGTAGAATCAGTATCTTTTCCCATTGGCGTCAGTGAACGATTTGGCAAGTATCCAATCCCAGCAGCGCTGGAAAGTGTCTTTATTCTCGAGATGTCTTACAAGAAGGTTGTAACGGAGCTCCTTGTACTACGACCGAGTACCCTCCGTTGAAGGATGCTCCTAGCGCTTCCTGAGGACTCCAAGCAGTGCAGCAGACTCCACAACCACCGCAGACTCCACAACCACCGCAGACTCCACAACCACTGTGGCTTAACTGGAGCCTCGCCGTCTATCGTCCACCCTGGATCAGCTTCTGTCCTCCAGGACCGTGTGGGGAAGACCTCTCCTCCAGGAGAGCGTAACAGGAACAGCTCTTAAAAGAGCTAAGTGATTAAGAGCTCAGGGGAGTATGCAGAGCATAGCAATCCCCAGTGTGATATAGCAGTTCCCTCCAATAACGAGACAAGGCTACGTATTGAGGGTCAAGAAGATCTGTCTAAACCTTTATTTCCCTTGGGACCAGCCCATAGGGTCACAACATTAACATTGCTGTGAAAACTCAATAAAATCACAAACAGTCAAACCATAGCAGGCAACACACAGTGACTTATCACAACACAATGGCACATTTTTAAAGGGGTGGGGGAGACAATTTTTAACAGAAAATATCTCACGTGCCTGCAGAATTAGCAATATGCAAATCTACCCAAATATGCAAATGAACCAGTCTTGCTATTCAGGTAGTACATATTGCTGTTGCTACCAACAGAGGGCACTAGACAAGCTCCATAGCCAAACCCACCTGGTTGGTGGCAAACCTCAGCAGTACAGGAGAGCAGGCAATACATTACACAGTACACACACACACTATAAACAATTACATTACACACACCCTGCACCTATAATGGGTACAGGGTGACTAAAACATAAGAGAAATAAAGCAACCTACATAAATAGTCTGTCAGAAGGTAGAATAGGGGCTTTAAATCCAAATACATCAAAGAGTCATAGTCAAGCAGGCCTCTCCAGGACCAAGTGGCGAAGGGCACTTCGTCACAAAGGTGTTGGTACAGGAGGGATACAGCCTTATCTAAGGTGGTTTTGTTGTCGCAGAGGTCTTCAACAGTGGCGTCTCTAGGATTCATTTTTCGGGGGGGCACATGGAGGGCCAGTGACAAAAGTAGGGGGGCACATTTAACCCCGCCCTCGTCGCAGTTTGACCCCGCCCCTGTCACATGTTAAACTGCCCCTGTCACATGTTTTGTTTTTTTAATAATACCTGGTGGAGGATTCATTATTTTCCACCAGGGATTATTAAAAAAAACAAACACATTATCCTTGATACAGTGCCATAGTTGCCAACATTTGAAAAAAAAATTCCAAGGACATTTTGCAGCACAGCTATCAATTACTGTCTGGGTATAATATCCCTGTACAGTCTGTGCTCTCTGTATAATACAGGGTTGTGTGTATAATAAATTGGGACACTCAGTGCTCCCTGTATAGTGCTGCTCTCTGTATAATACAGGTCTGTTTATGTATAATATCCCAAGACAGAGAGCAGCACTATACAGGAAGCACTGACTATCCCGGGATATTTTATACACACAGATCTGTATTATACAGATAGCTGAGCATATACCCCAATCTATAGACTACTAGTACCTGTCAACAGCAGCTCCCAGACGCGTGTAACAGGGCTAAAGTGTGCGGCAGCTCACACAGATTATTCAGTGGTAAAGTGCACTCGCTGGCAGAGCCAAACTGGGAATCCCTGGGAATCCAAAGCAGCCCTGGAAAAAAAAAGTATGCCATTCCTACAAGTCAAAATATGTAAAAAAAAAAAATATATATATATATATATATATATTACAGTAAGCACACAAGCTCACTGACATGCGCAAATAGGCTTACTGACAGACAAAACTCTCTGATTCACACACAAGCTTACTACAGACACTCACTTGTATAAACAGAAGGCTCACTACAAAGAAGTTCAGGGACACACACACAAGCTCACTAAAGACAAGCTCACTGACACACACATGCTCACTAAATAGAAGCTCACTGACACACACATGCTCACTAAATAGAAGCTCACTGACACACACAAGCAGTACCATTTTAACAGAGTTAAGGGCCCCTGGGCAAAGCAATGCACTGAGGCCCTTCCTACACAACAACTCACAGGAATTTTAATTATTGATAGACTGCTGAGTCCATACACACACACACACACAGATTGCTGAGTCCATACACACACACTGCTGAGTCCATACACACACACACAGACTGCTGAGTCCATACAGTGTGTGTGTATGGGGATAGTGTATGTGTGTAGAGTGTAGTTGTATGGGGGGCAGAGAGTGTGTATGGAGAGCAGTATGTGGGGCAATGTGTGTCTATGGGGAGCAATATGGGGGTCAATGTGTGTGAATGGGGGGACTGTATGGGGGCAGTGTGTGCCTATGGGGCAATGTGTGTGTATGGGGGGCAGTGTGTGGGCAATGTATGTGTATGGGGGGACAGTGTGTGCCTATGGGGGGCAGTGTGTGTGTATGGGGGGGCAGTGTGTGCCTATGGGGGGACAGTGTGTGCCTATGGGGGGCAGTGTGTGCCCATGGCCCCCTCTGGCCCCCCCTTAGCGACGCCACTGCTTCAATCAATCATTGTTATACGAGTGGTTCTTTGTACCCAATAGTAGGCATAAAGAAAGCATACAGAGAAGAGGAGAAAGTAAACATTGTTCTATAGCTCATTTTCATTTGCAAGGTTTGCTGTGGCTTTGCCTTGTCTAAACTGGATTATGATGTTCGTTTAATATTTGGTATTAATTTAAAAGAAAATGGAACATCTCATGAAAATAAAGTGTATGCCCAATTTCTATGCACTTTTTGATGTCAATTTTTTTTCTTTTTTTTAAATGGATCAGTTGATGATCATTCATTGGTTGAGATCATCAAATAATCCTTTCCAACAATTAAATTTTGATCAGTGTTGGACAGGGTTGACCTGCAAATATGGAAAGGTGTACGTGTATTTCAGCTATATCTGTGAATAGGAACTGGAGAAGAGGCACCTAGGTTAGCATCACATCATTCAAAAGCAGACTTAACAGTGGGGTGGCACAGGGAACAGAACACCTGCACTATAACCACTACCGTGCCCTGTAGTTGTTATGGAGCTTAGTATGACCCTTTAAAAAAAATTTAAAAAAAAAATATATATATATATATATATATATATAAATATAAAAGAAATTACTACATTTTCTTGCTATGGATCTCTGTTACACTCAAGCAAACTACAACTTTGGAGCTCCTGCAAGACATGAATTAAGGAATTTGAGCCCAAAATAGGACATTTGTCACCAATAGATGACATGTTGTTGAAAAGATAAATGATGATACCCCTCCACTACCTAACAAGGGACATAATTAGCGGTTGGAAATACAGTTTCACATATACTCTATTCCAACTATGTGAATTTGTGGGGATATACAAATTATATATACATACAGGCTCAAATAGTAATACAGAGGCACTTATAGTAAGAGTCCTTCTCTTCTCGTATGGATATTAAAATACACAAATTCTACATGCTTAATTCACCATTTGATAGGCCTCCCATCTGTCCTGATTTCTGGATCTTGTCCCACGTCCAGCAAGATCTGGAAACATTCTGCAGATAGCACAGTGCATGTAAGCTACTTCAACACCCTCATAAGCACACTGTCCCACCAACCCAAACACCTGTTTCACACTTTTGATGCACTTCTTCGCCCTGTGACTCCCCCTCCTTCCACCACCTTGTCCGCCACAAACTTTGCATCTCATTTCACTGAGAAGATCTCTACAATCAGGAAAGAGATCTCTAATCTTTCTCCGACCAGTATCAATACATCACCCAACCCCACTCCCCCTGTCATCCTAAGCTCATTTGCACCTGCTACAGCACAAGAGGTTTCTGCTCTACTCCTGTCCTCCCGCCCCACCACCTGCTCCCTCGATCCTATTCCCTCGCATCTCATCCGCACTTTGTCTCCCTCTCTTGCTCTTCCTCTCGCTAACATTTTCAATCTCTCCCTTTCCTCTGGCACATTTCCCTCTGCCTTCAAACATGCAACCGTAACCCCAATTCTGAAAAAGCCCAACCTTGATCCCAACTCCCCATCCAACTACCGCCCTATCTCACTACTGCCATTTGCCTCCAAGATCCTCGAGAGAGTTGTCTACGCCAGATTGACAGACTTTCTTGAATCCAACTCTCTGCTTGACCCCCTTCAGTCTGGATTCCGCGCTGGTCACTCTGTCGAAACTGCTGTGACCAAAGTATCCAACGATTTAATTGCTGCTAAATCTCGCGGCCAATACTCTATCCTAATCCTCCTTGATCTTTCTGCCGCCTTTGACACTGTTGATCATCAACAGCTTCTTCACATTCTCCGTAACTTTGGTCTACGGGATTCTGCTCTCTCCTGGTGCTCCTCCTACCTCTCCCAGCGCTCCTTCAGTGTTTCTTTCTCTGGCTCTGCCTCTTCTCCCCAACCCCTCCCTGTCGGCGTCCCCCAAGGTTCTGTCCTCGGCCCCCTACTGTTCTCTATCTATACTGCCTCCCTTGGTAAACTCATCAGCTCTTTTGGCGTCCAATACCATTTATATGCAGATGACACGCAAATCTACCTGTCCTCCCCTGATCTCTCTCCGCCCACCTTGACTCGTGTTTCTGACTGCCTCTCTGCTATTTCCAACTGGATGGCTGCTCACTTCCTTAAACTCAACCTGTCCAAAACAGAACTTCTAGTTTTTCCTCCCTCAAGTGCTGCTACTCCTGTGTCTGTCGCCATCCAAGTCAACGGCGCTACTATCACCTCTACCTCCCAGGCTCGCTGCCTAGGAGTTCTTTTTGATTCTGATCTCTCTTTTACTCCCCATGTTCAATCGATAGCCAAATCCTGTCGCTTCCAACTCAAGAACATAGCGCGCATCCGCCCATATCTAACGCCGGACGCGGCTAAGGTACTGGTTCATGCTGTTGTTCTCTCTCGCCTTGACTATTGCAATCCCCTTCTCACCGGTCTTACATGTTCCCAGCTTGCACCGCTGCAATCTATAATGAATACGGCTGCGAGGCTTATTTTCCTGTCCGGTCGCACCTCCCACGCCTCCACGCTCTGTCAGTCCCTGCATTGGCTTCCAGTTAGATATAGGGCCCAATTCAAAATTCTGGCGCTTGCTTACAAATCCCTACATAATGCTGCTCCAACATACCTATCTTCCCTCATACACAAGTATGTCCCGACGAGACCCCTGCGCTCAGCCCAAGACCTACTCCTATCCTCTGCCCGGATCCCCACCTCTGATGCTCGCCTTCAAGACTTCTCCAGGGCTGCACCTATTCTGTGGAACTCCCTTCCCTCCTCAATCAGACTTTCACCCAGCCTCCATTCCTTCAAAAAATCTTTGAAAACTCACTTCTTTATTAAAGCGTATCAATTAAACTGTCAGCAGGTTTCTCATCCCCCACCCCATGACTCCGTTCCTTCACCTGTCAAAAATGACCTACCAAGCACTCAATAAACCCTTCTGTAACAAACTATTTAATTCCCCTACTTTAACCCTTTGTGTCACTATACCCCACTCCCTCTAGCATGTAAGCTCATCGAGCAGGGCCCTCAACCCCCTCTGTTCCTGTACGTCAGTGGTCTGATCTCAATTATGTGTCTGTTGGTCCACCCATTGTACAGCGCTACGGAATTTGTTGGCGCTATATAAATAATAAAATAATAATAATAATAATAATAATAATAATATACATTCTTAGACACCTTTATGTGTTTTGAGGACACTAAGACCATGCAGAGAGCGCTTCAGCAGCTATCTGTGCATGGACTGCCCTGAGAGACACCTACCATGCCAGGCAGTGCCACTAATTTTGGACATCACCAGTGACGCAACATGCATCACCGTCATCCCCAGAATTCAGAAACTAGATTGTGCAAATAGCATTGCCTTGTTCAAATTCAGTAAGAAGAGGGAGGAGAGGAGGAGGGTCTGAAGTACTGTGTACAATGCATGGCTGGAGTGAATGAGGAAAATACAAAGTATGCATTTAAAATATTGCCATCAATGTGGCACACTTTAAATGTCACGTGTTGATTAAGCCATGCTGAAAGTGAAGAGCGTAGTGTATTTACAGAGCAGTTAAAAATCAATGCTACTTAAAGGGTTCCTATGTGCTGGAACTGACCCCTTTTCTAATGTAATATACAGATGTTAAAAATATGCAAGGAAAAAAAAAAAAAATTACGGAGGGACAAAAACATTTGATAGAAAGATTCTGCAATCAGAAGCTGGTGGCAAAACACTTCCAGAGCATTAAGAGGCTCTGCAAGTCAAGAGCCTCTCATTTCGGTCTATGAGGTTTTATTTCTTGCCTAATAAAGTCCTGTTCAGCTAGACTTTATGGGATGTGCGATTTAGTACCCAGATGTAGTTCAGCTCATCAGTTTGCTCAATGTAAATAATGTGGCTGCTATCAGCTTAAGAAAAATAGTTTTTTGTTCTTTTTTTATTTTATCATTTTGAAAAATGTATGGTAGAAGCTTTCCACCCCCCCATCCCTCCCCAGTCAGCCCCACACACATCCCACTTTGTCTCATAAATCCAATTCAGTCAAACCCCACATCTACCTTACATAGCCATTTCTAAACACATCACTCTTAGCCAACCATATAAAAATCACACTTTGCCAACTTCCCCACACACATACACTTGGGGAGGGGGCTTCAACAATTCCACTGTAGTTTCTAGTTAGCCTCTGTCCCTAAAAGCTCTGAATTTCTCTCCAGGAACACCACAAGCAGGGATAATTATATTTCTGTGCGTTCAACTCGTCTGGTTACAAATACATGTCCATTGTACAGTACTGCGGAATTTGTTGTCGCTTTATAAATAATAATTCACATTGTCAGTCCTCCCGATACCAGGTAACTGAGCCAGGCTGTCAAGGGAGGACTGATCTCAAACCATTTTGTGTGACCGATCTGACATAAAACGGAACATTTTAAGAAATTAAAAGCACACTTTTACTAAGCTAGTGGTTGTGCTAAAACCTCAGTAGTGACATTTTCTATTTAAATAAATTCATACAGTTATTTTTCCTCCGATCCATAAAGAAAACAACTATATATTTATCAGCCCTTTCTGTAACTAGTGACTGATAGAGTCATCATGAAGCACCATGTGATTAGCAACTGTTGCCTAGCAGCCAATACATGCAGCTTCCTGTTTGGATCTGTGCATCCATTGTATGGCAACTCCACCCACCTACACTGGGTACACAGGATCACATCAATGGAAAAACATTACACTTACAATCATAGGTGTGCAGTAGATATTGGTGAAATAAATAAAATTACATTTCCATGGTTATTCATTAAAGTGTGAATACAATGTGAATTTCAAATTAATGGTAACAGTAGCTGAAATGAAAAAAATAGACAGATGTGCTTATAATTTGTCTATTTTGCCCTTAAATTTGAAATTCACTCAGAGTCTCACATTAGTGACTAACTCTGCTAGTGATGATAATGTGTATACAGAGTTAGACCTGATTGTTTATTTTCTTCATAAACAATATAACTTAAAGTTACAAATGTGCAAATGTATCCATAACCTGGGGGCCAGGAAGGGCAATCTGGCCTGTTATTATGGGGTGCCTGAGAAGACTCTCTGCTTACACTTTACCAACATTAAAGGACCACTATAGGCACCCAGACCACTCCAGCTTAATGAATTGGTCTGGGTGCCAGGTCCCTCTAGGATTAACCCATTTTTTATTTTTTTTTATAAACATAGCAGTTTCAGAGAAACTGCTATGTTTATGTTAGGGTTAATCCAGCCTCTAGTGGCTGTCTCTTGACAGCCGCTAGAGGCGCTTGCGTGCTTCTCACTGTGAAAATCACAGTGAGAAGACGCCAGCGTCCATAGGAAAGCATTGTGAATGCTTTCCTATCGACTGGCTGAATGCGCGCGCAACTCCTGCCGCGCATGCACATTCAGCCGAGGAGGAGGAGAGCTCCCCGCCCGGCGCTGGAAAAAGAGGTAAGTTTAACCCCTTCCTCTCCATCCAGCCTGGCGGGAGGGGGTCCCTGAGGGTGGGGGCACCCTCAGGGCACTATAGTGCCAGGAAAACGAGTATGTTTTCCTGGCACTATAGTGGTCCTTTAATGATCTCAGCTGCCAGTCCAAAGCTTCAGGCAACAGTGTATCTTTTAAATTATTGTACAGTGTGGTTATTTTATACAGTATTATATTACTTGCTGTGTATTGTGTTGCTGCACTAAGCATACTGTGGTTTTAATTTGTTTATTTTTAATAAACTTCGTATCCAACTTTACATTGTATTTAATGACTCTGGGTTAGTTACTTATATGAGCTATTTATTGTGAGACAGCAATTTTCCAGCGTGCTGCATTTGTTTGTATATTTATTTATAAAATATTTTACCAGGAAAGATACATTGAGATTTCTCTCGTTTTCAAGTATGTCTTGGGTCCACAAAACATTGCATTGATACAATAAAAGTAAAATACAAAAACAATATTAATATACATTATATACAAAATTTAACATAGAACAGGTAGGAAATATATATTATTATTACTACTACGTTATTATTTATATAGCACCAACAAATTCAGCAGCGTATATATATATATATATATATAGGGGGGAGTGATTGAAAACCCCCCTCCACCTGAAGTCGAGGGGGAAATATTTTTTGTAATGTTCAACCTTTGAAGATTTCTGCCAATATCAACATCACTGAGTTTTTTTTATTATTACTTCCACTCAATAACCTGGAAACTTGTCCATGCTTTATACATAGTGTACATTGTTATCAAAAAATATATATATATATATAAAATTTGTGAATGTATACTACTGTGCGTACGGATAACATTGCTACATAATTACAGAGCAGGTTTGTGCTGCTATGTTACAAAGCACAAACTAGCTTTCCACACTGCTGCCTTGAATGTTTTAGCTACCAGCTCAATCTGATAATTGTAAAGGTAGTTTGATCCTTACCAGACACCATACTGTATCCTCCCAAATCCCCCTCCTATCAGTGTACACTTCATGTCTGCACTGTTGTTAGTGACCACCCATTGAGCCCAGGATACAGAGGAGGTAATCAGTTTCTGTGCTTGTTGGTGCTGCTGTGTAACTATATCAGGGGGTGAGCGAGCATCTGTATATTTTATTCTCTATAATAAATGTGGGGCTGGTGCATAGGATTGCAGTAAACAGAAGGGAGTGTATTCTGTGTAGAACAGAGTAACTGTTTTACATGATGTTTATTTAGTATTGTGGCAGGAGGATAAGATGAATGTCTTTATATGGGGATTGTGCTGCAAATTATAGGAAATTCGAGGAGTATATGCCGCTATTTATTTTACTTATTTAGGAATAATTGTGTTTTGTAGATCTGTTCAGTAGCTCTTTGAAGATTATATACACACATACAGTATATTATGGAAATATACTGTCATTCATGGATTCTGGAGAATTAATAACAAAATATATATATTTTATATATATATATTTTTTTTTTTTTTCTTTATTTTTTTTTTTTCCTTGTGCATACGATTACAACATGCCTGTAGTGCCACAACGGCGTGTACAAGCTATTCAATGGCAGGGTAAACAGCACATTTAAAATATATGTATGTTTTTGAAGGTTGGTGCAAGCGTTCAATAAAACCGGTCAATGTCTCTTTGGTGCCTGAGATTATTGGGAGTTAAAATGCCAGGCAGATTCCATTTCTGTTGCCATCAGTCAAGTGGTACCCCCAGACAGCATGGCAGTGATCCGTGCCAAATTACATCACCAGCTGTGCTAAATGGATTCTAAAATTTGATTAAAAAAAATTTAAACAACACATATACATACATATATACACACACACACATGGAATAGCCAGCACTTGTGGAACTTGTAAATATAATGTATTAATCCATAGATAACGGCATTGTGGTCCAACCTATGGGAGCTTTAAACTATTTTGGCCAGGATCTATGTACCTTAGACTTAAAGGACCACTATGGTGCCCTGAGGGAGAGAAGAGGAAAGGGTTAAAACTTACCTTTTTTCCAGCGCCGAGCGGGGAGCTCTCCGCCTCCGATCCTCCTCTTCTCCTCCCTTTCGCCTGAATGCGCACGCGCGGCAAGAGCTGCGCGCGCATTCAGCCGGTCTCATAGGAAAGCATTCATAATGCTTTCCTATGGATGCTTGCATGTTCTCACTGATTTTCACAGTGAGAATCACGCAAGCGCCTCTAGTGGCTGTCAATGATACAGCCACTAGAGGATTTGGAGGCTGGATTAACCCTAACATAAACATAGCAGTTTCTCTGAAACTGCTATGTTTATTTTAAAAAGGGTTAATCTTAGCTGGACCTGGCACCCAGACCACTTCATTAAGCTGAAGTGGTCTGGGTGCCTAGAGTGGTCCTTTAAGAAACACTGTTGCCATGTTTCAACTTTTCAAATATCTATCTAGTGTGTGTTTTGTAAAGAGTAAATATTGAAGAAAAATATAATATTTTCATTTAATTTCTAAGTTCTGCAGAAGTCAGAACCAAAAGGTGAGCAGGTGCCTTGCGGGACCCAGGGAAGAGGGCAAACCATTGCACAACTGTTTGGCCATTACCAGGACAGTCACCAGGGTACTCCATGGAATAAACTACCACTGGGGTAGAGGTTATGATGCTCGGATTTAATTTCTAGTCTCTGTTTTATTAATTGGTAAATCACTGTTAATTTTTTGTAATGTGATTGGGAAGTACAGGGACTTGTCCATGCATTGATTTGTAAAGATCATCGCAGTCAAATTTAAACAGCTTTGGGTAGACAGCGTTAGAACCGCTCCATTTTTAGCCTGAGTTTTTACAACTCTCCTGCTAATCCCGATATCATTGTCAGCTCACTAGAATTTGCCAACTACATTAGCCATAAATGTTTTGATGTACTTCAAACATAACACTTTTCATTGACAGAGGGGAAACCCGAAACATCTTTCTTTTTGGTCCTTCAAATCAATTTTAGGTAGCACTACCTGTGCGCAAGTAGTTAGGCTTCTTGGATTTTTTTCTGTAATACCTTTTCCTGGTTTCATAAACGGACAATCATCTGACCTCTCATAACCAGTTGTTGACATATGTTGAAGCAGAATTGGCTGATATCTCGCTCAGCTTTTCCTTGGTCCACATTTCATTATTAGTCAGCAGGAGTAGATAAATGAGGTCACATGTTCTCGCACTAGCCTTGTTTCTACACAATCCCTCTGTCCCTAGTTTGGCGGCCTGTTTGAAATTCAGAATTTCATCCTTAGTAGTTTCTGGGTCTAACACAAGGAAAACATTTCTATTCAGAACAGCGTGAGTGCATCAATGGATGCTCTCCTGCTGCACATAGTAAAATTAGAGCATTTCAATAGCGCTTTAATTATGGACTGTCCTTAGTGGGGAAAGCTAGCCAGAATATCAGGCAGTGTGTCATGCCTGCTGTGAGGTTACACCAAATAATCACCTGTGTTGTTTTTTTTTTCCCACCCACAGTTTCTTATTTTACAATCCAATTTCTGCAAATTGATATGGGCCTTGAACACAAATCCTCACCCAATTCAGACTGGTCCAGACAGTGTTCCCGTACTCTACACAGCTATACGCAGTTATGATCATGGAAGTTTCTCCAGACTGGATTTTAATTTTTCTCCATACCTCAGAAACAATGCCATCTTAAACCACATGGATTATTAACCCTGCTACTATCAGACTTACAGGAAGTTTTCAAGTTGTCAATTTGCAAGTTTCAACTCATTTTAGACCTCATGCATCTTCATATGCACACATATTTTGTGGGCAGCTACCAAAAAAGAGAAAAGTCTTCAAATAATAGTTATTTTTCTTCTCATCAAGAGCTTCCAGCAACCTGCCTGATAGGCTGAATCAACTCTGGTAAGTTTACAAGCCAATGGCAAAAGCAACAGTTTGGTTGGGCAAAAAAAAAAATAAAGTAATGGAACTTGTAGTTCAGCAGTCTGGCATCCACATTTTGGCCACCCTTTGTCTAGCAGGCAGCCATATGTGATTGCATATATTAGATGTTAGAGTATGTTAAACATGAGCTTACTTCTGGTACATTAGACCAGTAAAATAATTTTCAGCCTTGGCCTCTTTGAATAACAACCCAGGGGGAAATCTGTAGAAAGTGGCACAGTTGTTTTCATGCAAAGAGTTTGTCACATTTTCTGTTTGCAACAATATTTTCATTTGTTTCATTTGTCTGTTCCACATTTATCCTGTTTTCACCCTTCCTGGCAGTTTCTGACCTTGCCTCTTTTAAAGGGGCAGTAAAGGCAACCAGAGCACTTCATCTCAAAGTAAAATGCTACCCCCTCTTATTTTTTCTTGCAGTGGGAGTGTAGACTCTAAATAGGGACTAGAACACTATAGCGTTAGGAATATATGTTTGTATTCCTAATGCTACAGTGTTCCTTTAAAGCGACACTGTCACCATTTGGGGACTTTGTTGCTATGGTGACATCGCAGTTATGGGTCCAGGGGACGATAAAGGAGAGTTTACTTACCTGAAGCTGTCCCTCTAGGGCGATGGCATCTTTGTCCAGCATGGTTGTCCTGAGAGCAGATGTCACTGCAGTACTCATGCATGCGCAAGAGTACAGCTTTGTGGTGTATTGGGGATCCCAGGACAATGCGGGATCCTCCATAGAGGCAACTAATTCCCTGCAGCCGCGCTCAGATCTCAAGCTGGTTACAAAAAGAACCAGGGCTATTTGCATATCAGAATTAAATCTTGGTTAAATTAGGAATTACAGATATTATTCACAGCTAAGATCTGGCAAAGGTCTGCTGTCAGATGTTAAGGGAATAGCAATATTTTACCCCCAAGGATTTATCTTTATTCTTTCGTATTTAAACATACTTCATGTCATTTGCAAGCAGATTGGAATTTTACACGCATGACTGTTTTGTTTATCCCCTAATGAGGCTATGTGTATATATGGAAATAATAAAATAATTTCTTACTAACCTTCCAGCCACTAGTATATGTCTGGAAGAAAATGGAGCTGGGTGCTACAAACAGTCCTTCTGATCATCAAACAGAGCAGCTCCTACATATTGTCAGGAGGACTGAGGCAAAGTTGGGAAAAGCCCGTTGCCAGTGACACTAATTGTAGTGTGTCCCATTAAATAGCATAGGTTGTTTTGTTGCTACTCACAGTATCCAGGGTGATCAAGTGGAACCATATCTCAAGGCTGTGACACTCTTCATTATCCCATTTGTAAGGTATTAATTTGCAGGCTGTGTGTGGCATAAAGGCTGTATGTGGCGTTTTGAACTCCGCCATACAAGTTGGACAGAGACAGTATACTGAAATGTCAATCAATACATTAACCATGTGGTGGTGATCCTAGCCAGTGGAGCCCGATTGATCCCATTCCCTACTAGTGGTAATGGCAGCTAACTTACAAGATGTGATACAAATGAGCCTAACCCTTTATTTACAGAAAACATTATTCATTCGCTTTCATAATCACTGGCTTTCCTCCACAGTAAATGGAAAAGGCTGCCAGATCCGCCATGCTAACACAGATCGCTTTAGGTTGACTAGCCGCATATGAAAAGTGCTACCCTGCAGTATGTTGAATGCCTAGGCTGAAGGTTTCCAAAATGATCAATAACTTGTTTTCCTTCCTGTAGTGTTTGAATTTTATATACTGCAGCACTTTTCTTGCACTGCCCATCAAAACGTTGACGAGGTATTAACAGTAAACATTTGGTGGATGTGCAAGCTGGGGTTGATTCCTTAGAGGTAGGCAACCCTGTATTGTAATGAATGATAAGTCTTTTAAGGGGACACTGTAGTGTCACCAAAACAGCTTTAGTTTACTGAAGCAGTTCTGGTGTATAGATGATGCCCCTGCAGTCTCACTGCTCAATTCTCTGCCACTTAGGATTTAAATCACTTTGTTTATACAGCTATAGTCACATCTCTGTGCATGTGACTTACACAGTCTTCCTAAACACTTACTGAGAAGAAATGTTATATGTTTAAACTATGGATAGAACTATCATCAATGACGATATTCAGCATTTTACAGATTATCGGAATCTGCCTTGTAATTTTCCAAGATTACTGATAATTTACCTCCTCCAGTCACCACACGCTGTCTTCTGCATCTGAAAATTCAAGCCACCAGCCAATGAAGCGACACGTTTTGCCTTAACGTCACCCTGTTCTGTGAGTCTCCCCATGCGGAGCTCAGCTATTGGCAGGGAGGTGAGACTGAATAATCTATTGTATTGTACTGGCTGACTTGGTGATAGCGGTCAGCAGTCACACTCCTATTAGTAACAGCACTGTACATGCTGAGATCTCACTCATCCCAGCATGTAGAGGCTGTCTAAGGGTGATAGTAGTGTGATTGCGGTCAGTATGTTCAGTTAATGCGAGATTTGTGTAGAGATGTTACTTTTTCAAAACTTTAAATGTAAGAATATCGGCACTAGTTATCGACAATTGTCCTGAAAGGCGACCGATAATGGGTATCAGCTCTGGAAAAAATTATATCAGTTGGTCTCTATTTTAAAACAATGTTTAATTTCTTATCTCCTGCTTTAATAGCCTTCTAGATCCTGCAGAAAACGAGTGATTTATCTCTAAAGTGGCAGAGATTGATCAGTTGGACTGCAGGGGCATGATCTATACACCAAAACTGCTTCATTAATTCAAAGTTGTTTTGATGCCTCTAGGGTCTCTTTAAAGCACAATATGCTTCTTTCAGCAGTCATATTATATCCCATAATAATCTTTTTAGAACTGCCACACACCTTACCTCAATGTCTTCACATCACACCTCCCTTTCTTGAAGAATTTTCACAAACCTAAAGCTGTTTAGGATCCTAAAGAGTTTTTCGAACTACCAACCCAGAAACATTTTAAACAGAAAAAAGGAGCTACCAATTCTCTAGTAGATCCTAATATTACATTCTTCTACCTCTTTGCATGAGCAGCTTTTATTTAACAGGTGAAATCATTCTGTTGATTGAATTCAGTGACTCTCTAGCTTTAACGCTTTGCTTACCAGAGTCCAGCAGTTGTAACAGAGTTGCTACGTAAACTATCAGGGTTACTCACTAAACTCAGAATATCCGAATTGCAAAACGGAATAGAAAAATAGCCAAATTGTGACAAGGTCAACTATTTTTACTCCAGTTTTTTTTCCATTCAGATTTAATATGCAAAAATTCTGACTTTAATGAAAGTTTAGTTCTCCCCAGCAATACTTATAATTCACATGGAACCAGAGAAAATTAAAGCAAAACTCCATTAGATAAAAACACCACTATTTAGTAGATATGCCCGCAATGATCACATGCAATAATCTAATTATGCATTTTTCTTTGGGGTATATCTAAAAAAGTCTTGCAAAAATTGCTTACCTGTAGTCTGCAGCTTTTGTAACCCCTCCCCTCTTTCAGGCCTTCTTCCACAGTTGTAATGACTGGTACCTTATGTGGGATACAGTCCTATTTCATTGTGTCATTTATATTTCCTCCTTTGACATTTGGAACCCCTGAAGCATTGGTTACTCCAATCATCTTTTTTCACGAATAGATGAATAATGCCCTATTGGGCATTATTCTTTAGGTCCACCAACCCAGAAAACGCAAAAAAAAAAAGTTATAAGTTTTACTTACCTTAAATCCAGTGCTGGGTGAAGCCCCCAGAGCTGCTCCACATGCCCCCTTGTAACATCATGGGAGCCTTGCAGAGATCCAATGATTGAACCATTTAACCGACTAAGAGCGGCAGCCAGAGAAGCCTGGGGATGAAGAGAAGAAGGGAGAGAGGGTTGAAGATAAAAAAAATAAAATAAAATAGCAGAGATTCTAGGGAGGAAGGTGGGCAGCAGATAAGAAGGTTTGGATGAAGACAGGGCAGACACAAATTTCTTACACCAGAAAGGAAAATATGCACAGAATTGATATTTGGCAGTCTGAAACAGAGTTCTTAGATGACAAAAGCATGTATGCTGGGAGTGTAACTATCACCTGGCATACAAGTACAAATATCTCAGTATGTGCTGATTCAATGCTTTCGTGTGGGGAAGCTCGAATGCTCATGTGCATCTGGCCCCTAACGCTATTCTATGAGGAGCATTGGACTGGACCATCGCTGGAGGTCAGGCCTCCTCTGTGACAATGTGGGAGGAGGAGAGGTATGTAGTGCTGAGAGAGCCTCGGCGCTGGAAAAAGGTGAGTGAAATCCTTTTTTAAAAATAATTTTTATGGACCGTTGAGGAAGATGGTAGCATAATCCTGTAGCTCTTCCCAGCATAATCAATCCGCTACCATCCGCAAGCACAAAGCCCTAGGTGCCCCAGAGAACTCACAACTCCCACTCTGCTTAACCAACAACAACCCAGAGCAATGGGAGGTGGAAAACAAAAGAAGGAACAGACCCCATCGGTCGCCTCCATGTTCCGCCCGCAGCAAGAACAACGCCAGCCATCTTGCCACCAACAAGCAGAGGGAACCTGCACAGATTCCGACGGGAGTGAATATACTAAAGCCCCAGGTGCCCCCCTGACCTTGCACGACATGCAAACCATGCTCAGGGCAGCCATTGCGGACATCAAGTCATACATGGCAACGGAACTTGACAAAAAACTCTCAGGCCTCAGAGAAGACATAGAATCCCTGACAAACAAGGCCGACCACACAAAGACACACATAAAAGACCTTACCACCACCTCCCAAGCACACACACAAGATATTACTTATCTACACGCCAAAATAGAAGCTTTGGAAGAAAGCCTCGAGGATCTGAATAACCGATCCCGACGAAATAACATTCGGAACCAGGGCCTTCCTGAGTCGGTCACAGCAGAAGGCCTACATACCACGCTTACAGGCCTGTTAAAGGCCGCCCTACCCAAAGCTACCGCACAAGACCTCCTCATAGACCCAAGGGACGTCATAGTCCGCCTACACTTTTTTGCGGTCAAAGAGAAGATCCTCACTATTACCAGATCTACTCCGCCACAACACCAAGGGATCCGCCTGGCCTTCTATCAAGACCTGGCCCCCTCCACCTTGAAAAAACATAGGGATCTAAAACAACGAACACTCAACCAACAGGGCACATGTGGGGCCACCCATTTAAACTAATCGTACGGAAAGAAAACCAGACCCACATACTGATAAACCCTGCCGAAATTATCCCGTTTGCGGACTCTCTGGGACTTACCCTGCCACCCCCATCATCGACAGCAACAACAGGAACCAGCGGCACACAAAGACCCCAACGCGAGAGGTTCTCTGGATCCCCACGCCACACACCACGTAAGAGAGCACCACCTTACTCGGAAAACAGGGACTAATCGCAATCAAGATTCCCCGTGAGCTCCCAGGGACGCCTGGACGCACCGCTAACATCTCCAACACCCCGGGAACTGGTAACACTTACACTTCCCTACCCAGACTGAAGACCAGCCCACCCCAACAGCAATTGACCCCAAAGGGCCCGGACTCAACCCCAGGGACATTCTCTCCCTGAGCATCTGAACCTCTCCAAGCCTGCCCTCACCTACAGCCCAGACATCGAAAGGACCACCACTCACCAAGAGACTCCACCGCCCAACCACCCCAAAACCCTCACCCGCCACCTACCGATGAGAGCTCAAACAAACCTACACCACCTTCCACACCCATGGTGCCCAGAACGATACCTGCACAGGGCCTCAGACACACCGCACCAGTACGGGGCCTACAAAGGTGTGCCCAAAGCTTCCGGAGCCTACGGAACCCCCTAGGCGCAAACGGGGACATGAAGATAACTGGTAACAGGGAACCACCCGGGGCAAGGGAGCTTATTCAGCCCCTAAACCTAAGTTGTCTTAATTTAAATCTTTATTTTTTTCAAGCTAACATACTCTAATGTGGCAAATGCCAATTTAACTGGATAAGATTTAATTGAAAGTAATGTATACTGCCTTAACTTAATCTCATTTAATCCAAACAGCTATAATGGGATATAGACATCACTTAATGTTAAGCTTCTCCACTTTACTCATGTGTAATTCACTCCACTGCATTATGCAAATATACCCACATGTCACTCTACAACCTAACGGGCCATGTCAACCCCCACCATGCCCGCTCCCGCCCCGTTACCACCCACACCGCACACAACGACCTCCCTGAACATCTGGCCCCACCGCCAAGAGCGAGCAGCGGGGGCTTCCGAGCTCCCCACACACACACACACACAACGGGATTTATCAAGCTCGAACCCCAGATTAGGAAGTGCAAGGTACAATTACGAGTAGCGGAGAAACACCCGGAGACGGCCGTGGTACCCCACGCAAGCACATTGAACCACACACTAGCACTACCTCACTAAGCGCACCTTGAACCAACGCACAATTGGAGGGTAGACAGACAATACTAACAACCCCCACGCACAGAGCTACACCGCTCCAAACATCCCTGAGCATAGACCCACGCTATCTTCCTCCGTAACTAAAACCCTGCCACTACCCGTCCACTGCGGCTCAAGAAACGAGCTAATTCCGGCTGCAAACCCGAGCCTTTGGGTCGGCAAGCACCTAAGCTCCATAACCAGCACCACCTCACACACGCAACCCCGGCCTTCCTCCATCTTAACATCCCTCCATGGAGACCACCCCAGATAGAACCAGCAGCACCCTGCCCCGAGGTCACACAATATAAATGGAAACCTAACTCAGCTCACAAGGGAATCAAGATGGAAATCATACCTGTATTTAGTTTCAAGTTTCAATATGTTATATGTTCATCATTGCAATGCGTTATGTATAAACGTTCCAAATATGTGAATGACTACACTAAGGTTCCACTACCTCTCATACCTTAACTCAAGATACATGGGTACCGAGCAACTAACATACTAAGGAAGCAACAAAGACACCCATCTCACATGACACATGTTCTCTACCCACAGACGCTGACTCAGTGCATAATTTCACAAGCAGATGCATAGGGAAGAGGGAGTCGTAGATATAGACGTACGACCCCCTCCTTACCCCCTCATCTACGGAACAACTATCCCCACTGGACTGAAAAGGACCCGATTGGACACACCGAGCCCCCAGAACGACGAGGGGGTAAGACCAGGTTTGCACCTCACCCCCTCTTTTTTTCTCTTTCTTTTCCCCTCTTCCCCCCTTCCTCCCCCTCCCCCCACAAACCCCAGCTCCGCCACAATCTCCGGGGCACCCCCCCACTTTAAAACATAACGGCCCCCAAGTGACAGCCCCAAGATACCACCACAACCCCAGCGGAACCACCCGGGGAACAGGCAGTGCCAAACCCGCACACCTCACATGTATATCCATCAACTGCAAAGGACTCAATAGCCTGTCTAAGAGACACCGCCTTCTCCGGTGGGCCAACCAATCCAACGTGGACATAATCCTACTCCAAGAAACCCACTATGAACAAACAAGGGCATTCCCCCTCCTGAGAAGACACTACAGAGAGTGCTATTTGGCAAACTCCCCGAAAGGGAAACCGAATGGAGTAGCTATTCTGGTTCGGAAAACCTGCCCCTTGGCCTTCACGCGCTCAGTCTTAGACCCTCAAGGTAGATACATAACAATTACGGGACAGATAGGACCCCACAGGAATGCCTTCACCTCAATTTATGCCCCCACCCTCCCTGACGCTCACTTCTGGGACTCCCTCCAGGCACACCTCCGCCTCTTCTCCGCCCACCATATGATCATGGGAGTGGACTATAACGCCACTTTGACACCCGAGAAAGAAAGATGGCGAACAAGGGCACCCCACATAAGACCACCACCTACTACCCGAAATGATAAACTGCTACAAGCCTTTGAACAATAAAACACACGGTGAAAAAAATAAATGAACAAACATTGGTGCTACAATCACCTTAGTGGGCCACAGCAACCACTAAAATAAGCACAAGTGAAAACAGAATAAAATGGTGAGAGCACTCAGATGAAATTATTATAAAATTTTACCCATTAGTTAATAAATTTCTGAAAGAAAAACAGAAAAATACAACATAGGGTAATAACGTCAAATAAACCAAAATGACGTAATGGGTTAATTACACTCACATACAGAGAGCCAATTAGGAGCTGGCTCAAGCTGAACGCCTTGAACAGAAATCTTCCTAAGGACTGGAACAAAACTTGTAATGGGTGTCTTCCCAGAGTTAATGCACAAATCAGGAATACAAATAAAAGACTGTACAAAAACTTTAATGTTGACTATACAACTACATAAAATAAAAAAATAAGGAAAGTCCCATATATATATAAAATAAGTCCCAAACGTCCTCAGGATCCACCTTACGCGTTTCGGCACAAAGCCTTCACCAGATGACCTCATCAACACCCCATCCCCACTAACACCAATCCTTCGGAACAAACAATTCCAACCTGGAATGACCCCCCAACACTTTATGAGATACGAAGACAACAATCTGATCCGATTCTATCACTTCTTCCGAGGACAAGACCTCCTGCCCTTTGCAAACCTACCGCATGACAGACCACATTTGACCACTTTAGGTACCTGCAGATCAGGAGCTTCCTGACCCACCTAAGCAACCAATCCATAGCTACCACCACACTCACAGCTTTTGAAAAGATGTGCATGAACGCCCCGGTGCAACAAGGCCAGATCTCCACCACGGGATCTTACACCACACCAGCACCCCCAACGCCCTCTCATACACCACAACTTGGGAACGGGCCATAGGCCCCCCAAAGACCCATCTGACTGGCAGGACATTTGGGAAGCTACAGCAGCACTAACGATTTGTGTAACACACAAAGAACAAGCATATAAAACCATGTTCCTCTGGTACCTCACCCCCACTGAGACTGAAACAAATGCGCATCGCAACCTCAGAACGTTGGTGGAAAAGGTGCAGCGAACAGGGCACATACATCCTCCTTTGGTGGAACTGTCCACACATAGCCCAGCTATGGCACGACATAGCCCAAATGGTCAACAGAGCACTACATAGCAACCTCCCACTGGTTCCCTGGATCTGGCTCCTATCAAAACCTCTCGATACTCTCACCAGGGCACAGAACATATTGTCGGCACGGATCTGGGACCCTTGGCTCACTAGAACTATAACGGCATAGTAGACCCCGAGACTAAATTGAATACCCTCTGCCAAGAACTACCTCCCTCTTCAAGACCCACCCCAACACTCTCACCCGTCCACGGCACATCTTCTGAACCTACCCCTCCCTCCCCCTACCCCAAGAGGAACCTCTAACATAACCGATAAGACAACAAAAGACACCTTAACTCTACCCACGGGACAGACAGTTACTAAGCACTGTCCCCACTACCACCATTCCCCTACCCCGACCAAGACACACACAGACTTAGAAACCAGAAAAGACACGCATAAAACGCGAAAAATACAAATTATCGACAGACGAAATCCGCAATAACACACACACGGGACATGACCACCCCAGACACTACAAGTACCGAAAGTCATTCGCAATATGATACAAGTACTCAAATAACCAATCTTTCCTACTGGACCTATAAGTGTTTACCAGAATTGTAAAACAAATTGCGGCGTACGCATCATAATGGTTTTCTATTGGCAATTAACCAAAGAAGTACCTAATGTCTTGTTGCTCACTGTTAAACTTACAACCTGCACAAAATGTATGAAGAATGTAACGACCCCCCCCCCACCCTCTCCCACTTTTCTTTTGTACCTCCACCCGCACCCAAAATCAAAACCTTTGATACAAATAAAGAATTTAAAAAATAATATTTTTTATGGCACACACTGGGAGTGGGCCCACTATAACTAGGGACAGAGACAAGTAAACATTGCAAATACAGGTATGTTTTCCTAATGCTCCACTGGAATGTTTGTGGGTTTTTTGTGTGTTTTTATTTTAACAATTTAGTAGATATACCCAGAAAGAAAGCAGGCATGTTTTATAATTATTTCTGCACGTTTCTCCAGTCAGCAGTTTTTGCAAGCCCTCACCTTTTTCACGAGCACAGACTACTTGATCAGATGCTTCTCATTCAGAGGTCTCTGTGCTGGAACACCTATTGTTCTCAGAGAGCTGTAATACTGCTCACTGAGAAGTCAAGCACACCTTCTGCTTCTTTTAGCTCCGTGGAGATAAAAAAAGCAGAAGAAAGCCTTTCTGGCGGTGTGACAGCTATGAAGGTGTTTCTGTCCTCAATTAGAAAAGTGCTGATTTCTATTGAAATTTTATTTTTATTAACTGGGACAGCAGGCACGTAGAGCACTTCACAGAAAACCACAAAACAGTGCTGCATTCCAATATGTCAGACAATGGTGATAGAACTATAAAGATTCTTAATAATAAGTATTATTGCTACCTAAATCTACAATATCCAAGTATACCTACAATAAAAACACATAACCGTGCAAAAAAATCACTTATATACAGAAATAAACCCCTCCTGTAAGAAACGCCCAGTGAAAATAAACTCACTTTCTTCAGAACCTCACACTCTTGGCTCTGGGTAAATAGGTATAAATGGAGATGGGATACCCTCCCTGGATCTTTGATCCTTTCAGTGTACCAGCATGACACAAAGGGCAGGGAGGTGCTGGTAGAACAATATTGTTAAAAACTTTACTTGGCAAAAATATTAAAGTCACTAGCTATAGTCACCAAAACAACTTTAGCTTAATGAAGCAGTCTTGGTGTATAGATCATGTCCCTGTAGTCTCACTGCTCAATTTTCTGCCATTTAGTTAATCACTTTGTTTATAAACCCTATTCACACCTCCCTGCATGTGAATTGCACAGGCTTCCTAAACACTTCCTGTAAAGATTAATCTAAAGTTTATCCTTCCTTTATTGCAAGTTCTGTTTAATTTAGATTTTCTTGTCCCCTGCTATGTTAATAGCTTGCTAGACCCTCCTGTATGTGATTAAAGTTCAATTTACAGAGATACAATTGTTTAAGGTAAATTGCATCTGATTGAAAGTGAAACCATTTTTTGTTTAATGGAGGCTGTGTTAATCAGAGTCAGGGAAGGTGTGACAAGGGCTGCATAAACAGAATCAAAGTGATTTAACTCCTAAATAGCAGTGAATTGAGCAGTGAAACCTGAGAAGCATGATCTATACACTAAAACTGCTTCATTAAGTTAAAGTTGTTTGGGTGACTATAGTGTTCTTTTAAAAACTCATAATAAAAAAAACCAGAAATACAGCATATAAACAGGGCCCCGTAAATCCCCTGAATACACTCTGTATTGATATACTGTGATCTTCCACACATCTGAATACACTCTGCCCCTGACGATGATGAAAGAAGCTCCTTCCGTGACGTGTTTCGCTCCAAGTCATGTGCTTCATCAAACAGCTGAGGATTCGGTCGATTAATGAAGTCCTGTTTATTTGCTGTATTTCTGTTTTTTTTCAAATAAGAGTTTTTAAGCTTCTTGCCAAATAAAGTGTTTTATACCTTTCCTACCCTTCAGACTTTCTCCCCGGATACTGAACAAGAGGTTGCTGCGCTTCTCATTTCCTCTCGCCTCACCACTTACCCGCTTGATCCTGTCCCATCTCACCTTATCAGATCTCTCTCCCCTTGTCTTGTGCCTTCCTTAACATACATCTTCAAATGCTCTCTCTTTTCTGGCATTGTCCCTGCTAACCTTAAACATGCTACTGTAGTACCTATCCTGAAAAAAACATATCTTGAACCATCCATCCCTCTAACTATCGTCCCATATCCCTGCTCCCTTTTTACTCAAAGCTTCTGGAAAGATTTGACTTTACTAAGTTACTAATGACCTAATCAAAGCTAAATCCAAAGGCCACTACTCCATACTAATACTTCTTGACCTCTCTGGTGCCTTTGACATCATTGATCATGCTCTTCTTCTTCAAACTCTTCAATCACTCGGTCTCTGTGACACTGTCCTCTCTTGGTTTACCTTCTATCTCTTCCAACACTCATTCAGTGTCTCCTTTTCTAATAATACCTCCTCCATTCATCCTTTCTCTGTTGGAGTCCCCCAAGGCTCTTGGTCTCCTTCTATTTTTTCTTTATACTGCCTCTCTTGGCAAACTTATTTGTACGCTGATGACACCTAGCTATATCTCTACTCCCCAGACCTCTTCCCTGCCGTCCTGCAACGTGTCACTGCTTGCCTTTCCTCCATCTCTGACTGGATGTCCTCCCGCTTTCTAAAACGAAATCTCTCTGAAACTGAACTCCTTTTCTTTCCTCCTCCTAATACTGATCCTCTTCTTTCGCTCTCCCTTCAAGTCAGTGGTATCCACATCAATCCATCCTTGCAAGCGCGCTGTCTTGGTGTCATATATGATTCTAGCCTCACCTTTGAGCCTCACATCCAGCATGTTACCAAATCCTATAGATTCCATCTTAAAAACATAGCCCGCATCCGCATGTATCCTTTCTTACGCATGTATTATTGTAACCCTCTCCTAATTAGTTTTCCCAAAAACCGTATTGCCCCGCTAGTCTGTAATGAATGCTGCTGCCAGACTGATTTTCTTCTCTAGCCGGCCCTCTCACACCTCACCCCTTACATTGGCTTCCTGTATCCTATAGAAGTTAGTTAAAATGCTAACTCATACCTACAAAGCATTGACCATTTATAGCCCCTCTTGTATATCTTCACAGATCCACAGGTATGCCCCTTTTCGGTCTCTCCGCTCTGCCTGTGACCTTCTCCTGTCCACTACTCACACCCATGCGGCCAACTCACGCTTGCAGGACTTCTCGCGGGCGGCTCCCTTCCTATGGAACAGCATGCTTACCGCCATCAGACTTTCCTCTAGTCTTCAATCGTTTAAAAAGTGCCTTAAAACCCATCTTTTTAGGAAAGCTTATGATCTCCCAGAATAACCTCTACTTAACATACCTGTCTCTTGCTCTTTCCTGAAGGGCAGCACTTTACTCTCTCCTCCAGCTCTGCTTCACTCCCACCTATGATTGCTATGCCCTGTCCTATTGTGTTTTACACCCCACCTCCTATAGACTTTAAGCTCGTTTGAGCAGGGTCCTCTTCAACCTATCATTCCTGTAAGTTTTCTTGTAATTGTCCTATTTATAGCTAAATCTTCCCTCTTATAATATTGTAAAGCGATACGGAATCTGTTGGCGCTATATAAATGGCGATGACGATGATGATAATAATAATGCCGCTATTTTAAAGGTTTTATACACATATATTTGAGTCAAGTGCCTTGCACACTGTATTTGTGGTGCTATTTTTGGACTGCTTTATGTGCCTGGATTGTTCCTTTAAGGCCATAATAGCTAAATGGAAAGCACGGCTGACTTAAGGAAATTTTCCATTTAGTCTATTTTTAACTTACATTTTAAATTAATTTAGATTTCCTAACTTTTCCCACTGTAGAAAATACCCCTGACAGTTCAAGTGAACCACTTTTTTTTGGTTTTTAATATAACTAGCCCTCGGCCACTTCTCTTCAAAGTCATGGCGACACTTACTATGAGAGCATAAAATACATACAAATTGGTGGTAACATTTTTTTATCCCTTTATAACAAGTAGGTAATTAAAGAGGAGGTGCAATATTTTATTAGTGTATTTGGCAAGGACTCTAATTTGTATACTGGATATAACTGCCCTTTGTCAATTCTGCCACCAGAGGTCCTTGCTCTTAAATATTAATAAAGTTTTGAATTGTGCTGCACTAAGAAGCTATAAAACTGCATGGGGAAATTGATTTATGGGTGCAACTATTATATCTTTTCCTGATGAATCATGGCTGCATTTACTCATGGGTTAGCTCCTCCCCTCACAGCAGAAAGGACAGGAAATAGAACTCTGAAACTGGTATAAATAGATCCTCCCCCTTCCCACCAGGCAGTCTTTTTTCCTGTTCTTCACAGCAGTTTGGGAGGAGTCTGCTGATGCATGATGACCATGATGTCTACAATTGTCTTTCTGTGGGATTATTTTGATTGGTGGATTGAGGCTAAATTAGTTTAGCTACTGAAATGGAACTTTGCTGAAACTCCAACCATTGCAAAAAAAATGCCAAAGATCATGCTCCCCATATGAAAAAGCAGTCCCTACACTGTCATATGTATAATTAAAAAGATGTTAATGAACAAAATAAATAGAAATATGAAACAGAGAAATAAATAAATAGAAATATGAAATAGAGGTACCCAAAAAGGATTAAAGAAGCAGTTTTGGTGTATAGATCATACCTCTGTAGTCTCACTCCTCAATTCCTAAACACCTACTGTAACGTGTCGTCTAATGTTTACACTTCCTTTATTGCAAATTCTGTTTAATTAAGAATTTACTCTGTTAATAACTTGCTAGATCCTACAGGACTCTTCTGTGTGTGATTAACGTTCGATTTACAGAGCTGAAGATACCTCTTTTAAAGTAGGTTACTTCTCACTAAAAAGCAAACCATTTTGTTTTCATGTAGGCTGTGGTGTAGCTAGGACTGCATAAACAGATACAAAAGTGATTCAACTTCTAAATGGCAGAAAATTGAACAGTGAAACTTTAGAGGCATGATCTATACACAAAAAATGCTTTATTAAGCTGAAGTGGTATTGATGACTATAATAATATACCTTTAATCTAAAAACAAAACATGCAAAGTAACCGTAGTTATTTGCATTTTGTTGCCGTGATGTCACTATGATTTAGATTCTTTGGGTTTTCCATATACCTTCTAAAAGTTCTGTCTCACATCAAGGTCTATAACATTACTGTGAAGGTTACATATTGCCCTTATACAATTTAATTGGTCTGAACTCTTCCTAGATGACTAACTGCAAGAAGCAATCTTCGAAGACGGTGGTTCCTGCAAAGGAGGTTGGTGATGTCTCAGCAGAGCCCCCTCAACATTCAAGGAAAAATGGCTGGAGCTGGCCTCCTCATCCATTGCAGTTTGTTGCCTGGGTCACATACCTCTTTTTTGCAGTCGTAGGATTTGGAATTCTTGTTCCACTATTACCTCCGCATTGGCTGGCAGCTGGTTATATTGTATCCTTTGACTGAACAATTTACAGCACAAATTTTCTCCCGTAAAGAAAACGTTCAGGTAGACTTGAATTAAGCAAAATATCCATTTACAAATCCATTTTTTTTTTTATATCGGGCATAAGTGGAGACCTGAAAGATAAAGAGCTTCTGCTTTGCCCTCATAGAGAAAAAATTGGGATCTGTGATACAGTGCTGTCTATTACAAATGTCTACCATTTTCCCTCCCCTCCATTTTCTTCCCAGGTATTATACTGTGTATTTAAAATAAAATTGAACCTCAGTCAGGCTGGCTAAGGCTACTGGAAGAAAAGAAAAGAGAATATCACAAAGTTACATTGGTAAGGGATTACTGCTTCCCTGGCTCTCTGCTGCTTCTAAGATAGTTTATTGGTTTTGTGAGCACCCTACTCCCCATTGATATGAACCAGTGATGGCTCCTGAACAGAGGTCAATATAGGAGTGTAGACATTTGTAACAAGTCTACTTGTCAAAATGGAGTAAAATGGCAGCTTAGTCTACTTCTCTGTCATGGCAATTTACTTGTCCTGATACAGTCATTTTCAAATTAGAACGTTTGAGGACACTGCTTAGACCTGGACATTGGCAAGGTTATTCACTAAACTCTGAATTTTCCCAGAGTGTGCGTCTGTCAGTCAAAGTGCGGCCTTGATAGGAAGGGGTGGGGAAAATTTAAATTAGGGGGCACAAACTAGGACAGCACAAATCCTAAATACACCACTGCTGTCCACGCTAGCTAAGATGGGCCTTCAACAATCATAGTGATGATGCACAAGAAGATTATTTTCGTTATAACAATGTAATGTTCCACTATATACTTAAATTAACTATTTGAACATAGCAGGGTGTTCTGGATCCTTGTTGGAATCCACAACCTATGAGAATATCAAAGTTGTCTCACGGGAATAAGAATGGGCTGTTATATTACAAATACAGAGGGGGTGATTCAGCGCTTGTGAGATACTAGTACAGTTCAAGGGCAGTTAAGTCAGCAAATCAGGAGCCTCTCTAGACCGGTGAAGCAGGAGAAAAAACAGGAAAGTGGTGCCTACTATGTCCTTGCAGATACAAAAAAAAAAATGAAGAAATATATGGTGTAGTATGTAAATACAATAATCAAAAAGTTTAAAAAGAGTTAGTACACGCACGCTTGTTAGGAGCTTGGGTGTAGCTCCAACCTTTTGCGCCTAGGCGGAATAATCCCCACCTAGGGATATGTTGTAATCCACGGGTCTGTGGATGGTCTTCCCCTTTACAACGATGTCTTTATAGATATGTGGAAGGAGAATAGAGACAGTATGGTGTAGTATGTCAAACTCTAAGGCAGAAGAACAAGATAAAAGATGTGCACTCATATGCTATGGAGCCAGGATGTTGACTCTCCAGATATGGCGTGGAGTGGTATAATCCCCACTCTGGGATATAGAAGGTGATCGTGCCTCTCCGTATGTAGATATAGAAGGAAAAATATAAAAGGAACTTAATAGTATGTAACTGTAGAACTAAAATATAAATAAAAGAGTAAAAAAACTAACTCACATTCTGTGAAGCAAGTGAGGATTGCTTAGTCCGATAGGCGTAGGTGGTTTTAAAACAAAAAATGAAATATACTTGCATAAAAATATAGTGCTGTGATTGTTCATGCACATTGTTTGCATGTGTTGGTGTTGTAGCCCTGTTTAGAGCCCAAATGCAAGAACACTCCTAGTCCTTTATGTTGCAGTGGGTATAAGTCACTGTGTTCCTTATTGACTCGTGAGTCCTTCGTTATTTAGTTGGCTCAACTGCCTAATGCTCCATGCAGATGAGTCATTCATCTCCCTTTCATTCCCCCCCCCCTGTGGCTTTGTCCCTCATCTTGCCTAATGGAAATTTCTCGGTTGCATCTTCTCACATAACCCTGTATTTCTTGTGTATTGGTCTTCTTTCCTGTACACTTTATAATTCAAATAACTTGGTTTGCTTATTGTTATGCAGATTTAAATGTTGGTGAACCTAGTTTAAAACTCATTGAAGGTCACTTTTCATCCATCATTATCCTGTTAGAATATTGGGGTTCCAAGAAAGTACAAATTGTCTACACAAAAAGCTTTGACTGAATATGATTATACCTTAACTATCAAGTTGCAGTGTATGGGTGCCTTGTTCGCTTTGCACCTGGTTGTTCACTTCCTAGCTGTTACCATCAATCCAGCTGATGACAATGTGCGTGCCAAGGGCTCTCCTGGTCCCCTTCCCGTGTTTGACCGCAACAAACATGCCCATGTCATTGAAAATATGCACTGCTACATCTGTGAGGTGGATGTGTAAGTCAAAACATTCTTGTTTATTTCTTCATATTAATTTAATTGCATTCTTTCGGTAACTAGGAATATACATGTTTAAGGCATAATATTCTTGTTTCGTATCACCTTGCTAACCCCATCTTTGTATTCAATGTACATATAGAATTCTGGGATAGGTCAGTGGCTCAGAGACTCCACCAGTTGTTTATGGGAACAGATTGGAAAGTTGACATGTATAAATGTTACTTTTACTTAAAGGAGCTCTATAGGATCAGGAACACAAACATATATTGCTGACCCTATAGTGTTAAAACCACCATCTAGCCCCCCTGGCCCTCTCTTGCCTTCCTAAATATAGTAAAATCTTACTTGTATTCAAGCATGAAGCTGCTGGCTCTGCCCCTGTCTGCCTCAGACCAGCAAGCTGTCTGCCTCAGACCAGCAAGCTGTCTGCTGACATCATCAGAAGTGTTGTTCTGAACCAACTACAATGCTTCCCCATAGGATTGGCTGAGACTGTGAAGGAGGCAGATCATGGGCAGAGCCAGCACAAGTCAAACATAGCCCTGGCCAATCAGCATCTCCTCATAGAGATGAATCAAATCAGTTAATCTCTATGAGGAAAGTAAAGTGTCTGCATGCAGAGGGAGGAGATACTGACATGTTGTGATGCACACTAGGCAAGACTGAGATAGGAAGCAGTTCTAGTAGCCATTTGAGGAGTGGCCAGTGAAGTTATTACTAGGCTGTAATGTAAACACTGCATTTTATCTGAAAAGACCGTGTTTACAGCCAAAAGCCTGAAGGGAATGATTCTACTCAGCAGAACAAATGCAATAAGTTGTAGTGTCCCTTGAAAGAAACCAGCATACCATAAAGCTTTAAGAACCATCTGTTGAACATTAATGAGGCTGTTTTCCTATTTAAAGGAACACTCCAAGCACTAAAACCATTACAGTAAGCTGTAGTGGTTATGGTGCTGGGACTGGACTGGAGCCTCTCCTTTAGAACTTTACAACGGAGATGGATGGAAAATTACAGGAATAGGCATGCTCAGGTACACCCAAATGGTTTTGCAGTGGTTATGATACCAAGAGTGCCTTGCCCTCCCCCATTGTAGTCCAACTCTTTTAAAATAGTTTGACTTCTTAACTGGGGTCCACTTGGTACCACCTCCTAACTTTTGAGAGAGCTGGAAGATTTCTTTCTGAGCTACCCCCAGCAGTACAGGAACTAGCTCAGGAAAACTAACAGAAGCTTATAACTAGGAGCTTCTGGATCTCTGTTGGAAGTAGACGAGGAGCGGGAGCAGTACCCAGGGAATAAGTTAAACTTTTCTAAATTGGTTAGACTACTAAGAGTGGTGGGGCGTTAGGACACTCCTGGTACCATAGCCAAATTTGGCCTGTCTAGACCAAAATTAATTGTACAAAGGAATGCCAATCTCTGGTGTGAAACATATTAGCTCTTTAGAATAGATATGACCAAGATGTGATGTCCAGGTGTTATATATAGCTGGAGATCCACTTGTTGGCCACCCCTGCTCTAGAATAATACGTTTGATGGGTTCTTTGAATAAAGTAGAATCGTTCAAATGTCTTCCTTTGTGTATCTCTATTTAGTTTCTCTCTACAAACACTTGTGTACATTCATGAGAATAGTAAATCTCACTGTCTTTTTTTGTTTCCAGGGGCCCAAAATCAAAGCACTGCAGTTTGTGTAATAAATGTGTCAGTAATTTTGATCATCACTGCAAATGGCTCAATAACTGTGTGGGAGGCAAAAATTACTGGTAAGAATACTATAGATCTCAGCAGTTAGAGCATCGTAGACACATAATGCATATAATGTACCTAGTAGAAGACATATTGGGTATATAATCTATAATGCTTTTTTTGGCAAGAGGATCTGAAATTTTTGCATTTTTTAAGCCCACATTTGCAGATGCCGTGCCATGACTATCATAATAATAGTATAGTAGGATTTACCAAACCCCTTACTATGAAGATGGTAAATATACTTTTTGGCACAGTAAGTCTGTTTGTTTATAATGATTTTAATTTACAAATATTTCTAAAAAAAAAAACAATATTGTTCCTACAAAATCTGTATACATAGTAATATAGTATTGGTTTTAGAAATATTAGTAAGGGGCTATTTCACATCTGTGAGATTCTGACTTTTGCCTTTTCTTGAAAATTCTCATAAAGTATGCCTTTTTGTATCCATATATTTTAGGAGATTAAATGAATAAATTAAAGGGACACTCCGAGCCCCTAAACCACTTTAGCATGTTGAAGTGCTTTATGTGTGAAGAGTGTGACCTCTTTTTTTTCATTTCAATAGAAATAGGCACTTTTGTAAATTAATCATGTTACACCTCCTGGCTTTTAAACAGACATATACTGTTACTTCCTGGTTAATTTAGCTTAATGGAACTAAACTCAACAGGCAGCCATTCCAGAGATCACCTGTCTTGCACAGACTTCTCATTGAGCTGCATTGGAAAGTCTGTGATTGGACCACCACAGAAAGTCTGCACGGGGTCAGATGGGGAGGGCCTAATTATTTCAGTTGTTATTTGGAATTATTTTTGTGAATTTTTGTCATTTTTACCTTTTAGGCTATTTTTCAACTGTCTTATTTCTGGGTTCCTGGGCACATTTATCCTGACTATAATTTCATCATATGTGTTTGCTGCATACTTCATTGACCCAGCATTGTTAAGAACCAATGAACATTTTGAAGGTTTGTGGCATTTTATTCTGAATGAATGCATCTGGACCCACATGTAGTGCATATATACCTCTATAAAAGGAGTTGCCAGTTGTGTCTGCTATTTTTAATTCAGCCCCTCTCACTCTAATTATATACTGGAGTGGTGCTTGAAAGAGAAAGTCAGACACACACAGGCTTTTGGGTTATTTACTAAGTACTAATTTACTAAGTACGAATCCAAAGTAAATTTCAAATTTAAGCACACAATAGTCAAACGGAAAGAAAGCTGAATTGGACATATTTTTTTTTAGTTTGGTAATTTTGAATTTGATTTCTAACTTTAGTGAATAGTCCAGAATGACATCACCAATCATATATGTATGTGTTTATGTAAACATAAGGTCTCTGAGTTTAACTAAACAAATCTCCTTTTTCTGCTTGTGTCTTGTAGTCTCAAAGAACCTCACTAGCGTGTGGTATGCGTTCCTTCCATCTGCCCCAGTGGAAACTCAGGCAGCCGCCATCTTGGCTCTAGCTGCACTAATTTCTCTAATGGGCTTTGTCACTATACTACTATTGGGGCAACTGCTCTGCTTTCATATCTACCTCTGTAAGTATATCAAGTCTCTCTCCTTGTGTATATAATGGCGAGAGCACTCTCAGTATTTTTCCTTTGCTCTCACCATGATCTAATTCCTATCAAGGTGTATATGCCACTCAGAGAGAACCCATGTTTCTAATTGTGCATGTACAACTCCCTGAAACAGAGTTAAATATACATCCCCACGTACACATCAATAATGGAATACATTCAAGCTTCTGTATATGTACATAACAGTGGGCTTTATTACATATTACGCATTTTGTTTGACATGTCACCATGCCATGTAATGCCACATAGATATACCAGCAAGTGAACTCCACTTTGGGTTAGTGTACCTTGAGTAAGATGACTTCATTCATATTGATTGCATTGGAAAATGTATTGTTGAATTATGATACTGGTAAGTCTAAATACTGAGGTCTGCAACAATTATCATTCTCAGCCATATCCCTACTTGATGATGCTGGTTCCAGATAATAGTTACATAGCTGAAAAGAGACATGTGTCCAAGTTCAGCCTTTCTCACGTCTGTTTTTGCTGTTGACCCAAAACATGCCTTCTGCTTATTTTCCTGTGTTGTGTTGTCTCCAACTATTCCCAGATTTATCACAGGGATAGTCATGCTTTAGTAAGGAACCTTAGCAAAGTTTTGCATTATATGTATGCATATATGTATGTACCTCTCCTGCAGCACTGAGCCATGTCAGGACTAGTTAAGAAAATGCATATGAGTAATGTACATTTAGGACCTCAACAAAAATACATGCTGTCACTGGCGCAACTACCCCGGTCGCAGCTGCGACCGGGCCTGCCACTCCTGCGGACCCCTGCAACCAGGTGCCTGCTGCCATTTGTTGCAGCCTCTGCCCGCGCAGTGTAATCGTCGCATTGAAGGGGTCCATCGGGTGGCCCATGCTGTTAGGGCCACTCGATAACAATGAATATCCAGGGGGCACCGGGCCCCCTGTGATGACATCAGACGCTGGGAGGAAGTGACTGCCTTGGTTACTCCTCCCAACTATCAGAGAGAGCCACACGTGAGGAAGGAGAGGGAGTCAGAGTGGGAACTCTCAGCCTGAGCCACCACTGGACCCCAGGGAAAGTCACCCTCCTGCACCTAAAAGGTAGGAAACAGGAGGGTGACATTTTGCATGTGTGTGTGTTAGTGTATGTGTGTCTGTATGTATATCTCTCTGTATGTATGTATGTGCATCTGTGTATGTGTCTCTGTGTGTGTATATCTGTGTGTCTGTATGTATGTGTGTGTCTCTGTATATGTGTGTGTTTACATGTGTATCTGTTTGTCTGCATGTGTGTGTGGGGTTGTGGACATATGGGGGAGGGAAGAAGTAGACCTATGGGGGGGAGGGACCCAGGGCAATTTTCACACCAGGGCCCCGTGGTTTGTAGTTACGCCTGTGCATGCTGTATAGAGAACCTTCTGGTCACGGGCTAAATGTGAATTGTTGGTGGTAAGACCAGGGCATTTCACATCTCAATGCGTTAATTAAAGGGCACAAATTGATGAGCCAGAGTTTCTGTTTTGAACTTTAGCTCTGCTAGCCTTGCTGCACATCTAATTCTCTGGTGTACAATTGCTTAGGATTGACAGATGGAAGAGCCTTATGAATCTCCAGGCTTCACCGCGGAAGACGAGAGGGTGCTATGCTGCAAACTGCAGCATGTACATTAATAATAAATTGCCCAGACATCACACAAAACACGAAATAGACAAATTCTTATTATTCTTTTAAACTGCTGTTTAGTTGAAATCATTCTCTCTCACCCTTATTTTTGTAAGGGTTCTTGCCTGAGGACACAGTACAGTCATCTAGCCCCACGAAAATAGCCACACTATTTTGATATATGTTTCATTTGAAACATTTAAGGAATGTTTTGAGGAACTGATACCAAGTACAGATTTTGGGTGCCTGTCAAAAACCGTTATCTAGCATTGGTCTATCTATATTGAGGTTGCTCCTTTTATATTGCACCTGGAAATATGACCAATAATACAGAACATATAACATATAGTATTCCGTACTAGAGTGGACTATCTGATGGATTTTTTTGTTTGCTATCTCTCTTGCTGATTGCAGGGATAGCTAAGGCAGTTTGTTTTTTAGGTTTCCCATAGCTGCAAGTAATGCTATTGTTTGCACATGATAACACGATAACATGATAATTGCTGTGAAAGTCAAACAAAACATTTTCTCTGTGTATTCCAAGCACTGATTGATAGTGGTAGAATGTTTCATTGTTAAATGTAGATTCTTTTGTCTTTAACAAATGAAACGTGAATGCCTTAAAGGAATACTCTTAACATTAAAAATACATACATTCTATTAAAGTTATCTAAAAGCAAGATGCGCTTTCATTACTATGCTAAATGTATCTCTGGCAACAGGATCCAGTCCCTGATTTGTTTACAGATTATTTTAATATGAATATCTATTGATAATGTTATCTAGAGTATAAATGATAATCTCAGCCTGAAGCCAATTTTCTCTTTATACCCCAGTGTGGGAAAAACTCAGCACATATGAATATATAATGCACCAGCGACAAAAGCAAGAAATGAAATCGGGCAGCAGAAACCCAGAAGAGGGTGACTCGCCACCAGCAGGACAGGCACAGATAGAGGTATATTCACTCTCCAAGTTCTTATTAAAACTTAAGAATTGTATTTAATGTTGCTTTGTTTTTATTGATTACCCAGTCCCATATGTTATTCAGATGCGTCTCCTAAGATATATGATACATGTGCGGCAATCGGTCACTGATAGTTCGTAGCTAGAGCAAGATTAAGTGCTCTAGTGGACTGGGTTGTCCTTTTAATTTGTTAATCTGATACTGTTACTTGAATCAGAACTCCCTTGAAAAAAATATGCTATGTTATTGTCTTAGAAAATTTTTTTTCTATACAAAGGCTTGATCTGGTTTTTGGGAATACCTATGTCTTTATTTTGTGCTCTTTTCGTAATTCTATAATACTGCTTATGCTGCTTTTCAGTGCACAATGATTATTATATACTCTATTTAAGCAGCAGTTCATACTTTCAAATCTACTTTGTGGAGTTATATTATATAAACATACAAAATTAAGCCCTGCGCTCAAACTCTGACTACTCCCGGGGCGGCAGCAATGACTATATAAATACATACAAAAAACACAAAAGAAAAGAGTTACTTGCACACTATCCCAAATCCCTATACACATTTAAATAACTGGAGGTTTTTTTAGTATCACTCCAATGGCCGTTAAAGTGTAAGCTTACCTGCCACCTCTTAGGGGAGTCTTGCACTAACAATTCACCTTTCTTATTTAAGCTAAAAGGTAACATCTCCAATGAGACAGAGAGGGCTATTTCTAAACCCCTACACACATATTAACCCTTAACAGGGAACACATCTATATAAAGTATATCTAATAAATGCCTTAGCAGTCACTGTGTAGTAAGGGATCTCCTATATATAAAGGAAAACTAAAACGTTAGGCATACAAAAGTGTATTCCAAACTTTAGTGTCCATGTTCCAAGTTGTATGACTCCCTCATCCCCCCCATATGTTTTATAAAAATTATAAAATAAAAGGTTTTATTTACCTGTTTCCAGCACCAAAGCTTCCTTAGCATCCTCATTGAGAATCACTGGGGACCTGATGCTCTTGCACCTCTGCCCACTATGTGCTTGTGTGTGTTTCAGAATATAATCATATGACATAAGAATATATGAACTGTTTAGTTTTTTTTTTTATCGTTTTGTGTTTTTAGTTAACACATTTGTTTGATTGGCAGGAGGAGGTTTATGGAGGAAGCCTCATTTACACTAACCCGGACGTACGAATCAAGGGATCTTTGAATGAATCGTTAGGTAAAAGGTGAGTGCAACTCTTGGTAACAATTTATTTGAATTTATTTGCAATTTATCAGTCTTCTTTAATACACTAAATATCCCTCTGCGCACACTTAAGAATGGGTAAAACCCATTTTTTCACCTAACTGATTCCAGCGGCTCAGCGCTTACAGTGTAACGGTGATCCAGGAACCTAACGCGCAGCAAATGCCGGGCGCATTACTGCTTCATAAGATAGGCATTCAATCAATGCTTTCCTATGGAGTGTTTGAAAGTGCTGGTCTAGCTCTTTTCATTGAGATAAACTCTATGTTAATGCTGAAAGCGTCTCGAGTCGCTGTCTGGTAGACAGCTACTAGAAGCAGTCTTAACACTGCAGTGTAAACATTGCAGTTTCTTAAAAACTGCAATGTTTTACATTGCAGAGTTAAGGGGATAGGGCCAGTGCACCCGGCCTACTTTAACCCCTTAAGGACCGAGGACGGTTCAAGACCGTTATCGGCATTTTTGCATTGTCGACCACTGACGGTCCTGAACCATCCTAGCGGTCTTAGTTACTTACCCGAGCGCCGTCGTTCCCCCGGCGGCGATCGGCGGTGCTCCCAGTGTGGGGAGACTGCCTGCAGCCCAGACAGTCTCCCCACACCGGATTAGGACCCCTGTGGCCATGTGATCGCTCAACACAGCGATCACATGGTCACAATAGGTGTCCATGTGTCTGCCTGCAGGGGGACTGTCTGTGCTGACAGGCAGTCTCCCTGCTAGTGTAAAATCATAAAAAATAAAGTTAATGTTAATTAAAAATAAAATTATATAAATATATATATATATATATATATATATATATATATATATATATATATATATATATATATATAGTTAATACAATGCTAAACAAAAATCTGCACACCAGTCAAGCCATAAGACTTGCTTTTCCCACAGAAATCCCAAATCAGCAGTGATGTTACAACCACAAAGGATTCTGGGTGGGCATATGCAAATTAGTTTAACAAAGAATCACATTTTTGCCTCATTCCATTTTAAACATGGATTCCTTTTAATTTGTGTTTGCAGTATACAACTGCTTGGAACACAATTTAGGATAAGATGCAAAACCAGTGAACCACTCATGGACAGCTGTTTCGTTGTTAATGCAACTCTTCAGCATGAGGTTGGTTACTGGTTTGCTTATTGAGGCTTGGTAGTGCTTGGGAAGCAAATTCCAAATAGGTTATGGTGGGGAAAAATTGTGATTGAAAACCCCTTCCACCTGAAGTATGTGGATAGTTAATACAATGCTAAACAAAAATCTGCACACCAGTCAAGCCATAAGACTTGCTTTTCCCACAGAAATCCCACATCAGCAGTGATGTTACAACCGCAAAGGATTCTGGGTGGGCATATGCAAATTAGTTTAACAAAGAATCACATTTTTGCCTCATGTGTGTATATATATATATATGATATATAGACATATATTATACCTATATAATATATGTCTATATATCAAATATATAATGTCATACTAAGTGTATTTTTATATTAATATGTACATATATTAATATAAAAATACACTTATAATTAAATTACACACATATATATATATAATATATATAATAACTATATATATTGTGTATATATATTATTATAAAATATAAATAAGTAATTTAAATTAAATAAAAAAATGTAAAAATAATAAAAAATTTAAAATATTATATATCTGTATGAAATTTTATTCTAACTGTATTTTGATATTAATATATATATATTTATATCAAAATACACTTAGAATGAAATTGTATATATATCTATGCATATATAAATAAATAGAAATAATACGAAATATACAAAATTACATAAATAATTATATAAATACACACGTAGACTTCAAATATATAAATATGCATATATATTTAAATTCTACATGTGTATTTATGTAATATTTTTACATAATTAAGTAATTTTATTGATTGCAATTTGAGGGACCTGCCTGCCAACCCAGGCCGAAAGTCCAGAGAATTTAATTTGCTAGCACAGTATTTTACCCTGTAATGTTCTATAACACCCTAAAACCTGTACATGAGGGGTACTGTTTTACTCAGGAGACTTCGCTGAACACAAATATTATTGATTCAAAACAGTAAAACATATCACAGCGATGATATTGTCAGTGAAAGTGACTTTTTTTTGCATTTTTCACACACAAACAGCACTTTTACTGATGATGTAATTGTTGTGATACGTTTTCCAGTTTTGAAACACTAATATTTGTGTTCAGCAAAGTCTCCTGAGTATAACAGTACCCCCCATGTACAGGTTTTATAGCATTTATGAAAGTTACAGGGTCAAATATATGGGTCAAATATTTTTACATTGAAAATGGCCAGGTTGGTTACGTTGCCTTTGAGAGCGTATGGTAGCCCAGGAATGAGAATTACCCCCATGATGGCATACCATTTGCAAAAGAAGACAACCCAAGTATTGCAAATGGGGTATGTCCAGTCTTTTTTAGTAACCACTTAGTCACAAACACTGGCCAAAATTAGCGTTCAATTTAGTTTTTTACTTTTTTCACACACAAACAAATATGAATGCTATCTTTGGCCAGTGTTTTCGAATAAGTGGCTACTAAAAAAGACTGGTCTATTTTCTCCGGTATGTTGTTTTAACTTACTGCTCTAGAAGGATTTTCTTTGTGCCTTTTCTTTTGAGTACACGAGAAGAAAAAGAGAAGAGGGAGGGTGTCCCCTTAACACACCAAAGCAATTTCTCATTTACCCACCCCTGTAGATAAAATTGTTTACGGGGCTTAGTTGTGGAGTGGAGATAAGTAAAAAGCACACTTACCCGAGCAGCACTTACATATGCCAATACCACTTCATGATGCTCTAGGCGTACTTATGTGTACTAAGACTGCAAGGATACCGTCGTTCACGCTCATGACACCATGGGAGGTAAGTTAATTTACATAGTATGCTTTGGCTGTGCCAGGACAGTTAGGTGTAACATGTAAATAATGACTTTTTAAAAACAAAATACTAAAACATAGGAATACATGCTGATACGAAAGGCACTGTCTTGTGTTGATCATAATTGTGCATATTTTAGGTTTAAAAAACAAAACAAAAAATATTCTAGTAAACTCTAATCTATTTGAAATGCTCTGTCTATATTTAGTTGCCCAACGTTGTCTATTGACAATGAAAAACTGGATGGGGAGCTGCAGTCTGACCCTGGGCCATCATTATCAGTGCCAAAAAAGCCAAGAACGGTTTGTAGTAATTTATTTTATCAATATCTTTTCACCAAGAAAGATTTTATTATTTTAGCTGGTCACGTACATAATTGAAAATATAATATGTAATATATATATACAATTGTCTTTGTTTAATGGTTGGAGTTTGAGCACCATGGCTTAATAATTTGTCTGAGAAGTGAGTACGAGGCTCCTGTTTCATATTAACTGGGGACAGAACTGTAACTCTCACTCAAAACCGCCAGTCACAGTCTTATTTGATAAATGCCGCTCCACCTAAACAAAAACTAACTGAGCATGTCTGCATGTTCTTGGAAGAATCCTGTTTTCTGGTACTATGGAAGTAAAGATAATCAACCTACCTGAGGTTGAAATAAATGTAATAAATATGAAAGGTCACAAAATTGACATGGTGCAATAATTACTTTTGTAATTCAAAAGTACTATTTATACTGTTCCAGGCAGTGTATATTTAGATGTAGATAAGGCATTTTAGCTAAGTAGATTGAACAGTGTTAGTTTTGCCTGCTGGAAGAAGGAGTCAAATTGAACTTAAGGGGATAACATTTCACTGTAATAAAAAACAAACAAACAAAAATAATATAAATATATACATATGAATATATAAAGAGTAACAGAAAACACAGCATTCCTTGAATAAACTGTTCATTCTTATTAACCGTATGCACTTGCTGTAGCTCCATCTACTGTTGGGTTTGTTGATCACACTCATATGATTATTGGTGGTGCTGCTACAACACCCTCCAATTATCTTTATCTTTATTTAAGTCCATTATCGTATAATTCTCAGCCTTTTCTGTCAGCAAACACAGAAGGGAATACAATCTATACACTGGCTAGAAAGACCATTTCCAGAGGGAGGAAGACAGCGGTTATCACTTCACTGCACCTCACTCCCCATGGTTTGGTGAGCAAACGGTGGACTTTGATTTTTATGTTGTTGCTGAAGGCTTTTTTATACCATATCAATAAAAGTTTTTTACCTGACACCTGGGTCACAGGAGCATCTATCGGATCCCGCGTACTCTAGGGGCTGATCCTCCCTGGGTGATATAGCTTTGAGTGGGGCTTTTACTACTCCCAACTTGTGAGTTGTATTCTTACAGAGGGCATTTGTTCTTTATCTGATTTTAATAACTTTATTGCACTAGGAGTGCCTTCTCTGTTCCCTTTTTGTCTCCCCTTTTACAGAAATCATCTGTGCATTTTGGCAGGTTATAAGTATACACACATGTGTGTTTGGTATATATGGTTTTAATGTGGGATAACACCAGTTCCACTGTATGTGCAGTCTAGAAAACTTTGTAACACTTGAGGTGTCTCTGTAAATATCCTTGCACACCAGCATTTTCTGTTTTTAGCTATATTCGACTTGTATTTTTTCATTTGAGTCTCTTTGCTCCAAATAGCCTTGTATTCAGGTGCCTTTAGTTGCGGCTTCCGTGCACCATTTTGATTTCCATACAGGCAGGGCTGCAAATTCTCAAACCTTTCTAGATTACATACCTGCTCTCTTTTGTGCTCCATTTGTCCTTTGCACTTTCTGGGTTCTTCTTCTTCATAAATGCTTAATGTTCACCAAGAGCCTCCTGTCTCATAGCTATTCTCTGCCTGGATCCATTATAGCTAGTACTCTGTACCTTGGATAACTGTCTCTTGTGGACCCTGTGATCCAGATGCCTGACTCATATTGCCCCATTTAAACTGATTTCTGTCTCCTGTAGCTTTTGCAACTCCTATTTCTAGAATTCCCCATATGTTCTTCAAGGAGAATTGTCATTATTAAAAATAGTAGATGACCTGTAATATGGCCTTCGTATATATTATTCATGAAGAATACAAATAAGAACTTTTTAGTGCATCTGCTGACTTTAAGAGTATATGGCATCTCTGTAGAGGCAACCATCTTTAGTCAGCTATGACTATGCAAAATTTGAAGGTCTGAAGCCGTCCAACTGCCCACACTTGTTATATGATATTGACTGATGTTGCTACCTCAACATTCCAACATGGAGTGATATGAGAATGCTGGACAACCTGGAGGAAAACCCAGCAGAAGGAAGAAAGCAGCAAATTTACTGAAATGTTTTCAGGAATTCTTAGAGGTCCTACACGCAGGAGAATGGGAGCCCAGCTAATGGGAGCAATAGGGCTTTCAAAGCAACAGGAACCAAGCTAGTGGGAGTAAAAGGGCTTTCAAAGATTAAATAAATTTGCAACTACCGATGTGGTATGCATCGTACGATGATGGACACAATGTTGTTGGAGTAGTAGTGTAAATCATCATCATAAAATGAGTGTGTTTGCTAGACTTCATCAGCAGGTGGATCTGGTGCAGATTCATATAGTTGAATACAATGTACATTTTATGCCACTTTTTTGCATATCTCTCTCGTTAACTGACACTTTGCAGTGTTTTCTGTTATTCTCTGAGTTTGTTCTTTTCTGATTAAAGTCTGATCCGGTATCCTGCTTAAGGTTAATAATTATGAAACAGAACCAATAAAATCCATATAGTAAAAAAAAAAAAATCATGTAGGGAAATATTTTGTTAAAGTGATGGTACAATGATCACATGCCATGTCTGTTAATGGGTGAAGAACCCATTGTACAGCGCTACAGATTTTACTGGCTCTATATAAATAATAAATTAGGAGGAAGAAGAACCGCTTTCATCTATATAGCTAAAACATTATGATAATAGCAAATAGTTCCGTAATATGGTATCCTTATGTGGGATTGCCATATTTAAGGCTACCAAATAAAGATTTTTTTCATAGTCATTTACATGCCCTAGTCTAGTTGGTGAATTCTGAATATTTTGGGAATTAGAGTTTAGGTATGTATCCTTGTTTCTGATATTTTGGACACTGCTATGTTTGGAGTTTTGCAGTGGTGCAGTACCCAACATCCACTTCTACTCTCAATAAAACCACTGCTGTAATGTAACCTTTAATATAGGATTTTTAAATGCAAAAAAAAGTGCAGTGAATGCTATGCAAGAGTCTATCTTTGTCACATATCAATGTGATGAGCATCTTTTCTATTGTTAATTTATAGAGCAGGTCATTTTAAATAATTATATAAACTAGATAACTACAGAAGGTGTCTTCACATTTGGAAGCTCAATTCAGGCCATAACAGAATCTGAGTCAAATCTAATCAGTATGCCAAACTTTTAAATGTGTCTACTGCAGCCCACATCTTTCATGTTAGCTATGATCTGACAAGTAATCATAAGTGAACTGCAGTCCAAAATGTCATTTATAAATGATAGATGAAATAGTTATCCGAAGCAAGGGAATTTCCTTTCAAAACCTAAATAATCAAAAGTCTGGAATATAAATGACACAGTCTTCTAATATTGTCCTAAGTATTAAAGTGCCTTTGCTAGATATTGTCTGAATAAGCCAGCATGGAACCTAATTAACCAAGTGTCTTTAACTGCATTGGCCAAGACCATCAAACGATTTGAAGATACCAACAATCTTGAGGACAAAACGAGGACAGGCAAGCCAAGGTTGAGCTAAGAATGAAAGAACAAATGTCTGTGAAACTGGCGATTTACTGCTGATAAAGCTCAGATACAAGCTCAGCTGAATGCTTGTAGAAGTACAGATTGTTCAACATCAACTCATCCATGGATATTGCTTGAACAGAACTAACTGGAGGATTTTCTGCAAACAAAAACTATTGTTAATGGTGCCGAATAACAGAAAGAGACTTCTAACCTGAGCTAGATATATTACTAAAGAAACTGGACATGTTTAATTAAATATTAGAAGTTGATCTCGTAGTGCCAAAATTAAAGATTTTGAGTTCAAACCACTTTGTGTTTATAAGAGAGGGAACACTTGAGTTGTTAATGTCTCATTCCTTCTCCATGTTTGACTGTTGGAACCACAAATGCAGAATTGTGTCACACATGCCTTACAGTCCACAGTCTTGCTACAAGCAGTCCAATTGTCAATGCAACACAAAAGCATTAAAAAGCAAGTTACATAAAAACTAAAATTAAAGTTAAAAAGTTTAATTATAACTGTCTACAAATGCTTCTGGGACTAACTGTTGTACTCACTGCAGGGTGACAGTATTTTTATTTTAAAGATCCACGTCAGTGTAATAATATTAATATTTCAAAACAACCAGTTAAAAATCAAACACACACACACTGCATTCAGGAATGTATTTTGTTTCATATTTTCTTAAGGTTCATGCTTATTCTATGACTGTTTAATTTGTATTTATTTTTTTTCATATCAAAGTATACTCAATACGTCATAATGGCAAAGCAAAAACCACCATTGCAAATATATTAAACAGAAATATCACAATGTATTCAGACTCTGAGGTCTTTTTAGTTGAAGCAACTTTGCCCGCAGTTACAACCTCAAGTATATTTATGTATGACGTGACAAGCTTTGCACACCTTGATTTGGGTAGTTTCTCCCATTATCTCTGCAGATCCTCTGAAGCTCTGTCGGGTTGGATGAGGACTGTCAGTAGATAGCCATTTTCAGGTCTCTCCAGAGATGTTCGATTGGGTTTACGTCCAGGCTCTAGGATATTTGCAGAGTTGTCCCTAAGCCACTCTTGTGTTGTCTTGGTTGTGTTAGGATCATTATCCTGTGAACCTGAGCTCTCAGGACCATGTTCATATTAAGGATATCTCTTTTTTTTTTTTCCGAATTCAGATTTTCTCAACCTTAACTAGTCTTCAAGTCCCTGCCTCCGAAAAGAACACCCGCAAACTATGATGCTACCTTTACTGTGCTTCACAGTTGGAATGGTATTGCACAGGTGATAAGTGGTGCCTAGTTTTATCCATATGTGATGCTTTGAGGTCAAACAATTCAAGCTTCATCAGACCAGATTATCTTGTTTCTCACAGTCTGGAAAAAAAAAAAATTAAATTGGGCTTTTATATGTCTTGCAGGAAACAGAAGCTTCTATCTCATAGCCACACATGATCTGTGAAACGATTCTTGAGTTATTCAGGGTTCTTGGCCATCTCCCTTACCAGGGACCTTTCAAAGTTTGGCCAGGCAGCCAGCTCTAGGAAGAGTCCTAGTTGTTCCAAACCTTTTCCATTATAAGAATTATGGAGGTCACTGTGCTCTTGGGAATGTTTTTAATGTAGCCAAAATGCTTTCTAGCCTTCCATAAATCTGTGCCTTGATACAGTCCCATCTCTGAGTAGGCAGCATCTTTGACCTTACGGCTTGCTTTTTGTTTCGATGTGATCTTTTATAGACAGGTGTTTTTTCCAAATAATGGAAAAAAGAACCATATTAAATGGGATGCATCAGAGCTAAATTTCAAGTGTCATAGCAAAGGGTCTGAATACCAATTCAATACAATGTCAATGTGATATTTCAGTTTTTTTTTATTCTTGATATTATTCATAAATTTGCTAAGTTTTCAAAAGTAATTTCTTTGCATTATAATTATGGAGTATTGGGAGGCTACTGACTTGCCATGTTTGTCAGCTCATGTTCAAAGTTGGCCAATCCCAGTGGTAATTCCAAACACACTTAATTCCTATAGATAGGTGAGATTAAACAAATATTAACATACATACATTTTTTGTTTTAACTTGATTCCTAGAAATAGTATTTTTAAGATGACAGTGCCACTTTATGTTTGTTGAGGTAAGCCATTTCCATACTAGTGGGTCCAATACGTACATGTTTTTCTAGCTTCTCTTTTATTGAGTTTCTAATTTTATAAAATGTATTTTTTAGATGCAAAGCTGCTAGCTGAATGTTCTAATGGTGTTTCAGTATGTTTTGGAGTGCAATGTGAGCAGATTTACATGAGATAGTAAAATATTTTTAATATGTCCGCTAGCTAATGTGTGTGTTTTACCTCAGAGAAAATTCCTTATTTCCTGTTATATAAATGATATTCCTTGCCATCTGTTTGGATTAAATTTATGCTTGATTTATGATGTCCTATGTCTAGCTCTTCTCCACACATTTGTAATTAAGTATCCACACTTGATTGTCAAGGTCACTTAATAATATTTGATTTTCCCTGATCCAAATTGCCCAGAAGGTATGTTATCAGTACACTGGGAATTGTGACAGATGGAAGCCAAAAGATTAGTTATGTTTGCTCAGTTATGACATATGTTCAAATCTGTTGCATGTTTGTTTTAACATTATAAAATATTTTTTTTAATCCAACTTTGTGTTCCTCTGTTATTTCAATGTCCTGTTATTGTTGCCTAAACGTAGGTGCCACTTAAATGTTGGGCTAAATTCCATAGTTGTAATATCAGAATATTTATTGGCTACATTTGCTTCATAACTTGATGCATGACTGAAGTTAGACAACAGGTGAGGTACACGTTGAGATGTGAGAAAAAAGAGCTTTTAAAGTGGCTCTGTCACACGTCAACTTTTTTATCCCCTTTACCTTTGGAGTCCTAACTTCTCCTTTTCCATATTTCTTTGCTCCAAAACCCCTCCCCTTACCTAATTCTTCGCATGGGCGCCACCAACAATTTTGATTCAACTGAACCGAATTTAGTTTATTTATTCATTCGTTTTCTAATGAAATTCAGCTTCAAAACTTCATTCAGATAAATGAAATCCTGATTCATGCTGCGGCTGCATCTTGCAACCGTTTAATAGATTACTCTCTAAACTGAATCCTTCTGGGATTGCCATATTTAAAGGTACCAAATTAGTGAGCTCTTCAGTAGATAACGCCTTTTTGGAAATCGCTGTAATATTGGCCCTTCAGACAGCATTACAAATACTAAGTAAAAAATACTTTGTATTTGTAAATAAGGGATGTTAAATCTTCCATCCTGCCCCTACCTGCCGTGCCTTAAGTAGGAACATGTCTACTAAACAGCGAACAGTTATAAATAAACACAAACATCTGGGTTGCTAATCCAATAAAGGGGAACCTGGCACAGTTCATATTGAACATAGTGTCCTCCGTGTGCCCCCATCCATGCCTTGCAGGAAGAAACTATTAAACTAAGCAAGGGGGCCTAGTGTCTCCCTCGAGCAATCAGAATTGCAAAGCATCATGGGATTTGTAGTTCTACCATACTGCCATTTGGCCACCCTTTGCTTTAAAACAGAACTGTCATTGAGATGCCTGTCATGTATGCTCAGTGCCTGTGGTAATATCTGTGAGATAACAAGTGCAGTTTCCATATGAAAGTATTATGACAGCACTTGCCAGCCACATAAAGTTAATCAGCTCATTATTAAGTTTAATTTTAGTTTTAATGATCATGATATAACATAATGGATGTGGGCGTGGTTTTGGTGAGGTAGGGCAGCATTTAATCGTTGGACCCAGGCAGCACAATGTTTTGGGATGGCCCTGAGTTAAAATGATGAAGATTTCGCAAGGCAGCAAAGGAAGGTCAGGACAGAAGGTAGTATTATGGGAGAATGTTCTGTGACAAAGAATGTGGAGCTTGATTAAACTCCACCTTTTTTTTGCAAATAGAATTTTTTATTCATTTTTCAAAAAGTATTTAAGAAAGGGGACAGGAAAAAGAAAAGGAGAGGGGTTACAAACATACAGATTGCATATATCATGGCAAACTTTCACATTATTGGGTACTACAGGTTCAGTTATCTTATATGACTTATATAATCTTTTGGCCGCCCGTGCTAACTAAATATGAAGTTGTCATATATTATGTCTCGACACAATTTAAAGATTAGAAACGTATTCTTAAAAACTCCACATTTTTATAACATTTGTCAAGCTTAGGAAAAATAAGTAAGACAAAGTAGTGTCTACTTTGGATGCAAAGAGGCAACAATAGGAGAAAGGTAAGTTTTAGGTGACAGAGCCACTTTAAGAGCTGGATGCTGATTAATATAACTCGATTGGAGGTGGTTGTTAATAAAGGCCACAAAGTGCAGAAAAATAGGTCACACTGGAAGAAAAAAAATGCGACTATTAATAAAAAAAACTGAAGCACATCAAATCAGCTTCAATAATTTTATATCCTCTTGGACAATGATTATTTAAATCACCAGGCTATCTTTGAGCTATGGTAGAATTTGCCCATTATCTATAAGAGAACCTTATCCTCCTTTCATTATTAGTGTCTGGGAGGGAGGGTCTGCTGCTGATTGGCTGGAATGTGTCTGCTGACTGTGAGGTAAAGGGTCAAACAGCGCATATGTTCGCCGTCCGCGGCGAACCGTTCGGGACATCACTAGAAGTGTTTAGTAAGGCTGTGTATGTCACATGCAGTAAGGTGTGACTAGGGATGCAAACAAAGTGATTTAACTCTTAAATGGCAGATAATTAAGCAGTGAGACTGCAGGGACATATCCTATACAACAAAACTGCTTCATTAAGCTAAATTTATATTGGTGACTATAGTGTTTTACATGCTGTATATCGACTGGAACAAAGAACTTTTACTTCTGTGACAGTTCTTCTCCTTTTTGTTCCTTCACTCCAGTAAAGACTATTACACCATTTCCTTCGCCACCCCTTTAAACCTTGGGAGTGTACATCTAACAAAGAAATTCAATACATTCACATGCACACTCGGAATTCTCAGTTGCAGTACTGCATGTGCGCATGTGCTGAGTGTACACCATTGCAAGAGTTAACTAATTTACATACTATGACTTGGCTGACAAAGTATGCAATTAAAATTTAATGATAGAAAATATATTTTAGAAAACATTTGCACAACCAATAGCTTAGTGAAGTGACAGTTCCTCTGCAAATGTGAGGTAAAAGGTTGCGCTTAAAAAGGCGCATCCACCATTATACTAACATTTCACAGTTATTACTGTTGAAATCCACTCACTGGGTTAATTACAATAACAATTAATAGTTTTCATTATTGATACTCTCCATTGACAACATTTGTCAGCCTCCCTCCAGGCCAGGCAGTTATTCACTGCATCCAGAGTACACTTGACAATAACCTGGTGCAATTGTTCCCGGGTCGACTCAAGGATTTTTGCCACGATAGGCAAAAATCAGTCATGATGCTCTATTTGTCTCCCGCTCAAAACCTTTTCTCCCCTCTCTTCAATTGTTTCCTCTTTATTTTCCCCTTGCTAGTTAATTAGTCTTTGTTCCTGATGTCTCTTTACTTTAACATATGTCTAATCACTCTCGTTTTACTGTCTCTTTTAGTCCTTTTTCATAGAGGTTTAAGTGAGCAGTGCTAATGACTTTAGCTGGTGGAGGCACATACAGCTGATTCCATGTCCGTGGGCCGGTCAAAATGTTCTGATCTCACAATTGGTCCATGAGCCTTTATGTAACCCTAGGGGGACTATTGTCTTCCATTACCAGATTACTGGATAGATATTTCCTGAAATTTAGCCTTAATCATGTCATTCCTGCCCAGAAATTCTTTGAATTGTTAAAATTCTTTATTTCATTACATAATTAGATGTGAAGAGTGATAGAAACATTAGGTCCTAGAAGATTTGGCGTTACAATTTTATAAGTTTAGGATCTCTTTGATTGGACTTTTTGTTCATTTGGTTCCCCAATGTTTTCACTTTGTAATTAATGATGGGCCTCTGAATAAATTCTGAATTCAAAAACTTCAAGGTTTTGAAGTATGCACTGTTCACACATTTTCTGGGTTTGATACAGTGAAAAAGTGCAACTATGTAATTTGAATCAGATTTTTTTAGTCTGTTTAGTGTAGTTTCTAGTGTGCACATAAAATTGATTGAGTTTAACATTGATTTGATGTGGACTGGACTTGGGTTATGGCTGACATTTCGTCCTCATTAAAAAGGTTTGGGTGATACTTAGATATATAAACTAATCAGGCAGGTGTGGTCCATATTACTGTGTAGCACTAACATAAGAAAAAAAGCCATGGCTGAGTCGGCATGTAAGTTTCTGTATGATGGATCACTTAAACATTTCCTGCCTCTTCAACCTAGAATGAATCAAGTAGAAGATTGCTTATGTGTTCATAGTAGACATGTTATATTATTATATTAGGACATTAGTTGTATTGGTAAAAGTGGTCTCTTTTTAATGTAATTCTTATTATTTTTACTAGAAGAAGAAGAAGAAAAGAAAAAAATCAAATCAAGTCTCACCAAGAGCAACAGAAAGCCATTCTGACGGTGGACCTCCACAACACGTATTTCCTCTGCCACCTCGCACAAATAATGGTAGGAAACCTAAATATATAAACAGTTATTATATTTAAACCCATCCCACATTATTTATTGAGTCATGGTCATCTTGGACATAGAGGCCCAAAACTGAATAATTATATCATGTAACAGTTACATTAGCAGGGGCTGTATCAATGCTGGTATTGGAGAAACCCTAGTATTTCTCGATACCTGGGCCAAATTAGTGACCCACTGTGACTGATAAACTGTGTGCAGTGTTGTGTGAGTCACACATATAAGTGATACTTAACATCCGTATTTAGCTGTGGTCTTGAAGTATCCCTTTCAAGCTATGTAGTTTGCGTTTATTTTCTGTTTGTATCCTGCATGTTATAGAGCTGAATTCCTGTTGACAAACGTATATTAGTGCCAATAAGCTCTCCACATTTATCGCTTATATACTTCATTTTGTCTTGTAAATGCGACACTCCAGATTTCTAAAGCACTTCAGCTTGCTGAAATGCTTTATGTTTGAGAACTGTGTCCACTTTTTAAAAAAGTGAAGATTTCAATAGAAATTGGCACTGTTAAAAAACTAACCTTGGGGGGAGGGGGTGTGGAGCCAGCGACCTTCCGATTTAGATGCAGAAAGCTAAAGCTCGCACGAGCAGGCAACAGCGGCTACCAGCCACCCTTACCTGCCCCAAGAACCTGGCATACAGTGATCTCACTGCCAATGGGGAAAAAGACCAAAAAATAGCGGGCTGATGCGAGCCCCGAATCTTGAGATATCTGCACTTTTATGCGACGGGCAGCCAGGCCTGAACAACCTAAAATGGCGCCGGATGCTGCCTCCACCTTGGCGTTCTCGAATGAGGACAGCCTCCCTGAACAGCTATCAACCTTCACTAAGGTACCTACAGTCGCCCAGGGCCCTCTGCGGGTGGATACACAGCCCCCTTCAACTAAGGCTGACATTAAAGCCCTACTCCATGAACTTAGGGCAAAGTTTCAAGCTGACATGCCAGGGGTAAAGGAGGAGGTGGCCACACTGTCCAGCAGGATTGCCACTGTTAAGGGAGAAGTAGACACCACAAAGGTGGCCCAATCTGTCACGGATGCAGCTCTCAGCACAGTGCAAAAGAGCAACACTGACATGCTCCACCGCATGGCCAACCTGGAAGACAGAATCAAGGCCAAGAATGTGAGACTCAGAGAGGTCTCTGAAACTGTCACCAACAAAGAGATACCTCATTCTATTCGTAGGCCTCTGGCCTCACTCCTACCCCCAAAGCAGATGAAGTTAGTCGTGATGGACTATTGCTTTTGTTTACCAATGGTCCCCAGGGCGCCAAAGGAAACACCCAGGGACATTCTGATAAAATTTGTTCGGGACTCGGACAGAGGGATTGTCATGGGGGCAACCAAGGGGACTCCTACCACAGCAGTCGAAGGCTGTCAACTTACCTTTTACCAGGTGTCCCATCACACCACCATATGGAGACAGTCCCTCTGACATGTTAACCAATGCCTGAGGGAGCACAATGTGCCTTGCAAATGGGGCACACGCAGGCTTTTAGCAGAGAAAGGAGGCAAAACCCACTCCCTAATGCACCTTACTGAAGTAGCAGCCTTGTTCCGAATGCTGGGTATACCAGACGCACCTCACACACCAGCAAGCCAACCATCCTGGTCTGTGGATCAGATAACCCCATTTGTACCCAGAGCCGCGACATCACAGCACAAAAATCCTCCACCCTAAGGGGCACGACCGCGCACCCTTGCCTACCTTGCACGCTTAATGTGTGAAATCTGTTTCCTTATTTCTCATTTTCTACTGTTTAATATGTTCACTGTTGTTCTGTTATGATTTTGTTTTACCTCCACTGGCTCCGTAAGCTAACAATTAGCAAAAGGCATCCAATCTGACACCCCCATACCCAAATTACCACTGGCAGACATCCCTTACGCACAGAGGCCCAGCCATTCTACCAGCTGACAGCTCATACCCAGCCGTGATACTCCCTCCCTAAAGACAAACAGACAAGCAGACGACAGGGCCACAAGCCACGCACACATACAGGATAATTGTCCTACTTTTTACTTAAGCCTTATGGTTTCTAACATGCACGATTAGTTGACTGCGGATCTCTAGGCCCTTATGTACTTATATTTTTATTTCTCTTGTTATTAAAAATAATGTGCTGTACCTTTTGACATGCACCATATATCTGAATCTGCAATGTTTTAATGTGGATGCTGCTATGTCCAAACAAGTTTTATGCAGCGGTTTATAGCACGACAAAAACAAAGATAGTGTGTTTTGCACAGTGGAGCTAAACGCAAGAGGCAGCAATTGCTCAGAGCAAAGTTTGTGACAAGAGATCTGCAGCTATAGCAAGCTGTTTTACATGTATCCCCAATAACAAAAATGCATAATTTTTTTTTTTATCTGGGCAGTGAAGTGTCCCTTTAATGTCTAGTGTGGTAATTGCGAGTATTGTGGCCCATTGCCTAATTTATATGTTAGCCAAATAGCACATCTATTTAAGTTATAAATGGTTGTAGATTTTCCTTTTTAATTGCTTTAAACTGGGAAATAAAATCATCGCACGGTACTTCCATAATTAAGACAACTTGCTGACTCTTCCATTTTTACTCTATATTTTATTTTTTATTCAGAATGTTCAGAACGGAGTTCATTCAATGTGTGTGCAGCATACATAATTAGAGGCAATACATGTTAGGACCAGTGGAACAAGGAAATGAGAAAAGATCGTAGACTCTAAGTAGTTGGCATTATACATGATGCCATATAGTAAAAATGGATGCCATATATACTCTGAATTTGCGTACTGGCAATCTCTTCACTGGAAAGTTTAGTGGCTGCATTATTAATGCCATATCGGTTTCTGATTTGTATTTCAAAGCACATGTTGATGCTCTCAAAACAAAATAATTTTCAAAAAAATGATAATCTAGCAAAAGGCCACAATTGTAAAACAAGATCTGCAAGTTTAATAACATTGTGAAAATTTTTATACCATGTATTTGGAATGATGATTTTGCCTCCCAAGTCCTTTCCTACTTTTTCAAATCTTGACAATACTGTTTGGATCTAAAAATGTACCATAGATCAATTTGTGTCTGTTCGCAGTGTGCTCTGCTTACATGAACGCCTATTGGTCATTCAGTTTATTACCTATAACAGAACGGTATGCCTTCCCACCATGGTCCTGCATTCTAGATCTTGTTTTTGGTCACCAATGGTTTCAAAATCCAAACTAGAATATTTTGTGACAATTAGTATTTTTTAACAATGTTTCCAAAGTTTGGTGGGATGTAAATTAAATAAACTATTTTTGCATATCTAAAAATGCATTTCTTAACAATATTCACCAGGTTGCTTGTTAAAAGTACTGTTGGAACATGTGTATTTATGTTTTCTTCTTTGGTTATGTATTCCAGAAAGTCCAATTTCTCCTACTCCTCCTGGTCGGGCAGTACAATCTCCAGCTTATCAATCACAGTCCTTGCCTGTGTTTGCCTCCATCAACAACCGGCCAATCCAGGCTTCTGGACCACCTGCAGAATATCACTCTGACTCTGCCGAGTCAATGGAGGAAATCCCAGTGGCACAAACTCATCTTGGTAGTTCTTCCATGAGTGAAAATGTGTTCCTTAGCCAGAGCATGCCCAAAGATTTATTGAATGGCTCAGAACATGGACTAAAGCAAAGCTACTTGAGGCCTGTTATCAGGCAGCAAAAATTTGAGCTACTATCAAAGGTTCCTTCTGTCTTTGTCAGTGAGACCAGTGGACAACCTCTGCCCAATGGACATTTAATGGAAGCTAGAGTGACAGACAATCTGCCTAATAAACAACATAAAAACATGCGGGTAACAAGGGGCAAAGTAGGAGAGCAGGCTCTCTCTTTTTCCAATACAAATGGAACTTCCAATAGCACCGCAAGTCCAAGAAGTTAGTTATTTTATATGGAAGTATCTAACTATGCTGGTTTTATAAATAAAATAATTTTTACCTCAATTGGTGTGTTACATATAAGGATTGATTCCTGTGGTGCGTCAGGATCAATTAATTTGAAATTCATGAAGATGGACAAAATTGAATGTATTCCAAAACATAAAAGCAGGTGTTTGTTCAATTTCCATTCCTACCTCTATTAGCAAAACACACAAGGAGGTGGCTGAGCCGTTTATCTTGCGGAGACCACCACTACTTCAGAGTACTCCAAAGTGGTTTGTTTGATAAGATACTGTTTGACTAAATACTTATATTTGGAAATTAAAAGAAATTTTAAGTAATAGACATTTAGGAAATTTCAGGAGTATCCATGTTATATCACTTAACATATTCCTACATTAATTTGGGCAAATAAGAAATCGCAGTAAAAAACAAAGTGTAAAAAAGTACAACCCAGTGCAGCTAAAAATCACCTTAGTCACTTAAAACACTTACATACAGACAATTGGATACAAAGATAGGATGATTGTGCACACTATGGTAGATGGTTCTTTTGGTATTGTTGTAAAAGTGAATACAAATACAAAAAGATAAGTCCTGCTCTCACTCCCATCACTCCTGGGCGGCAACAACGACCACAGTACACATCAGCCCCAATATATAGTAAAAACCAAAGGAAAAAAGTTACCTTCGCTCTCTTCTTAATCCTAAGGTATATTTAGACAAATGGAGGTAATTTAGTTACTCCAATGGCCATTGGAGGGAATGCCCGCCTGCCAACGTCAAGGCAGACTCCCATAAGCGGGTCCTAGACTGACCCTTCACCTTGCTTCCTTGAGCTTCTGCCAAAGATATCTCTAATGAGACAGAGAGGTATATTTTTTACATACCCCCCTATATACGTATTAACCCTTAATAGGGAACAAATGGGATGGGCGGCAGAATTGTAACAAAGCTGTGTGATAAAAAAGTGAATACAAAAAGAGAAGTCCTGCACTCACTCCCATCACTCCTGGGTGGCAGCAACGATCACAGTACACATCAGTCCCAATATATAGTAAAAAACAAATATTGTGAGTGTTCCAAGTTTTTTTAATTTTTTATTTTTGTACATACATACTGTCCTATGGTGGCATTTTAAGTTTACAATATCTAGGTACTTTTACAACAATAAAGAACCATCTACCATTGTGCGCACAATCATCCTATCTTTGTATCCAAATATAAGAAATCGTATAAAAAAAAAAACAATTAACTGACTAATTCGAAGAAGACAAAAAAATACGTTTCTATTTCTTAAAGTGTGATTTTTTTTTACTAACTATTGTATCTTTGATACGCCATGCATTTGCAAGATGGTGTTTGGTTATCTAAAGGGCTTATATTGGGGAATAGAATTTCAAGTCGTACACTACTTTTTAAGCCTAAAAAATACTTACCACTGCAAACCTGGATTTCCACAGCATTCACCAGGGTTGAATTTCCACTCAACAGGGCTGAATTGTCACTCTCCAAAGACTAGTGAGCGAGTGGAAATTGAGAAAGATTGTATAGAAAAGAAGAGGGTGATGGTGAAGGTGAAGGCATAGGTGCAAGTAAATGCCTTCAAAACTCTAGCAAAAGATCCAGATTCCAATATTATGATATCTGTTATAAAACAACTTTTAGGCAACAGAAGATATCAATCTTAATTACCCTTCTCTCCTATACCATATGAGCCAGTTCACTTCTTGAGAGTGTCACAATATCTGTCCATTGTGGTGCTGTGCGATCACAGAAATGATTTATTATCTTTTTGATGCACACACATTTATCCCTAGCTTCCTGGTGCCTTATTATGACATCATATATGATGTGGACTCCTCCCATTAGTCTCTTTTTGTAGTGTCAGCTCATGTGTCGCTTTTTGATGAGGTGTACAGACTTGTGACATCACAGTCCTCTGTGACCAATCACAACCCAGTATAGGGAATATGGTTGTCCTTGTTTCTTTGCCCTGTCGTGGTTTTTGTTACCTTAGAGTGTGTTTATAAAGTGTATTTGATTTCCTGTTTTCTGACCTTGGCTTGTTTGACTATTTTTGCTCTCTGTTATCTTGATCTTGGCCTGGCTATCGATTCCGTGTATTTCTGTAACCCCTTAAGGACACATGATGGAAATATTCCGTCATGATTCCTTTTTATTTCTGAAGTTGTGTCCTTAAGGGGGTAATTCTGACCTCTGCATGTCTCTCGTTTATTCTCTGTCTGCTTGGAGTCATTTCATATATCTGTCTCAGGCACTAACCCGGCCACTCTAAGGACCGGTACGTATGCCTTTACTGTTACCTTTAAGGTTTGCATGTTAGGGTAACTCTATTCCTGACACAGAGTTATTTAAGCGAATTGTCAGGAATTTAAATTTAAGGACTGATTTATATTGGAAATTAATACATTCTCCATGTTTGCTATGCTTCCAATTCATATATTTTAACATTGAATGTAAAATTCCAATAATCCCCACAATAACCCTGTTAGACTACAAGAGGGAGCCAAAGCTTTAGTTTCTAATATATATTTACATTTCTGCTTCCAGTAGAGGGAGCACTTGCAAGGCACATTGACCTATGTTACATTTTAGTACGAACGATGTAACTTACCTCAAATATTCATAAATAAAACTACTACAAAATATTAATTGAGGTGATTGAACTAAAAAGCCCAAATTGTAAAAGTAACATATCTAAGACTAGAGAGGTAGACTATAGAGGTATAAAATTATTTAACTATTATTATTATTATTGGCTTTTATAAAGCACCAGCATATTATGCAGTGACAGACATACATACAGATACTAATATTTTAGATTGAATCTTATTATAGTGCTTCACTCCAAACCCTTACCTTTGTCAAGATTCGATAGTTATGGGACTGAAACAGTTAACTCAAGTCCTGCAATGTTTGTGAATGTTTCTTATAATAACAACTGCCTACACATCATGTAAAATGTAGAACACAAACATCTAGGGTCTATATTATTATATCAAGCCTGTGATACATATGCCCCAATGACAATCTATCAGTTGATAATTACCTATGTGTTAACAGTTGCCAATGTTCCATTAACAATGTTGATGAGATCACCCAGATTTCCAGTTGTTTCTACAACACTTTTTACATTTTCTCAGTTCTGAAAAAAAGGGTCCCTTACCCTATGTTAATAAATCACTTTTCACTTTTTACAATCACATTGTATAAGTCCTATCAGGGTTTTAATATGAATATTTTTACTTATCAAATTCAGAAGCAAAATAGACATGACAAGCCGCTTAAAAGATTTTTGCATATAAAACACAAAAAAGGTATACAACTTACCATATCTGTGTCAGGGTCTTACCTGGGTTGGGAGTCTGTAGCGCAGATATGTTGCTCACCCTTGCAGATAGCCACAGGCCAAGGTGGTCAGGTAAGAATTCACCCGGCCTGTGGGTCTGCGCACGGGGGCTGTGCAGGATGAAGTACCAAGTCGCAGGACAGGCAAGGACTCAAACAGCAGGATCGTCAAAGGATAGCCGAGGTCAAAGGATGCCAGAAGACAGGAACAACGAGGAGTAGCCGAAGTCAAGGGATGCCAGAGGTCAGAGTAAACGTAGTCAGAAGCCAGGGTCAAAAACAAGTAGCAGCTCAAACGACAGGAAAACTGGTACAAAGCACACAGCAGGATCAGGACTGCGAAGTTCCCTGGTTCAAGTCCCTTGTTGGGAACTCCATGGGTGACCACGTCTGGCCGTCTGTTTGCTGCGGCGAGAACCGTGACAGTACCCCCCCTCCAAGAACACCCTCCGGGTGTGATTTGGTTGCTCATCATTACCTTCCAGATCAGAAGTACCTTTCTCCTCTGAGAGATCAAATACATCATCTGGCAGGAGGTACGTTCTTACATAGGCATCCATGCCATACGTACGGCCTTCTTCAAGATTAGAGGGAAACACAGCACCTACTGTAGCTTTTGCTCTAGTAGTTCTCACAGGGGAGGTATTCGCAGCTTTCAATGCTTTTTCAAATATTTCTAGATCCTGTTTGCATACAACTGTGCCATTTGAGGCATACGTGCAGTCAGGTGGCAGAACTTTTTTGGCAAGTCAGGAAGTGGTAATGGTGCTTGCTTGAGCAGAAGTGTCATCAGGAAGAGGTCTAGATGTTTCTGGAGCAGGAGGTGGAGATTCCACAGGGGTACTGGTTGCAGGTTCTTGAGGGACACTGGTAACATTGACTGTAGTAGTTTGGGTACCCTTTTGTGTCACAAGACGGGGACACGGCTGGCATGCAGTGTACACAGGGTGGAGGAAAGTAGTACCCAGTCGGAGAGCTGGAGGTCTAGGAGGACGAACAGGGCAAAGTGTGATGAAATGCCCTCTTTCTCCACAGTAGTAACATAGGCCATGGCTTCTCCTTCGGTCTCTTTCCTCAGGTGTCACTTTACAGTGAACAAGTCCTAATTGCATAGGTTCCTCAGGGTCGAGTGGAACACAGGATACCTCAGGAGATTTCATAGGAACAGGATCATAAGGAGACATCACTGGGGTGTAGTGGTGGTACTGGGTTTCTTGGTTACGAAGAATCTGAGATTTTTTGGTACGTGGAGCTGGCTTGGTCACAGTGGTCTTGCATTGTGAGTCCATAGCGGTACTAAAGGATTCCCAGCTGACAAGGACAGGACTCTTTGTCTGCAACATTTGGTGAGCCCATACTTTGATGCATCCAGACAACAGGTTGATAGCCCCTCGGACCTTGATGAAATTTGTGGCATATGTTCGAGGCTTTAAAGAAAACAACACCTCACAATCCATCTTAAAGGACTGAAAGGATGTGCGGCTACCATCAAAACGGTCGGGCATGATGACAAAGGGTTCAGGATAAGCTGGTTCTGGGGCCGGACGTACTGCGTCTTTAAGAAATAAAATTTCTTGCTGCAACTCCAAAACAGTCTGGGCCAGACTGGACACTGGTTGGGACAGGGGTGAGCACATCTCTGCGGACTCCATATTGATCAAGTCTTTTGTCAGGGTCTTACCTGGGTTGGGAGTCTGTAGCGCAGATATGTTGCTCACCCTTGCAGATAGCCACAGGCCAAGGTGGTCAGGTAAGAATTCACCCGGCCTGTGGGTCTGTGCACGGGGGCTGTGCAGGATGAAGTACCAAGTCGCAGGACAGGCAAGGAGACAAACAGCAGGATCGTCAAAGGATAGCCGAGGTCAAAGGATGCCAGAAGACAGGAACAACGAGGAGTAGCCGAAGTCAAGGGATGCCAGAGGTCAGAGTAAACGTAGTCAGAAGCCAGGGTCAAAAACAAGTAGCAGCTCAAACGACAGGAACACTGGTACAAAGCACACAGCAGGATCAGGACTGCGAAGTTCCCCGGTTCAATGATCAGTTAAGTTAAAGGACCACTAATGTCAAATGGACATGGATTTTAATTAAGTGGTCTGGGTGCAGTGGTCCTAACAGTTTTGAAACAACAATGTTTACCTTCAAGGGTTAAACATGCCTCTAGTGGCTGTTATACTGACAGCTACTAGGGGTGCTTTCGTTGCAGCAACCGAGTTTGACTTGGTCACTGTCATGGGTGTGGGTCCGTAGAACGTGGCCCATGTATGTCTGAAGATGGTAGGAGTAACAGCGAGCAAATGAGCAATCAGGGTTGAGCACCAGGGTTTGTGCGGCTACATACCAGGGCTCTGATGCAGCTTCTGCGGATCCCAGGCGCTAGGTGATATGCAGACCTCCCAGATTTGGATAGGTACGCTCTGCAGGAGATATGTGTAACGGATCAATGGGCACCCCGACTGGGTACCTCAGTTGAAGGATGCTCCTAGCGCTAGCTGAGGACTCCAAGCACTCCAGCAGACACCATAAGCACCGTAGACTCCTCCAGAGAGCAAGGCAGGAACAAGCTCTTACAAGAGCTTAGTAGTGATTTAGCAAGGGAGTATGACAAGCATAGCAATCCCTTGTAGCAGATTCCCCCAATAAGAGGCGGCACTCCAAATTGAGGGTGAAGTAGAACTGCCTGTACTGGCACATACAGCCTCTTTTATTCACATTCTACAAACATAGTACTGCAGACAGGGTTTTGAAGAACAACCAATCAACACATTACAACACAGCTAACACTCCCATTCATTACATCAGAAATCCTCCCCTCTGCCTGTGATACAATTATCTCAACACAATAGACTAACTTAATTATCACAGGCAGGAAAATACAGTATTATAAAACATATCCCAGGGACCCCATACATGCAATTCATTATACACTAACACACACTGCATTCATTATACACTAACACACACTGCATTCACTACACTGACACACACTCTGCATTCACTACACTATGCACACACTCTGTGTGTCAGTGTAGTGAATGCATAGTATATGTCAGTATAGTAAATGCAGAGTGTGTGCATAGTGTAGTGAATGCAGAGTGTGTTTTAGTGTAGTGAATGCATAGTATATGTCAGTATAGTAAATGCATTCTGCATTAACTACACACACAGCACCCACTACACAAATATCCTGTATTCATAGTACACACACTACATCCACCACACATTGAAACACTCTACATTCACTATACAGATACACTGCATCTAATACACACACTACATCCACTACAGACACTGCATCCACTAAATACATTGCATCTAGCACACACAAACACAACATCCACTACACAAACACACACTACATCACTGTACACACACTACATCCACTGCTCAAACTCACTCTGCGTTCACTATACACACTGCATCCACTACACAAACACACACTCTGCATTCACTGCACAAACAGTATCTAATACACACAAACACTACATCCATTACACACATTCTAATTCACTTCAACTATAGACACCACATTCAGTCCTGCATCATTGTCAGGGGACTAGGTAGGGCGTGGGAGGGCCCAGACCTTGTGCTTTGTCAGGGGCCCCACAATTTCTGATGGCAGCCCTGTATGTAGGTAGTGCATAAAAAGAGAATAAAACAATGTAGTGCACACCATAATAGGAGTGCAAAAACAATAAAAACTTACATGGAAAAGAGCAAAATAAGGTTTGCTCAATCCTAGGTGTGTAGGTGGTATTTATTCCCACCAGGGATGTGAAGATCAGGAGGCAAGCAGCAGAATGGAAGCACTTGCTATGCTTGCAGTGCATTTGCATCTGGTTCCTAGCGCTCCTCAATGACTGAGGGAGTCTGGGCACTGGAAAAAGATACATAAAACCCTTTTTACAGGTTTTTACACAGCAAAAGTGTGTGTGTGGGGCACTTAATCTAATTGGGGCAAAGACACTACTGAGTTAGGAATAGTTTGCTTTATTAACGCTATAATGTTTCTTTAGAGCAGGGGTCCTCAAACTCCGGCCCACCAGATGCTGCTGAACTACAACTCCCATGATTCTTTCGAATTACATAGATAGCCAGAGAATCATGGGAGTTGTAGTTCAGCAACATCTGGGGGGGCGGAGTTTGAGGACCCCTGCTTTAGATCATAAAAGTAAGTAATAAGCACTGCTAATATAACTCGGTGAAATTGATGGCACAAAAGTACACATGTCCACAATACACTTGGAACATACTTAAATGCTTGTATACACATCAGTGCCAATATTGCCACATCACCTATTATGAGTACTGCAATCAAATCATAAAACATGGCATGTTTGTAACATAACAATCTTGTCATGTCGATGTCAGGGGCATATGATCAATGATGTAAGTAGTTAAGCCACATTTAAATGATATTGATAATGATTTTTAACGGTGGCATTACCAGAAGCAAATGGTTAAGATTTTTTTGATTATGATCTCATTGAAAACAAATACACAATACCAGGATAATTTTGGAAACCGTTATTAAATAAAAACAAGCACACGATTGGGACGATGCCATAGTTGCTTAAAAAAAAAAATAAGTTGACAGAGCTACAGTGACCCAGCACGTGAATTAACATTCCAGGCAGAATAGGCAGATACTATTGCGTCCCCCACTGTTTTAAAGCAACATGAAATTACCTGTATATTCATTAATGAGGATAAGTGTGGGAAAAGGGCTCACAACATTACACAGAGTAAAGCTCAAGAGAAGAGTAATAATGTTAGAGAACTAATTTGAAAGAGGTCACTATATACACTCTGATTCTGCGTACTGTTAATATCTTTACTGGAAAGTCTAGTGGCTGCAATGTCTCTGACATCCAAGTCTGTATTTCAAAGCACATGTTGATGTTCCTAAAACTAAAATATTTTCAAAAAGTAATCACAATTGTCCAAAATACATAGTCCTGCAATAATAACCTTGATATTATTGCAATTTTTGGTAACCTATTCTATTAAGTGTTCAGATGCAGGAAGGGCAATTCTCAAAAATAGTTTGTAAATTCCATAAAATTACAACATATTAAGGACTGCAACTATATCCATGTTGCAAATAGAACAAAGTAACTAGGTTTGAGCACATATTTCTATAAAGGGACTGTGATAAAGCAAGCCATGAACATGGATATGAAATGTTATCTGTAATATGGCCAAGTTGTACCAGAGCAATTCGAGCTCCTATACAGTGAATATAATTTGTACAGTTGCCTTTTGGCTTCCTCATCTGTCTCATACAGTCAATGATAATCCGTTACATAAAGTGTTTTGACTCCCTGTAGTGCTAGCCTATTCCCCACTTCTTTGTCTTAGCCTAGTTTCTTAAAATGACAATGATGTCAATGTTCCCTTGTGATATCACATGAGACAGATTTATAAGTGTGGCATTTCCTTACTAGAATATTGTAGAATATTACTATGTTCCTATTAATATTCATAGTAGGCATGTCTACTGGGTTAAAAAGAGCAAATGGTACTTTGCTATGCTGTACCATAACAACTCTGGAATGTGGTATTTGAGGGTTTTGTCCTTATATGGCCAGAGTTATATTCAAAAGGTCTGACATCATAATGGTCAGAGCAATATAGAATAGGGGACAAAGGACCATGAGGTCTTGCTGTTGCTTGCTGCTTGCTGCATGGGGTTCTTGTCCAGCTGTTCTCTAAATATGTATAGTCTAACTCTTCCTTCAGGAGTCCAGCAATTACCATCTGCTGTTGAATGATTATGCTGTAACATCCTTTGTTGTTTTACTATGTTTCAGTAACTGTAAGAATAAACCTGCAGAAACCGTAAGCTTGTGCATTAGTACTTTTGGTTAATATAGACGTGTATTAACCTGGCGAGCCTTTCACCCAAGAAGATATATACATAAAATACTTATTTCAATCAACCTGGAAAGCACACAGAAAGCAAATGTATACAAAAGCATATTTATATAAATATGCTTTTACAATACTGTCTTTGCTTCTCCTGAGCAGAGCCAGATTTGCATTATCTAGAGCCAAAGTCAACATGCCAGATACCCCACCTAGAGCCCTAGGTTCTCTTCTGTATGGCGATGGCTGATTGTTCTGTGCAGTGGCATACACACAATCCATGGGGCCCCGGTGCAAAACTGATCCATGGGCCCCCCTCCACCCCCTGACAGACACACACATAGACACATACAGACAGACAGATACACACATACACAGACATGCACACATACAGACACACACACATACACATACAGACAGGCACACATACAGACACACATACATACAAAGACACATACATAAGACACACATACATGCAAAGGCACATACACACATACATACAGACACACAACACATACAAAAACACATACGCACATACATACAGACACACACACACACACACACAACACATACAAAGACACATACATATATACAGACAGACAGACACACACACATACACACACACACAAGACATACATACAAAGACACACACACATAATAAGACACACATACATACAAAGACAGACACACACACACAAGACACACATACATAAAAAGATACATAACACATACATACAGACACACACACACACAAGACACACACACATACATACAGACACACACAAAACAAACATACAAAGACACACACACATACATGCAGACACACACAAGACATACAGACAGACACACACAAGACATACAAACACACACACACAAAATATTTTAGTCACCCTCCTGTTTCCTACCTTTTAGGTGCAGGAGGGTGACATTCCCTGGGGTCCAGTGATGGCTCAGGTTGATGGGAGTCAGAGTTCCCACTCTGACTCCCTCCTTCTTCCTCCCGCGCGGTCTGTGTGTTAGCTGGGAGGAGTGACGTTCGGTCACTTCCTCCCAGCTCTGTGATGTAATCACAGGGGGCCCGGTCGCGCTTGTTAAAGCGCCCAGCGCAGACCGGGCCGGGCCGCAAATGGTGATGGCGGGTACCCAGTTGCAGGGGTACGCAGGGCGCCTGGGCGCCCTGGAGTGCCGGGCCTAGTCGCAGCTGCGACCCCTGCAGCCGCGGTATGTATGCCGCTGATTTGAATAGAAATTAGCACTTTTATAAATTAACCTTTTTATTTTCCAGCGGCTGTCAATCAGTCAGCAAGACCTGTTACTTCCTGGTTTGGGTAATTCAGTGGAGCTAAACTCAAGAGGCAGCAATTGCCCAGAGCACCTGCACTACAAAGACTTCTCATTCAGCTGCATTGGGAAGTGTCTGATTGGCCAGAAGGGCTGGGTTAGGAGAGGAGGGCTTGCAAAGGCTGCAGACAAGAGATCTGCAGCTTTTGCAATCTATTTTTAGATATACCCAAACAAAAAATAAAAGGAATGCATGTATGTTTTCATTGGCAGTGATTTCGACAGATAAAAGTTAGAAAATAAAAGGAAAAATTCTGATAGTCACTTTTTTAGTTCTTTGAATATGCTGTAACTGAAGAAATCATTGTTGCAAGCCACCGTTGATGATTTTTTTTTTACAACTGTAATAATAATCCTAAAAAATAATCTCTGAATATGATTATAGTTTCCCATTTAAAAGACTAATAAAAAAATAAAAATTCCAAATATGCCTTTGAAAATCTGAGGACGTTGGGAGGTACATAATGGATGCCGATTACTTTTATCAGTGGGGCTTAGAATTGTCATCATAGTCCTCTCTCCCAAGTCTTCTGGATCACACCCAAAAAATATAAATGCTTCAGTGCAATATGAGCTCATCTAATGATGACTGAAACAAGTAATTTTATATACGTCTAGATCAGATAAATAGCATGAAAGAGACTGATAAAAAAAAAATGGTAGCTTTATTTATAATAATTCATAACTATACAGTAAGTAATGCAGGCTGAGTAAAGTGTTATTTGTGCCTAAGCAGAGATATAATGCTCAATTACATGCACATGGGAACAAAACTATGCTTGTTAAAATATCTAAACCAGGTTATATCATGAGAAGTATCGGGCTGCTGGCTTATTCTTAATCCCACTTAGCAACCAGATACAAACACAGTGAAGAAAATACAGAACTGTGTGCGATGACTCTATTGAAATATGACGATTGCCTGCCTTTAATCTTCACCTTAAAGTCCTAAATGAAGGGAGGCAACCACATGCAATTTAGAGATGTCTTCAGAGCATTGTGCCGAGCTAGCGTGAATACTCCCAACCAATCAGAACAGGATATGGCTATATGGAACAAGCTGTGTGATCTATTGGGACAGATGTTGCTTTTAGACATAGTTGCATAAATAGACCATGATCGAAAAAAATTTAACTGTGCACCAACCCTGTTTGTAAACGTTTTGTAATCCTCTTCAGAGTTACTCAGTGGGTACTTATAGGTCATTCAATAAATACAGATGACCCCCAATCCTATGTATGTAAGCAACATTGTAGAAACATAATATCAGGCTGTAATGAACGGGTAAAAAAATATATATATATATATATGAAAAGAAATTATGAATATACATATTTTCTTGATATGTTAAACTTGCTATTTTCGCTCAGCATTCTTCATTGCCCTTTTCAAACTGCATGAAAACGAGTAGGAGGTATATTAAAATAAAAAACAATTTTAAACCCATTTTATATCAGTGGTGAGAAGGATATTTTAATGGTGAATATTACATGTTGAGCTACAAGGATAAGATGTGCAGAGAGGGTGGAGGCAAGGGAAGCCAAGATTTATTTTTGAAAAAAAGTTTTATTGAGCTTATAACTCTTTTACAGAGAAAACAGAGATTCCGTGGAATGGGTGTAGCAAATAGATAAAACAGGTCGATATTTAAAGTTTAAAGAAAGCAGCAGAACATGTGTTAGAGGAACACTGCAAGTAACATATCAAGTTGTGTACCAAGTGAGGGGTGGTGAGGGTGGCCCACCATGGGTGATAAGCCTGAGGGGGTGATAAGCATGCACACAGTACCCCTGTCCCTGCTGTCACACTTTATAGCATGGCCATGTGGGACTTAGGTGCAGAAATTCATTAGCCCCTGCCCTGGTCTAGCAGGGAGTGAGCCGCCTCAACAATATAGGCAGTTTATCAAGATGGAAGCAGGTAGAGGGCCAACCACTGGATACCAAACTCTGCTCCACTGTGTATAATTGTGTAATTATGTATACTATGACTGTGCACAATTGTGTGTATGTGACTATGTATGTCCTTGTTTGTATGTTAGTAAATGCATGATTTGATGTCTATCTATGTATGTGCGGGGGCGGGGAATTGTTAAGAAATAAACAGGCAAGATGTATGGGTGGTTAATAGGTAACAGGAAGTAATGTGGGTTAATAGACGCAAAAGAGGGAAAAAGGGGGAATTAAGAGATCCACATAAAGAGATGAGTGAGTGTAGAGCAACAGACAAAAATTTTAAGTTTGGGAGGCTGACAACATACATATTCACCCTGGCTGCCAAGTGACCTAGGTATGCCACTGACAATAACCATTAATGTTTTTTACCCGAGGTCTGCCAGAGACCACTCTGCATCTTCATTACTAATACCGGAGAGCTGGAAATTCCTCAATAGGAACTTCTGTTAGCTCTTCTGAACTAGGCACTACAGTGCAAAGCTTAGCTCATGGGCTGAGAGTGTTAAAGCAATGTTAAAGCACTAAATGGCATGTTATAATGCTTGAAGATCCAGTAATGCCAGTCCTTGACAAGTGTTTGAGTGTCACAGAGCTGAGATGTAAATCTTTTCATAGTGAAAACTAGACTTATGCACAAAATCTTGATCTGATGGGATGTTTCCTGGTTGCCCCAAAGTCAATGCTTTCATTTATACAGCTCGTGATTTGATGCCCTGATTGTTGATTTTTCTCTCTTGGCACAGATACTTTCTATTGTTTTGAGTGGTGGAGTTTCAAAATATGTGAAAAAGCCAAAAGCTGGGTTGGCCAAATCAAATACACAACACAACATCCAACAGACGGTGCTGCTAAGCAATGTTTACAGCTTTGCACTCAGAAAATATTTGATTAGTCTTTCTTAGCAGACTGAAAAACAAAGAAAGCTATGCTGCTCTAAAACAATTACGTTTATTTACGCAGTGCAAAACACCGACATAATAATCAGAATGTGTTAATTAAAGTGTGTCTTGTCTCTGTCATACACCCAAATGTTAATTTACTAAACTCAGAGTTTTTCCTTCATTTTATGATGTTGTTTGAAGAGCAGAAAATGGAGTGTATGCATTTGAACTGATATACCCTTATGAAAACTGCTTTACTTTATGTCAATGCAAAATATATATATGAACCTATTTATCAGAATATATCTTGTTAATAACTGGAAATTCTTTTTAAAACCTCCTAACAACCCACTCATTAGTAAATAGCACTCTCTTGAGCTGAATGGTGTTAACAGTTTTTGACAACGAAAGAGCAATGGCAAATATGTGTGCAAGTGCAAGTACAGATCTTGGCTCCTTCACTGTGGATAGGGTAATTGCATAGGGTTTCTAAATCCATTAGGAGCTGATTATTAGGGAGGCTGCTCTGATCTCTGCTACATCACTACATGCACACAAATCACAATGCTCTGAAATAATGCGCTTACACATATTACCAGGAAAGTCTTTCTAGAACTCAACCAATCACAGTATTTCAATGGCAAGAAGCCAGCTAATCAGAGTGTTCTAAGATAGAAGAAGTGTATATAAAGTCCTCTCTCCAGTCCTACCACCCATGCACACACATGGGTTGGATGAAGGGGGATGTCATGTGCCGGGCCTCCCCAGTTTAAATGGGGTCCAATGGGCCGCATATTCTTTTTATATATTATATGCATTATATATAAGGGTTAATTTGATTACCTCAGGCGTATCAGAAAATTTACTTTTGCAAAGCCGTTGGCCTCATTTTATCTGATGTAAACTGCTGACCCCAAGTCCCTCACAAGCCACGTAGCAGTGAGGAAGATGTGATTGTGCATGGAATTACTGGAGTTACAGCACTGCAAGAAACTGGAGAGTGCACAGAATGCCAGATCTTTGGTGATCTCATTCACTGTGCACGGAAGACCAAATTGTCCTGGGGGGCCGGGAAAGCTAGTTGGGTGGAACAAATATAGTTCTTATGCTCAGTGCTGCTCCAGCTAAGAATGTCATCATTGAAGATCTCTCACTGTGCAATCTCAGAAATTGAATGATGAGGCTGGTTAAACAAACATATGATCTGTTACCTCCTTCCTCAAAGTCTATGGCCCTTGCAGCAGATGTTGAGCTGATGCAAGTGAACAAGGTACATGAAGCAGTAGATGGGGTATGGAAAACTGTGGAGGGGTTTTGTTGGTCTTCAGGAGGGAGCAAACATGTTTTAAGCTCAAGCTCCAGGTATTTTTCAAACCTAACAAATCTGACTGACATAACTAGCCTAGTGAGACCTTACATCTGGTCTCCAAAGGTACAGCATTAATTCAAAAAATATGGGCTACTGATGAAACCATAACTCCATATAGTAAATAGCAAATAATGCTGTGGTTTCTATGGTTTCCTTTGAAGCAACTTTACTTTGGTCAGAACTTCTTACTAGATGTTGTCACAGCAAAGTTATGTCAGTTAGTAAATAGCACGTTTAGCGTAGCTTTGCTGCAACCCCAATTTTTCCATGAAGCTCTTATTTGAATGTTTGTATTCCAGGCATAATTGCATATACATTTTGCATCCTAGTATGGTATTTTAACACAAAGCACACAAAAGGAGCAATATTATGATATCATTGTCTAAGATAAATAATTTGTAAATTACAACTTTGTTTAGTCTAGGCAGAAATAAAACAGGACAGTTTTAACATACATTTTAATTAAAATTCAAACTTGAGACTCGTGACAATGTACTTATTTGGTTCTAAAGGTCAATGTATGTAGTCTGATGGAAAGCGCTGATCATTTTCCAATAACAGACATAATAACTGTGCTAAATATGAGTTACACTATCAAGCTGTGTACAATTGCAGGGCCTAGTTGTAAGTCTAATGGGACTACAATGCAATTCTATATGTATGTTTTCTATGCATTATTATAAAATGCATAGCTCAGAGTTACATACTATTCCAACATAACTCAAACACCCTAAATACTTGCAACAAAACTACAAACACATATTTACACGCTACATAAATGTGTTGACACACATGTATCCACAGTGCTATGGAAAAAAAACACATTTGGCTTGAGCCCCAAAGCAATTGTGTGACTCCTAAAGCCTCATTCCTGACCCCTTACCCAAGCCATACCCCTGTCCAACCCTTAACATGCCTCTTGATACACTCACTGTTACTTACAGACACACACAGAGTTAAACTGATACACATAGGTACAGATGGGATAGACATGCACAAGCACACACAGACACATACATAGATAAGCATGCACAGACAGTAGGTACATATAGGAACAGGCAGACACATACAGTCACAGAGAGTTACATTTAGACACAGTCAGATCGACACAGTCAGATCGAGACAGACACACACAGACAAAGTAAAGGTATACAAAAGCACAGACATACACAGACACACACAGAGACAGATACACACAGGCATAGACAAGCACAACCACAGACAAGCTTGCATCTACACAGAGACAGATACACAGGTGTAGACAAGCACAAACACACACAGGCATACATCTACACAATGGTTATCTAACTGCACGGGTGAAGGGACAGCACTCAGGTATGCTTTGTTTTTTGTTGGGTAGCTTGATGGTCTCATCAGCTGCTTCTTCATCTGTTAGGCTGCTCCGCTCACCCTGCCTCAGCCTGGTCTCCTCAGTGTATGTCAGCCGGGAGCAGCAGCGCACTGTGATAGAGACAAACAGGAAATGACACTCTATGTGTGTCTCTATCACTGCACTAACTCTGCTCCTACCTAGGCCAATATCTAGATTCACCGAGAAAAAAAGCAGAGTGGGAGAGCACATTGGCACACAAAAGAGCTACAGGGCCCCACATTTACGACTGGAGCCCCTTCCAGCCTCCCACTAGCTATGTCACTGTTTAAAATCTTTGTACAAAATGTAACATAAAACAAAGAATTTGAGTGAACAAATAATTATATGAAGATGTATTCTTAACACTAACGTGTTAGGAAGTCAAACTCCGTGAAACTCCTAGAAGCGCCTCTACTGGTCTGGGTGCCTATAATAATTAAATATGATAAAATATAGGTCTTGGGCATTTCTGCACTTGGTGGCAACTGTTGTACACTGTACATCATTTTGAAAAAGAGCATTTAAACTGTGGGTCTTACTGATAGCTTGTCCTTGGCTCCTCACAATTGAGACACTCCAGATACATAGACCCTTACCAGCCAAGGAATCCTGAGGCACCCAATTATTTTGACAGCACTTTCTGCTGGCTAGTACCCTATGCCACTGGCTAGCCAGTCCCCTGCCTGCATTCCTTGCAATCCTGGGAGGTATGTTGATTAAAAGTGGCTGTATGTATTATAATTCATAGCATGATTCTCTTTGGCCAGAAACTGTAACTGTGATGAAGTAATACTTTTTATGTCTGCAATTTATATATATGCTTACTCTAAAAAAAGTAATTTCATTTTTATAATGTAATATGCAAAGGTCCTTTAATAAAGGGTTAATAGAAGGAATACTGTGTTGTGGCTGAATTTAACCTGTTTAATGTTTTGTAGACCAAGTAATGAGAACAGTGCTATTTTATGGATACTGAAATGCTATTACCAAAAAGGACACTTTAATGCCAGCCAATTTTCATTACAATTTCCACTAACAGAAGTGCATTTGTACCCATTTTAAAGTCCTTTCAATTACTTTAATGCTGCTTCTCTTGCCAAAAACCATTTCCCATTACACCCTCCCATGCCCCCCTTCCTTACTGGCTCCTAGATTTAAATCCGCAGAAACAGTTGCCTAAAGGAGAAAAGACCCATTGATTTGGCTGGGCCTGTCTGTTACAAGGCACAATATTTGATCACCATCCTGTACGTATCTAGGGAGAAGCTTGTGTTTATACATCAAAGTACTGGAAAACACACCACTAATTGACAATGTTAAAATTGCTGCCTGTTGAACTTATGATAGAAGTGTTTGTAAGTAAAGAAGTACTTTAAGCCCTTATGATGCAAGGTATGATGTGTAGCAGACAAAGAGATGCATTAAAAATATGCACCCTAGTAGCCGTATGCGGAACCTCAGGTCATATATATAAGTAAATTGCTCATGCCCCACAATTTCTAGAAACTGTACAACCCAACAAGATTTTGTCTCTCGTTTTAACAATCCTCCCAATTCATCCCTGATTTGGCATAGAAATGTCTGAATAGTTAAAGAGAACAGTTTAAGACAAGTTCACCCTTTATTATATAAGTACTATTTTAAATGCAGAACTTGGCAGCAATGTGTGTGTTTACTCTCACCCAACTTCCTAAACATGAGCAGAACATGTAATTAGAGTGTGTACCCAATAATTTTTTTTATGTATTTATTTATTTTCAAAATTAATATTTATCAGATGAAATAATATTTACAAAGAAATATATACTCCAGCTAAATTATAACTTCTAAATGAAAAGTTACAAAATGTAACCAGTGTCAACATGTTTTAGTGTAGGGGGTTCTCAACCTCAAGGACCCCCTACCAGTCCAGGATTTAGGGATTACCCAAGATTCTATGGTGTTTTTTTTTTCTTTTTCTAAACACCTTAGACACACCCAGGTAATCCCTAAATCCAGGACTGGTAGGGGGTCCTTGAGGACTGGGTTGAGAACCCCTGTTCTAGTGATAGCCAAGATCATATAAAGATACCATTAATTTCCATGTTCTATATTCAAACACCATAGTCTACTGCTAAAGTTGTTATGGTGCCAGATGTGCCCTGGTGCCCCTTCCATTGTAGGTAGTAAACCATTTTAAAATGGTCTGGCTCTTTACCTGAGCTGCACTAGATGAAGCTCCCAGCTTTTCTACTGGCTTAAGGGGTGGAAATTCTTTCATAGGAAGCTCTTAGAAGCCTCCCATTATACAGGTAATCTCTCAGTATGTCACCTCCAGAGTCGGTCAGTAAGTCTTTACCTAGCATTGATCATGCATGTATATATAGTATAGCATTTCTAATTACTACTGGTAATGTATGGGTTAATTCATCTTAGGGTTAAAAGCAGTTCATATATAAAAATAAAAGAAAAACACCCTTATCAGTCTAATGTCATAACCTAGACATCTTTAATCTGTATTTGGACTAGACGTTAGGTTGACATAGGCAAAGCCTTGAATTGTTATTGCATTAATCTAAGAAAAGATGGAGTAAACATGTTGTGTACTGTAAATAGGTAAAATGTTATTAGTTAAAGAAACAGTTGCAGTTTAAAGAAATACAATTTAGCAATGTGTATTATACCTACAATTGCCCATCACATGATCAGCTGTTCAGCCATTCTATAGATCCAGTCATTAGTAATTGAGGAGGAAACTGCTGATAGAATTATGATATACATAAAATTATAGTAACATCCCCTAAATGTTGGGCAACAGTAACATCGCCAGGCATAGGCGTGCGCACGGGGTGTGCCGGGTGTGCCTGGGCACACCCTAATCCCGTGCGCACGCCTATGGTTTGAGTCCTGCAGGAACAGCGTTCCTGCACTTTTTTGAGCAGGAACGCTGTTCCTGCAGGCACTCAGCGCCCCCCGTCTCACCTCTTGCCCCTGGGGGGGGGCAAGAGGTGATGGATTCCCCGCCCTTTCTGCAGCTCAGCCGCGGCGAGGGAGCTCTCTGCTGTCTGCTCTCCGCTCCCTCTCGCCGCGCGCTGATGCCGGGAGCCGGAATATGACGTCATATTCCGGCTCCCAGCCACAGCAGACAACCCGCACGGCGAGAGGGAGCAGACAGCAGAGAGCTCCCTCGCCGCGGCTGAGCTGCAGAAAGGCGCCCGCCCCACTGGACCCCAGGGAAAAGTCCACGCCAGCACTCCAGGTAGGAGGCTGGGTGGACATTTTTTTAAATGAAAATATAATAATTTGTTTTTGTGTGTGAGTGTCTGTGTGTGTGAGTGTGTCAGTGAGTGTGTGTCTGTGTGAGTGTGTGTCTGTGTGAGTCTGTGTGTCAGTGAGTGTATGTGTGTGTGTACGTATATATATATATATATATATATATATATATATATATATATATATATATATATATATACACACACACACACACACGCAGAGCCGGCGCTATCTGAGTGCCGGCTCTGCTCTAAGCCTCCATGGGCCGGCGGGGAGACCAAAGATCTACCTCACCGGCCCACAGCAGCATGGAGGGAGGCAGGAGAGGACCCAGGGAGCTCTAGACAGAAGCTCCGCCAGGTTCCTCTCGCTATATCTGAGTGTTGCTGCGGCAATGCTCAGATCTTGCGAGAGTTAACTCTAGCCCTGCAGGCTAGAGTTCACTCTCCATTGGACCACCAGGGATGGCACATGGCAGCAAGGATTTACTAATCTGCCAAATCCCTCCAAACATACAGCACACACATACAGCACCTACACACATATACAGCTCACACACACAGTACACTAACCGCACCCTCACAAACACACACAGCACCCTTAAAAAAAATGCAACACCCTCACACACAGAACACTAACAGCACCCTCACAAACACACACACACACACACAAACAGCACCCTCACAAATACACGACACTCACACAAACAGCACCCTCACAGGACAAACATACACACACACAAACAGCACAGTCACAAACACACACACACACAAACACCCTCACATCACACTAACCGCACCCTCACACACACATCACACTAACAGCACACACAGCAGTGTTTGTGTGTGTGGATATATCTATAGATATATCCACACACACACACACACACGCGGCGTGTGTTTGTGCTTTAGGGTGCACACCCAAATGCAATAGGCTGCGCACACCTATGTCGCCAGGATGAACTTGGAAACCAGAGTAATGTAAATGTACTGTTCCTGGTTAAATACTTTTTTTGTTGTTGTTATTATTTACAACACACACTTACCATTAGTCTTTACCACTCAAACAGATTTAATTATTTTTGTTCTTCTAACACAAACTGGAGGTTCTGCCTCACGTGGCCCATGATGGACAAGCCCTCACCGATAACCTGAATTCTGATTAACTTTAAGACATTATGCTGTGATACAGGGGAGAAAGAGTTATGTGTTGTCAGTAGACACTCACATTACATGCTTCCACACAATGGCAATGTGACATTCATGGACTGGTTTCCAATGAACCAATAGTGGACACATGGACTCTGTGGACGTAAAGACCCGTAAGGACAAGGATAGGGGATTTAGGACATTGACACTGAGCGGCTGCCTATAAGGATCTGTAAAAAAGCTGGTTATTTCTTCTAAATACCAATGATAAGCTAACTTTGACACCAAAAACCACGCTATATATTTTTACAACTAATCTCAACTTAACATATCTGGAACAGAACATACTTTCAACAAGCTGAGCATCATAGTAAATACTGCACACGAACATCTGCGGTGAGCGTCGTTTTTGGTATTAACATGGTTTAATATACTAAATCTTTGCGTTTTCAGTGGTTGATACTCTAGCACAGGAAAAAATAGTAAAACCTGCATCCCACTTCAAGAAACATTGGACGGCAGTTGCCTCAATAGGCTATTAAGAACGGATTTGCTAGTGATTTATTAACCTTCACATTTTTCCTTCCGGATATTTAGAGGAGAAAAAAAAACCAACAAATCATTTGAGAGTTAATGTTGTAAAAGGCAAATTTGAAGAGCAATTCCAATAACCCTTCATTTTTCTTTGAAACAACATGAACTTTACTTTTCTGCTTTTATAACAGCCAAGATGTTGTTAATCTCCATGGCAATATCTCTGTAAACAAATGCAAAGCATAAAAGGCTCGTTCATCTTTTTATTTTTTTGGGATGGTTTGTGTGATGGACAACAATTTTTTCTAAGTACATTTTAAAAGCAGGCCTCTATTGGAAGTCACAACAAAAGAACAATCTGTGTTTAATTAGGGCCGGTTGTCTGTAATCTCCAAATGTCTTTACACATGGGATTCTTTGTGCTAAGTGGACCACTTCAAGCAACTGTAGGTTATGTGTATTCTGCTGTATCATAGCTACAAACCCAAATTATCATTTCTGTTGTCAGCAACATCAGATAAGATTAGCTGTGTGTATATTTGTCAAGTGACCTTACAAATATGAGATGCAGGAAATGCTAGGTCCACAAGAACAGAGGGACAGGCTCTATTAAAGTCCCTGAATTTGGAAATCAGAGGAGATTTAGAAATGAAGACATACATGCAACTGATATGGTTATTCACTAACATCTGAATTTTTAACAAATTTAATCCAAATGGCAAAAAAAATATAGCCGAGATTGAGAATGTTTCCATATCAGCTATGTTTGCCTCAAGTCATCCATTTAGATTTAATTATCGACTATGTTGTGGCTTAGTGAATATTGTTCTGGAGCATATACACTAATGCACTCATTGGCAACAGGCAAATGTGCTCCATTCAAAAGCTTATTAATAAATAACAAGTAGATCAAGTGCCAAAAGGGCATGTTTAAAGCAGATGGATTAGAACAGGGTGTAATTTACACAGTTGAGATAGATAGATAGATAGATAGATAGATAGACAGACAGACAGACAGACAGACAGACCGATATAGACTTATATCTTGCACTCAATAACCTGCCATATAGTGCAAGTGCACCAAAATAAAAAAGCACTCCAGGGTCTTATTAGTATTGCCAAGCTCTCCAAAAATTACAATCTGATCATCATTTGAGTTTGACATACTAAATGTTCATCAAGACCTGATAAAGAGCATGCACCTATACTACCCCGTTTAGATAAGTAGTAGTCCCTTCCATGACGAATATATCATTGAGTAGAGGCAACATTGTTAACCTTCAACTACACACACAACACAAAGGAATAGACAGAAATGTGGAAACATATTTTTTAAGTGACATTAGTTAGGAGGAACAGAAGGTCTTTGCAAAATCCCTGTTTCCATTTCTTTTCTGTCCTTTTTCCGTCAGTTGAAGTGTTTCTTTGAGTGTATCATAGAACTGTAATACAATATAGTAATACGAATCTATATTCAGATTGCAATAAATATATGAAAATTAGGGTATTCTAAATTAATTGTAATATGCAATTAAACAGAATTATACACTTGAAAGGTCAAACTCACCTGTACATATTCAGTAACTCCCAGCCTCCTAACTATGGCCTAAAACAATTGTCCTATAAAAAAAAACACAAAAAAAAAACAAACTGTTTTGCCTATTTAAAATACAGATATAATGGAAACAATAATTAGACTGTTCAACAAAAAACAAACAAACAAAACAAAACATTGTTAATTGTTTCATTACTAAAAATTGCCATACTTTACTAATTTTGGGTCAAGAAAAATTAATATGACCTCAGAATTTTTTTATTAGCTCTATTTTTGAGATTTAGTTTTTTTAAGGAAAATAATTGCCATTATGCTGCAACACAGCTTTTAAACTAAGCTTTGAGGAGTCTATGAATAGCCTCCAGTATTGTGCATTGTGCCTTGCATTCAGCACACAGCAGGCAACACAGTTTATTTCCATTTTACAATATGGAAGCAAATATCATCATCGGGATGGCAAAAGCCCTCTCTAACTGCCTCTGTGCTATTTCCAACTGGATGGCTGCTCATTTCCTAAAACTGAACCTGTCCAAAACAGAACTTCTGGTATTCCCTCCCTCAAGTGTTGCTACTCCCTTGTCTGTGTCCCTCCAAATCAATGGCGCTACCATCCGCTCTACCTCTAAGGCTCGCTGCCTAGGTGTTCTCTTTGACTCTGACCCTCATGTTTAATTAATCGCCAAATCCTATCGCTTCAATCTCAAAAACATTGCGCGCATCCGACCCTATTTAACGTCTGATGCGGCAAAGGTGCTTGTCCATGCCGCTGTAATCTCTCACCTTGACTACTGTAATCCGTTTCTCAGTGGTCTTATGTGTTCCCAACTTGCCCCGATAAGTCTATAATGAATGCGGCGGCGAGGCTCATCTTCCTGTCCGCCCGCACCTCCCATGCCTCCCCCTTAGTCAGTCCTTACATTGGCTTCCCAAAAGATTTAGCAATCAATTTAAGATCCTGATACTTGCTTATAAATCGCTACACAATACTGCTCCAATCTACCTATACTCATTAATAAACAAATATGTTCAGTCTAGGCCCCTACGCTCTGTCGGAGATCTACGTCTAACCTCTGTTTGTACACCAACCTCTGATGCGCACCTTAAAGACTTCACAAGGGCTGCAACTTTCCCATGGAACAACCTTCCCCTCTCTGTTAGACTTTAACCCAATTTGCACTCCTTCAAATATCATTGAAAACTTACTTCTTTAGTACGCATATCAATTAAACTGTGAACAGTTTTCCCTCCCCGCACCCTGATTCCTCTCCTGAAACTGTCATCAAAACAAAACACTAAGCCCTCAATATACTATCCTAGCAACCTACTTTTTTACCCTATCCTTACCTTTTGTGTCACTTTACCCCACTCCCTCTAGCATGTAAGCTCATTGAGCAGGGCCCTCAATCCCTCTATTCCTGTGCGTCCAACTTGTCTGGTTACGAATACATGTCTGCTAGCCCACCCGTTGTACAGCACTACGAAACTTGTTGGTGCTTTATAAATAATAATAATAATAATAACAACTTTTTTATTTTTTTATTTAACCAGCCACATAAATTCACAGAACATGTATTGCAGTAAATATGAGGTACCCAGGATTGTCCTGATCCTGTACGCCAAAATTATTTTGATAGGTTGGCTATCTTCACAAGTCGAGGAATTGGTTGTTTCGGAGTAGAAAATGTCACATCACCACACACCAAACAATAATTGTCAGTAATGTTAACACATATACGTAGCATCTTGGCTTTTAACATAAAGTAAAACCACAAAACAATGAAAGGTACAACACTCTAACCATAACCTTCACTTCATACAAGCTACACATACATAAACAAAGCAAGGCCAACAGTGACTTATCATTCCTGTATGCAGGTTTAACACACCCTTTATTCGATACCCAAACCCTACATACAGGGCCAGATTTATACATGTAGGTACAGAATACTAAAGCGCCCCCCTGCCTCCCACTCCAAAATAGAGGAAACTGATAAAATGTGTTAACTGGACATCACAGATGGGTTAAATGTAGGTTTTGTAAGAAGGCTACTTAGGGCAAGAGGAGTTTGAAGTGTTATTTGCAAAGTACTCACTCATCTATGTGTTCTGTAGTACAGCCAGTCTCCTATGATTAGTAGTAGAACAGCAGTAACTGTTATACAGTGTGCATCACTCAGTGCTGTCCTATGATATACAGTGTGCATCATTCAGTGCTGTCCCTGTTCCTCCTGCAAGGCATTTGCTGTGTGAGGCTGTTAGTGGGGAGGTGGGAAATGATCTCTTCCTGCTTCTGACCAGCCACACACACAGACAATGAACACATAGATAATGGAAAAGTTGGGACAGCACTGAGTATTACACTCTTTAAAACTATTCTTGTAGCTCTCCTATGAAGGATGGGTGGCTGACTGGACTACAGAGGACACAGGCCAAGGCTCTTGGTACTTATCTCCTTACCAGCCCACCCAAGCTCCAAAAATCTACAAAATATGTGCTGAAAGCAGGCTCCTCCTAGTGGACATGATCCTGTAGACAGGTGCCTACTCTGCCTAAAGGGAAATCTGGCCTTGCCTACATCATCATAAATGGGCTATATCTCTGAACTGAGAGCTAACAGAGTTTTAAATGTCATATTCATTTTTTTTTAGCATGTTGGAATAAATTGGAAGTTTGTTTTTTTCAATTCAGAAACATTTTCATTGTTGGGCACTTTCAGAAATTTTGGAAAAATATTGTCACAGCCAAATGCATCTTACTATAACTGGCAACAACATTAAAAAAAAAAAATCAATCTGCATTTGAACATAACACCTACAATACAGTTAAATTAGATATTTCTAGAATAAAAGGTATTTAAAACTGCTATAGCAAACATTATCAACCTCTGGACTGCTAATGTAATGGAAACAGCAAAATGGTCAATTGACTCCTCCTCCCTGTGTGAACCCATTGAAACTTCCTGTACTGTTTGAAAACATGGGATGAACTTACATTTTTAGCAGATTCACTGGCATTTTATCAGCGACTAGTGTCCTTTGGCAGACAAACCAATCCCTTTACTGGCTAGTAATCATAACTAGACGGCGAGTGAGGCTTTATGGACTAGATTTTATACTGTAAAATGCATGAAAGTAAAAATGTCTGTAGTTAATTTGGGCGTGGAATGGATTAATTGGTTGCCAAAGATACATCTGAAAAAAATGGATTGTGCAGCCATCAGGCAAATCAGAAATGCATATAAAAAGTGATAAAAGACTACCAAAAACTAGACTCCGTCAAACTATGGATAAACTAATTTGCTTAACAAATCAATTAGTTCATCCATAGAGTGACAAGCATTTGATTCGTTTGACTCAACTGAAAGGGATTTGTGTACAAGTCTACTAAAATCCATAGGAATAAAAAGTAAAAAAAAAAATGTTTTATAGGTTTATATAGCTAGGTATTTGGTAAGAATTTAGCTATTATTGGGCTGCAAGAAAAAAACCCTCCCACGCAAGCAATCATGAGACACTCCAGAAGAAAAGGCAGGATAAATTACTCAGCATAAAGTAAGTGTTGCAATCAGAACACCAACATTTAAGAACCATGTTAGATTCAAGCCTATAACCACTACCTGACGCAGCTAGTCTACAGGAGCTCCTTGTAAACTATTAAAAGATACTCTGTCATAGTGGGCAGCGGGTTGGGAAGTTTAGCTGTAATTTACTTTAACAGCTTAATTACGGGGTCATTTGTTTTTATTCGCCATCAGTTTTTACTGCAAACAAGATTTATTTAATGTTCTGTTTATTATAGGAATTTATAATGGCCTCACTACGGAGCTCTGTTCAATAAATTACTAGTTAAGGCAATAAAGTTAGAGCAGTTTGTAAACTTTGTCAAAGACTTCCTTGTTGTGGCAAAATTACTACAGGAATAAAAAGTGACTTTTTTTTACTTCTTTGTATATTTTCATCATCAAATGACAGTTGTAATCAGACTTTTTCTATAATATGCCGGGAAGGGACATGTTTTGAAGTATGTAAATCAGGCCGGGAGAGATTAATTTCATTGATAGTGCTAAGAAATCCTTCACCTGTTAACTATTAGGACTGTGAATTCCTCTTCAGAGTGTTTAATCCAACAACTGTTGCTAAGGAAACCACACTCCCAGCGCCATTCCTAAGATCAGAACAGCGTTATCTAACAGCTGATGAAGAAATGTGTGTTTAAAGGGGAAGTGCTTACTTGAAGCTAATACCAGTGACAGAAATGTTATCAAGCTTAAAGTTTAACTCTTTATCCATTACCTCCATTTGCTGTTTTGGGCTTTTGTCCAGCTCTTCTATACTTCAGTCTTCTTCTCCCTTTTGCCCCCAAACCTCATGGCTTTTTGTTGCAATCTGCGCATTTATGTATTGCCCTCTCTGTTTATTGTTTTGTGCTTTTTTCATCTTCGTTATGCTTCTTTTTGGTTCTTTGTTGTGCTTTTGTGCTTAATTTTATACTTGTATCATTGTATTACTTTTTGAACCCACAATATTTTCCTCAGTTTTTTTATTGCATTATTTTTGTCCCCTCTCTCACTCCTCCTTGAAAATACCTGTTTATAATGTTGATATCATTTATACAGTGTTTCATTTGCAACTGTACTACTCAGGGCAAGTATTCCAGACATCCTTATTTAACATACATAGTCTTGATTTTGCATGATGTTTGACCAAAGGACATTCTTTATTTAACTTGTTGATAGATTCTGATTTTGAATCCATACCTGCAGTTACTAACTGATTTGAAGTGACCCATGCTCTGTTCCATCACGTCACAAACCTATAGTATGCAACTATACAGTATCTCTTACTTTGTGCTATGAGCAAGTCTCTCACAGATCCTTCTTTATACCTACAACTGCTTCAAAGGGCTCCCTCAAAGCCTGTCACGGGTGGCGGTCTGGAAACCGCGACCCCTGAGTGCCTGATGAGAAGTTGGGAGTCTCAGCATGGAAGTGGATTTATCAGGGCCTGGTGCAGGGTAACCACACGCCCTCTGGTGTTGAGCACCAGTGTTTGCGCGGCCACATACCAGAATCCTGATGCAGCTACAGCGGATCCCAGGAACTGGAGAGGGGGGCTCTGCAGCAGACATGTATCCAGTACAGAAACAAGGCAAGACTAGAACAGGCACCAAACATGAAAACAAGACAGAACTAGTAGAACCCAGAACCAGAGAAGGATAGGAAGCTAAACCCAGAACATGTACACAATACATAAGGGAACATTAACTAAACAGGGGCAGGACTGGACAGGACTGTACATGGACTGGGAATACAAAATAAAGATATGATAGGCAAAACAAGAGGAGACATAACTAAGCACTATGTATGAAAAGTATGGAGATTTAGTTACATTATATGATCATACATTGCATAAGCCTGCCACAACGCCAATGTACCCCATATTCGGCATGTCCTACACTGCCTAATGTTCGCTAAAAGAACCATACTAAACCACAATAGCACTTACCTGCAAGAAAGGGCAGAGACTTGAAACCACTACTGCAGGTCCAGGCTGAAACAAAAGGAAAATGGAAAACAAATGGGTGTGGTAACATAAAACAAACATTTAAAGGAAACCTGGACACTGGGAATTCCAGGGACGGATTACAGGAATGAACCCAGAAAAACCCAGCAATAAAGAAAACCAGACATAGAATAGAAAACCAAAAAAAACAAGAAAAACTAAACAAGAATTGTAAAAAGAGTACTGGATACCAGAAACCAAAGCCAGACATCTCCGCAGAACATGGTATGATGTGACAAAGCCACACTGATCCACAATTCTGAGAACTGTTTAGTCAGTCAACTTGTCTCAATTGTGTAGGTGTACTGAAATCAATCGTCAATAACATGCAAGCATCACAGTAAAAAACGTTTAGTCTAGTGGGGTGTACTGTGTACTTGCCACACAAAGCCATCCCAAGATCGTACCGTTCTTCCACCAAACCTTATGTATATAGCCCTTGAATGGTTTAGACCAAACAAAAATGGCAAACATTCACCACTACAGTCATACTGGCATCCCAACACAGTCGCAAGAAACTAACTAAACCTAAGAAATCTACCTGTGCCTGCCCTCCTTAATTGTAACTGAAAACCTACGTGGCAAGTAGGAATACCACCTGACTTTAAACCATTGGTTACAATGGCACACTTAAATTGATATTTATCCTAGAGATTACTTAAAGTTGGTACTAGGCAACTGTCACCTAGGGAAAAATGAACATGCAACTAGGTAGGAGTTTGGAAAATATTATTATTATTATTATTATTATTATTATTATTAAATTTAGGAATGTTCAACTCTTGTACTCAGTTGTGGTTCTAAACTTTGCAAGAGCTTAAGTTAAACTCGAACATGAGGAACGTACTCTCCCATAATGAACACAAAATATGGGTTACATTGTGCGTCTGCTTTAGGAGCTGCAGTGTGTTTATGTGTATTGGGATTCTACTATGCTTTTGTGTATTTGTGTATAGATGATACAGTGTGCATGCGTGTTTAGGGGGTGTAGTGTCTGTGCATTGGGGTATAGTATCTATGACCAGTAGTTGTAGTGTGTATATATTGGTACAATGTGTGTATAGGACATTTAGTGTGTGTTAACAGGGTGTGTACCTGTGGGTGTTGGAGGTATGTTGTTTGTGTATAGTGGATATAGTGTGTGAGTATACAGGGCCGGCCTTTCCACCTCTAAGAACCCTGTGCGAAAAATCTTCACTGCACCTCTACCTGGTCACACCCCCTCATCCAATAACTCTCACCACAACCTCCCATTCTTATTAACTCAAAAACAAAGAGCATAGACACCTTAATTATTTTTTTTTAATTCACAGTTGTTAAACTTGTACATGAAATATAAATAGGATTATTAAATAAAAAGCAGCAAATGAACTAAAGTTTGACCCTGTTTAGCATGTAGCCATTTCAGAGGAAAATACTGAGTTAACATAATAAGAGTGCAAATAATGATCGATTCAGAGGCAAAGTCCTAAAAATGGAAAGCAATACTCCTTTGGTTTCCATGGTGATTGCTCCACATGTATTGTTTTATGGCTGGTTTATGGTCACTGGTCCTTTTGGATCACAACTCATGATATGGCTTTAAAAAAAAGCTGTGTTTAAGACAGCATCCGTTGCTAAGGATATCTGCAGAAATGCAGAGTGAAGTCTGAAACACAATCCCTGTCTGTGCTCATTTGCATGGTAAGTGATAAACCTGGGATAGTTTGTGGAAATATGATTTCTCAAATTCATGATTCAAAGTCCAACTTGAGATGTGCAGGTAATGCACAACAGACCATGATACCATTTCTTGCAAGCTCCAGTACTTGTTGGTTCAGAGCATTGCCATGGTAACCACTGCAACTTTCTGACTGGCCGGTGCTTAGGAGACAGCTACTCATATTCTGCACCGGGTGGAGTTGCAGACCAGAGATAGCTGGTCTCTCTCCCCATCGGCAGACTGTGTAAAAAGATCAAGGGCCTACTCCCAGTGTTGAGGCCTCAGTCCATGACTTCGTACCGAATGTATCAGTCCACCGGAATAGATGAGTTAGGTTGCTGCGAGGCCTCATTGAGCATGAGGCTACCTCTGCTTGTACTCCAGGCTCCCATAATGTTAATGGGATCATTTATTGCAGGGATTTAACAGAGATAAGAGATAAGTTCCAATATGAATGTGTGTCATAATAAGTTGTCTGCATATGCAAGGATCTTGTGTTGAGTCTGTCCCCCCTGTAAGTCGTGGATATTGAGGTTGTCCTGAATCTTGTTCAGGAATGGTTCGAGCGTTAAGGTAAAGAGAATAGGGTATAGTGGGCACTGACATTGCTCCGTTAATGCACAGTCGAGCAGTTGGGCATGAATACAGGGCAGCGACCCATAAAAGAAACTTATGCCCCTCTCCTATCTCCTAGAGTACACCTCTCATGAGCCCCCAATCTACCCTGTCAAACCCCTTTTCCGTATCTGTGGACAGGAGAAAAACCAGGAGCCCCGAGCGCTTTGCCATTAAAACCAATTTCAGGGCCTGTATGGTGTTGGCCCGGGATAAATCCGGATTGATCTGAGCAAACAATCCCTGTCAGTAGAGGGGAGATGTGAGTCAACAACATGCTCGCAATAAACTTGAGGTCCACATCCAGGATCAAAATGGGTTGTACCTCTGACAGTGTGGGGTCTTTCCCCTCTTTCAGGAGTAGTGTTATATTGGCCGCATTATATTGTTGAGACAGAGCCGCCCCAACCAGGATTGAGTTTAAAGCTACTTGTAGTTTCAGAAGAAGCTCCAGCAAGAATGACTTATAATAGAGAAGGGGTGGCCATCGGGAACAGGTGACTTTCCAGTTTTGACCTTTTTAATCTCCAGTGCCAGTTCTTACTACGTGATCGCGGTTTACAGTAATTGCACAAGCTCCTGTTCCGCCAAACTTGGTAGTCCAGCCGATTAGAGGTATTGCCATATCTGTGTATTCCTGCGTGTGTTTTATTCCATCATTTTTTGTTTTCAACAATTTTTAAACTCACATAGCATAGAAGGAGGGATACAGAAGTTGCAATATGAAAGTTGGAATAATTGTTGCATAAGTTTCTCTTTTTCAAAAATTGCATTACCTGGAACGTGACTTCCTCTGCCCTGGAACAATAGAACTAATCTAAGGTCTTTTTAATGAAAATGGAAGCAGAAAAAAATTGTTGCAGCTGTTAAACTGCAATCAGAAAAGGCACGTTTATAAAATATGATGAGTGTATTGTACAAAGGAGGAAAAAAATACTTTTGCTTTACTTGTTCTGATAAGTTATGTGAACAGAATTGGTGGCAAAAAAATGAATTACGGAAAGAGATGGGAGGTGGGATGGTGTGTAACTTAAATTTAGTAATTTTTACAGATCTGGCTGTGCTAATGTAACAGTTGTGTTTGCTTATTTGCGTGTAAAACAATATACTGCAGAAACACAATAATCCTGAGCATTAGGTGGTTTTCCCTCCACTCCCTGAAACTTACCTTGGGCCAGGAAGGGGTGAGACAGGAGCTGGAGCATTGACGTCGGCTGGCCTCTCCTGATGATGTCAGAAGGAGGTGGCGTGACTTCCTCTGCTCTTCTCCCAGACTCCCCAGAGGCCGGCAGACTTTCCTGGCTGCTGGATGCAGGGAGAGCGAGGTGAGTTAAAAAAAATCAGAGTTCCCAGCCAGAGGCAGGGGATTCTGATTTTTGCGCCCCCCTTGCTCTTGCGCCCTAAGGAGGCTGCGTGAGCTGCCTTATGGACGTGCCGGACCTGGTCCTAAGACTCTGCTAGAGAGATCATCCCATTTACTGAGACCAAAGACCGCATCAAGGGAAAAGCCCTGAAATGCTTTAATTTGAACACAGACTAGTGACTTATCTTTAAACATGTGGTGAAAAATAAATATATAATTTATCTTTCTATCTATCTATCCAAACAACATA
>OW240923.1:36630345-36641303 GCA_933207985.1 Pelobates cultripes
CCTAAAACTGAAGAAAAGGCAACCGTCAAAACACACTAAAGGTGTTTTTGTATTATTGTACAGTTGTGTTTGCTTATTTGCGTGTAAAACAATATACTGCAGAAACACAATAATCCTGAGCATTAGGTGGTTTTCCCTCCACTCCCTGAAACTTACCTTGGGCCAGGAAGGGGTGAGACAGGAGCTGGAGCATTGACGTCGGCTGGCCTCTCCTGATGATGTCAGAAGGAGGTGGCGTGACTTCCTCTGCTCTTCTCCCAGACTCCCCAGAGGCCGGCAGACTTTCCTGGCTGCTGGATGCAGGGAGAGCGAGGTGAGTTAAAAAAAATCAGAGTTCCCAGCCAGAGGCCGCATCAAGGGAAAAGCCCTGAAATGCTTTAATTTGAACACAGACTAGTGACTTATCTTTAAATATGTGGTGAAAAATAAATATATAATTTATCTTTCTATCTATCTATCCAAACAACATACCTAAAACTGAAGAAAAGGCAACCGTCAAAACACACTAAAGGTGTTTTTGTATTATTGTACAGTTGTGCTTGAAAAGTTTGCATACCCTTGGAGAATTGGTAATATTTGTAAAGAAACCATGAGTGAGCGGGCAAAACACATTTATTTTATTTCTTATGGGATTCATAGTCAACTGTAAGTTATAACAGAATGGCACAATCATAAAACAAAACATGGCATCAAAGAAACAAATGAAATTACCCCTGTTCAAAAGTCTGCATACCCTTAGTACGCAATACTGTGTATTGCCCCCTTTAGCATCAATGACAGCGTGCAGTCTTTTGTTATAGTTGTCTCTGAGGCTCCTAATTCTTGCAGGTGGTATAGCTGCCCATTCATCTTGGTAAAATACGTATGTGGTCTTCTTGCATGAACTGCACGTTTGAGATCTCCCCGGAGTGGCTCGATGAATTTAAGGTCAGGAGACTGTGATGGCCACTCCATAACTGTCACCTTTTTCTGCTATAACAACTGGATGGTCAACTCAGCCTTGTGCTTAGGGTCATTGTCATGCATGGAAGGTCCATGAACATTCCATGTGCAGCCTTCATGCAGAAGAATGCAAATTGTCTGCCAGTATTTTCTGATAACATGCTCATCCACCCCCCCCCCACCCCCACCCCTTCAAAACAACATCAGTGAGCCACCACCATGCTTCACAGTGGGGATGGTATTCTTTTCACTATAGGCCTTGTTGACCCCACTCCAAACATAGCGCTTATGGTTGTGACCATAAAGCTCTATTTTGGTCTCCTCCAAATTACAGTGTGCTAAAATCTGTGAGGTGTGTCAAGGTGATGTTGGGCATATTATAACTGGCCATTTTTTGTGGCATTGGCGCAGTAAAGGTCTTCTTTCTGGAAACTCGACCATGCAGCTCATTTTTGTTCAAGTATCGTTCTTGTTCTACCTGACCTTGGCTTGGTATCAAGAGATCCCGAAATTTTCCACTTTATAATAAGTGATTGAACAGTAATGACTGGCATTTTCAGGGCTTTGGATATCTTTTTATATCCTTTTCCATCTTTATAAAGTTCCATTACCTTGTTAACAGGTCTTTTGACAGTTCTTTTCTGCTCCCCACGCCTCAGTATCTAGCCTGCTCAGTGCATCCACATGAGAGATAACAAACTCATTAACTATTTATACACAGACACTAATTGTAATTTAAAAAAGCCACAGGTGTGGGAAATGAACCTTTAATTGCTATTTTAATCTGTGTGTGTCACTTTGTTTGTCTGTAACAAGGCCAAACATTCAAACTTGTAAACTTTTGATCAGGGCCATTTGGGTGATGTTGGTTATCATTATGATTTAAAAAGGAGTCAAACAACTATGTGATAATAAATGGCTTCATATGATCACTATCCTTCAATAAAATACATTTGTTTGCATTATCAGTCATATTTTCTAAATCAAAGCCAAAATGTCACAATTTTTGCCAGGGTATGGAAACTTTTGAGCACAACTGTATTTATTGACATTATGCAAATTAGTGCATTTCAGGGCAACCAACATAGGGTGCTGCAGAAATGACACAAACAATTTTATACAGTTCAGTGCGGAATTGATTTACTAGTAATGAGTGAGTGCTCAAGTCCTCCATCTATCCATGAATTCTCTGTTTAGGGATTATTCTGCATTATCATAGTACTGAATGACAAAAATTAACACTAAACACCAAACTGAAATTGACTTAGAAAAAGTCTCCATCTTACCTATAGTTATAGCTTGACCACTTTTGCCTACTTTTTGAAATTCGCAACAATTGACCGTAGACAGATCAGGCTGCGACAGATCAGGCTGCCGGTCATATGTAAGTTTAATGGCGATTTTAATTACTTAATAAAAAATTTTTTAAAAAATCAAGGACTCATAAATAAAAACATATAAAGGAACAAATCTCTCTTTTTTTTGTTAGAAATGAAATTGAGAATCGACCTCTGAATATTTGACTTAGATTGTGTTAAATGTTATAGTCTGTTACTCTGTTAAATAATAAAATAGTGAATAGTGAACACTTAACACTATCCAATACAGCAATTTAAGTGTATTGGTTTCTAAAAATGACTCCATTGCCAGACTTCTATTAGTAAAAACCTGGAAGCGCATTGTTCAGTTTTGCCAAAGATTTTGTACATTTTCACTATGGAAAACCTGACTCCATTGCTGCTTTATACTAAAGGAAAATCCAAAATCTGCAGAGCCCACTTCTATACTGGTAGAAGAAGATCCCGAACAGATCAACATCAACAGCATCTGTCTTGCTGTAAGGACCTAGCAACCCCCAAACCTGAACCTCTCAGTATTGTTCCAAAACCCTCTTTTTTCCATTTCTCCTCCTACCATTCTATTTTTCTTTCTGCTGTTTGATATTTGAAAACTGCAACATTTTTATGAATAGTAAAGGAACACTCCACGCACGATAACCAGAGTGCTGTAGTGGTTATGGTACCAGGAGTACCGTGGTGCTCCACCCCCGTTGTAAGTAGTCAAAAAATTTTTTAGAATAATTTGACTTCCAGTCTGGGGTCTATCCAGCACCGCTGCCTGCCTCTTAGTGCTTAGCTCTCCTAAACTGAGCTAAGAAATGCAAATAGCTCAGGAATAGCTCATTAAGCTGTCTAGTTTAGCTCTAGTTTAGCTCTAACAGAGAGCTTCCAGTTCTCTGTTGGAAGTAGTGGATGCAGGGAGTGTCGCATGGCAGACCACATACTTTATACCATTCTAAAATGGTTTAACTACTTACAATACGGAGGGGGTGGGGGGGAAAGGCAATCCTGGCACCATAATCATTACATCACACTGTAGTGGTTATGGTGTTTGGAGTGTTCCTTTAAATTATATCTCTGTACTCATAATTGCTAGCTTTTCAAACATATTTATGTGCTATGTGTACTGTATTGACCCTTTAATAAAGGTATGATTACAAAAGTATTCGCTTGGATTTCTTTACAAGAGAAACATGTTATTTTGGAAAACAAACTAAAAATAAATAATAATATGATTACATTGGTAAAGAGATTACGTGTAAATTGTCTTTAGGAAAAATGAGATTGCTAAAATTGGCTTTACTGTAGAACATAATTATGGGAAACCAAGATTAAGCAAAAATGATAGATTATTCAGCGAAGCACTTACACTAATGGGATTCTTAGCGAGACATTTACAGAGTTTCCTGTCTCTTCTTAAACACAGAAATACATGGTTTAAAGTAATTATTTGACACAGAAACAAGATATTAATGCATTTCTCAAAACAAGACACACTGTTTGCTATGACTCCTTATAGTATAACAGGAAATATACTCTTCAAAAGAGCTTTACAGAAAATGTTCTCTTCCTGACATTTAATTGATGTGGGTCAAGTGGAATAAGAGAAGAACAGAGAGAATTAGATGAAGGTGATGACTTTCTTCTTGTAGTGGAGGCAATCAACTGCTATTCAAGCATTCTGAGTTAACTGCTCAAGTTTTTAAAGGGCATTTTCCACGCTCAGATCATGGTAGACAAAGTATCCACCAATTTAATTTCACTGACCAAAACCTCTAGTTTAGAAACCTTGTCCCTTTTCAGAGAAATTACAATGTTTACATTTGCAAGAGAACACACCTTTGAGACGAAAGTCAACAGTATTGATCACATGACAATTTATTTTGTTTTAATGGGGGGGGTGGGGGGGCGGTGTAATTTAACCCCTTAAGGACACATGACATGTCTGACATGTCATGATTCCGTTTTATTCCAGAAGTTTGGTCCTTAAGGGGTTAATCTAATGGAGGACATCTAAAAAAAATACTGTTTTGTTTTAATTTGAGTGCTCCTTCAACAGTAGTTACTATATTTTTGTTTATCTGCATTGTACAGGCCACCAGATAACGCTGTGAAGTAAATAATGTTACTTTTATGTATGACTATGGCGTCATGTATACCAGCTGTATCATCTTCACACCGAGCACCATAACCACTACAGGCACTGGTGCCTTCTCAGGATAAATACCCAAACCATTTGTGAATTATTTCACAACTTACATGGAGTCCACCAGGCACTTGCTGCTGCATCTGTGGGAGCTCCACCTCAGTGCTCTCAGCCAATGAGGTAAGTCCTGCACCTCAGAGCTTAGCTCAATACGCAAAGCCTCTGGAGGCACAGGAGGAGGTTCCCAGCCACCAGGCACCCCCGGTAAGTTGTGAAACTATTTGCAAACGGCTTGACTGCTTGTTCTGGGAGGCTGTTGTGGTTATGGTGCTGGGAGTTTTCCTTTAAATACCACATTATAAGTTACGTGTGACTAGTCCTCATGTAACAGACAGTTGCAGTCACTAAAACTGCCCTGTTGACATGCAATCTAATTCTGTTCTTAACTCTTTTCATCATACAATCATTGTATAAATCTTGTATAATCATTATTCTTAGCAACCATAAAAACCAACACGTGGGAACTTGGCCAACATCACACAAGTTGCCTTCTCAGTTCATGCTGCAAATGACAAAATCATACCTGCCTAGGTTTCTGCTTGTACCTGCTGACAAAACGGCTGGAGGTTGTCATCTTTGGTAGACCTGTGTGGCAAAAAAAAAAATGACTTTAACACTTTTGCATCGAAAGAAGAAATGGTAACTCAATAGGATCATTATGAGCTAGTAGCAATGTGCAGAGACCAGCAACACAACGCCGTACACAAGCATGAAAGGCTGCAGATTATAGGTCAGGGGTAGGCAATCTTCGCACTTCAGATGCTTTGGACTACATCTCCCGTGGTGCTTTGCCAGCATTATAGCTATAAGAGCATCATGGGAGATGTATTTCACCACATCTCGAGTCCTGAAGGCTGCCTACGCTGGTTCTAGGTTTCACCCTAGAGAGTGACCATACTGAATGCTGTTGGGTAATTCTTATATATATATACATATATATATATATCCACAACATGCATTATGAATCATAAATGAGAATCATGGGAGTAGAGTACACTGTTGTGGATCAAATCAAGTGTTTGATTATTTGAATATCTTCCCCTGTCCAAATAGTCAATATAAATACGTGCACGCTCCTAAAGTAATTCACACCAGACACAAGTTTCAGGTTTTTGAAAAACTTTGGAATGTTTAATCAGGGGGGCGGGGAGCCCCTTATAAAGACAGAAATACATCATATGCAGAAAGCAAGTAAACAGAGAGAACACTCAACAATTGGTTAGGTGTTAAGTGGTTTTATCTAATGCCAACCTACAAGGCATGATGTCACTGTTATCACAGGATTCTCCGCCGGATTCCAGTGCCATCTTGTTAAACGAGGTAGTTAGTCGATGGGAGGGGGGGCTTCTAGCAGCATTTTTGAGCAGTTAATGAACACAGCAGCCAGGTTAACACAGTAAATAATGAGCATAGATGCACAGAATAAATAGACATTTTACTAATCCTAATTTACGTCCATAGCAATGCACAAAGACATGGTCTTAAATTAGAGGGGCAAAAGTTTAAAAATAATATCAGGAAGTATTACTTTACTGAGAGGGTAGTGGATGCATGGAATAGCCTTCCAGCTGAAGTGGAAGAGGTTAACACAGTGAAGGAGTTTAAGCATGCGTGGATAGGCATAAGGCTATCCTAGATTTAAGATAAGGCCAGGGACTAATGAAAGTATTTAGAAAATTGGGCAGACAAGATGTGACAAATGGTTCTTATCTGCCATCACATTATATGTTTCTATTATTCAATGAACCTACTACACCACCATAAAACCTTGCATTCTACACGAGAACTCATGGTATCACTGGAATCCACTTGCTATATAGATGCGATTATTCTTTTTTTCTTCCATGTGGGTGCCATCTCTTTTTTGGCTTTGGACCAGCAACATTTCATTCTAGGTTAACAAAATATAGGGAGCAATCTCGTCTTACCAATCATGATACAGGCACTCATCCTAATATAATATTTAAAAGCGCCTCTAGCCTAGCAACCAGAGTAGATGTACAGGACTTTGTCACTGGAGATTAATGGCATCTAAACATTAATAACTATGAAAATAAAACATAAAAGCTAGCCTTTAGAGAGCTGTAAACTGTTTTGTTTTTATCCCACAATATAATGAGGGACTTTATCATACAAATCCAGATATACTCTCAACTTAAGGTGAGGTTACCAAAGAGACAATGGCAGTTAGTAGGATAGGAGAGAGACAGAGAGGATAAAGGGACACTATAGTCACCTGAACAACTTTAGCTTAATGAAGCAGTTTTGGTGTGTAGAACATGCCCCTGCAGTTTCACTGCTCAATTCTCTGCCATTTAGGAGTTAAATCCCTTTGTTTATGAACCCTAGTCACACCTCCCTGCATGTGACTTGCACAGCCTTCCATAAACACTTCCTCATCTAAAGTTTATCCTTCCTTTATTGCAAGTTCTGTTTAATTTAGATTTCCTTATCCCCTGCTATGTTAATAACTTGCTAGACCCTGCAAGAACCCCCTGTATGTGATTAACCCCTTTAGGACACATGACATGTGTGACATGTCATGATTCCCTTTTATTCCAGAAGTTTGGTCCTTAAGGGGTTAAAGTTCAATTTACAGAGAAAGAGATACAATTGTTTAAGGTAAATTACATCTGATTGAAAGTGAAACCAGTTTTTTTTTTTCATGTATATTGTGTCAATCAGAGCCAGGGGAGGTGTGGCAAGGGCTCCATAAACAGAAACAAAGTGATTTAACTCCTAAATGGCAGTGAATTGAGCAGTGAAACCTGATAAGCATGATCTATACAGTAAAACTGCTTCTGGACATATGGACCCCAGTACTGCGTACAATACTCCAAGTCAGGTCTCACCAGTGTTCTTTTCAATGGCATGAGCACTTCACTCTTTCTACTGCTAATACCTCTCCCTATACAACCAAGCATTCTGCTGGCATTTCCTGCTGCTCTATTACATTGTCTGCCTACCTTTTAAGTCATCAGAAATAATTACCCCTAAATACCTTTCCTCAGAAGTTGAGGTTAGGACTCTATCAAATATTCTGTACTCTGCCCTTGAGTTTTTACGTCAAAGATGCATTATCTTGCACTTATCCACATTAAATGACAGCTGCCACAACTCTGACCATTTTTCTAGTTTACCTAAATCATTTGCCATTTGGCTTATCCCTCCTTATCAACCCTATTACATATCTTAGCATCATCAGCAAAGAGACATACCTCAAGACCTTCTGCAATTTCATCAGTCCAAGTACAGATCCCTGAGGTATCCCACTGGTGACAAGACCATGCTTCGAATATACTCCATTAACTACAACCCTCTGTTGCCCGTCACTCAGCCACTGCCTTACCCATTCAACAATATTGGAATCCAAACTTAACAATTGCAGCTAATTGATAAGCCTTCTATGTGCAACAGTGTCAAAAGCCTTACTGAAATCTAGGTAATCTAGCAATGTCTACTGCACCACCCTGATCTATTATTTTAGTTACCCAATCAAGAAAATCAGTAAGATTAGTTTGGCATGTTCTCCCTGAAGTAAACCCATGTTGTCTCTGATCTTGAAATCCATGTGATTTTAGATGTTCAACAATCCTTTCCTTTAACATGGTTTCCATTATTTTCCCCACTACTGAAGTAAGGCTTGTTATAATGTGTGCGTGGCATGTGCTTGTGGTGTGTCCTTTGTGTGAGGTGTGTGCTCGCTGTGTGTCACATGCTTTTAGCGTGTACTGGCTGTGTGCTCTTGTGCTGTGCAGGAGGCAGTAGGACCATTCAGAGAGCACTCCCTTCATGTTTCTGAAGGCTTGCCAAGCAGCCTGGGGGGCGGAGCCTACCAATTTAAAGATCTTGTTCCAACTTTGTTCTCTAGTGTCCCACTTTTGAGGACACCAGGAACTGTCCCATTAGTAGTTGAGTGTGTGTGTCTGTGATCCGTGTCCTCAGTGACCTGGCTTGCTTGATTGGCAGGCAGTTTTTTTGTGTGCTCTTGCGCCAGCAAGCCCTGCCAGTGACTACCCCTAACCCTAACCCTAAACCTACACTTACCCGAAGTCCTGAAGTCTCGAAGTTCCGAAGTGACGAATTTCAGAATGCCGAACCGAAGCGAATATTTTTCCCATGCACATCCCTATCATTAAGGTTTCGAGGCTGACGTTTGGCAACTCAGACCTTCAGCTCCCTCCACAGATTTTCTCTGGGATTAAGGTCTGGAGACTGGCTAGGCCACTCCAGGACCTTAATGTGCTTCTTCTTGAGCCACTCCTTTGTTGCCTTGGCTGTGTGTTTTGGGTCATTGTCATGCTGGAATACCCATCCATGACCTATTTTCTATGCCTTGGGTGAGGGAAGGAGGTTCTCACCCAAGATTTGACGGTACATGGTCCCATCCATCGTCCCTTTAATGCTGCCTTGAGATCATTAAAGAGATCCTCCCCTGTAGTTCTGGGCTGATTCCTAACCGTTCTCATAATCATTGAAACTCCACGAGGTGAAATCCAACATGGAGCACCAGACCAAGGGAGACTGACAATTATTTTGTGTTTCTTCCATTTGCGAATAATCACACCAACTGTTGTCACCTTCTCACCAAGCTGCTTGGCGATGGTCTTGTAGCCCATTCCAGCCTTGTGTAGGTCTACAATCTTGTCCCTGACATCCTTGAACAGCTCTTTGGTCTTTGCCATGGTGGAGAGTTTGGAATTTGATCGATTGATTGTTTCTGTGGACAGGTGTCTTTTATACAGGTAACGAGCTGAGATTAGGAACACTCCCTTTAAGAGAGTGCTCCTAGTCTCCGCTTGTTACCTGTATGAAAGAAATATGGGGCTTTCCTTCCTCTGGCAGCACGGAGAAAGTGTCCCAAAATGTCTGCTCACTTGCAATGGATGGTTATTCCAAACTCCTCAAGTTTCCTTATCAAGAGGAATAATCAAGTTTACAGCACGGAACCGAACAACCTTAACCCCTTAAGGACCAAACTTCTGGAATAAAAAGGAATCATGACATGTCACACATGTCATGTGTCCTTAAGAGGTTAAGGCTCGGAACTCATTCAGATACAATGGCCTAATACACAAGAAAACTGTTGGTGTAGAACCAGCTGCTGATGGAATGAGAGTAATTGTCATTCTGAAAAGGCGTGCAGGTCAACGCAAACCTGCTATGTCCTATGAAAACATAACCATCAACAAGAACTCCCGTGCTACTTTAAGCAGCTTTTGCCACATTATCTGCAAGAATAACTACAGGAAGGACCTCCGCATGGCTGCTCCCAGACGTGCAAGTGCTATCCTAAAAAGTCAGAAACCTGTTGTGGTGAAAAAGAAGCGCACCCGGACTGCCAAGGCTGCATAACTTGTTCTGCAGAATGCTTCTACAAACCTGAAGAAAACAAAAAAAGACAAATGGGAGCCAGAAATCTTGCTGATTCATAGGGCATCAGATACTTATTTCACTTATTGACATGCACATCAATTTATAGCATTTTTGACATGCATTGTTCTGGATTTTTTGTTATTCTGTCTCTCACTGTTAAAAGACTCCTACCATTAAAATTATAGACTAATCATTTATTTGTCAGTGAGCAAAAATTCTAAATCAGCAGTGGATCAAATACTTTTTCCCCTTGCTGTATAAAGTATAATACTGTCTCTGTGGGAATCCTCTTCATCATGCAATAGATCAATTTGAGTTTGCTTTTCAACAGCTTTCTTTGTAATAAATGCCATAAGTCTATGTTTGAGAACTTTTCTGTTGTCATGATAATACACTAGACAAAAAGGACTGTTCTTAACATATCCAATAAAAATTTCTCTCTCTCACACTTTGAATCTAACTGCTTCCCATCATATTTATATACAAAACATACTGACCCCAAATTCTTAATTATAGAAAGGTTAGGTCATTTACCCGTTAGCAGATAATATGGAGTTTGTTGTTACAACATCTGTTTTGGATCTGAGCAGTAGTCATTATTGTGTATGTCCATAGTTTCTTTGACAATTTACTTTTGATTAACAGACATTTTGCCGTTTTAAATCGTGTTCTCTAGTTTCTCTCAGCAGTACCATTTTGATGGGGCGAGTAAGGTGCTGAGGTCTCCTGTCTAATAATTTGTTTATTTGGTAGTGACCCCTAAAATTCTCAGCCGTGAACTCAGTACCATTGTCAAGCATTTTATGTTTTATTATGAGGCAGTATCGGCAGAGAATTCCTCAGCGGTTAACACCTCATTACTTTTCCTTTTTAAGAAGTGTACAAATACCGTTATCTTTTGCCTCAATCAACTGCAGAGGTTTAAATATCCCATGTACGAGGAGGCTGGCACTGGTAAAAATCCACAAATGGGGTGCAGATATTGCATTTTTTCAGGAAACACATTTTGCAAGAGGTAAAAATACAACCTTCTCATCCAAGGTGTTTCCATCAGGGTATCACTCATGTTATAAAGCTAAAATGAGGGGTGTGAC
>OW240923.1:36641403-36667469 GCA_933207985.1 Pelobates cultripes
TGCTCAGTGCATCCACATGAGAGATAACAAACTCATTAACTATTTATACACAGACACTAATTGTAATTTAAAAAAGCCACAGGTGTGGGAAATGAACCTTTAATTGCTATTTTAATCTGTGTGTGTCACTTTGTTTGTCTGTAACAAGGCCAAACATTCAAACTTGTAAACTTTTGATCAGGGCCATTTGGGTGATGTTGGTTATCATTATGATTTAAAAAGGAGTCAAACAACTATGTGATAATAAATGGCTTCATATGATCACTATCCTTCAATAAAATACATTTGTTTGCATTATCAGTCATATTTTCTAAATCAAAGCCAAAATGTCACAATTTTTGCCAGGGTATGGAAACTTTTGAGCACAACTGTATTTATTGACATTATGCAAATTAGTGCATTTCAGGGCAACCAACATAGGGTGCTGCAGAAATGACACAAACAATTTTATACAGTTCAGTGCGGAATTGATTTACTAGTAATGAGTGAGTGCTCAAGTCCTCCATCTATCCATGAATTCTCTGTTTAGGGATTATTCTGCATTATCATAGTACTGAATGACAAAAATTAACACTAAACACCAAACTGAAATTGACTTAGAAAAAGTCTCCATCTTACCTATAGTTATAGCTTGACCACTTTTGCCTACTTTTTGAAATTCGCAACAATTGACCGTAGACAGATCAGGCTGCGACAGATCAGGCTGCCGGTCATATGTAAGTTTAATGGCGATTTTAATTACTTAATAAAAAATTTTTTAAAAAATCAAGGACTCATAAATAAAAACATATAAAGGAACAAATCTCTCTTTTTTTTGTTAGAAATGAAATTGAGAATCGACCTCTGAATATTTGACTTAGATTGTGTTAAATGTTATAGTCTGTTACTCTGTTAAATAATAAAATAGTGAATAGTGAACACTTAACACTATCCAATACAGCAATTTAAGTGTATTGGTTTCTAAAAATGACTCCATTGCCAGACTTCTATTAGTAAAAACCTGGAAGCGCATTGTTCAGTTTTGCCAAAGATTTTGTACATTTTCACTATGGAAAACCTGACTCCATTGCTGCTTTATACTAAAGGAAAATCCAAAATCTGCAGAGCCCACTTCTATACTGGTAGAAGAAGATCCCGAACAGATCAACATCAACAGCATCTGTCTTGCTGTAAGGACCTAGCAACCCCCAAACCTGAACCTCTCAGTATTGTTCCAAAACCCTCTTTTTTCCATTTCTCCTCCTACCATTCTATTTTTCTTTCTGCTGTTTGATATTTGAAAACTGCAACATTTTTATGAATAGTAAAGGAACACTCCACGCACGATAACCAGAGTGCTGTAGTGGTTATGGTACCAGGAGTACCGTGGTGCTCCACCCCCGTTGTAAGTAGTCAAACATATTTTTTAGAATAATTTGACTTCCAGTCTGGGGTCTATCCAGCACCGCTGCCTGCCTCTTAGTGCTTAGCTCTCCTAAACTGAGCTAAGAAATGCAAATAGCTCATTAAGCTGTCTAGTTTAGCTCTAGTTTAGCTCTAACAGAGAGCTTCCAGTTCTCTGTTGGAAGTAGTGGATGCAGGGAGTGTCGCATGGCAGACCACATACTTTATACCATTCTAAAATGGTTTAACTACTTACAATACGGAGGGGATGGGGGGGAAAGGCAATCCTGGCACCATAATCATTACATCACACTGTAGTGGTTATGGTGTTTGGAGTGTTCCTTTAAATTATATCTCTGCACTCATAATTGCTAGCTTTTCAAACATATTTATGTGCTATGTGTACTGTATTGACCCTTTAATAAAGGTATGATTACAAAAGTATTCGCTTGGATATCTTTACAAGAGAAACATTTTATTTTGGAAAACAAACTAAAAATAAATAATAATATGATTACATTGGTAAAGAGATTACGTGTAAATTGTCTTTAGGAAAAATGAGATTGCTAAAATTGGCTTTACTGTAGAACATAATTATGGGAAACCAAGATTAAGCAAAAATGATAGATTATTCAGCGAAGTACTTACACTAATGGGATTCTTAGCGAGACATTTACAGAGTTTCCTGTCTCTTCTTAAACACAGAAATACATGGTTTAAAGTAATTATTTGACACAGAAACAAGATATTAATGCATTTCTCAAAACAGGACACACTGTTTGCTATGACTCCTTATAATATAACAGGAAATATACTCTTCAAAAGAGCTTTACAGAAAATGTTCTCTTCCTGACATTTAATTGATGTGGGTCAAGTGGAATAAGAGAAGAACAGAGAGAATTAGATGAAGGTGATGACTTTCTTCTTGTAGTGGAGGCAATCAACTGCTATTCAAGCATTCTGAGTTAACTGCTCAAGTTTTTAAAGGGCATTTTCCACGCTCAGATCGTGGTAGACAAAGTATCCACCAATTTAATTTCACTGACCAAAACCTCTAGTTTAGAAACCTTGTCCCTTTTCAGAGAAATTACAATGTTTACATTTGCAAGAGAACACACCTTTGAGACGAAAGTCAACAGTATTGATCACATGACAATTTATTTTGTTTTAATGGGGGGGGTGGGGGGGCGGTGTAATTTAACCCCTTAAGGACACATGACATGTCTGACATGTCATGATTCCGTTTTATTCCAGAAGTTTGGTCCTTAAGGGGTTAATCTAATGGAGGACATCTAAAAAAAATACTGTTTTGTTTTAATTTGAGTGCTCCTTCAACAGTAGTTACTATATTTTTGTTTATCTGCATTGTACAGGCCACCAGATAACGCTGTGAAGTAAATAATGTTACTTTTATGTATGACTATGGCGTCATGTATACCAGCTGTATCATCTTCACACCGAGCACCATAACCACTACAGGCACTGGTGCCTTCTCAGGATAAATACCCAAACCATTTGTGAATTATTTCACAACTTACATGGAGTCCACCAGGCACTTGCTGCTGCATCTGTGGGAGCTCCACCTCAGTGCTCTCAGCCAATGAGGTAAGTCCTGCACCTCAGAGCTTAGCTCAATACGCAAAGCCTCTGGAGGCAGAGGAGGAGGTTCCCAGCCACCAGGCACCCACGGTAAGTTGTGAAACTATTTGCAAACGGCTTGACTGCTTGTTCTGGGAGGCTGTTGTGGTTATGGTGCTGGGAGTTTTCCTTTAAATACCACATTATAAGTTACGTGTGACTAGTCCTCATGTAACAGACAGTTGCAGTCACTAAAACTGCCCTGTTGACATGCAATCTAATTCTGTTCTTAACTCTTTTCATCATACAATCATTGTATAAATCTTGTATAATCATTATTCTTAGCAACCATAAAAACCAACACGTGGGAACTTGGCCAACATCACACAAGTTGCCTTCTCAGTTCATGCTGCAAATGACAAAATCATACCTGCCTAGGTTTCTGCTTGTACCTGCTGACAAAACGGCTGGAGGTTGTCATCTTTGGTAGACCTGTGTGGCAAAAAAAAAAAATGACTTTAACACTTTTGCATCGAAAGAAGAAATGGTAACTCAATAGGATCATTATGAGCTAGTAGCAATGTGCAGAGACCAGCAACACAACGCCGTACACAAGCATGAAAGGCTGCAGATTATAGGTCAGGGGTAGGCAATCTTCGCACTTCAGATGCTTTGGACTACATCTCCCGTGGTGCTTTGCCAGCATTATAGCTATAAGAGCATCATGGGAGATGTATTCCACCACATCTGGAGTCCTGAAGGCTGCCTACGCTGGTTCTAGGTTTCACCCTAGAGAGTGACCATACTGAATGCTGTTGGGTAATTCTTATATATATATATCCACAGCATGCGTTATGAATCATAATTGAGAATCATGGGAGGAGAGTAGACTGTTATGGATCAAATCAAGTGTTTGATTATTTGAATATCTTCCCCTGTCCAAATAGTCAATATAAATACGTGCACGCTCCTAAAGTAATTCACACCAGACACAAGTTTCAGGTTTTTGAAAAACTTCAGAATGTTTAATCAGGGGGGCGGGGAGCTCCTTATAAAGACAGAAATACATCATATGCAGAAAGCAAGAAAACAGAGATAACACTCAACAATTAGTTAGGTGTTAAGTGGTTTTATCTAATGCCAACCTACAAGGCATGATGTCACTTATCACAGGATTCTCCTCCGGATTCCAGTGCCATCTTGTTAAACAAGGTAGTTAGTCGATGGGAGGGGGGGCTTCTAGCAGCATTTTTGAGCAGTTAATGAACACAGCAGCCAGGTTAACACAGTAAATAATGAGCATAGATGCACAGAGTAAATAGACATTTTACTAATCCTAATTTACGTCCATAACAATGCACAAAGACATGGTCTTAAATTAGAGGGGCAAAAGTTTAAAAATAATATCAGGAAGTATTACTTTACTGAGAGGGTAGTGGATGCATGGAATAGCCTTTCAGCTGAAGTGGTAGAGGTTAAGTGAAGGAGTTTAAGCATGTGTGTAATAGGCATAAGTCTATCCTAGATTTAAGATAAGGCCAGGTACTAATGAAATTATTTAGAAAATTGGGCAGACAAGATGTGACGAATGGTTCTTATCTGCCATCACATTATATGTTTCTATTATTCAATGAAGCTACTACAACACCATAAAACCTTGCATTCTACACGAGAACTCATGGTATCACTGGAATCCACTTGCTATATAGATGTGATTATTCTTTTTTCTTCCATGTGGGTGCCATCTCTTTTTTGGCTTTGGACCAGCAACATTTCATTCTAGGTTAACAAAATATAGGGAGCAATCTCGTCTTACCAATCATGATACAGGTACTCAACCTAATATAATATTTTAAAAAGCGCCTCTAGCCTAGCAACCAGAGTAGATGTACAGGATCTAAACATTAATAACTATGGAAATAAAACATAAAAGCTAGCCTTTAGAGAGCTGTAAACTGTTTTGTTTTTATACCACAATATAATAAAGGACTTTATCATACAAATCCAGATATGCTCTCAACTTAAGGTGAGGTTACCAAGGAGACAATGGCAGTTAGTAGGATAGTAGAGAGACAGAGAGGATAAAGGGACACTATAGTCACCTGAACAACTTTAGCTTAATGAAGCAGCTTTGGTGTATAGAACATGCCCCTGCAGTCTCACTGCTCAATTCTCTGCCATTTAGGAGTTAAATCCCTTTGTTTATGAACCCTAGTCACACCTCCTTGCATGTGACTTGCACAGCCTTCCATAAACACTTCCTCATCTAAAGTTTATCCTTCCTTTATTGCAAGTTCTGTTTAATTTAGATTTCCTTATCCCCTGCTATGTTAATAACTTGCTAGACCCTGCAAGAACCCCCTGTATGTGATTAACCCCTTTAGGACACATGACATGTGTGACATGTCATGATTCCCTTTTATTCCAGAAGTTTGGTCCTTAAGGGGTTAAAGTTCAATTTACAGAGAAAGAGATACAATTGTTTAAGGTAAATTACATCTGATTGAAAGTGAAACCAGTTTTTTTTTCATGTATATTGTGTCAATCAGAGCCAGGGGAGGTGTGGCAAGGGCTCCATAAACAGAAACAAAGTGATTTAACTCCTAAATGGCAGTGAATTGAGCAGTGAAACCTGATAAGCATGATCTATACAGTAAAACTGCTTCTGGACATATGGACCCCAGTACTGCGTACAATACTCCAAGTCAGGTCTCACCAGTGTTCTTTTCAATGGCATGAGCACTTCACTCTTTCTACTGCTAATACCTCTCCCTATACAACCAAGCATTCTGCTGGCATTTCCTGCTGCTCTATTACATTGTCTGCCTACCTTTTAAGTCATCAGAAATAATTACCCCTAAATACCTTTCCTCAGAAGTTGAGGTTAGGACTTTATCAAATATTCTGTACTCTGCCCTTGAGTTTTTACGTCCAAGATGCATTATCTTGCACTTATCCACATTAAATGACAGCTGCCACAACTCTGACCATTTTTCTAGTTTACCTAAATCATTTGCCATTTGGCTTATCCCTCCTTATCAACCCTATTACATATCTTAGCATCATCAGCAAAGAGACATACCTCAAGACCTTCTGCAATTTCATCAGTCCAAGTACAGATCCCTGAGGTATCCCACTGGTGACAAGACCATGCTTCGAATATACTCCATTAACTACAACCCTCTGTTGCCTGTCACTCAGCCACTGCCTTACCCATTCAACAATATTGGAATCCAAACTTAAAGATTGCAGTTTATTGATAAGCCTTCTATGTGCAACAGTGTCAAAAGCCTTACTGAAATCTAGGTAATCTAGCAATGTCTACTGCACCACCCTGATCTATTATTTTAGTTACCCAATCAAGAAAATCAGTAAGATTAGTTTGGCATGTTCTCCCTGAAGTAAACCCATGTTGTCTCTGATCTTGAAATCCATGTGATTTTAGATGTTCAACAATCCTTTCCTTTAACATGGTTTCCATTATTTTCCCCACCACTGAAGTAAGGCTTGTTATAATGTGTGCGTGGCATGTGCTTGTGGTGTGTCCTTTGTGTGAGGTGTGTGCTCGCTGTGTGTCACATGCTTTTAGCGTGTACTGGCTGTGTGCTCTTGTGTAGTGCAGGAGGCAGTAGGACCATTCAGAGAGCACTCCCTTCATGTTTCTGAAGGCTTGCCAAGCAGCCTGGGGGGCGGAGCCTACCAATTTAAAGATCTTGTTCCAACTTTGTTCTCTAGTGTCCCACTTTTGAGGACACCAGGAACTGTCCCATTAGTAGTTGAGTGTGTGTGTCTGTGATCCGTGTCCTCAGTGACCTGGCTTGCTTGATTGGCAGGCAGTTTTGTGTGCTCTTGCGCCAGCAAGCCCTGCCAGTGACTACCCCTAACCCTAACCCTAAACCTACACTTACCCGAAGTCCTGAAGTCTCGAAGTTCCGAAGTGACGAATTTCAGAATGCCGAACCGAAGCGAATATTTTTCCCATGCACATCCCTATCATTAAGGTTTCGAGGCTGACGTTTGGCAACTCAGACCTTCAGCTCCCTCCACAGATTTTCTCTGGGATTAAGGTCTGGAGACTGGCTAGGCCACTCCAGGACCTTAATGTGCTTCTTCTTGAGCCACTCCTTTGTTGCCTTGGCTGTGTGTTTTGGGTCATTGTCATGCTGGAATACCCATCCATGACCTATTTTCTATGCCTTGGGTGAGGGAAGGAGGTTCTCACCCAAGATTTGACAGTACATGGTCCCATCCATCGTCCCTTTAATGCTGCCTTGAGATCATTAAAGAGATCCTCCCCTGTAGTTCTGGGCTGATTCCTAACCGTTCTCATAATCATTGAAACTCCACGAGGTGAAATCCAACATGGAGCACCAGACCAAGGGAGACTGACAATTATTTTGTGTTTCTTCCATTTGCGAATAATCACACCAACTGTTGTCACCTTCTCACCAAGCTGCTTGGCGATGGTCTTGTAGCCCATTCCAGCCTTGTGTAGGTCTACAATCTTGTCCCTGACATCCTTGAACAGCTCTTTGGTCTTTGCCATGGTGGAGAGTTTGGAATTTGATCGATTGATTGTTTCTGTGGACAGGTGTCTTTTATACAGGTAACGAGCTGAGATTAGGAACACTCCCTTTAAGAGAGTGCTCCTAGTCTCCGCTTGTTACCTGTATGAAAGAAATATGGGGCTTTCCTTCCTCTGGCAGCACGGAGAAAGTGTCCCAAAATGTCTGCTCACTTGCAATGGATGGTTATTCCAAACTCCTCAAGTTTCCTTATCAAGAGGAATAATCAAGTTTACAGCACGGAACCGAACAACCTTAACCCCTTAAGGACCAAACTTCTGGAATAAAAAGGAATCATGACATGTCACACATGTCATGTGTCCTTAAGAGGTTAAGGCTCGGAACTCATTCAGATACAATGGCCTAATACACAAGAAAACTGTTGGTGTAGAACCAGCTGCTGATGGAATGAGAGTAATTGTCATTCTGAAAAGGCGTGCAGGTCAACGCAAACCTGCTATGTCCTATGAAAACATAACCATCAACAAGAACTCCCGTGCTACTTTAAGCAGCTTTCGCCACATTATCTGCAAGAATAACTACAGGAAGGACCTCCGCATGGCTGCTCCCAGACGTGCAAGTGCTATTCTAAAAAGTCAGAAACCTGTTGTGGTGAAAAAGAAGCGCACCCGGACTGCCAAGACTGCATAACTTGTTCTGCGGAATGCTTCTACAAACCTGAAGAAAACAAAAAAAGACAAATGGGAGCCAGAAATCTTGCTGATTCATAGGGAATCAGATACTTATTTCACTTATTGACATGCACATCAATTTATAGCATTTTTGACATGCATTGTTCTGGATTTTTTGTTATTCTGTCTCTCACTGTTAAAAGACTCCTACCATTAAAATTATAGACTAATCATTTATTTGTCAGTGAGCAAAAATTCTAAATCAGCAGTGGATCAAATCCTTTTTTTCCCCTTGCTGTATAAAGTATAATACTGTCTCTGTGGGAATCCTCTTCATCATGCAATAGATCAATTTGAGTTTGCTTTTCAACAGCTTTCTTTGTAATAAATGCCATAAGTCTATGTTTGAGAACTTTTCTGTTGTCATGATAATACACTAGACAAAAAGGACTGTTCTTAACATATCCAATAAAAATTTCTCTCTCTCACACTTTGAATCTAACTGCTTCCCATCATATTTATATACAAAACATACTGACCCCAAATTCTTAATTATAGAAAGGTTAGGTCATTTACCCGTTAGCAGATAATATGGAGTTTGTTGTTACAACATCTGTTTTGGATCTGAGCAGTAGTCATTATTGTGTATGTCCATAGTTTCTTTGACAATTTACTTTTGATTAACAGACATTTTGCCGTTTTAAATCGTGTTCTCTAGTTTCTCTCAGCAGTACCATTTTGATGGGGCGAGTAAGGTGCTGAGGTCTCCTGTCTAATAATTTGTTTATTTGGTAGTGACCCCTAAAACTCTCAGCCATGAACTCAGTACCATTGTCAAGCATTTTATGTTTTATTATGAGGCAGTATCGGCAGAGAATTCCTCAGCGGTTAACACCTCATTACTTTTCCTTTTTAAGAAGTGTACAAATACCGTTATCTTTTGCCTCAATCAACTGCAGAGGTTTAAATATCCCATGTACGAGGAGGCTGGCACTGGTAAAAATCCACAAATGGGATGCAGATATTGCATTTTTTCAGGAAACACATTTTGCAAGAGGTAAAAATACAACCTTCTCATCCAAGGTGTTCCCAACAGGGTATCACTCATGTTATAAAGCTAAAATGAGGGGTGTGACTCTTCTGAAGCAGAACCTCTTAGATTTCTGTTTGCATAACAAGAGTACTGACAAAAAGGTCCGCTTCTTGATCTTACAATGTTTTATTAACATTAAATCTCATACAAAGAGTGCAAACTTTAGACCATACCTGAATTGTGACTCAAAACTATATGATAAACTGATTGGCAGATTGTCCTCTATAATCCTTTCCATTATTCATTTCAATGATCAATTCAATGATCAGAGAGGTTTTGTTAAATCCAGACAGGGCTCGGATAATTTGAAAACTCCTCAATATCATACAGACTTTACAACTACACACTATGCCAGGGATGTTGATGGCCTTGGACGCAGACAAGGCCTCTGACAGGCTAAACTGGCAACACATGAAACTAGTTCTCCAACGTTTTGGTTTCCCCTGTGCAATCATTTATGCCATTATGGCACTGCTATTTCTGGGCAAATTCTGTATGCAGGGCTCACATAGGAACCATTTCAAATTTCTAATGGGACCAGACAGGGGTGCCCAAGAATTAGCCATAAATATTACTATTCAGGAGGATCAGATGCTGCAGTCCTTATATACATATGACTAGAAACAGAATAACATCAAGTATCTGTATAGTGAAATCCATAGAAGAAACCTATAACCGCACAGAGGAGGCTGAAACTTATCCATTTGTTATATTTTATAATTTATCGTCTCATGAAACAAATAAAACAAATTATATGTGTAATTGGGAAGAAGGTCTGTAGAAACAATTCCCACTTAATGTTCTATGGAAAATCACTAAATGTACCAACCACAACCTAAATGTACCCACCACAAATTGGTTATGAGATGGTATATGACGCCTGCCAAGCTTCATCCCTGCCCTCACAGTTACTGGCGTTTTTAATCTGGGGTTGGTACTTTAATGCATGTATGGTGGTCATGCCCTTTGGCACAACAGTTTTTTGTAACAAATCTGCAGTTTCATAAGGAATCTCTGCAATCTCAAACTACGTTAGCTCCTTAGCTCCCGGAGTGCCATTTGTTTTTGATGCTGCCTAAATATGTCCCATATGGAGCTCGGAACTTGTGCATATACATTTTGCAGAGCAGAGTTATCTTTTTCGATAGAATACCAGGGATAACGGATATAACACAAGAGGTTAAGGCGGCACTGTCAATCCCCTCCATCCCCCTGAAAAATGTGCATTTCTTAAAGATATAATCCTTATGACTGTGTTGTAATTTCACACATGTAACAGGTTTACTTTAACAATGCAAGCTTTTTAATGATGCTTGGCATTGTCAGAGGACATTTTTACTCTCTCCACATTAATCCACCTCCCTAGATAAGCAGAGTTCCATCTGAGCGGCAGCGTATTCACAGTGCAAGAGGGCAAGTTATGATACGTTGCTTTATTTAATAACAGAGCATCCTAGCAACACACATTGGCTTTTGATTCCGCCTAGCTCCTGAAAAGACGTTAAGGCACTTTTGGTCTGATGGTATTTGCTTTTACAGATATTCCCCAGATAAAGAGATACTTGAGATATTTTCTTCAGCTGTCTTTCGTGTCATAAAAAAAAGCCAAGCAGCAAAGCTTTCGCACCCAAACAACTTATTGTTCTAACATTCATTTCACATTAACAGCAATAACAAACATCTAAACACGGAATGTGATAACAGACAAAAAAATGATAAATACACCTAGTTTGCTTAGTTGCAAGCTGTCTTAAAGGAACACTATGTTCACCATAACCACTACTGAATGCTGTAGTGGTTATGGTGCCAGGACTGCCCTGGCATGCTTTGAAGGTAAGCAGTCAAACGGTTTAACAATTTACCTGGGGTTATGGTTACGGTGCTTGGAGTGTTTCTTTAACCATCAAGACCAGTTGGTTTTGAGTATTAATTTAAATTAAAGTATTGGTTCTTGTAGAGAAAAATTACCCAAAGTGTTACCTTTTCTTATATCCCTGCAGATAGCACATTGCTCCATGTGCCTTTATTTTGAATAGTAAATTTAAGTGCCTAAACATGTTCGTCATGCTATGCCATGTGAACTCTGTATCAGGAATTACAGTATATTTGGACTTTGCTCATTTCCTAGTGCACGTTTATACAAACCTAGGTGCAGAAGTCAGACAGATGTGTACCCTGGACCTTAAATAATAAGAGAACTAAACAGGAAACATGGCAAAGGTTAGCGAATAACTAAATTATAACAAGGCAAAGGTAATATAAATTCTAAATTATCACTTCTCCTGAAGAGGTTGTGAACTGCTGTTGATACAGTTGCGAGGTGATAGCCATATCAATATTACGGGAATTTTTTTAACTGCCCAATTATCTGGGTATAAAAGCCTTAGATATGCTTAGTGTGTTCTTACAGGATTTCTGACATCACTCATTTGGCTGAAAAAATCCCAATAGACAAGACTGCATTTTTGTCCTTTTTTTATGGCTGTCATTGGATAAAACCATCAGCAACAAGACATGGCGTTTTATTGAGTCAGAGGTTCAGAACAGGAGGATAAATGAAGCAAACAACCCAAAAAGTCAAGGGATAGAGTCAAGTTCTACCCCATCATCTAACATTCCGCCATCTTTAACCAGCCACCACTGGATGTCATAATGCTTCTTTAACTATCACCAGATTTTACACTTCAGAGTCAATTCAGACTCCCCATATGCATCCATGGTTTGTAACGCCTATTGTGCTCCATCAACACATTTCTGGAATTTGGAACCAGTTTTGGATGTACCTATACTGGAAACTCAAAAGCAGGAAATCATCTTTTTAATCAAACATCATTTGATGACTTTCTGGCATTAGGTAGCAACATATATATTGCTAATTTTGCAATGGCACATGCATAAACCTTAGCCACTTCTCACCACAATCAAACCATATTTATTGGCTCTGCCTCGGTATCCAGGTACATTATTACACCTGTGGTGTAACTCCTCAGGCAATATAGAGACAATGAAGAACATATTTGGTGAGAGGGTAGATTTTTCTGAGTTAACGATCTGGTGTTATATGTTAGTGCAGCAGTTGCAGCATGTTTTTGCCATTAGGTGGTGTGCCATGTGATTGTGGCAGCAAGGACATTGAATCTCAAATTAGGTCAAATGAGGAATTCAGTGCCTCTTCTGTAATCAGGGTACACTTTTCTGATGTGGCTGATGGAATTCCATTTATATATATACATATATATATATATATAAAAAAAAATGTTTATCTTGGCACTCACCCTTTCAAATGTGTAGCTCAATATCGCCTAGGTGCAATCCCATGTAAACAAAATATATAGAGGATAAAGAGATGCACTCTCAGGACTTGAAAAAATAAATAATTTATTCCAGCAGGTATAACATCAAAGTTTGCCGACGTTTCGACCCATTCGGGTCTTTCTCAAGGTCCTTGAGAAAGACCCGAATGGGTCGAAACGTCGGCAAACTTTGATGTTATACCTGCTGGAATAAATTATTTATTTTTTCAAGTCCTGAGAGTGCATCTCTTTATCCTCCATATATATATATACATACATATATATATGTATATATATATATATATATATATATATATGTAGCCATAAAAAGTCTATGTTCTTGTTCCCCTCACTTTTTCCTCTTCATCATCATGTTATCTCTTCCCCAACCCCAACTCTTTCTATAGTACTTCACTGTCCACTTTATGGTATACACGACTGTTCCCCAATATCCCTCTCCCCATCTCAATTTCTCCACTTATTTATGCACCGTCTTTTACATACAATATTCTACTTACTTCTCTTACATTCTCACGTTTCCCATTCCATTTTCATCTTTTTATTTCTTTTTCCCTTCATTTCCTAGGAGTGTCTGTCTGTCCCTACCTTGATGTGTGATGACTCATGTTCTCCCTTGGTGTAACAATTCCATTTTTTTTTTCCAACTACGGGTATGCTGTATTACAAATTTTGAATAAAATAATAGAAAAAAATGTTCATATAATTTATGTGTTTAAATCACGATCTGAGCTCAAAATTAAGTAGGAAACCAATGTAAAAGAAGGATTGCCTACAAAAAAAAATACAGAATAATAAACCATTTGTATAATCTTCAAGTCTAGAAATAAGAGCCAAGGCATTCCAGTTCTGGCACCAGCCAAGAGGACAAAATAGTTTGTACTGCGTTACGCAGCTTTTAATAAAGGGTTCTCTGTCTGAGAACCTTCAATTTTTCGTCTCAAAGGCAATGCACATCAAACTGGTGATTGCTGTTTCCACCAACTGTTTGATATGTTTTGGTTTCTAGGTGGGTGTGACCCTGCTTGATGTGTTTGGCTGGGTCTGTAATACTGGAGGAGAGAGTCTTTCCTGTCTCTGGAGAGAAGTATAAAAATGAAAAACAGGGGGAGCGCACTTCAAACGGACAAAGGGGAAGTATAATAACAGAGATATGTAATGAATATGGTGGGTTTTAAATTACAGAGACAATGGTGCATTCAGTTTGCTCTACATCTCTGTGCACAATGCTGCAGCGGGCACGGACATTTAGTAGGGTTTTGGTTATTTTGAGTTACAATTCCCATCATTTCTGTTAGATCTGATAAGGGTTGTAATCAAACGGTTTCAAAGCGTTCAACTGGAAGATATAAATCCTGCTAGACAGTAAATATACTGTAATATATATATATATATATATATATATATTATATTTTATTTTTACTGTTATTGTGAATAACTGACCACTTTGACTGTTTTTGTGGGATATTTGCATGTAGCAATATGTTGCCTTAAGCTTATACAGAAGTCGTGAAATTATGGCCTAGACTAGACTGAAGAAGTTGACCACCATTTGCACATGCCTCCATAATCATTCACTCAAACAGATTTAATTAGCCACATGCACATACTGATACACGTATCGGTATATACCAGACACATTCACAACATGCCATATATCTATTTAACAATATTCTCACATACATACACAAACATGCATACACAGATGTAATCTAATACACAGACAAAAACGAAAACCCAATTAAAGACATATTAACATGCATAGCAGTCACCATACATGGCTATCTTTGATGCCGGCTCAGTTTGCCTCAGAGGTGCATGCGATGACACTATGGTGGTTTTCATCTGTTTACTATATAGGTTTTATTTTGCCATATATTTGCTTTGAAGTACAATAGCACTCATGTGCGCTATCACCTCGTAGTGGCTACTATTGGCTATGGGGAGAAGGGGTATTGGCAATTAGTGGCTATGGGGAGCTGGTGTAATGGCTATTACTGACTCTGAGGAGAAGGGGTATTGGCTACTACTGGCTACGGGGAGCAGGAGTATTATCTGTTACTGGTTATGGGAAGTAGGGGTATTGGCTATTACTGGCGATGGGGAGCAGGAGTATTGGCTATTACTGGCTATGGGGAGAAGGGGTATTGGCTATAACTGGTTATGAAAAGCATGGGTGTTGGCTATTACTGGCTATGGGGAGCAGGGATATTGGCTATTACTGGCTATGGTGAGCAGGGGTATTGGCTATTACTGGCTATGGGAAGAAGTGGTATTGGCTATTACTGGCTATGGTGAGCAGGGGTATTGGCTATTACTGGCTATGAGTAGTAGGGATATTAGCTGTTCCTGGCTATGGGAAGCAGGGGTATTGATTATTCGTGGCTATGGGGAGCAGGGGTATCGGTTATTCATGGCCATGGGGAGCAGAGGTATCGGTTATTACTGGCTATGGGGAGCATTTATATTGGCTATCAGGGCTGGACTGGGGCTACAAAGCAGCCCTGAAAAAAAATCTATGCCAGCCCCATAAGTCATTGTGCCATGTAATGTGTGTAATATATTTTACACACACTCTGAAAGGACCAATATTTTGAATTAGAAAAATAAATATAACAATAATATGTAAGGCTATGTCTTGCCACCCCAGATGATTGAGTAATATATAAATATATATTAGAGAGAGAGAGGAGTTGGAGTTCCAGAAGGCCAAATAGAAGATGTAAAGAACAGCTACAAGTACCTGGGGGTACCACAAACGCATGCCAACCATAAGGAAGAGGCAGGGAGGATAGCAACATCCAAGTACCTCCAATGAGTCAGACAGGCCCTGAAGTCCCAGCTCAATGGCAAGAACAAGATACAAGCCATCAACACATATGCCCTACCGGTCATCGGGTACCCAGCTGGAATAATATTCTGGCCAAGAGTCTTCTCCGACACTGACAGACACATGCTCGCTACAGACAAGCTAACACACACATGCTTCCAACAGACAAGTCCACTGACACACATGTTTACTACAGATAAGCTCACTGCCACACACACATGCAAGCTCACTCACTATCAGCCACACACACACACACACACAAGCTCACTCCGGAGCAGGCACACATACACACACATACAAGCTCACTCACTAGCAGCTACACACTCACACAAGCTCACTAATGAGCAGGCACACACACACAAACTCACTCACTAGCAGACACACACACAAGCTCACTCAGTGGCAGCCGTACACACACACACACACACACACAACTCACTCACTAGCAGCCACACCCACACACAAGCTCACTCAGTAGCAGCACACATAGACACAAGTGCACTCACTAGCAGCCACACACACACACACACACAACTCACTCACTATCAGGCACACACACACAAGCTCACTCCCTAGCAGCCACACACACACAAGTTCACTCACTATCAGGCACACACACACACAAGCTCACTCACTAGCAGCCGCAAACACACACACACACACACACACACATAACTCACTCACTGGCAGCCACACCCACACACACACACACACACACACACATAACTCACTCACTGGCAGCCACACCCACACACAAGTTCACTCACTAGCAGCCACGCCCACACACACAATCACTGACATGGCTGAGGCTTACCTGGCACTGGTAGGTAAGTTTTCATTTTCTGAGCTCTTACTCTCAAAGAGGTCAGCAATGTGTGTGGGAGTGGAGCTTGTGCATGAGAGGTGGAGCTTCTGGTCAGGAGGTGGGGTTTGCGTGCGGGGGTGGGGCATGCAGCTGAAATTGCTGAAAATAGTGCAGAGAGACTGACAGGTCTCCCTCTGGCCGCCAGCAGTCTAATTGCGGCCGCACTAGCACTGGCATACTAGACTAATACGGCTAATCGAAGATATACATACACATTATGTAAGGTTAGGGTTAAGGCTATTATTAGGGTTGCTCTAATCAGTGACACCAAAACATATTCTTTCATGATATCCTGAAATGCTTGAGGTTTGGGATGGTGGTTAATAATGATCCATAATGATCCATAATGATACAAGCATACTCATGTAAAATTACAGTTTACAGATCTATATTATGAGATCAGATGCTAAATTGTGACTGATACTAGATATCTCTCCTTAAAACAGGGTAAAAACAATCTTATGAGCAATTTTAATTAAAATGAAAATAATGATTGGTAATAATACATGATAATAGAATACATTTTGTTCTATGAATTAATCCGTTAATGAACACTACTAACTGAATATATAATACATAAATATATATATATATATGTATATAATTATTGTGAAGATGGTGAATCTTACACAATATACCTGGCACAGATGACAGTTTAATAGATAATGCTGATAAGCTCTGTGATTACATAGTTACATATGCTGAAAAGAGACATCTGTCATTCAAGTTCAGCTTTTCTCACATCAGTTTTTTTTTTTGCCATTAATCTAAAAAAGGGCAAAAAAACACAGATTGAAGCACTTCCAATTTTGCAAAAAAACTAGGAAAACGTTCCTCCTTGACCCCATAAGTTTAGTGAATCTAATCGTCTTTTTGCATGCATTATTGGCTTCCTTATATCTGTTATAGGATGCCTATGATTTGTCCAATTTAAATGCTTTAAATGCCCTTTTCTTATTTTATATTTCTTGATTTACTTTCCCATCAAAGCAGCATTGTCATGCCAAACTTACCTTTCTTCGATTCCTCTTCTCTCCCTCTGTCAGGATCTATTCTTCATTTCTTCCTATCTGCTCTAGTTATCTTTAAAACATAGGGACTACTTTGTCTTATGGAGGTTTCCTAGCTTGACCAGAAAATTGCTTTGACCACTGGAAATGAAGCACCTTTTTTTCCTCCGCTGGTCAAAGCAATTTTCGCACAATTCTCACCTTTCCTCCGTGTTCCCACAAAGCCTCCTTTCACTTTTCCCAAACGTCCTGTCACTTAGACAGAACGCAGGCGAAACTATCGAATTTCGTCCTAACAGAATGAGAACTATTTCTCCATTCGTGTTAGGATGCAATTCGGAACTTTGTTCGGATCGCAGTTTCATTAGAATGAATGAAACTCCGTTCCTATTCGTACTGCAGCTGCATCGTGCAGCTGCTTAGTAGATAACTCCCTAATTCCCACGGTATTAGGGAGCTATCTACCAAAAGGCTGAAAGACATTGCTTCCTATCTGCTCTAGTAATCTTTAAAACATAAGAAAGAGTAGGGACTATTTTGTCTTATGGAGGTTTCCAATACTTGACCAGCTTTGACCAGCGGAGGAACAAAGTGTGCTTAATTTCCGGTGGTCAAAGCAATTTCCCCACAATTCTTACCTTTCCTCCGTGTTCCCACAAAGCCTTCTTTCACTTTTCCCGAACGTCCTGTCACTTAGACAGAACGCCGGTGAAACTACCGAATTTTGTCCTAACAGAATGAGAACCGTTTCTCCGTTCATGTTTGGTCGCAATTCGAGACTTTGTTCAGATCCCAGTTTCATTTGAATGAATGAAGCTCCGATCCTATTCGTGCCGCGGCTGCATCTTGCAGCCGCTTTGTAAATAATTCCCTAATTACCACGGTATTAGGGAGCTATCTACCAAAAGGCTGAAAGACCTAAATTGGTATTTCAGCCAATTTTACTAATACTAAGTAAAGATTACTTAGTATTAGTAAATTCTGCCCCTACTTGCTATGCCGCGAGTAGGGGGATGTCTACTAAACAGTGAGCAGCCAGTGGTTGCTCACTGTTAAAACAAACCCTAGTATCCCCCCACCTGAGCCCCGCGTGTGGGGGTTATTAATCTGAAGGGGGGAACTATTACCCCCCAAGGTCCCCACCCATGAGCGGTGGGTGGGAGCCCTAAATGAAAATGGGGGGGGACCTATTGTCCTCCCCCGGCCACCACCCCTGAGAGGCAGGTGGGGGCCCTAATAACAATAAGAGGGGGGGCCTATTGTCCTCCCCTGTGGCCCCCACCCCTGAGTGGTGGGTGGGGGCCATAAATAAAAATGTTAACCCCCAGGTGACTAGTCACCCCCCACCCAAAAAAAAATTATAAACCCCTACCTAGCCCCCTCACCCTAAAAATAGTGAGCGGAGGGGACAAGAGAACTAAATAACTGTAAAAAAAAAAAAAAAACTTACCATTTGATGTCTTCTTTTTTCTAAAATCTTTTTCAGCCCCAAAAAAGGCCAAATAAAAATCCATAATATCCGTCGAAATGATGGAAGACTGCTGCAAAGTACACTTGTAAATTAAATTATTTCCTAGTACAGAAAACATGCAATATAACAAAACCTTAAAATTACCCCCAAAACACATAAAAACACCACAAAAGTCACATCACCTGATAGTTCCATGAAATCAGTGCTAACAGTCGGTCAAGTTCGGTAGTTTAAAAACAAACAAACTACTGAACGTAGTCAACATTCATACCATGGAGCTTGTTCCTCTCCTCTAGACGAACGATTCCACCGAACAGTGCTCTTCAAAGGTGTATAGAACTGAACGCAGGAGATTATGAAAGTCCAGCGGTGTTCAGTAGTTTCCGTGTCCGATTTTAGTTCCAGGAAATCGATGCCCAAACACCGCTGCCTGCGTTCGTGGGAACAAGTTGGGTCGTTCATATGAAATGCGGCCACCCAGACGAACACTTAGAACACTGCAGTAGAAATTGTTACAAACTGTCAATTAGGCTTAACAAGTTCCCGGGTGGTCTCTGGTTCGTGCGACTGTTCGGTTCCCGAACCATATAACCCAAATCACACCAGAGCCATTTAAAGTGTGTTAGACAAGGTATATTGCAGGGGTCATAGTCCTGAGTCAGAAGGCTGGCAAGCAGGCTCCCCCAGGAGCCCGTGGCGAGGTTCTGTTCGCCACAGTTATCATGAGTCACTTGTACTTTATGTACATTTTTATTATTATTACACACTTCCTCTGTTCTGATTTTAACCCTCCCCCATCACCACCACCTTGTACTGAGCTAGAGCCTACCACTAGTTTAAAATCTCCTCCAATCTTCTAGCTATCCTGTCCCCAGCACTGCAAATTCAAGCGCAAAAATGGTCAAGTGCTGTAAAAACCCCAAATTCTCCTTCCTGCACCAAGACGTCAACCACACATTGACCTCTCTAATCCACTGCATGCCCACAGTAGCACGTGGCACAGGTAACATCTCAGAAAATACCACCTTGGAGGTCCTCTTTTTAAGTTTACTACCTAATTACCATAACTCATTCTTTAAAGTCCCCCATCTTCCTCTACCTTTGTCATCAGTACTAATATGGACCATGACAGCCCCTCGGTAGCAATATGGACCATGACAGCTCCTCCCAATAATTCATCCACTCTGTCAGCAACATGCCGGATCCAAGCACCTGGGAGAGAGCAAACTGTCTGGTTGAGATGATCAGAGTGGCAGATTACAGGGGGGGGTTGAGTTTTGTAGAGGGGGTGATGGGGTTTAGTAGGAAAGCTAGCAGCAGAGAAGAGATGCAAAGAGTCTGGAAGAAAACATTAATTTTGTCGTTGTTCTTGTTCTTTTTTATACTGTACTTTTCTGTGAAAATTTAAGTTTGCTTTTTGTGTGGCCCACATAAACTCAAACCTTGTTTATTTGGCCCATGTTAGCCTTTGAGTTTGACATGCTTGCTGTAGACAAATATCTTAAAGGATTCTGTTCTGAAAATTTGGTGGTGTTCATATTGTTTTTTTGTTTTGTTTTTTCTTTTTTTCTTTCATTCCCATCTAAACAATAAGCTAACAGCACAGGATCTATTTCTAAAACGTTTAGTTCTGTGTAAGCTATTCCGTGCGTCAATGTCCAAAGTCTACGGCATACCAAAAAACGCCTCAGCTATTCTACATAACACAGGCTTGCCGACAAGTATTTATTTCTGTCTTACAGTTTCTTCTCACAATTCCTATGGTTCCTTATTCATTTATATAAAGGAGGTCATTGTTTTCACTTGTAATTGAAAATTGTTTATCGAAAGCTCTACTTTACACACAGGTAAAGACGTCCCGTCAGTTTTAAAGGATACAAGTGGGCTGTTTTACACAATTTAAAATAAATATAGAGTACCTATTCACATGTTTTGTCTGATGGAGGGTGTACATATTAATATAATGTATTTTCTTACAAGCCCTGTCTTGTTGTGATTTCCATGGTTGCAAGAGTATAATTCTCTTTCTATTGCAATATCTTGTCAAATGCTAGTATGAGCTGATAGCCGTTGTGCCACATCATATCTTGAGCAAACCTCCGGACTTTATCAAAACTACACGTTGTAGTTGATGGTAAACCGTTTAAAGAACTGTCATCACTAAGGATATTAACTTTGCTATTTGTTTTGTTAAACTAATTTACACCCTAACAAAAACATATCCCTTGTGATGATGCTGAATGTTGTCTCCTAGCAATATCACAAGATGTACTAGGGCCTGTCCTATAAGATTAGGATTAGCAAAAATCCATCAGAAGAATTCACTAATATCTGTGCTCGAAATCAAACGGTTAGCTTTTAGAAAGTTACAAAGCTCTTGACAAGACCACAATCCCATCGAGCAATTATAGCTAAACGGGAATTAATGTAAGATGGTAGGTGAGACCAATGAGGAATTTAACTTCATGCATTTTATCCATAGACACTTGCTCCATAAACTGTACTTTTATTTTTATTTTATTTCTACCCAACATATAATATTCAGAAAAATAAGTTGTCTAAGATGTGGATAACACCACTTTTATTGCATACTCAGCTAGACACAGTAAGTGCTGCAATTTTGGACACGCGTTTTAAAGATGTTATCAGCATCCTCTTTGCATCCTTTCATTTCTTTGTGACCATTAGTCTTAACCTAGCTGTTGCTTTTGCAAGCTGCAAAGTACATTATAGGAGATGATATACTACTCCTGTGCTATGCTCCTGTTTAGGACCACAGTACTTGTAGGTGGTATGTAATGGTTAGGATACTTACGCTACTGTTTAAGGATTGCTAAAATGTCTTGACTTAATTATCACCTTTATTATCTTAGCATGGACTAAAAATATTGAATGCAAAAGAGTGGAAGGGAGTCAAACAGCCACCAACCCCAAGAGTGGAGCGTGAGTGGTTTCAATGTTACCACCTACCCTAATTGGGAACACAGGGTCCTTGTGGAGACTGGAAAATAAAAAATGATATTGTGTAAAACCATTTATCACTATATAGCTTATAAAGTGTAATTAGTCCAACTCACATGGATATGAGCCACACAAAGACCGGTTCAAATCATAAGCTCAGTAGTGTATTGAATTACACAGTTTCCTTGTAGCTTTGATACTTTTGATGATGTCCTCAAAAGAAAAGCAGAGAGAAAAGAGCATACCTCGTGAAGATATACCTCGTGAAGTATATCTGGACATGTACAATAGTTGATAGAACCAGAATGTAACTGCTCACCTTGCCAAGTGCCAATTCAGGGGGCATAATCCTTCTTTTGAAGCAGATGATATGGAGCCAGCTTGGTTGGGGCCTCGCTGTCCTCCACCCACCCTGGACCCAATACCAGGATCTAGCTTCCAGTGGATCCAGCTTCCTCTCCTAGTACAGAGAGTGAAGCAGGTGGCTATTACAAGAGCAAGCATTGTGATCCAAGGGAGTATAGTGATTATAGCAATCCCCAGAGTGAATGTAACTCTCCAATCCCCCAAACAGGAGCCTAGACTTCATGAAGGGTAAAACGAATCTCAGTTTAATGGTAGCCACAACTGGCCTTTTATGACAGTCCCCATGCAGGTGGTACTCCTGCCTGGACCTGAGAGTAAACCACAGTAGAAATAAATACACAATCACATTGGCTCCCAGGTTCAGGACACTCCCATACCAAATCAGATAATCCCTCCTCTGTTTTTTTTTGTCTCCACTTGATAAAGCTACTATAGGTGAAACGTGTTGTGGATATTTTATATATTTTACTCTGTATTCTAAATAAAGGTATTTTGGCTACTTTTAAATCACTCTGATTGTGCCATTTTACTCTTTTATTTATTATTTTTAAATTTTGCTTGGTATCCTGATTTTATCTCTCTTGCTGAGTATTACTCCAAAGACATCCGAGGTGGGGATTATACCACTCACGCCTAAGTCATTGAGCAGTCCGCCTGCTCAATCCTGTGTGAGTACACATTTTATTATTTATACTCCTTATATGAGTTTTTATACAGTGAGCACTATTAGTTGTCTCTCTTCTCCCTTATGATCTACATATCAGCAAAAGACTTAACCCTCTACACGCATCCTACAAGCGGGGATTATACCGCTGTGCGCTATTCATACTAGAGCTGGCTTAAGCTCTACTAAATGTGAGTAGGACTGTATTAGACTCTGTTGTTATATACACCATCTTTACCAGACGTACTGCCCTATCATCTGTCTTTCTCTTCCACATACGGAGTAAAAGACTAATACTTCTCTACGTATCCTATAACCGGGGATTGTACCGCTGTATGCTATCCACACTAGAGCTAGTTCAGCTCTACTACACGTGAGTAGGATTACTATAGATCTCTTCTTCTTCCATATCAACCCTCGTATCAGACGTATTTGCACTATTGTTTGTTTGTTTCTTTACATACGGATCCTGTAAAACCATCTTCAAGCAACCCTTAGAGAGAATACTCCTCCACATAGGCGATCGTTGCCTCATCAGGCCCAACTAAAGACTTTGTTTTGGCACCACTTACACTTTGGACTTTGTTCATTTCAGCTGCACTTTAGCCAGCTTTGGCGCAACCTTCTTCTGTTTTGTCTTGTATAATCCCTCCTCTGTGCCTGGGAGATAATTGGATCAGGAACTGTACCAATCTAATCCAATTATCTCCAAGCACAGAAAAAACATAAATTTTTACAAACCCCCTGTCATTCAATTACCGTGACTCCGCTCCCCCCGAAGTTACTTCCGCGTTCGGAAGTAAGCTCCTCCCCATCCGATGATGCTCCACTCACCTGCCTTAAAGGGAAGCCGTGCCAAACTCAAATTGCTGAGTTATCTTGATCCAACCTCGGACTCCACACTGATCTACCTCTTGAGCTTCCACCAACCTCGTTCTCCTCGTTGTCTTCTTCATATGTTACACCAGCAAGGACTCCTGTATTCATGAACTTTCAACCAAACCGGATAGTTCTACTACTTGCTAATCGCTTCAATTTCTACTTCATCTACAGTAAGTTCAAGAGAAACCTTAAGTATCACTTCTATCAATTCTAATTATTTTTGCCACTTGCATATAAGGATAATCAATTTCTATGTGCCACTTATCAAATCTAATATTTGCTGCAACTCTGCATTAAAGGATAATCAATACCTATGTGCCACTCATTAATTCTACTTATACTGAATTCTAAATCCTAATTCGTATAATTGAGGACATTATTATTATTTTTCTTTTTTATTGCAAACAGAGAATTGCGTAAAGTCTTTTTTTTTCCTTCATGGCAAAATTGGAAGTATGAGAAAAATTGCCTTCATCTTAAATAAAACCTCTTGAGAAATCTTAAAGTCCTTTTTGTTTTTCTTAAAGGTATAGTATTACCTAATAACTCTGCAGTTGTGTTCCTCCATTTTTTTTCTAACATTTCTGAAACATAACACCCCCAAAAAATACATTTAAACACACAAAACCCCAACAAAAGTAACATCCCTGATAGCCCTGATCTGGGTGACCAACATATCCAAAAATCACCCAGATCAGTCCAGGGGTTCAGGAATTTCCTGGAAGTCTTAATTTTGACCAACCGCCCGCATGGTCCCATGCCCAAAACAGTTCCAGAGAATCAGGGCTTTTTTGTTTAAAAATAAACAACTACTGAACATAGTCAATAGTCTTACCCTGGAGCTTGATCCCCTTGTTCGTGGGAACGTTTCCACCGAACAGCGCTTTTCTAAGTGTTGTGGAACCGAATGCAGGCGATACTGAAAGTCCAGCGGTGTTCTAGAGTTTCTGTGTCCGTTTTCAGTTCCATGAGAATCATGCCCAAACACTGCTGCCTACGTTCATGCGAACAAGATGGCCACCACCTCATGGTTGTCCATAGGAATTGCGGCCACCCAAACGAACACTTAGAACACTGCGGTGGAAATTGCTACAAAGTAACAAGCTCCAGGGTGGTCTCCGGTTCATGGTCTCTGAACCAAATATAAAATCCCACCAACCAAATCTGCTCCCATGGTTCTGTAAAGGGCCCATAGTCATTTGGCAAGGGGCTGGCCAGCAGGCCCCTCCAAGAACACGTGATGAGGCTCAGTTCTTCACACTACCCACCAGCAATATTGAAATGGGATAGAGATCTAGATATACAAATCTATTTTAAAGAATGGTGCAGCTCAATTCAGATGCTTAGTAAAATATACACTGTTTGAACCTGAATGAGTTGCATTATAAGATCTTAAACAGATGGTAGTTAGTCCCTAAAAGTATAAATAAAATATTCCCTACTCAACCTTCTGAATGTTGGAGATGTGGGAGACAAAAGAGGCAGATTTCTTACATATATGGTGGGAGAGCCCGACCATTAAAGAATTATGGCAAAGAAAAATGGAAAAAATGGAAAAGAAAAATCCCGAAGTGCACAATACCCCTAAAACCAGAACTGATGCTCTTAAATATTAACATACCTAATATAAAAAAAAAAAGATTTGACCTTGTTACTCCATGTGTAGACAGCTGTTAAGCTAATCATAGCTAGGAACTGGAATAGTTCATACCTGACTGGTGCCTGATTAGGCATTAACTAAAACATCTATTAAATATGGAAAAATATTCCGACATTTAATAACAAAAAACTTAGATATAATGGTTTTTGGGATGAATCAATAAGTTTAATAAATACCGTTTAATAACACATAAATCTGAGGGAAGTCTAGAGAATGAACATTGTCCTCTCCCCCCTCCTCTCAGCCTCCTACGAAAAAATTTTTTATGTTCTTACTGTAGTATTGTATTGTGTTTTGTACTAACACCCAGGGGCGGACTGACCGGTCGGGCACTTCGGACATGGTCCGAGGGCCCGGCCGGGAGGCGGGCCCGCCGCCAGGGCCGCCTTCAGGGGGCCCGGCGGCAGGGCTGAATTGGGGGCGGCAGAGGAAGGTGCCACCAGGTGGCCGGTCCGGTGGCACACTGTGAGGGGGCCGGCCGTTTGATGCTGGAGCCGCCGGACCGGGTGGCAGCCTCGCCGGTCCGGCGGCTTTCCTCTGACTAACACTGAAGGGGGAGGAGGAGGAGCATGTGTCTATCATGCTCCCTGCGGTTCCCACAATTCCCAGCACAGGATGTGGGAACCGCAAAGGAGCATGACAGACACATGCTCCTCCTCCTCCTCTTCAGCGTTAGTGAGCGGAATGCCGCCGGACCGGCAAGGCTGCCACCCGGTCCGGCGGCTCCAGCATCAAACGGCCGGCCCCCTCTGACTTGAGTAAGAGGGGGGAAGAGGGGGCAAGAGAGATATGGGG
>OW240923.1:36667569-37044605 GCA_933207985.1 Pelobates cultripes
GAAAGAGGGGGGCACAGAGAGATGGGGAGGGGGGAGAAAGAGGGGGGGAACAGAGAGATAGGAGGGGGGAAGAGGGGGCAATAGAGAGATGGGGGGAAGAGGGGGGAACAGAGAGATGGGGAGGGGGGGAAGAGGGGGCAATAGAGAGATGGGGAGGGGGAGAAAGAGACAGAGGGGGAAGAATGAGACACAGGGGGAGAAAGAGGGGGAATATAGAGATGGGGAGGGGGAGAAAGAGACAACGAGGGAAGAATGAGACACGGGGAGAAAGAGGGGGGATAGGGAGGGGGAGAAAGAGACAGAGAGGAAGAGAGATGTGGGGGAGAGAGAGACAGGGAAAGGGGGGAGAAAAACAGTGGAAGAGAGGGAGAAAGAGGCAGAGGGGTAAGAGAGACTGGGAAGGAGGGGGGGAGGAAGAAACATACAGAGGGACGGGGGGAGACAAAAAGGCACACAGAAGGGCTGTAGATATCACTGGTGGATCCAGGGGGGCAACAGGGCAATTGCCCCCCCCCCCTCCCCTGTCCGCAGGCACCATGCGGGCAGGGGAGGGAGGAAGAGAGGACCTGGGAGCTCACCCTGCAGCTCCTCTGGGTCCTTCTTGCACGAGCACAGAGCGTTGCCGCGATTACCATGGCAACGTTACCGCTCTTGCGAGAGTCAGCTCTAGCCCTGGAGCTACGGTCTAGTGTTCACTCTCAACACTGTGACCCCCAGGGATTCCTGGTGGTCGCAGTGGTGAGAGTGAACTCTAGCCCCATAAACACACTGCCCACACACACACTATACACATTCACACACTGCCCCCATACACACCATACACATTTACACACATTGCCTCACACACACACATACACTGCCCACCCATATACACACAGACCCCCATACACAGCCCCCCATACTAACATTGCCACACACATACACTGCCCACACACCCTACACATTCACACACTACACCCCCACACACACACTGAACCTTTCACACACATTGCACCACTGCTCCTATTCCCTACTACAGCCCCATATCCCAGCAGATCCCAGGTAAGTTGTCAAACTGTTCTTAAATGGTTTGACTACTTACTCTGGAGCAGTAGTGGTTATTGTGCATAGATTATTTCTTTAAATAATTTACAAGTGCCCCAGTAGCCAGCCAGCCAACCCACAGGCTGGCCAGTAGCCAGCAAGTTAGCCAGCCCACAGGCCAGTAGCCAGCCCACAGGCCTACAGCAAGCCACAGGCTTACATCCAGCAAGCCCACAGCCTGCCAGTCGCAGCCAGCAAGCCACAGCCTGCCAGCCGCAGTCAGCAAGCCCACAGCCTGCCAGCCGCAGTCAGCAAGCCCACAGCCTGCCGGCAGTAGCCAGCAAGCCCACAGCCTGCCAGCCGCAGCAAGCAAGCCCACAGACTGCCAGCCAGCAACAGTAATTAAGGTAAGAAGAGCCAACTTGGCCTAGGTATCAGCGAGCTATGTTGTGTTGCTATATTGTGAATAGAAACCAGAGTGTTGGAGAGACCACCCTCCAGGCCCCATTAGACTCCATTGTAGTCTCTAATGGGGCCTGGAGGGGATTCTTTCTAACACACTCTCTAAAGGACACTGAGATAGCCCCCGCTAGAAAGACCCCCCCCTCCATGGCCCATTAGCCCTCAATTGTAGTCTCTGCTGGGGCCTCGAAGGGCTTATTGCCCTTTTGTTCCTTGTGTCTAAAGATTGTGTAGGGTGTGGCTGGAGGCGGGACAAGGGTGGCGCTTGCTGCAGAGTATCGGTGGGGCCTGTAAGGGGGCCCTTGATTTATTTTGCCCGGGGGCCCTGAGGGTTCTCAGTCCGCCCCTGCTAACACCTGCAAAATTTGGACAGATTAAATGCTACGTATGCTAGTTCTGACTTTTTGATACTTTTAACGCCATGAATTAGCACACTTTGTAATGTTTAAATATATGTATCAAGCAGGAGAGGAGAGAAGGAAGGAGAGAGAAGAGAGAAGGATAAAGAGAAAAAGAATAAAAGGTTCTTAATATAATATAATGAATCAATATAATTGAATTAGATACTAGTAGGAAAAGAATATCTGTTCTCTAACAAGCACATGGCCAAATTTATTGACATTTTTATTTGACTTTGTATTTTTTAAACTTTGTGATAAAAATGTGAAATAAAAATTATATTGGGAAAAAAAAATGCAGTAGGGCTCTGTTTACGATCCATTCTGAGGTAGTTTTCTATAATTCAGATGATAATAGATATTGCAAACAACCTCCATAATTGTGCCTCTGAATTTCCCCAAAACATTTAAAAATAGTTTCTGCTCATTTCCCTTTGGGAATTCAGAACTTGGGGAAAAACTCTGGAAGCCATATATAAACTCCATACATGCCAGTGAAAGGTTGCACAAAATCAACCAGACAAGATACTTCAATGATTATAATCAAATCGAAAAAAGTCAAACAATTTATATTGATTCCGTGGTCTGTTAATGTTTTGGTAGTTATAATACTAACTTTTATTTCGAAAGAATTAAGTGAATTTATTCATTGCAATCTCTGCATAACATCAACTGTAGTGTTTCTCGCATAGTAACGACAGAAATATGGCAGATAAAGGAGAGCATAAAGTAACTTTTTAAATAGTTCTGAGTTGTTCGCCTGTGACTTTTATTGCAATCACTCAGCTAGAGAAGTTTATGTTAGGATGATGTATCACAGTTCATACTGCGAGAGGCTGCCAGTGCCCCGGGATGGTATTCGGTATAAAACAAATAAATGTAATGGAGATTGGCACAAGAGAAATAATGAGAGCTTTCTGTGTGCAGAGCCTGAGCCTAATGTAAGCCAGTTTTTGAAAACAGTGCAGAGAAAATACTGGTCATCTGAAGCAGAGTTTACTAAGGATTTGCTGCAGCAGACAAATGTCTAGTAGACATATACATGGAAATAAATGTCATTTCAGGTGGTCATTCGTTCAGAAAAAAAACTTTTTATTTTTGTTTAGCCGAAATTATGTCACAAATCTATTCGGTGAATATATTGTTCATATACCCCCCACATTTTATGCTGTAAATGGGGGCATGTTTGCTAAACTTCAAGCAGTCAGTGGCTCGTCACTGTAATAAAAATCTAGTAACTGGACAGCATTCTAGAAGTGATTCCTAGACACGGAACCTATGTTCAGCGTCTCAACGCTCTGCATGGAGGTGCTTAATGTTCCCAATAGAGATGCATTGATTTAATGTATCTCCATGAGGTGCTGCTGATTGGCGCAGCACAGCCTTTTGCTGCGCATGCGCAATATCCTCCCACAACTTTCCTATAGGAAAGCATTAACTTAACTGAGATCGTTAAGATTGATGATCTCAGCCACAGGACGGGACCAGCCGCGGGAGACCGGCAAAGCGTGGCAAAAAAAGGTGAGTAAAAACATCTTTCCCATGCGTTCAGCAGCAGGACCCATCAATATTCTCTTTTTTGGCCAACATGGGTGGAATTCAGAATTACGACCTGTAACAAATATGCATGGCCATTGCATGTTTCAGTTTGTTCATGATTGGAGCTTGGAGATACATTTCAGATTGGAGCTCAGGAATGCAAAAGATCACGGATGATCCCAAATTTGGATGAATTGCAGTTTGGACTGAAATGAATCTCCAAGTCTAATAATTTATTTTATTATTTTCATATCAAGGAACATTTGGAAAAACTGTCCATTCCATTCAGGTTTATATGGGGAGGGACCTAACCAGCAAGAAAAGGAAGAGGAAACAGATCAGTAGAGTTTATGGTGGGAATGGGTTAAGCATAGCTACTACAACAGGGTGACTACCATAGGTCTGGGGTTATAATGTCACTCCAGTGCGCAGGGACTAAAACACTGCTTTAGAAGACTGACAATGAAATGTAAAATACAGAGTCTCACAGGCAAATCTGAAGTCAGAATATAACCAACAGTCAGGGGTGTATTTACCCCGAGGCAAACAAGGCATTTGCCCCCAAATCACCCTGGCAAATGCCTTGCTAGCCTCTTGTCCTCAGGGCCCCCCAGGCTGGCAGCGGCAGAGCTTTCCGGGTGGCCGGCGAGGGAGCACTAATCCTCCTGTTCAGCTCCCTCGCGCACACATCAGTGATGCCAGAGCCGGAATATGAGGTCATTCTGGCTCCGGCATCACTACGCAGCACGCGAGGGAGCTGAACAGGAGGATTAGTGCTCCCTCACCGACAGCAGTGAACGGCCGGTCACCCAACAGCCCAGCAGCCCCACTGGACCCCAGGGAAAGTGATAATCCACCCCAGCATTCTCAAAGGTAAGGAGGCTGGGGGAATTTAATTTAAATGTGAGTGTGTTAATGTGTTTGTGTGTGTGTGTGTTTGTTAGTGAGCGTGTGTGTGTGTCTGTCTGTTAGTGAGTGTGTGTATGTGTGTGTGTGTGTGTCTGTTTGTGAGTGTGTGTGTCTGTTAGTGAGTGTCTGTTAGTGAGTGTGTGTGTCAGTGAGTAAGTGTGTGTGTGTGTGTGTGTGTGTCTGTTAGTGAGTGTGTGTGTCTGTTAGTGAGTGTGTGTGTCTGTTAGTGAGTGTGTTCTGTTAATGAGTGTCTGTTAGTGAGTGTGTGTGTCAGTGAGTAAGTGTGTGTGTGTGTGTGTGTCAGTGAGTGTGTGTGTGTCTGTTAGTGTGTGTGTGTCTGTTAGTGAGTGTGTGTCTGTTAGTGTGTGTGTGTCTGTTAGTGTGTGTTGTTAGTGAGTGTGTGTGTGTGTGTGTGTGTGTGTTAGTGAGTGTGTGTGTGTGTCTGTTAGTGAGTGTGTGTGTGTGTGTGTGTGTGTGTGTGTGTTAGTGAGTGTGTGTGTGTCTATTAGTGTGTGTGTGTTTGTGTTTGTTAGTGAGTATGTGTCTGTTAGTGTGTGTGTGTGTGTCTGTTAGTGAGTGTGTGTGTTTCTTAGTGAGTGTGTGTCTATTAGTGTGTGTGTGTTTGTGTTTGTTAGTGAGTATGTGTCTGTTAGTGTGTGTGTGTGTGTGTGTCTGTCAGCGAGTGTGTATCTGTTAGTAAGTGTGTGTGTGTGTCTGTTAGGGAGTGTGTATGTCTGTTAGCTAGTGTACGTGTGTCTGTCAGTGAATGTGTGTGTCTGACACTGAGTGTATATGTGTCTGTCAGTGAGTGTGCATGTGTATTTAGAAGGTGGGGTGAGGGCGGGTGGGGGTTTGAGGTGCCTGAGTTTTGTCGTGCTTAGGGCAGCACAAAACCAGGATATACCACTGCCAACAGTACATGTAAAAGATAAATTAATTCCTTATGTGTAAACTATATAAAAACAGCAACTGAAACACTTAAGTGCATAATCTGATCTAATACAGGACTTGACAAATTTGTTTGGAATCCAGGGACCAGCTAAAAAAGTTAGGAGCCAGTCTTTTTTTTTTTAACTAACAAAGTTTCATTTTGAACAAGAAAAATGCAATTCTTAAAGGGATGCTATAGTCACCAAAACCACTGCAACTTAATGTAGTTGTCCTAGAGTCTACAGCATGCCCCTGAAGGCTTTTAAATGTAAACACTACCTTTTCAGAGAAAAGTCAGTGTTTACATTGCTGCTCCGAGACACCCCTAGTGGCAGTCATTCAGACAGCATTCTAGAAGTGATTCCTAGACACGGAACCTATGTTCAGCGTCTCAACGCTCTGCATGGAGGTGCTTAATGTTCCCAATAGAGATGCATTGATTTAATGTATCTCCATGAGGTGATGCTGATTGGCACAGCACAGCCTTTTGCTGCGCATGCGCAATATCCTCCCACAACTTTCCTATAGGAAAGCATTAACTTAACTGAGATCGTTAAGATTGATGATCTCAGCCACAGGACGGGACCAGCCGCGGGAGACCGGCAAAGCGTGGCAAAAAAAGGTGAGTAAAAACATCTTTCCCATGCGTTCGGAGGAGGGAGGTACCTAAACAGACATACTCACTGACAGACACCCACACCCGCACACTGACAGATATACACAGAAACAGAAACACACCCAGAGACAGACATTGACAGGCAAACACACACTGACAGAAAGACACACGCAGTCACACACACTGACAGACACACACACATACATTCACAATGACACACACATACACACATTTTCTCATAAACTCACAAATTGACATTTTTATTTTAATTTAGGTCCACCCAGCCTTACTACCTTGGGAGATGTGAGTCCTGGGGTCCAGTGGGACTTCTCTAAACATCTTCCTGCAGTTCCTATCTGTTCCCCTGCGCACTGTCTGTAGTGATGCCGGGGCAGGAGTGACATCATATTCTGGCTCCCGGCATTACTAAACAGCGTGCGATTTCCATGCTATTTCTTGGTGAAGATATAGTGTAGATCAGCGGTTGCCAAACTGTGTGCCGTGAGTGGGAGCCGCGGGTTATTTTCCCGGTGCTATGATCATATCATAGCCCCCTGCCGGCTCTGCAGGACTGGAGGGGAGATCAGAGATCTCCCCATCCGTCCTGCTAGTACTTTGCTGACAGCCGGCAGGGGATGGTTACCATAGCAATGCTCTGAATCTCGCAAAAGTGAGCTCTAGCAGCTCCTGAGGTTGCTACAGTTCACTGTCACCACCAGGGCTTCCACACCAGGACCACCAGGGATTGCAGGAAATGTCACCCCTCTGTAGCGGTACTTACCCTCTCCAAGGGCCGGGCGAGGTCCTCCTTTCCTGCCGCACACGGTCCTGCAACTGGATGACCAGCGCGCACGGGAAGGCGTGCACTGACTGTGAGAAGCGGCCACGTGACGCGCCTGGCACTGGGAGCGTGCCGTGCAATTCGGGGGCGCGCTTTTAAAGGGACAGTGGGAGCAAAAAATAAAAAGGGCCCATGTCATTCCACATTCCCCATACACTCACGTTTTGGGGGCGTGGATATGACAAGGGCCAATCAAATTAAACAAATAGGTATTTATACTCACCTTTCCCTTAACTCCCTGCCCTATCGTGGTTTCTGATTCAGTTCCCTTTAGTGCTTGCTTCGTGTAATAGTGTTATTTTTGTGCTTGACCTTGGCTTTGTACCTGACTCCATTTTTCTCTTTATCCCTGCGCTGTCTTGTTCGCCGGTTTCCTGACTCCTGTGTACCAGACCTTGGCTAGTTCTTGTTACGCTGTCTCTCTGTTACCTTGACTTCGGCTCGTTCTTGACTCTGTCTTTTCCTGTCCACGTCAAAGTCCGGCCATTCTAAGGTCCGGTAAGACGTATATGGTTTTCTTGTCTCTCGTTGGACTATTCTTGCGTGTTGGGGTATACTACCGTGACACCCTCCCCGGCAAAGGTGAGCAGGGAGGGGGGACATCATTTTTATTTGTAATAAAAAATAAAAAAATGTATATATTTATTAATTTGCCCTCCTACCCCCACAAACCCCATACCACACAACAACTCCCCAATACACACACACTTCCCCCCCATACACACACACGCTGCCCCCTAAACACACAATTAACCCCCCATACACACACTGCCCCATACACACACTGCCCCATACACACACACTACCCCCTCACAAACACACTGTACCCCTCGCACAACCTACCCCCCCATAACACACACTGTACCCCTAATGCACAAACTGCCCGACATAAACACACACTGCACCCCTCACACACACACAAAAACTACATCCTTCACAAACACAATGCACCCCTGTACACACATTGCATCCCTCACACACACATGCACACTGCACCCCTGTACACACACACTGCACCCCTGTACACACACACACATATGGCACCCCTCACACACACACACACACACACACACACTACAGTCCCTATCCCAGCAGACCCCAGGTAAGTTGTCAAACTGTGCTTAAACAGTTTGACTACTTACCTTGGGAGGGCACTACTGGCACCATAACCACTACAACGTGATGTAGTGGTTATTGTGCCTGGATTTTTTCTTTAAATAATCTACTATTGCGACTCCCAAGATTAGGGGCCCAGTATATGCCGCAGCGCTGTACATATATACAACCTAGAAAATAGTTTTGACTTGGCATGGCTTGGAAAAATATTGAAATAGTAAGGGCGCCTTGAACCTAAAAAGTTTAGGAACCACTGGTGTAGATCAATCCTATGGGATAATTAAAGAAAACAGACACATTGCAGTATGGCACTATATTTTTCAATAATATCACACAAATGGAATACTTACAAAAAATGAGTCCAATATAAGGCTCTCTTACAGCACACTGCGTGGTTAGGGACCACACTCCCTCCTTAAGCAGGGATCAGAAGTCAAACTTCCAAAAGATTTACTACTATATAATTAAAAACAAAAGATCAATATAAATAAAATGGAACTGTCCAGAAAAACTTTGTTGAAATCTGAAGTCTGCTTTAGAAGGTAGGTTCAAAAACAATCTTCTGTCCTGGCAAAATGTATTTTCAAGGCATATGCGTCAGAAATACCTTGCTGACAGCTTGATGGATGTTAATATGTGATAAACCAGTTCCTAATATATAAAAAAAAAACTATCTATGAAAATAAACATGTTCTTTAGACAATAGAGACTTGTGTGCTCACTGAGCTGCTTGAACAACCTTTAATTTCACCTCACTGTGTCCCTCACCACAGGTTAAAGAGGTGTTGGCTTTGCACAGCCATGTATATATATGTTTGTAACAGGTTTTTGGCAGACCCCCATATATCCATAGAGTTCCTTACCCCAGTTACCTCTTTACACTCTGCAGGGCGATCTTGAGTCTCTGCTACCTAGAAGTTGGGGTACGTGATTGTGGCACTGCCTCCACCCAGCAGGGTATCCAGAGTGTGGATCTGGGGTCCCACTGGGAACATATCTACATGAGTGATAAAAACTACACAGAACTAACTTACGTATAACTTTGTATTACACAGTCAAACACTGTACAATGAAATAACAGAGAAATAAACATAATGCAGTAACCATAATTGACAGGCAATTACCCACATGAACCTCACCCGCCCAACAACACTGCAGCCCACCCTAGTGGCAGTTGGGTATCATTAGTGGTGCACGTGGTTGGGAACCCTGTGTGCCCTGTTGTGAAAAGGAGGGAGGAGGGTTTTAGCTTACCCTCCTCAGTCTGCATTCAGATCATTTCACCTGTCACAGTAGCCTCTGACTCAAACAGCTCCTGAATCCAGGTCTGGTTGCAGCTATCTGCAGGGATACTCTCTTGGCTGTTCAGTAATCCTCTGAGCACTGGGTCATGATAGGCCTCAGTCCTTAGGCCCAACAATTGCCTGACAGAAATCTTTCTCTACTTGTATCCAGCTCTGAACCAACTCCAAAACAAAATGGAGCCCTGGTTGTATTCAGCCATGTGCTCTGAAGCTCGCCATTTGCTGGTCACCACACCTAATTGCACGGCACAGTGAAACCAGAATTCTATAATCCCAGAGGGGTTACATATATATATATATACACACACCATTTAATAAAACATTTAAAATCACCTATAACTTGAGGCAAACTTTTTTCGTGACACGCTCGAATGTCTTCAAAATAGATTTAGCCAATGACATCACTCCAGGGGACTCAGGCGCCGATTCCCTGGGGCATCGGCATATCTTTAGGGCCAGTGCACAGCTGCACCAGCCCAGCTCACACAGTCCCATGGTGACCAGCAAAAGGGGAACAATGGGCTGTGCTTCTCCCCTCCTGCCCCAGCGAGTAGAGGGGTCGAGCAGTCTGACAGGAAGTGCTCATTGAGGGCCCACATTGAACACATGGAAGAGCTTGCTTGTGAGGGAGGGGCTTGCATGCTAATTAATGAGATATATGGAAGAACTTGGGAGCAAGGGAATGAGACTCATGGAGTGACTGGGGTTGAGGGAATGAGACAAAGGGAAGCTCAGGGCAATTTTTGCACTCAGGCCCTGTGGTTTCTAGTTACGCCTCTGGACAAGGAAAAGCCAGGGCAAACAATGCAAAAGAAGAGAGAAAGTACATTAGTTGTTAAATGTATTCTTTTAATACATGTTAACTGCCGGGTGCAAAGAACAGAGCATATAACAATGACTGGCAGAGAATAAAGATGGAGGCGCCCAGTGGCAAGAGGTGTTAATTTCTATATTTAATTTATTTTCATATCTCTAAAATACATATTTGTTAACGTAGTTATGAATAAACATACTTTAAAAATCTATCATTTATTGTACATGTTTTATAAAGATATACGTTCAGTTGGTGGCACACAATATGCATACTGAACATTTCCACACTTTGTTTCTGTAGGAAGACAGAGGATGGTTTCTATATGAAGAACCAGCTTCTGCCATTTTAAAAGTATCCTCCGGAATCGTCCTGTGGTTAACCCCTTTTCTGGGGGGAATTCAGCTATGCTATTGCTTTCAAACACCTGGAGTGTGAGCTCACATGTATACATTACGTGCTATAGAACGGCTAACAACATCCACAAGAGACAGTACGTCGCCTGAGTCTGATGGTTACTATGTACTAAACTGCTAAAGCTTGTTAATTGTAAACAATGATCAATAAATATATCTTAAATTATTTCTATGGGGTTGATATTTCTCTAAAACATTGTGGAGAACATTTGTTTTTATTTGCATATTCAGTTCACCACTAAATTAATTTGGATGCCAATGGTATCTCGTGACTTATGACTTTTTACCTGTGATTATTAGATTTTGGAAAAATGAACTTTGCCCAAAGTGTAAGTAAAGAAGTTAACTATTACACACACACACAAAAAATATTTTACCAATTGCAACTAGGCATACATATTGGCACAGTAACAAAATAGTTGATGACATAACAAGTGAGAACCCCATAGCTATACGGAGTAGCTGAACTGAACATCAGAAAGTATCGTCTAAAGCAGGGGTTCTCAACGTTAGTCCTCAGGACCCCTACCAGTCCAGGGTTTAGGGATTACCTGGGTGTGTCTAAGGTGTTTAGAAAAAGAAAAGAAAAACACCTTAGACTCTAAGGTGTTTTTTTCCCTTTTTCTAAACACCTGAGACACACCCAGGTAATCCCCAAATCCTGGACTGGTAGGGGGTCCTGAGGACTGGGTTGAGAACCCCTGGAAGGTTCCTGCATATTGATATACATCATCTTCCATGTTTCCTGATACTTAATACCCAAAAAGAGGCAGTCCAACAAAGGTACAGTAAGAAATGGTCACATGGCAAAGTCATAAAGAACTTATAATTTTGCTTACTAATGCATTATTTTAGTTATATAAGAGTATTTAATAGGAAGAAACTTCACAATATGATTGTATTAAAGCCATCCAGGACATGTACCACAATCTTCAAGAATGTCAATTAAAAATAGGAGAGATATTTGGAACAGAAATCCTAATCTAGGATGCATTAAGCCATCCAGTGATAGACCTGGCATCTATAAAAGGGTTAAGTATACGAGTCCAGCACTGGCTGATTAAAGACATTAATATTTTGCCACAAAGTACACTTCCTGTGTCATTAATTAAAAACTTTACAGCAAGAGTCTTTTTCTTACACATCTGTCTCTGTTTAGTGATTTCATAGCCACAATTAGGATGATTATAATAACATGAATTATAAAGACTCACTCTGTTAACATAGTAATATATCATTGTTTAATATTTCAAGCTCCTGTGACCATCACATGTTTGTTGTGTGGCTTTAATTAAGTTATAAAACCACTCACCAATCCATATCCAAGGTTTTTTTACTAAACTCAGATTTTTTGTGAATTCGATCTGAATAGAAAAACTGAGGCAAAAGTAGACAATCTGAAAACAATTGCCACCTAAGTAAGCTATAACCTCGGATATCCCACTCGGATTTAAAGGGTTGCTCGAACGTCCATGACCACCACTTCTTTTTGAAGTGGTCATGGAGGAAGGAATCTGTATGTGAAGTGTATATGTGTTGAAACACTGCACATCCAGAGATATATGCACTTTTTTGCCAGGGGCAAATCCCTACACACGGGATTTTTGTAGCCTTGAACTCTGTTCTGAAATGCCAAATGTTAATTAGTTGTATGCATGTGAAGACTTTGGACTGAATTGGAAGTGTCTCCCTCCACCAGTGTCCATTTTTCAATTAAAATATTCTCTCCTCCCAATTTAACAGTGGCTGACTTTCCCAACCTCCCTCCATGAGATTCCATACCCTTGTCCACCATTCTCTAGTTCCCTGTTCCCTTCAGCTTTTTCTTTGCGCATGTGCCAAAAGCCAAACAATGTTACTCTATGAGGAGCATTTTGGGGCCAAATCAAAGGAAAAAGATAGCAGGGTGTCATGAATGAAAAGACATGGAAGATATCCAGGAGAACTTGGCCTGGCTCTTTATTTCCATTAGGTTTTATACTATTAGTTTTTACATGCGAAAAACAGGGGGACTTAAAGTAAACTGGTGCAAAGGACCTTAACAATTTTTTCAAAACTTTAATTCAGAGTTTAGTGAACAACCCTAGTTATTAAATTACATCAACGATGTAATTGAGTTTGATATCCAAACTTAGCAATAATATATATATTTATATAAATCACCGCAATAATAGAGAGAATTACTCTAAGGATTTTGTCCTGGCGCCTGGAATATGTCAACCCGGAGCAGCAAGGGAGAATGTAGGTGGCCAGCTGTGGGGAGAAAAGGTGGCCGGCCAGCCAGCCATGGGCATGGAGGGTCTGGGGTGGAGGAGAAGCAGGGAGAGCATGGGGCAAAGGAGAAGCAGGGAGAGCATGGGGTGAAGGAGAAGCACGGAGAGCATGGGGCGAAGGAGAAGCACAGAGAGCATGGGGCGAAGGAGAAGCACAGAGAGCATGGGGCGAAGGAGAAGCACAGAGAGCATGGGGCGAAGGAGAAGCAGGGAGAGCATGGGGTGAAGGAGAAGCACGGAGAGCATGGGGTGAAGGAGAAGCATGGAGAGCATGGGGCAAAGGAGAAGCAGGGAGAGCATGGGGTGAAAGAGAAGCATGGAGAGCATGGGGCGAAGGAGATGCAGGGAGAGCATGGGGCGAAGGAGAAGCAGGGAGAGCATGGGGCGAAGGAGAAGCATGGAGAGCATGGGGTGAGGGAGAAGCACGGAGAGCATGGGGCGAAGGAGAAGCAGGGGGAGATTAAACAGAGAAAAATGTATAAATTTGAAATAAATGCAACTACATTAATTACAACATTTTGCTAATGTGAGGGGTACAATTTATGTAAATGGGCTGCCAAGGGATACTCAAGTGAAAAAAGGTTGGGAACCACTGCTTTAGATTGTTGAGGCTTGCAACACAAATCAAACCGTTAGGCTTGTTGCACGGACGCTGAGTAGTTAACAAGGATTACAATGCTGCATTGACATTATAGAGTTAAATGATTACTTAAGCCCTGTGTTGTGTTTGTGATTTTATCAGGAACTGCTGTATCATTCAGTTTGAAGTTTATACAACATCAATGCACTTCCCTGTAACAGGACAACCGCCTTGGAGACTAGTTTGCTTTCACAACTAGCACAAAACAGTTCACTTGTCTTGCATTGTTCAGAATGTTTACGCGTTTCTTGGCAAAATTCCCTTACAGAAATAAAAAAAATACATATCTATATAGTTAAGGTAGGGTGTGTGTACAAGGAATGAAATTTTTGCTTTTATTTACCCAGTTCTTAAAAGTTCATTAATATATTTTAAAAGCCTAAAACTCCCTGCAGAAGGTGCATAGACATAAAATTGTATATATATATATTATGGGGTTTATTTACTAAACAGTAAATTATCGTGAATTGAGAACCAAATTGCAAAAGTTAGGCTAAAGTAAAGAAGCTGGAAAAACAGCAAGCACTTATATTCAATATAGGTTTAGAGCTGGGGTAGTCAGATTTCAGCTCTCAAGATGGTTTATTCACTAAAGTGTAAATTTAATTTAGATTTAACTTTAAAGTTATATGCAAAAGTGGCCACAGCTGACTCGAAGAAATTTTACAATTGAGCTATTTTGACAAAAAATTGAAAAATGTACTCGGGATTCCAGACAATTCATACCTTAGCTCAGGTGTAGGCAACTTTCAGTGCTCAGCATGTTGTGTACTGCATCTCCCATACAGCTATAATGCTGACAAAGCATCATGGGAGAAGTAATCCGCAATATCTAAAGTGTTAAAGGTTTGCCAACTCCTGCCTTTGTGAATACTCTTGCCATAGGCGTGCACACGGGGTGTGCCGGGTGTGCCTGGGCACACCCTAATCCCCGCAGCCCGCACATGGATTGAGGCCGGCAGGGGAGATCACAGGATCTCCCCTGTTGGTCCATGCAGAGCCGGCTCTATCCGAGCGCTGGCCCTGCTGTGTGCCTCCATGGGCTGGTGGAGCGATCAAAGATCTCCCTCACCAGCCCACAGGCAGGATGGGAGGCAGGAGAGGACCTGGGGAGCTCTAGCCAGCAGCTCTGCCGGGTTCCTCTTGCGAGGTCGGAGCACTGCCGTGGCAGGCTAGAGTTCACTCACCACTAGGACCACCAGGGATGGCAGCAAGGATCCCCCCTCCCAGGCTAAACAGGCTAAAGGTAAGAAGGGAGGGGGGCTATTTCCTAATCTGTCCCCCCCCCACCCCCACACACAATTACTCCAAACAAATTCACACACACAGCACCCTCACACACCCACAGCACACTAACAGCACCCTCACACACACACAGCACCCTCACACCCTCACACACACACTGCACCCTCACAGCACACTACCAGCCCTATCACACACACAGCACCCTCACACACATACACACACACAGCACACACACAGCACCCTCACAGCACACTACAAGCACTCTCTCACACACACATACATCACCCTTGCACACACAGCACCCTCACAGCACACTACAAGCACTCTCTCACACACACAGCACACTAACAACACTCTCACACACACAGCAGTGTATGTATGTATATGTGTGTGTGTGTGTGTATATATATATATATATATATATATATATATACATATATACACACACACACACATATACACGCAGCGTGTGTTTGTGCTTTAGGGTGCAGCACACCCTAATGCAATAGGCTGCGCACGCCTATGACTCTTGCAGTTTTGTATACTATTGCTCAAATGAATTATAATATCACTTTAGAGTAGGTAGCTTAAACTCTGGCCCCACCAGCTGTTACTGAACTACAACTCCCATGATTTTCTTGCCATCTATTAACCCCTCAAGGACATGTGATGGAAAGATTCCATCATGATTCCCTTTTATTCCAGAAGTTGTGTCCTTAAGGGGTTAAGTTCAAAGAATCCTGGAAATTGTAGGCTAACATTTATGGGTCCAGAATTTGAGAATCCTGGTCACAAAAATATCACTGAAAGTAATTAATTAAGCTTCACAATGTACAGAAAGCACTAATGTGACCAATGTAACGCAGCAGCCATTTTGCCTTCCTAGCAGAGTGAACTTTTTGGGTGGGTAAAATTGCTTATAGAGTGCTATTATAACACTACTCATTCACCAATGTTAAAGCAACTTTATCATATAAAAGTATAGTCTGTCTATTTCTGGCTACCAATAATATTAATAACCCTCACTCTTGTGAAGACTGAGTTTATTTAAGGTGTGGTGTTGTGGCTTTTTCTTTTTTGGCAGACAAGTAAGATGGTTGGTCCAATGTAGATATTTTAGCTAATACTAGATGGTTTTTATTACATAAAAGCAAATATCCAAATTTCTGAAGGTATAAGACTTGTAGTACTTATGACCTAAACAGCAATTCCGTAGAGTTAAACTTTCAGATAAAAAAGTAGCTTTAACCCCTTAAGGACACATGACAAAATTTAAGAAAGTCAGAGGTGGTTTCTAAACTGTTCTAAACTACGGACGTTCTACAGGAACTGAAGACTGTCTTGCCACCTCATTGTTAATCATGATGGTTGTAGGTATTGGTACTGATGACAGAGCTTTAATACAGTGATAATATTGCAATTTATATTTACCCTTTCCTGTCTGTATATTGTACATACTACTTTGGGAATATAGGAGGAAGTTCTGCTCCCTTGGAAGACTACTTAATATTTTTTACTTGTAAAAATTCACACTATTATTATCAGTGTTAATTCAATGTGAATTTCAAATTTAAGGTCAAAATAGCCAGAAAATGTATCTAAGTCAACAATGCTTTTAGTTTAGCTTATTTCTCCTAAAATAGAAAGTTTACTTTGAATTCTCACTTTAGTGAAAAACATCTTTTACAAATTATGGGCTTTTAAGTCAGCAAAAATAAACAATTCGGAGAACAGATCTCATTAAATACTTTTCTAGCAATCTGCTTTGATACCCCTACTTTTACCCTGTGTGTCACTATACCCCACTCCTTCTAGCATGTAAGCACATTGAGCAGGGTCCTCAACCTCTTTGTTCCTGTGCGTCCAACTTCCCTGGTTACAGTTGCGTGTCTGCTAGTAAACCCATTGTACAGGGCTACGGAACTTGCTGGCGCTATATAAATAATAAAATAATAATAAGTTATACTCAGGTAAAATGTAAATAGTCTCAAGCCAATAAAGAGTGATCTGTAATAAACAGGGCATAGAGAAGTACTTAGCAATGCCCAGTAGTGCCCATTCACCATCAAGAAAGGAATTGTGTTCCTAGTCTGAAATATGCCCAGTGACTCTTTAGGATACAATTCAGTGGTACTCAGTTAGTGGGGTTCATATTTGCAGGCACTAAATATGAGTAGTAGAAATTTGATAGCTGTTCCATGTCTCTCTTGGAAGCCCTACGAGAATGCCTAATTTATGGGGTAAATATAGAAATTTTGAGTTCTGAAACTGGAAGCTACACAAACCAACTGACAGTGGCAGCTTGACAGCCAGAGCAGGATTAACCATAAGGGGACCATACGTAGCTGCCTAAGACCTAAAGGTTAGACGGGGAATATGGAGCATGAGTCTTCTTAGCCCTATTAACCAACCCCATGTGAAAAATGAAAAGAGTGAGCCCAAATTGGTGACCTGCCCAGGGCCCAGTGGAATCATAATCCTTCACTGATGACAGCACAAACTACACAGGGGCTGTATTTGAAATCCAGATACAATGGAACAGAGCAGCTTAAGTTCAGCACATCTGTACAACCCATGCATTGGTGTACGACCCTTGTGGTAGGTGATACCACAGGCTGATACAAGCTATGACTGAGCCTTCGTGTTGGTTCTGAAGAATATTACAGGATTGTTGGTTGCCACTATTGTGGGTATCTATCTGTCAAAAGTAGAGGAAGCCAAAAAGAGAGACAGATGGGCTCATAAGGATTAGCAGTCTGTTTATTGTATCAGACCAAACTTTGCAAAGTATTATCATTAACAAACACAAACACTGATACATTAAGTTGAGATTCAGACCATAAGTAGAGCTAATAGCATACATTGAATATATAGTTGTAAATTGTAGCTACCAAGAAAGCATTGATTTCTAATTATAATAAAGCACAGCATTCAGAAAGATGGATCATATGATAAAACTGATTCTTGATTCTTCAATAACAGCTTGAAACCAGGGCATATTGCAAACAAAAAAAACAACAACCTACAGATAGCAGGATGCTGATTTACATTCCATGTATTAATATTTACATTATGATGCACAACATTATATAATACATTATCATTCATCTCAGGCCTCTTTGATACAACTCTGATGGTTTATTTTTTTAGGTTCTGTAAGATCTGGTAGCCAGTAAGTAGTACAGCTGCAGCATTTGCATTACCTGATGAAACTTCAGATTTATTTTCCTTTCTTTTCCTTAGATGATAATCACATCAACATCCCACAGTACAGTTGAAACTATCAAGAAATGTACCTTTCCTTATAAAAAATAAGCACCAAAACAATTAGCACCAAAACATTTAGGGGTTAAATTACTTTGTTTATGCAGCCCTTGCCACACCTCCCTGCATGTAACCTAAACAGCCTCCCTACACACTTCCTGTAAAGAGAGAACTAATTTTTGAACGTAATTTGTTGTACTCCTAATGGCAGAGAACTGAGCATTGAGACTGCAGGGAAACCAAAACTGCCTCACTAAGCTGTCATGGTGCTTAGACTATACCTTTAGATTAAATTATGATGTGAATTGACACAATCCACAAAAGATCATGAACCCAGAAGAAGGTTAGAAACGTTTTCTACTGAACTGCCATGGAGCAAATGTTTTGAGGACAGAGAGATCATTTGTGTTTACTGGCTCAGAGACTTGTTGTTAAGGTTATACACAAACAGAATAAGGATAGGTTGCACCTAAGATAAATAATGTTAAAATATAAATGAAATACCAACAGATAAAAGCAATAAAAAGCAATAATAATCAAAACAATAAAAGTACATAATCAGGACCTTATTTCCGTTGCTATCTTGTGGGAATCAGGAGATATACGGCTTCTTCAATCCTCTTACCATAAAAAGAAGAGAAAACTAAATAGTGTAATATGTCACAGACAAGTGATAGGTAGTGTATGGTATGTAATAGTCCTACTCACTCTAATACAAGCTCTGGTGTAATTCTCATTCAGTGGTGTTGATCCCCCTCTGGTAGGATATAGGTGACGGTATCTTCAACAGATTTCTCAGAGAGAGGTATCCCCAAAAAAAAAGAAAAAGAAAAAAGCTAAATAGTGCTCTATGTATGCAACCAGTATGAAATAGACAGTAAAACGTGGTTTTATACTCACATTTAATTGAGCAGAGACTACGGCTCAATTTTTGAAGCATACCTGGTACAATCCCCACCTGAGATTCTTTGGTGATTTGTTCTCCAAAGATGTAGATAGGTGAGCAGGATGAAAATAAATAAATAAGGTATATGGCACAAGGAGATAAAAATGGCCAATATTCCTTTAATAATTACATAGTTATTAGCTAGAGTTACTGTAAAAGTTAGAGTGTAAAAACGTCAAATACCATCAGATGTAATTGGATTTTTTGCTTGAAAGGCTCTATCATATCCATGTACCATGATATGTATATTTAGATCTGAGTGAGATAATGGAAAGTTGGAAACCAGGTTATTTTATAAAGTCAAGATATCATTGATCGTCTGCCAAGAAGATCTCATTGTATTTGACCTTGTTTTTGTATAACAGCTAAATGTAAGTATTAGCCAGATAGAGCCATTAAACTTCCTGGAAGCAACTGCTAGAGTACAGACATAAATCATATCTAATTTAATATCACTCTACAAGATCGAGTATCTTATGTCACGTCCGAAAGGATCCTTTTATGAGATGATTTACATTCTGCCCATGTGCATTTAAATGAAAGCATATTTTCAGATTTTGCAGATAAGCTTTGATCCAAATACTGACTCTCTTATAGATAAACAAAACATTTGTACTGCTTGCACCATGATAACCGAAAATGCACCTGGTAACAATACAAGAAAATTCGCAAGAGAAATTATAATGTGTTCGCAGTGTTCAGGTATTAATACATTTGATATGCTGTATATAAAGAGATCTCTACCTTCCTGAGATCCCAAACTGCATATAGACTCCACAAAGTCAAATACACTCACATATCTTAATGCATAATACATCTTAAAGGACCACTGTAGGCACCCAGACCACTTCAGCTCGATTAAGTGGTCTGGGTGCCACGTCCCTCTAGTTTTAACCCTGCAGCTGAAAACACAGCAGTTTCAGAGAAACTGCTATGTTTCACTGAGGGTTAATCCAGCCTCTAGTGGCTGTCTCACTGACAGCCAATAGAGGCACTTCCACGATTCTCACTGTGACAATCACAGTGAGAAGACGCTGGACGTCCACAGGAAAGCATTGAATAATGCTTTCCTATGGGTGGTTTGAATGCGCGCGCGGCTCTTGCCACGCATGCGCATTCGGAGCGGACGTCGGCAGAGGGAGGAGAGTTCCCCAGCGCCGAGGGAGCCCAGCACTGGAGAAAGGTAAGTGGCTGTAGGGGTTTTAACCCCTTCAGCCCAGCGGGATGGGGGCCACGAGGGTGGGGGGGACCTAATGACCCTATAGTGCCAGGAAAACGAGTTTGTTTTCCTGGCACTATAGTCCTCCATTAATAATTAAAAGGTAGTTTATTTAATCAGCATTTCAGTTTAGTTTACGTGACGATAAGAAAGTTGAACATATAATATATAATAAGTGGAAATGTCACTTCTCTAGATTTTTTTATATTTTATTTACTTATTCCTTAGTAAATCTGTTTTGTGACATCTGCAAAATAAAATGAAATGTAGCACTCCACACATTTATCCTAGAACTAGACGCCACCATCTTTTTTTCCCTGTCAATTATTGTTATAAATGTTTCTCTTTTCTGCTATTGGACATAGTTCGTGGAAAAGGAGAAATGGAAACAATGTTTCCGTTCCCTTCTTTATTTGCATTGCATAAATCTTTAATGCACATTTTAAGGTTAACACAAGTTATAGGCATTTTTAATGGACAGACAGGCAGACATATAGACAGGCAGACATATAGGCAATATTGTATATACATTGATATAAAAGAATATGTAATTGTGAACTGTATGGGAAAGAGCCGTCTTGGATATATAATAAATTATGAGATGTTTCCACATCCAAATATAATGTCACATTTCCCGGGGACATGGCCAGTTATATTTGTATGCTACAGAATTTTCATTTTTTTCAAAATGATTATTTACAAAAAAAAGTGTTAAGTTGCAAATGTAATTAGCCATTTGATTACACACTGACATATCATAACATTCATAAAGTGCTTCAGACTGGGTTTTTTGCCTTCTTTTGGATCAACAGCAAAAACATATGTGAGGAAGGCTTAACTTGATGGACGCAAGTCTCTTTTCAACTATGTAACTATGTAACATTACACTATAAAACCAGGGCCGTCTTTAACGTGGGCAAACGGGCCAGCTTCCCCGGGCCCAGTTACTCTTGAGAGGCCAAAGCAGCTGCCCTATGGGCCCTGCTGCCCTCAACAATTTTTTCCCCCGTGGGGCCACCAGCCCACACATTAAGGAGGCCACCGGGTGGGTAAGCAGGGGCCCGGTCACACGCTGTAGCCCTTTAACAGCGTGACCGGCCCTTTGCTTTTCGGCAGTGCTGGGAGGAAGTGCCGGTTGCAAGTCACTTCCTCCCACTAAGGAGAGGAGCCGCGCGGGAGACGAAGGAGGGAGAGGCAGATCCCAACAGCCTCAGCCTCCAGTCTGGACAATGGGGAAACACCTTCCAAGGTAGGAAACTAGAGGGTGGGTTTAAAAGTGTAAATTTATGTCAGTATTCTGTCTGTGTATGTGTCTGTGTTTGTGTCAGTATGTCTGCCAGTGTATGTGTCTGTGTTTGTGTCAGTATGCCTGTCAGTGTATGTTTATGTCTGTGTATGTGTTTGTGTCAGTATGTCTGTCATTGTATGTTTATGTCAGTATGTCTGTCAGTGTATTTGTCTGTGTTTGTGTCAGTATGTCTGTCAGTGTGGGTGTCTGTGTTTGTGTCAGTATGTCTGTCAGTGTGGGTGTCTGTGTTTGTGTCAGTATGTCTGTCAGTGTGGGTGTCTGTGGTTGTGTCAGTATGTCTGTCTGTGTATGTGTCTGTGTTTGTGTCAGTATGTCTGCCAGTGTATGTTTTTGTGTCAGAATGCCTGTCAGTGTATGTTTATGTCTGTGTATGTGTCTGTGTTTGTGTCAGTATGTCTGTCATTGTATGTTTATGTCAGTATGTCTGTCTGTGTATGTGTCTATGTTTGTGTCAGTATGTCTGTCAGTGTATGTTTTTGTCAGTATGTCTGTCAGTGTATTTGTCTGTGTTTGTGTCAGTATGTCTGTCAGTGTGGGTGTCTCTGTTTGTGTCAGTATATCTATCTGTGTATGTGTGTGTTTGTGTCAGTATGTCTGTCAGTGTATGTTTGTGTCAGTATGTCTGTCAGTGTATGTGTCTGTGCTTGTGTCAGTATGTCTGTCTGTGTATGTCAGTATGTCTGTCTGTGTATGTCAGTATGTCTGTCATTGTATGTATTTGCTCCTACTAATGTCGCATGAAAATAAAGCAGTTTTTTTCATGTTCTGAAAATCTCACATCGAAGCTGCAACCCCACTTGTTTTCCTGACCTGTTACCATTTTCACACCTCACCCCTCTGTTAGTCTCTACATTGGCTTTATATAACTTCTAGCAGTCAATTTATATCAGTAATCCTCACCTATAAAGCAGAGTAGATGGGCCGAATGGTTCTTGTCTGCCATCACATTCTAAGTTCCGTTTTCCCATGTAAAGCTTTCGGTTACTGTCAATCCAGATAGTAGTTATACTGGAACTCATTTCCTATGTTGAGTTTAAACACTTCTCCAGTTTTCACAAAATGTACCTTTTGTTGAGGGTCCAATAGCCTACCTGGATGTATATTTCAACTTCACTTCTACGTCCAAAGAGGTGCCTTTTACTTGGCATCTATTGTAAAAAAAGACCTCAGACTGTCTCTGCCGGGTTTTCAAGGGAATCTAATGGATTCAAGATATACTAAAACCAAGAATAGTCTCTATTTTGTATAAAAATAGGAATAGTCTTGTGCAACTATACTCGTACACAGGAACTACAGCTGACTACAGGAAGGCCATTCTCTTGGAAAGGGGCACACATACAGTAAACAGGAGCTTAGTCAGTCCTCTAAAACATTCTCCAAAACAGAACATTTTCCCTTTTTCCTCCTTCGAGCACTATTCCTTTTTTCAGTCTACTTTCAGGTCAGCTGTGTTGTCATCAACTCTACCCTGCAGACCTACAATCAAGCCGTTTTTTTTTACTCTATCCTGGTTGTTACTGCCAATATCCAGATGATGACTTAACATTGACAGTGAAACAGATGTCATCCAGTCTCTGGTCAATCTTCACGAGAACATGCTGGATCCCAGATATACTGGAATAACACCAGGATTCATCATAAGTGACCCTAAGTGGCCACCTAGATCACAGAGGTTAGACAGGGGCCCCAGAACCATGAAGTTGTTTGATGAATGAAGTGTGGGGGGCTGCAAAATGGGGGGCTGCAAATGGTAACCTGTGGGATCTTACTCCTTATTTGATTGGAACCAAGCATATAGTGACTCTTGTAAAAAATAATAAAAAAAATAATAAAAAAAAGATTCTATTCAGGAACTATAGCTGCTTACCAGATGGCCACTCTCTTGAAAAGGGACTTACTTAGATTTAAAAAAGACACTATCCTGGTACAGTGAATCATGAAATATACTAATGAATGAGAAGCAAGTTTGAAATGCATTGTTCTTGCGAAGGGACAGTTCGTGACAAAATGGTGATTTTACACTTTTCTGCTTTATCCTATTTCTTTTATTGGAGAGAAACACATTACAACTGATGATCATAAGTATACATAAGTACACCACAGTAATAAAACTGACAATAATGTTTGTTTTACTGCCAGTAAATGTGCTTTTTAAATTCACGTGTGGCTAAAAAAACATGGTTTTGTTCCGAATTACTAAATTGCATAAACACCAATATGTAACTTCAGAAGTCGCATATAAATGGTCTAACCTCTTCTTCAGTTACATTATCTTAAAAAATTGTCCCTCATTGGTTTCAAGGACATTCCATGATAAATTGCTTAGCTGAGTTATTAAGGGAACACGCTTTTTGAGCGCAGGGTGTATACACTTTTTTCAGTTTACTGAAAGTGCAGAATTCAATAAGAATTGTTACTTTTAAAAATTAACCTTGTTACACCCACATTATTGCTCTGCATTACTATTTTTGCATAAAGAGAAATAGTAGACTCTCTATGAGCTAAGCCCACTGGTGCAGCAATCATTTGGCCCTAACAGATATGTCTTCTTAGGAGCAGTGTAGGAAGTAGTGTAGGCAGAAAGCAACCCTCTACAAATCTCAGGTAAGAAGTCAAACCCTTCTTCGACTACTTACTATGGGTGGAGCCTAACAGATATGTCTTCTTAGGAGCAGTGCATAGGAAGTAGTGTAGGCAGAAAGCAACCCTCTACAAATCTCAGGTAAGAAGTCAAACCCTTCTTTGACTACTTACTATGGGTGGAGCCTGGACACTCCTGGCACCATAACTACTAAAGCGAGCTTTAGTGTTTATGATACTTGGAGTTTTTCTTTAACTACTGTAATGAAATTATATAACAATGTGTATTTTTCCCCAAACAATAAAATCATAACACATTAGTCATATGCATACACCCTTTAAATCATGTCAATACTCTTTGTCGACCATTGTTATAGGATGCACCATTCATTTGTCACCATTTAATTGATAGCAGATGCCAAAATTCAGCAATTCAATATAATTACACATATGAACCCATTAGAACATGCCTAATCCACATAGATGTACTATAGGCATTACACAACAGGCTAAATGTTAAAACCGCTCTAGAACTGGAAAATATCTTGACATATGTTCATTTAGAGAAAATATACTCCAAAAGATACACATTTAGAATAATTTGCTCGGAATCAAGATCAATTTTAAAATATTTAAAATTGTAGGAAAACACCCATTAATTCAGTTCTACCCTATACCACTCAACATCTATTCTAAGTCCTCTGGGGATATAAAATTACCACATTGAAATCCAAGGCACGTAATGTGCCTATACCCCTAACCATCCTAGGTCAACAACTGTAACTTATAGTTACTTAGTAATCTAGAATGAAGAAAGATACTATTCCTTTGAGTTCTTGCTTCAAAACATGTGTTTTTGTGCTGCTGTTTCAAACGAAGGACCATTTTCCTTCTTGAATCCATAAAATGAATTACTATATCCACATACCACATATACATATTGATAGGCAGCACATTAAAAAGGTTATTGTTATTATTATTATTATTATGTTATTATTTATATAGTGCCATCAAATTCCGCAGTGCTTTACAATGGGTGGACGAACAGACATGTAGATGTAACCAGACAAGTTGGACAGACAGGAACAGAGGGGTTGAGGGCCCTGCTCAATGAGCTTACATGCTAGAGGGAGTGGGGTAAAATGACACAGAAAGGTAAGGATAGTATTAGACTAGTGACAGTTGCAGAAGAGGAATCAGTTAGGGTTGCCCTGTAGTATGTAGAATTCAGAAGGTGTAAAGCTTAAGTAATTATGCAATGTAGAATCCTGCAGAATATGCATTATTCAACTCTTTTTACACGTTTTCCTAAATATGACAAATTTATATCTGCCCCAGAAAAATTTATGGATCTGGTAACTCTATCCATAATAGCAGGATTCACACCCGATTTCTCTGTGGATCAACAACCCGTTCACATACATATTAATTATATATTTAAATATTCTGTTTTTCAAAAAGAATATATCCAGGCTTTTAAAAAATAATATCTCCAGTATCTGATAGGACAACCCTTAAGATAGAGAATTCCGCATCTTTATTGGTATAACTGTAAAGAACTCTTTCTTTGCTGTAAGGGAAAACGCCTTTCTTTCAGTCTCACTGGGTGACCTCTTGCTGTTTTACAGTCCTGACAAACAGATTAGCACATAGCGGTTTGTACTAACCTTGTATATATTTGTACAATTCTATATTAGCCCATTGAGAAGCCTTTTTTTCTAAAGAAAACAAATGCATTTTTTCAGCCTATCTTGGTATCTAATGTTTTTTTTTCATTCCCCTTACTAGTTTTGTAGCTCTCCTCTGCACTTTTTCTAGTTCTGCAATATCCTACTTTAAAACTGATTGTAAAAATTGCACTGCATAATCAAAGTGAGGCTTACCATTGATTTATATGAGTCGAAATGATATCTTAATCACATGAATCAATACCCTTTTTATACATGACAGCACCTTACTAGTCTTTGAAGTGGCAGATCAGTGTTGCACACTGTTGCCTAGTTTATTATCTTTAATATTTCCCTAGTCCTTTTTCATATAATGTCGTCCTTAAGACAACCCCATTTAATGTTTATTTTGCTTATGGGTTTCTTATTCCAAAATGCATGGCTTTGCATTTATCTGTATTAAATCTCATCTGCCACTTGCCTGTACAGTACCCCAATTAATCCATATCCCTCTCTATAGAAGTTACATCATGTGCAGACTGTTATGTCCTATCTAGCTTTCTGTCATCTGTAGACAAAGACGCATGACTTTCAATGCCCACTTCATGATTATTTTATAGAAGTGGACCCAGCACAGAACCCTGACATACTCCAATACAATTTTGTCCAGCTTGCATTCTATCTTTAAGCCAGTGTCCAAGAACACAATTTTTTTGTCTAGGTCAGGCTCGGACTGGCCAACGGGCACACCAAGCAAATGCCCAGTGGGCTGCAATGTGTGCATGGGCCGAGGCCGGCAGGGGAGATCAAAGGACCACTGTCCCTTCATGGGCCGGATGGGAGATTCAGGGGCTGAAGGGGAGAAATTATCAGAACACACTCCGCGTGTGCTAAGCAGCCTCTGTCTTCTTGCGAGCATCGACATCGCTACAGAATTAGCTGGCTCTATATAAATAATAATATTAACAGAGTGTTGCCATGGTAACCTGTGGCAACATTCTGAAATACTGGCGCTCGCGAGAGGCAGAGACATGGCCTGTACCATGCGGAGGTACAGACCAAATAACTGGCCAGCTGGACCACCAGGGATCTGTGTGCAGCATGCCCCATCTCATGTGACCACCAGGAATCTGTGTGCTTCCTCTCCCCCTGCAAGATAACAAGGGAGATGGGAAGTAAATGGTATACATTTATATTTTATTATTAAATTAATCATCAAGCCACTATCCTACCCCCTTACATACACATATACAGTACACCCCCTGCACCTAGACACTCTGTACCCCCTTACATACACATTGTACACCCCCTGCACCTAGACACTCTTTACCCCCTTGAATACACACAGTACACCCCCGCTCCTACACGCTCTATACCCCCCTTACATACACACATTACACCCCCTGCACCTACATGCTCTATACCCCCTAACAGTACACCATCTGCACCTACATGCTCTATACCTACTTATATACACACAGTGCACAAAATCTATACACTCTAAACAAAAACTACAATCCTTGCACTCATACTCTCTATATCCCCTATAAACACACACTACACCTCCTGCACTGACCTATACTCTATACTTCTTGTACACACACCACACCCCCTATGCATTCACACACTCTACACACACTACTCTATCTACTCTATGAATACACATTATATACACATTCTACACACACACTACACCACCTATGCACACACTATACCCCTATAAACACACTACACACCCTATACACATTGCTGCACCTATACACACACATGTGCACTACAACCCATATACGCGCACACACACTAAAGCTCCTAGATACACACAATGCAGTCCCCTGCATGCCCTAGAAACATACAGTACAGCCCTCACATGCACAACCCCTAGGCCCACAGACTCTACAGGCTCTATAAACACATACACACTACAGCCCCTAGCCACATATAGTATGCCAAACACAGACCACTTTATACACAAACTACAACACAAATAGTCTCAAATACAAACACATGTAATCACACAAGCAACCTCCAAACACATACAACATCATAGGGAGCATCCACATATAAGCACAACACACTTTACCAGTCCTGTTCCTCTTTTGTTCTCTGGTATCCCACTATTGAGGACACCAAAGACAAATCACTAGCAAATGCAGCGCATGTTGACGTTGCAAAAAAACAAACAAAAAAAGGATGTTTGCTCCACCCCAGGGCATTGGATGCTATGGAGGGGCATCACACTAACAAACACATCCACTTTCTGTCTACGCCCCTTTTAGTGGTCTGCTCTGCCTTCAATTGCCCGTGCTTAATTTTTGTCCCAGTCCAGCCCTGGTCTAGACCCACTGATTTCAGTTTTAATAGTAATTTTTTTAACCAAATTCCTTGGTAGATCACACCCACTGCAACACTCTCATCTATATTTCTACTAATTTTTTTAAACAATGCAATTATGACCTGTCCTTCATAAAACCATGTTAAATTCCAACTAATGATATTGTTGTTCAGCTGTTTCACTTTTGATTCTGAATGGTGCTCCCATGCTTTTAGATCTCTGGGTGCTCAGTTAAACTATACCAGATCCACCCCATAAGGAGCAAACTACTCATCTAAAAGATCCCGACAAACACCTGTTACATTGGAAAGCTTATCAAATATTATAAGTAGGCTATGACTTTGAACCAAAAATGACCACCCTCTTCACGATTCTCTAGCCCCTCAAAATCCCCATTATTAACTTAGATATTGTTAGATTACAAATGTATATAATCCACCTTTTGTACAACCACAAAATATCTTCCCCTTTAATAGATATACTTTGCTACCTCAAACTTCTCAGAAGCTTAACAGTCTGAAGCCTAAGCAATGGAAATTCAAAAATATTGTAGCAACTGAAAATTAAAGATTCCAGATCACACATAACTTAACTGATATCTCTGATGTCCTACCTGAAATCAGTTGCAGCCACTCCCCTACCAACATGGAAGTCACAGTCCCACACCAGTTATTCTCTTGGCCAGGATCTTGATATTACCATCTCCTGTACATCCTAGTTAGGTATCCTAAGCTCACTCTTGGGATACAGCTTGATGTCAACCATGTAGAGAAGCATTGTCCATCTGCAGTCTTCCGTACCTTGGCCATAGGATCTGTCACTCTTAACTACTCTTTGTGGCATCTACCATCTGGACTTGGGCAGTTCCAGCCCTGATTCTGTGTCAGTACACATGTATGCTTTTCCTATAGTAGGATTAGTCTTTTCCAACCACTGGGCGGATGTGAGCCACAACCGCTAATCTCCTCATTTTCTGTTGAACTCACAGGTATTTGGGAGCCATCTTCTGTTGTTTTTTTATTCAGGACTGTGGCCTTGACAGTCTCTGGGTGCTGGATTTATAGTGAGTAGTTTCCAGCTCTTGCCATCCAGTTCTTCTTGGCTATTATTATTTCAGCTGGCTATTTATACCGTTACTGGTTTAGTGATCGGACCAGGATTCGAACCTGGGGCTCCCAGTTCTAAGGCATATGCATATCTAATATTAATATTTTGATTATTAAAATTAGCATTTATAGAGCCAACATATTTTACAGCATTTTACAATGATAGAATATGGATATTTGACAATAAGCTATTGACATATAGAATATTAAGAGACAAATGAGGAACTGAGGAGGCCAATTGCAATGAGGGAAGTGTCACCCAGGAAGATAGTAGTAACCTCTGCTCAAGGTACCAAATTGAAAATGTAATTCAAAGGGAAATGAGGAGCCTTCCCTGTTCCTGTACAGTGCAATGAGATAGGCCATGTGCAATCTTTTTGCACCAGGGGTCATTACCGGCAGTGGTGTATTTAGGATTTGTGCTGCCCTAGGCGGGACAGTGCTCGGGCACCCCCCCCCCCCAATTTAAGTTTCCCCACCACTTCCTATCAAGGCCGCACTTTGACTGACAGGCGCTCACTCACTGACAGACGCACACACTCCCTGATAGATGCATATACTCATTGACAGACACACACTCTCATATACACTGACAAACAATGACATACACACACACTCACTGATTTGACACACTGACAGACAGACACACCCTATTACTCGGACACACACTGACAGACTCACTGACAGATGCACACACTCACTGACCAACACATACACACTCACTGACCAACACACGCACACTCACTGACAGACGTACACACACTGACAAACGTACACTCTCACTGACCGACACACACACACACACACACACACATTCACTCACAGACACACACACACACACATTCACTTAGACACACACACTTACAAACACACACACACATTCAATCACAGACACACACACACACACACACACACACATTTCCACCAATACTCACAAATTATTATTTTTTACATTTTATTTTAAATCCATCCAGCCTCCCTGGGAGAGCTGGAGTGAATTACTAACCTGTGGTCCAGTGGGGCTGCTGAGCGGGTAGGCAGGGGGCGGACAGGCTGAGTAGGAGACGGGGAGCTTTAATCTCCCTGCTCAGCTCCCTCGCGCTCCGCTTAGTGATGCCGGGAGCCGGAGTGACGTCATGTTCCGGCTCCCGGCTTCATTAAGTGGCGCGCAAGGGAGCTGAGCAGTAAGAGCTCAGGTGAGCATTCTCCCTCGCCGCCCGCTGCCCACTTTGGGGGGGCTCAAAAGTGGCCAGCTCTTGAGCCCCCAGGACATGAGGCAAACAAGGGATCTGCCTGGGCGTTGGGGGATGGCTTTTTTTGCCGCCCCCCTGAAAAGTGCCACCCAAGGCAGATGCCTTGTTTGCCTCGTATAAGATACATCCCTGGGTTTAGGGCTTTATTTTATGTTAATTTTATTTACCTTTGCTGCTGAATATTATTTTCATCCAACCAACTACATTAAGCTGTGAAAACAACTTAAAGATATGACAGTTCTTCAGAGTGAATCACAATCTTCAAATCCTGGTTGACAGGTACTGACAAAAGAGTGATTTGTGAGTTAAGTTGCATGGCTCCTAGCATTCCACAGTGAAATTAAGAGGATGTAATTCTTTAAACTGTCTAATGATGCTTAATTTAATATGTCACCAGAAACCTAGGTTACACAGTAACATGCTTTTTAATTTTTTTTTAAATTTTTTTTTTAAACTCTGCTAAATTAGTTCTAAATCATTGATGCAAGTAGAAGTGGGGGTTTTTTTTTGGTAAGTTTTATATAATAGCAAGGGGAAAAAAATAACAAGATGGCAAAGCCACTGTAACAATAAAATATATTTCTAAAGTTTTCACAATGATAGGTTGTGAGCACTAGATTATGCCACTCCCAGCACTCGTCCTAAATGTACACATATGTGACTAGATCTGGACTGGCCACTGGACAAACCATGCAAATGCCATTTGGACAGCAATGGCAACAGACTGAGGACCAACGGGGGAGATCAGCAAATCCCCTAACTGTAAATGAAGGAAGTTTAAAAACCCAGAGGCTGCTGTCTTCCATGTGCAGTTCCTCCACTTCCCCCTTCTGACACTGGGGAACTGCACTTCAAAGGGGATATGAACCAGAAGAGTTATTACAGGGAGCATCCTGGGCCTCTTACGCTCCCACAGGCATGGCCAACATGCCACAAGGGAGAAGGAGAATTCCGCGGCCATCAAGAGTAATGGTCCATAGGGGTGGGTTGACAGTAGATCTGGTCAGGTTAAGATGTGCCATGGATGATTTTTAGTTGGGTGCTGGTTGGGTCCTAGTTGGGTGCTGTCTGTTACAAATTACCTTAAACCTTGTCTATCACCAATCAACGGTTAGTGTTAACCACCTGGTTAATTAGAACTACTGGTTCTCATCTCGCACTCTTGCCACCACTAAGAGCATCCTTATCCTTCTGAGTCATAAAGAATCAGTTTACAGATTGAGATTTAGTATACCTTTGGAAATACTTATGTTTGTTTTACCAAACTGTTATTGGGCATTTTTGCTGGGGAAACATTGTTACAGATACATGCTGGTAATGTAAATGTTAAATGTCTAGTACAAGGCATGGAAAAGAAGTCACTCCTTGTAATCCTATTTTGGTTTATTTAATGATATACAAAAAGGGCCATAACTGAATACAGATCATATATATATATATATATATCAGTGCTAGGGAAGATACATTTGAAAGAATTACATGCATTATACAGCATATATTATCTTCCACTGACACTTAATATTTACGTGAAATGGAAAAAGATGTTTATAAATAATTCAGCACACGCTGACCATTTACACATCTATCTTCTTGCTGGAAAATTGGCCAAGCAATGAGAGATGGACTCCAAGAAGCCCCAATGAGAAAAGAAAAGTTAAAGCATGGTCAAAGAGATGGAAAATGAAAATGACTTTACATCATTGAAACTGAATCGATGAACAAGCAATTGTATTCCCTGCACACATGTCTGTGTAATAACAAAAGGGTCATGCATTGCACATCAATGGTACCATCCCTTTACAGTCTCTGTCTGTCCTCGGATCCATTGTTTTGTGTTTACTAATGTGGGCCATCACACAGCAATCCAAAAAGACCATTTGAAAATCAAAAATAAATGCAAATGGCAATAGTAACAAACTTTTAATGTAAAAGTCTTTTTTTGTGAGAATATAACTTGTCTACCTTACTCTCTAGAAATATTGATTCTATAATATTGTAAAATCTTCTCTGGAGTATTCAGTAGTGAAACAAGAACTACAGTGACATATCGCAACTCTAGTTGAATGATCATCCCTGGACCTCACCCAGCCACCTTAGTTACAACAAAATTTTTTTTTCTGTTATACACTTTTAATTCACAGTATATCTTAGATGGCATAAAAAACCCTACAAGCTCTGTGGTCATTTTGTTAAAAATACAAAATGGCTATAACTTATTAAGAAAGAGTGCCAACAACCAAGGAACCTGATATATAGATACAATTCCAGAGGCCATGGTCAGATATTAGGCTGTTATCTGGAAACTGAAACATGTCACGTAAAGCGTCACTCACATGACCACTAGAGGTGCTTTCTAGTTCGGTATCTCCACACTCTTCATGAAGGTGCGGAATATTCCCCATGGATATGCATCGATTCAGGGCCGGTGCAAGGATTTTTGCCGCCCTAGGCAAAATAAAAATTTGCCGCTCCCTCCCCATGTGACATCACAATGCCCCACCCATATGATCTTGCCATATTAACTAATGCCAGTGCTGCACACAGTGTGTGTTTACATTAAAAAGCCTGCAGAGACAGGCTATAGACACCAGAACCACTTAATTAAGCTGCAGTGGTTCTGGTGACTATAGGGTCCCTTTAATGTGAGGTAAATTAGCGATTAGTGTCACGAATAATATACTAGATTGCATACTTACAACCAGATGAGGATGACGATGGGCTCTGGCTGAAGTCTGGCTCCACTGGTCTGGTGTAGAACAGGCTGTCTGGCGGCTGTTTGTAACAGTGGTCACAAAAGTCAATGTTCTGGGGGAACATGATGCAGCTCCATTATTTGGGGCATCTTGCACAGATTAAAGTCTGGGCCCCCCGGGCCTGATGGTGAGTATGCCCATAAGGCCACCCATAAGTCCACCTACATGTTCCACCCATGATTTCGCTCACAGGGAGTGGAATGTGTAGGGGTGTTACATGTTAGTGTAGAGGATCTAAAGTGTGTGCTTATGGAATGTAGTGTATACCAGTTTGTGTGGGTGATGCAGTGTGTGTGTAGTGGATGCAGTGTGTTTTTGTGTAAGGGATTGAAAGCAGTGTGTGTTTGTGTGTAAGGGATGTATTGTGTGTTTCTTGTTGTGTTTAAGGGATGCATTGTGTGAATCTGTGTTTGTATGTGTAAGGGATGCAAGGTGAGTTTCCGTGTATGTAAGGGATGCAGTGTGTGTGTCTGTATGTAAGAGATGCATTGTGTTTCTGTGTGTGTGTGTGTAAGAGAAGCAGTGTGCAAGGGATGCATTGTCTCTATGTGTAAGAGTAGCATTGTGTGTAATGGATGCATTGTATGTTTCTCTGTATGTAAAGGAAGCATGGTGTGTTTCTGTGTGTGTAGGGATGCATTGTGTGTGTAGAATGAAAGAGAGAGTTTGTGGGGTAGGATAGGGGCTGAGTCCTACCAGCCCCTTTGTGCTTCTCTATCCCCCCTTCCTCAGCCTTTCTCCCCCTTGTCCCTTACTGCTCTCCTCTCCTGTCCCTTAGAGCTCTACCCTCCTGTCCCTTAGTGCTCTTCCCTGCCCCCACTGTCCCTTAGTGATCTCCCCGCCCCCTTTCCCGTAGTGCTCTCCCCTCCTGTCTCCTAGTGCTCTCTCTCCTAACCCCCCCATCCCTTGGTGCTCCCCCCATCCCTTAGTGCTCTCTCCTACCACCTGTCCTTTAGAGTTCTCCCTTGCGTCCAGCAGAGCTCTCAACTCCCCTGTCCCTTAGTGGTCTTTCCCACTCCCCAGTGGTCTCTACTCTCGTCCCCCACCTCCCTTAGTGTATTCTTCTCTTCTCCCCCCCTTTCCAATAGTGATCTCTCCTCTCCCCCTCCCCCTTAGTGGTCTCTGCTCTCCTCTGCCCTCCCCCCAGTGGTCTCTGCTCCCCCCCTTTCCATTAGTGCTCTCTCCCCTCTTCCCCCTTTCCACTAGTGGTCTCTCCTCCCCCCACCATTAGTGGTCTCTCTCCTTTCCCCTCACACTTAGTGGTCTCTTCTCACACCCTCCCCTAGTGGTCTCTTCTCCTCCCCCCCACCATCCCTAGTGGTCTTTCTTCTTCCCCACCCCTGCCTAGTGGTCTCTCCTCCACCTCCCCTCCCTCCCTTAGTGGTCTCTCCTCCCCACCCTCTCCCTCCCTTACTGCTCTCTCCTCACCCCCAAGCCCTAGTGGTCTCTCCTCTCCCCTCCCTTAGTGTTCTCTCCTTACCACCCTCCCATAGAGGTCTCTCCTCCACCCCATGGCGGTCTCTCCTCCACCCCCCCCCTCAGTGGTCCCCTTCTTCTCACCCCCTCTCCCCCACCCTGTGTAGAGTGGCCGAGCTCCGGTCCACGGTACAGGAGCTTCTGTTTCCTGTACCCGGCCAGACTGACAGGAAGTGCTCACCTGAGAGAGCCACGGTACAGGACTCGGCCTCGCTACATTGAGGGACTGGCAGGAGGCAGCGATGTGCGCTTCCTTCCTGCCGATCCCTCTTTTCTTGCACGCCTGGGCCAGTGCGCCCTCATGGAGCACTCAAGCGGCTACAGCATTTGAGGGGCTGGCGCTCCTGGCAGCGCCCCTTCCTAAGGGGAACCCTAGGCGACTGTCTAAGTCGCTTATAGGAAGCGCTGGTCCTGCATCGATTCAATGCATCCCTATGAGGAGGTGCTGACCGGGACATTGGATTGGTTGCTGTGGAGAAGAAGCCAGGCGAGGTCAGCCGAGTCGAGATTGGCGCAGCATGGGAAAAAGGTCAGTAAACTCACCTTTTCACTACACAGACAGAGGGCCAGAGATTTAATTAGCTATACATGTTAGTATTCCTGACACTTTAGTGCTCCTTTAACACTTCAGTTATTTTAGCATTAAATTAGCAATTCTCTTGTTGTTGTTTTTTTTTTATTCTCTTACGATACATTTTTCAGTGGCAACAATCTGGGTATCTTCGGCTGCAAAGATAACAAATTATTTTTTATGACAAATGTTTTGTTTGCAGAGTATGAAATGAAATGAACCATAATGTCACTGGCTGGCTGGTTCCACTTATAAAAAAACTATATAAACAATCCTCAGACTGAGCACATAAGGACTTCTAAAAGTGGTTCTGTGTCTGCATATCATAAATTTTCTGCGCAAAAATAAAGAAGTTAAGAATCTTGTTTCTAGCTAAATCTTGGTAAAATCACTGGTATCCTTGACAACTAATTTAATAAAAACATGTTTTTTTTGTTTGTTTTACCAGTATGTGTCTGACTATTTTTCATCAGTCATTCTTAGAATGTTCGTAAAATATTTGATTTAAGCAAACAATAATTAGCTGAAGGTTCCGGATCTTAGTATTAAATACAGAACTGAGTATAACTCAGTCTTACCACAAATTATGTATAAGAAATAAAGATTATTAAGGTTAGTTACTAAGCTTCCAGTGTTTAGTACATGTTTAAAAGAGGAAATTTGTAGTCATTTGTCTAGGAAATTCACTACATTTACATTAGATTTGTGCACAATTGTGTCTCAGCCGGTACAAAGGAATCACATTTCTTTTAATCTGCTCCCAAACAAATTGATCTATCCAAGATTCAACAAATAGGACTCCTCGGGTAAATCCTGGATAGAGCGATCTGTTTAGGCTAGGATTAAAGGTATTTTATTTGCTCATACCAATTGAAATTCATTTGTCCACATGTCAATTTGCATTCCAGTGAATTGCATAACGACACTGCCATTTTGAATAGAATTTGCTCTGAAATGCAGGACCTCGAAAATTATCCAAATTGGCCCTGGATACCTCCAACCAGCCCAACTCAGAAATTGTTCCCAATATTAATTACCCCCAAAAAGTCTTGAATAAAATATAATAAAATAGTTTTGGAAAAAACAAACTGAAATCTTTGAATCATCTACAAGATGGGCAAATATGGTGTAAATATTTAATAAAGATTTAATTTATAAATTAATTTTTAAAATGTCCAAATTACTGTGCTTGAAAATTTGCCCGTTTCTCGCCTGAATTTTCATCAGACACCAAACTGCTCAGTAACGCATTAGCCTATTCACAACAAATATATCGATTTATCCTGGTACTGCCCTTCATAAGAACCCAAATTGTATATTTGGTAAATTTTCATAACATTTTGCAATTAAAGATACATTTGGAACTTATTTAAAAAACAAAAAAAATGTTCTTGAGAAAACTGCAATTAAAAGGCAAGGGAAATTTACATCCTCTGAACAACATGTTTTACTATACGATGGCACCTAGGGTCAGATTAATGTCTCAATTGTATAATTCTGTGCCAGCGAACAAGATATGGCATTCCTTTGGGCACATATAATAACCAGAAAAGGGCAATTTACCAGCACTCATTTTATCTGCCTCAGAAGAATGAAGAGCTGAGTAAACCCTGACAGGATTTGAACCTGAAACACACGAGTCAGACTCTACTGATGATGCATTAGCCCACTGAGCTATCTCATTGGCCTTTAAGTAATGCATTAACGTATAAGTACATATCCACGTGTAGTGTCATAGGAATTCATGTGTGCGTGTGTAGTGTCATAGGAATTCATGTGTACGTGTGTAGTGTTGTGTAATTGCATTAATTGGTGCATAACATACATGTATTTAAAAAAATCTAAAGCGTATTCAGCACTAAGCAATAACTGGAACAGTCCAAACAGCAGCTAAATCACCAGAGCTGGGGTCTCTCGTCAGGGCCGGATTAACATAGGGGCTGATAGAGCTGCAGCTCCAGGCCCAGGCCCAGGCCCATGCAATAGGCCCGTTTACCCCCTGACTGGTATTTTAAGGCACAGCCGGTATTTGAGGCTGCCTGGCCGTGACGGTATTGCAGTAATACCGGCAATACAAATGCAAATATTTTTCTCAGTATAAACGGAGATTACTCTGCAATACCAGCACTGGCCAGTAGGGGTCAGAGACAGACTACAGCTCAGGTATGTGAAGGATGGGGGGAATGACAGCAGGGAGACATGGGGACACTGAGACACTAGGGGACACTGGGAGACATGGGGACACTGGGACATTAGGGGACACTGAGACACATGGGAATGCTGTGAAACACAGTGTCTCCATGTCTCCCAGTGTCTCTAGTGTCTCAGTGTCCCCATGGCTCCCAGTGTCCCCTAGTCTCCCAGTATCTGTGTCCCCATGTCTCCCAGCCAGTGTCTCAGTGTCCCCATGTCTCCCAGTGTCCCTATGTCTCCCAGCCAGTGTCCCTAGTGTCTCATTGTCCCCATGTCTCCCAGTGTCTGTGTTCCCATGTATCTCAGTGTCCCTAGTGTCTTAGTTTTCCCAAATGTCTGTATCCCCATGTCTCCCAGTTCTGTCTCCATGTCTCTATGTCCCTAGTGTCTGTGACCCCATTTCTCCCAGTGTCCCCAAATGTCTCAGTGTCCCCATGGCTCCCAGTGTCCCCATGTCTTTATCCACAAGTGCCCCCATTTCTCCCAGTGTGACCAAGTGTCTCAGTGCCCCCATGTCTCCCAGTGTCCCCAAGTGTCTCAGTGTCCCCGGGTCTCTCAGTGTCCCTATGTCTCACTGTGTCCCCATGTCTCTCAGTGTCCCCTAGTATCCTAGTAACACGGGACACACTGAGACATGGGGACACTGGGAGAAATGGGGACACAGACACTGGGAGACTAGGGGACTGGGCAACATGGGGACACTGACACTGTGATACATAGGGACACTGATGCCAGGCTGGCAGTTTTGGTCATGTGATTCGCATCAGTGGCCCACCCTTTTACCCCACCCATTGACTTCCTGCTTCACTGGACACTGCTGTTAGGGGTATGGATTTACTTGAAAGATGAAAGCATAAATTAGAAAGAGATTAGCATAGAGTGTGTGTTTTCTTATAGCTGCATCCTTTGAGTTTCCCTCCAACACCAACTCCATCAGATACATGACTCTTGAGAGGTATGACTGTTTTAGTGTTTTTGGTCGATAAGATTCTGTAATTAGGCCCCATCATAATAGTCAGCACCAGGCACACTGGGCTCTTAATCTTGTCTCTCGTCCCTCCACAAACAGATAAAAGTACAAGGAGTGGTGCAGCGCCTAAAGTGTCCTTAAAAATATATATATATATAAGAGTGTAGTGTAGTGTAGTGTAGTGTATAGTGTAGTATGTCACGGTCCAAATAAATAGAATAAAACAAAAGGAATACACTCACAATTTCCTGCAGCTAAAATTGTAGCTCCAACTTGAACGCCTGGGCGGATCAATCCCCACCTATGCATATAGTGTGGTTCTTGGTGGTTGCAGTCACTCAAATCGTGGAAACATAAGCAGCGTTGCGGATATGGGCTTAGGATATTATAGTGTAGTGCCCACTTGTAAGTATAGATGATGGTCTTTTCCCTTCAGAAATATAGGAGAAAAAGGGAAAAGAAAAGCCAAAATAGTGTGTACCGTAAGGCACAGAACACAATTAAAGTGGTAAGAAATGTACTCAGATTTGATGGAGCAGATGTGGACTGCTCTATCCCTCATGCTTGGGTGGTACACTCTTCACTACGGATATGGTAGTTCAAGCAGAATAGCAGCAAAGGTTAGTCCAATAAAAAAGTACTTTATTTAAAGGTAATTAATATAAAAATATAAAACAAGAAAAAATACACTCAAAGCGAAGTAGATAATAATAAATATACTTAACGTGTTTCACCTGGCAAGAGGCTTTCTCAAAAGTGTTTTACAGACAGGGGGAACCTCAGCTGCTTAAATAAGGGGGGAACATTTGAAAATACTGGTTCTGTGACATCACAGGTCACATGACCAAAAATAATTAAGATAATCAATCATACAAAAATATTAAAAAACTTAGTACGGTAAAAGAGAAGGGTAGTGGATGGTATTGCAATAAGTAAAAAACTATCATTTTTAATGCTAAAAATAACTTTGATCCAAGGAGAAATTGGACTGCTATTTTGGCATCAAGAGTAAATGTTTTCTTAATTTGTGGGAAAATTACAAATTGTTTCAAATTGTGTTTTTTCTCTTCTTTTGGATCAACAGCAGAAATACAGATGTGTGAAAGGCTGCACATGGAGTTTTTCTCACCTATAATCATGAAAAATCATAAAACTAAAATTAAGGTCCGATGTAAGTTTAAATTTCTTTCATGAGTATTCCCACTCTCATATAAAAGTGCACTATGCCTTTTTAGGTGAAAAAATGGTAGTGCGAAAAAATACTGTGCACTATTGTTACAAAAAAGTTTATCAAACAAAAGTGAAAAACATTAGTGTACACACACTTCCTTGTAAAATGCATACACATATGATAAAGTGCATCAAACATATAGTGCAAAGATAACTTCAAAGTGCTAAGAATTTACTTACAACGCTTGTTCCATTCATAAAATATATGTAAGAAAAAAAAAAGGGAACAATATAGTGTAATACTGTTAATACCAATAATAACTTATACTGTACATAAATATATGCACACTCACAAACAGGGAGCAGGTGAACACTGCTCAGGCTATAGATGCTCCAAACAAATCACTTGGATAGGTATCCACCAGGCAGCAGCTTTCTTTCAATAATCTTTATTAAGTAAAACAGGGAGAGGTTTAACATAATCCTCCCTGGAAATTAAGTACCCCACAGATGGAGTTAAAAATCATGTTGTCCATATAAAGGTTACATGCACAAACACGCATACTCTTTGCCAATAGTATTACACTATGTGTAATATTACAGCACATGATACAAATTTGGAGATTAGTGATTACTTATGTTACCTATTTTTCATGATTTTCTCATTATCGTCATATTATACATTTTATATATATATATTTTTTGCATCACATAGTGGATCTGACATATAGAGTTTTGACAGCTATTTCTTTATGTTTATAACTGTAATTGTGGTAACCCCTCCATCAACTGACCCCTTGGTCATACATCTTCCTGTTATCTAATTACATTAAGTCATTACATGCACTAATCAACCACAACATTAAAACCACCTGCCTAATATTGTGTTGGTCCCCCTTGTGCTGCCAAAAAAAGCTCTGGTACATTGGGGCATGGACTCCATAAGACCTCTAAATATGTCCTGTGGTACCACAGGACATATTCAGAGGTCTTATATTGGCACCAAAGCATTAGCAGCAGACCTTTCAAGTCTTGCAAGTTGTGAGATGGGGCCTTCATAGATTGAATTTGTTGTTCCACCACATCCCACATATGCTCAATCGGATTGATATCTGGGGAATTTGGAGGCCAAAGCAACACCTTGAACTCTTTGTCATGTTCCTAAAACTATTCCTGAACAAGTTTTGCAATGTGGCAGGGAGCATTATCCTGCTGAAAGAAGCAATAACCATCATGGAACACCATTACCATGAAGCGGTGTATGTGGTCTGCAACAATCTCTAGGTAGGTGGTACTTGTCAAAGTAACATCCACATTAATGTCCTAGAAGAACATTGTCGAGAGCATAACACTGCCTCCTCCAGTCTGCCTTCTTCCCATAGTGCATCCTGCTGCCATCTCTTCCCCAGGTAAACTATGCACCCAGCCTTGCACCTGATCTAAAAGAAAATGTGATTAATCAGACTAGGCAACATTTTTCAGTTGCTCTAAGGCCCATATGCAGCAAACTGTGATGCAGCGTGTGTTCTGACACATTTCTATTATGGCGAGCATTAAGTTTTTTAGCAATTTGAGCTACAGTAGTTTTTCTGTGTGATCAGACCAGATGGGCTAGCCTATGCCTGCCACTTACATCAATTTAGCCTTGGGTGCCCATGACCCTGATGCAGGTTCACCGGTTGTCCTCCTTTTTGGTAGGTACTAAGCCCAAAAGACTTGCCATTTTGGAGATGCTCTGACCCAGTCATCTCACCATCACGATTTGACCCTTGTTAAAGTTACTCAGATCTTTTCACTTGTCCATTTTTCCTCCTTCCAACACATAAAATTCAAGAACTGACTGCTCACTTCAACTGACAGGTGCCATTGTGACGATATAATCAATGTTTTTCACTTCACCCGTCAGTGGTGTTCATGTTTTGGCTGATCAGTGTATATGTCATATTCGCTGTGAATGATCACAAGGCTGGAAATATTGCTGATTTGGATAATTATTACAGTTTGGCTATTTTTGCAATACCCAGTTGAGTTCCCAATAAATCAGGGTTTTGTGAATGACTCTGATCATTGGTGTGCACAGGGGGTGGGCCAGGTGTGCCTGAGCACACACTAATGCAGGACTAAGGTGTCCTACCTGTCCTTTGTTTAGGACTATGAAGGCACTTTTGTGTGATTTGGATTATCATGTGAAGTTCTTGAAAAAAATCTCTGAATACAACTTATCACTAAAGCAAAAAAAAGTGTATTTTTTACCTCTTTGGTAAACTGTTTATTTTTTTAAGTAAAGGTTATAATTTTTTTTTTTTTAGAAGTGATAGTGCTGTGAACGCTGGCACTGAGGTGTTCAAAGCTAGAAAGATCTTACAAAAGATTTATAAAGTTTTATAGGTACTTTATTTTCTTTCTACTTATCTAGCTTTTCCACATTCAGGTGTAATCCAGAAATGGGAATTGTCAGGAACTGATCAGTAAATTTAAAATTTGGGGAAAAAAAATATACATACTGGAATAAGGAAGAACTGAACTGGATATTTTTCTCCCTGTTGTGCTATTATGGTCTAAAACTTACAATTCCCTAACCAATTCCTGACAATTTTATTTAGTGACTAATCTATTGCAAATCTTGATATCTAAAAACAGAAATGTTATGCACTGCTGCTGAAATGTCCATCAATCTATAGAAACATAAAATGAAAGCCATGGGAACAAGGCACACACATAGACAGACAGACAGACAGATACTGAAAGAAACAGACAGACAGAGAGATAGATAGATAGATAGACAGACAGACAGACAGACAGACAAAGATAGATAGATAGATAGATAGATAGATAGATAGATAGATAGATAGATAGATAGATAGATAGATACTGACAGAAACAAACAGACAGGCAGACAGATAGATACTAACTGAAACAAACAGACAGACAGATACTGTCCAAAACAAACAGACAGACTGATACTGACAGAGACAGACGGACAGACAGACAGACGGACAGATAGATACTGACCGAAACAGACAGATAGACAGATAGATAGATAGATACTGACAGAAACAGACAGCTATAAAAGTGTGTTCAGACCAATGGACAGAGAATGACAAGAAGACATTGACAAACAGATCGACAAAAGGCATGCAGAGACGGACAGGAAGGCAGACAGGGAGACACATTTAGAGTCCTCAGGGTTTGCCACTATCTGCCTACAAATTTGGCTCATCTGGATTTACAGTCAGTGTCCTATTCAAATGCAAGCTAATACAGTGCAGAAATCTGTCATTAACACCATTTAGATATTTCACTCCTAGGAACAAAGGTTTAATACATAGTAAATTGTACTCCAATAATCAAGGCACAGAAGGTTAGGGTATAAAATGCATTTTATATGATCATTATATACACATTTTACATAGTAAAACAATATTATGTTCTTCTTAATATTATAATTCCACTTGGGCTGCTAGTGGGTAAATACATTTTATTGCATTTTCTCCTACAAAACCTACAGGTGAATTTATTTAACACATTTAACTTATACTGGTTTTGTTGAAAGTGAATCTGGGTGAAATCCTGTGTTTGAGAACATGCAAATGCAATATTGATACAGGATTTGCATGTGACATTTACTGATTTCCAAGCAGAGTCCACATTTAAAAGCCAGGTAATAATGTCAAATATCAGAAAATACCCTTTTTCTGTATAAATATAACCTCTTATTATTTTAAAACATTTGCTAAATTCTATTTATTTCTTTTTTAACAGTTTCATTGCATAAAAGGACTGAAAAGAAAAACATGCAAAAATTAGATTACCATAAGCAAAGAAAAAAATAAATAAAATGTAATAACTACATAAGCCAAGAGTCAAATCAATGCAGTAGTGAAAGTTTTAAAAGAGCAGATTGTAAATTAATTAATCCGTATCTAATTGCCAGTCTTTGTTCTGCATGTCACACCCTCTGCAAAGGCACTGCATGCAGATACTTGTAAGGGAGATTCAACCAAGTGAAATCTTGTCTGCTCCAGCAAAGAAGGCAGGAGGGTACATCTCTTACGCCTCTAAGTGACCTTGGTCATTTGTATTTATATTACACTCCCTTGATGTTTTACAGGATGTCTCCATGGATACAGGAATAAACAGAAGATAATAGTCCCACAGCCTTTAAAGCAGCATTTCATTCTACAGGCCAGGAGGACAGAGTAGGCGTCTACAGCTGAACCCAGGGAATCAAGCGGTAGGAAAAGAATTCTGTCTGCAACATATTGCACATAACACACACACACACACAGACACAAAAACACAATAATTAAAAAGACAAAAAAACATAACACCCATGCATTTATTTTTTGCATGATTTGTTATAATTTGTTTATTTTTTTTATAGTCTGCAACAAACTGATTTTACAGATCATAATGCATTAGGTATGGTTCCTCATCTTGTTAAATTAGCAGGTGCATTTTTTTTTTATAGAGAAAGATGCAGAGAGAGAAGGGGAGATAGAGATGGAGAAATACAGAGGACATTGCAATAGGAAAAATACACACATTACACATCCCTGCCGAATATTTTCCTACAAGAAATAAAATGATCCTGGGTTTACAGTAGCAGTCAGGGATGTGTTACAATGATAGGCTGCATGCTTTCATATAAACACTGCTGTGCTGGGAGCTATTTCAGAACCTCTTACCCCTCTACATGAATTATTCCAGTCTCTGCTTCCTGGCTACTGTTTGCTAGAGGAGAAAGACACACTTTACATCTGTTTCTACAACAAGGGGGAAAGCACTCAGTTTTCATAGCACTGTAATGCTTTAAGATCCTGCAATTCTGTTTGACTGGGAGGTGTGTTGTACTTTTTTTTTTTTTTTTTTTATAAATCTGTTACATGGAGTATCAGTTTGCAGCAATCCTGATGGGAAAAGCTGTTTGTTTATAACGCTGTCTTTTATTCCCCTTTATGGCTTATATCACTTGTACCCCTTGGCGTGCTTGTGGAATATTATAAGGTAATAATGGGGATTGGTAGGAAATCATTGATCTGGGGTGTGGAGGGGGAATGTTTGGGAATGTTTATTGCTGGTGGGTTGGGATAGTATGTGAGTCATTGGTTAATGTCATTGCAGTTTCTCATTATTAGAGATGTGTTTATATCATGGTGTTTACATGAGTCAGATTCTGTGTTCTGTTATTAACCCACTACAGGACAATCATATTAACGATATCCTGAAGGGATTATTCTGTGTGAGGGTTTTGTTTAATATTGTAGCATGTTTGTTTAAAATTAGTCTTTTATAGGAGGTAAGGTGTGTGTGCTTTTTGTGATTTTGCGATGTGGATTGCTTGTTTTGACTGTAAATATGTCACTGAATGTATACTTTGTATCAATGAATGTGATCTGAAATAATTGTTCTGTAATGTGTATTTGCATATGTATGGTAGTTTTGGGTGTGCTGATTGTATCAGGGCAGGTAGTGAGTTGTGATTTCTGCAAGCCAATAGCCATTATATGTAGTTTTACTGGTGTTAAGTCTCCCATCCTGATGCAGAATCACTGATGATGTATTACTAACCTAATGGCAGATCAGTGTGGTGCTATGTACATTAGTGAAATCAAATGTAATGTAGCAGGGGCAAAGAGGGGTTTATTTACTAAACTTGGAATTGTGGTGAATTGGCAAAATAACTGATTATATGGTAGAGTTAGAGCAATTTGCAGATGCAATATTTTGGTTTAAAAATGTAAATTGATTTATTTAATTTTCCATTCAATGCCCATTATGTGAGTGAATAAACCCCAGGGGTAGTCTATGTATTTGTCAGTTTATGTTTTACTGTAGAAAAGGCTGCAGTAGCCATAAGGCGAACTGGAGCAGCTGCCTTGGGCTCAGGTGTTAGATAGGGGGCTATCAACATAAAAATACTTAGCAAAGCTTGGCTCCATTTATCATCCTTATTCTAAGATTGAAAGATGACCCAAACTACCTGGAGTCCTGTGGGAGCTTAATTCATCTCTGACTGTATATACATATATATTCAATACACACACACATATACATACACATGTATACAATACACACACACATATATACAATGCACATACATACATATATATGTATAAAAATGGAATAGCATTCTAGTATTTGATTTAAAAAATCTTTTATTAGGATTAACATTTCAGATTTACATACACTCTTTTAACAGAACCCTGATATATTATTCATATCATATATAATAGTGTGTGTGTGTGTGTGTGTGTGTGTGTGTGTTACAGCTGTAGGGAGATGGCAGGTTATTAAACAAGCAAAGGGGATGCAATCTGTGTTTATGTGATGCAGTGATTTCAGCTTTGTCACTGTACCACGCCCAGTATATCTATTTTTTTATGAGTGGGTATTTTAACACTTATAAAATATGGCTGTTTTTAATACTATGTGAAATTTACAGAGGCCAAATAGCCATTAACTCTTCAAGACGCACATCGCTGTATAATGCCACACAGATTTTGGATTTAGCATTGCTTGCAGTTTGATTTCTGGTACATAGAGTGCCTTGTTTATCTGTCTTGTGTTTTGCAAGCCCCTTCGGGAATGAGCACATGGATCAAGTGCAACAAAATAATTTGACTGAACCCACAGAGAATATCCATTTTATAGTAGAACATCTGCTGCGTTTGACTCCCCTTGAGAATTTGAGATCACTGCACTAGCCCAGAAGACACCATTATCTCTGAATAGTTGTAAAATTGAATCTCATCCCCTCTTACATTATAGGCCTAGCTTAGTAGCAGCATGCAGAGAGCAATGTTCTGCAGAACCCACTTTCCATCAAAAAGACTTAAATTAAAATCTTTATTAGCAGGAACACCATGAGTTTACAGAATGTTAATCCAATCACTATGTGGAGGAGCCCGGCTGTCTCCCACCCTGAACATTCTCACAGTTACACTTTGCTTACAACATTACAGCCTGTTGTCATGGTGATCTGCATGATGAGAAATAGCAGTGACATGATCTGCCTGCAGGGCTCTTTAGCAATATACAGCAGGGTGATGGATCTGCAAGAATTAGAAATAAATTTAAAAAGGCACCAATTATGCACAAGGTTATATTAACCACTGCAATGCCGAGGAGTGCAAGGGGATCTAGAGTCATAGAAAAGATTCATATTCTTATCCCCTGTTTTATAATAGTATTCCATCTTTGCATTAATGACGTATTTATATTCCCAATAATTGTATTGTTTTATCTTTAAGTACAAGAAGGTTATTGTTGTTTATGAAAAAAAAGTTCATGTACATTTTGAACTTGCGCCTAATTCATACACAAATCTTAACATTAACCCCTTACCCTACCCACGATAGTGTGACCAGAAAATGTTTAAAAACAACAACAAGAAGCCATTCTTAGTGCCAGGCGTTTCTATTAGAACCTGAGGATGGTTGTGAAAAACAATCACTATTGTTTAGATCTTAGTGGTCCACTGTGATAAGTGCAAATTGTGTTTCTTATCGCCTATTCTAAATATTTAATGCGATGCTGCAATGGCTAAAGAGTTACTCCAAGCACCATAACCACTCAAGTGATTTGAAGGGGTCATGGTGTCTGGAGTCTGTATGAAACACAGTACACGTAGATTTTACCACCTCTGCTGCCAGAGGTCTTACTCCACCTCGTACAGCTACATTGGGTTGTCATCAGCTAATGTCAAATTTATTTGCAATAAATATCGTTCATTGGTTGAGAGTGGTAAGCTAATATTTTTAGCCAATAAATGCATTGTGCACTTGCGGACCCAAGGAAGAGGGCTAAATGGTTGCCCCATGACCCGGGAAATGGTCCCCAGTACTCCTTACATCATAACCACTACAGCGAGCTATAATGGTTATGATGCTCAGAATAAACCCTTTAAATGAAGAGAATTAATAAAGTCAGTATTTTATTGATTAGTCTTAATATATCTGAAAAGTTCCAATTATATAGTACACTTTATTCTGTCTTGTGTATTAGTATATGTAATATAAATGTGTATCATTTACATCTGAATAAAGTCATTTGAACATGTAATTCTATGGGTGTATCTGCCTAACTGTACATACAGAGTATACAATATTTGTAACTAGCTTCTGTTTAAAGCTGTTTACAAAACAATTTAAATAACACACGTGTCTATATATATAGTAAGGTTACCAGATGTCCCCAATACCTTATTTTAGAATTAAACCAAGTACTCTTTCAATAATAACAATGTCTGTAAATGGATCTTAGGGATTTTAACAATCAGAGTTTATACATCCCTGGAAGCGACATGTATCCACAAATGTTTCCTATAACAGTGTATTCAAGGAAAAATATGTTTTCATTTTGTATTCTCAGTTTCTTAGTTTTTTTTTGTGTGCACATGAGCAAATTTGGTTGATAAAGTCTGTTTTGTTAAATATAATAATGCTGCCTTTTAATATTACACATGATTTATTCTTAAGGGGACACTGCAGACACTGTAACTGCTTCATCTCATTGATGTGTTTCTATTGCCTGAAGTCCCCTGGCGCGGTCCTTCATTTTGGCGTTAAATCGTTATAATGTTTTAATGCTAAACGAGAGTCCTCTGCAAACCATTTTTGCTGCTTGGGCTAATGAGGAAGCATTAGCCTGAAAAACAATGGGCAGCTATGATTGGTTGAGTGTGTCAGCTGATCTCTTTCAGCCTATCACAGAGCTCACTCCTGGTATGCATTGGTATGGCTACAAGTAAGTGTGTAATCTCTGCCTTAGCCATACTTGCCAGGGACATTAAATGTTACACTACTTGAAAATGTTTCAACACTGAAAGGAGGGACAATGCCAGGGGACTCCATGCATTATAATCAATTCAATGAGATGAAACGGCTATAGTGCCTACATTGTCCTTTAAACACCAGTCCCATCCTTAATGTTTCTGGCTCTGTATAAAGATGATGACTTTGGAGATTCATGTCCGATCAACGTAGTATACAAAAACAACAAAAATAAATAGTTGTATTCACAGTCATAATTCCCATTAACAGATACAGTAGTGTCTGAATACCATATCCTTTTCTGTTAAGGAACCTGTTGTTTCTTAGTTTTAATTTTATTATAAATCCTGCTTTTGCTTAGTTCCTTCTTGATTAATGCAATTGCTTTCTTTGTATGGATGCTATGGTCTCTGCTAGTCCACCTTTTCTACTTTAATCTTTAACTGACCACAGATTCATGCAACCTGAACTCTGTATCTGGGAGCTATTGTTGTGGTTCTCCTTTCTTATCCTTGCCTTTCCCACTCCTGTCCTTTCCATCCCAGTACATCCATCATGCAGTCTCTTTTTTATATATGTTAATAGTTGTGTTTCTTACTGCTCTGTACCTGCTCGCTTCTTTTTTCCCTCTCCAATCTGTCTTACTCTCTTAGTCTCCTGTCCATGTTGTGTGTTTTTCTCCTCTTTGGTCCCCTGTTTTTTACCACTGGTCACTGGCTTTCTCACTCTTGTGACCTGTCCTGTTGCTGCAAACATAAAACCATTCTATGCTGAAGTCAATGTGTATAAAGAGGAGAGACACTTTTAGTGTAATCAAGTAGACAAATCGATGAACTTCAAGTACGTGCGTTAGCCGTGGTGACTCTGCCAATCACACATTCATTTCATATGACCTGACACTAGTCTATTTGCAATAGGATTCTAAGGAATTCTCTTGGAAAATCATCCTATAAACTTGATATACCACATACGCACCTTGTGCATTGTTAAATATATTTATCAAAAGTACCTGTAGCTTTGTGCTATTTTTTGTGAAAAATTTAGAGATATCTAATTCATGAACTAGTTTGCCTACTAGTTCAGTAAAATAAATCATGTGATACCTCTGTAATTATACATGTGACTTAGCACTTGTTTGCGACTTACTGCGTCTACCCTAGGGCAAGCTATTAAGCTTTTCTCTATTCTTAGTGTAAGTCTTTTTTCTGTTTTTACCATTTGGAGCATAAGTAATACTTTCTATGTCCTGAACTTAACATTGTTCTACTTACTATTCCTTCTAAGGATGCAAGAATGTCACAATCAATCTGCAACAACCAGTGGTCTGGAAGAATTTTAAGGGGCAAAAATAATCATGCAAATCCTGTAACAATAGTCCACCATAGCTGCTTCAATTAGCATACTGATAAAGTGGATATAATTACATAGTTTTATTATCAATACTGAATTTTTAAACATAGTCATTGGGGAAAGCTAACAAGTCCTTATTAAAGTGGACTTGTTATTCATGAATAGATGACAGGTCAACTTTGGATCTATATTAAAATTTTATTTATACATTGTGATCTCTGGGGCACTTGCTCTGCTGAGTCAATGAATCCATTTGGGACCCCACTGACCACACAGAGTCACCAGTGGCATTCCAGGTCTGCAACTAGAGACCTTATTGTTTATGTCACAAGACAGATTGTGTTCTTCCTCGATGCCTTTTTAACTGACCCCAATATTAGATAGGCCTTTGTGGACATCTACACAATATTAACCACCTTGGGCATTGACCTATTCATAGCTGGAGTCAGCCAAAGGACTTAGTATAACTTGGGCCTTCACCCAAAGCCCTGTGCCCCATCATTCTGGTGTATACAGCTAGGCAGGAGGCATAGACAGCAACAGAGCTAATAAGATTGCATGAGATGGAACACTCAAGCCTATAGTCTGACTTAATTCTGTGAAAACATATTGGCTGTCTTAAAAATAATAAATTATGCCCATTTGGATCAATTTGTACACTGAGCTCTGCTCGTATTTCTGAATTCTATCTAGTATCATTGCTTTGTGAAGCCATGTGCAAATATATTTTGCATAATTGTTCGTCAGATGTTTCTTCTTCCTAATGGTTGCCTGAGATAATAGACATCTTTGCCATTGCTCCCTTTGCATGACTAGTCTAATTACTATTTTTATATGAGCCGTTATTTTCCGGTTATAATAATTACTCTCTTTTCTCGTTCTGTGATACCAGCAGTAGTCTAGATGCTGTTATTGGGGGTCATTCAAATAATCTCAGTAGAACTTCTAGCAGAAGTAATCATTTGGGCCTTAGTAGCGACAATGGCCTATCCTTAATCAAAGAAGCTTCTGGGACAGATCTAATAGTGCCTGTACAGCAACAATCTTCCTTTCAATACCGTTATTCTCAAAGTAAGCATTTACCTTGTCCTTCCCAGCATCCATGACACCACGTGTCATGATCTCTGAAGAAGTAACTTGTCAGAGTTAAATTCCAGTCCAGATCTGAATTTGATTGGAATTAAGAGGACAGGATAAGAGCAGCACAATCATACATAGTTATGATTTTTCACACTACAATTCTATCACTTGTTATGTTATTTTTGACCCTGTGTTGTTGCTTGGTAACAGTTACAGCACAGTATATACTGCGGGCATACAGAATAGGCTTTACATACCTTAACAATGTTGTTTTCACAATTTTTAACTCTTAGACATGATCGTGCACATCAAACGCCAGAAGACTATGCAAAATATAAACATGTTTACAGTTCCGTACAGAAGCCGTATCCTCTGATTATCTATTTGTCTTAAACATTTTACCATATGGGAAAGTTTAAGTATGAAGATGCCGATTTTTCAGTATCTCCCGTAATCTTTATTTAGGCACAAGCATAAATAAACAGACACAATCCCTCAGGACCAGCAGCTGTTATAACCCACCATTCCTCTATTTTATCTGTAATCCTTCTTAAGAAACACATTAAATTGTTAAGTTCCTGGGAACTGAAGCACAAATCTGAGGCCAAATTGGGTTTAAATATCTGGTTTCTAACCTCGAAAGTATCCAGCTAGTGTCACTGAGTACATAAGATGCTCTTGAAGTGAGATAACATTTGTCTTTTTTTGAAGTTGTTTACTGTGTTTTTATTTTTTTTTTTTTATTTTTTTTTATCTTCCCTAGTGCCATGGCTCATATCAATGTTGCTTTTTATTTATTTATTTTTTTACTTACAACACGATCCAACCGATTTAACATCTGGAAACATTTATTTCTGTGGTTAATAAAACAGTTGCTCTTTTTGTACTTGGTGTAAGCTGGTATTAACTAGTTGGTTGCCAAAATGCTTACAAGAAACTCCTTATTTTTTCTCCATTATTTCATTCTTTCATTATCAAGTTTTACTTGTTTTCAAAGTGAGCCTGCTTCCCTGTGTACACATGTTGTTGAAGACAGGATTGTAAAACAGAACTGATTGCTAATGTACATCTGGCAAAAAGATGGGTTTGATTGCATTATCCTTATGCTGCCTATGACATCATTAGTACTAACCCTGCTATAAATATATAGTTTAACTGGAGAGTAACTGTTACATCTGCAAATCGGTCATTGACATAGACGAGAGGAGGTAGGCATTTATACTTTGGTTCATCTGTTAGCTAAAGACTTGTTATGCTTTCCAAGCATTTGCCAAACTGTATTTATAAACAGCAACAAAGCAGTGAAACAAGTATAATAAAATGGTTTCCATAATCATGGTCTGTGCGGGGTGGGTGCTATACACTACCTTACATCTGGTGGCTAAAACTCACCACTTGTGCATCTCCCTCCTGTCTGCTACTTCTCACTGAGTCGCTCAGTTGAATGATTGCGAGGAAGAGTTACAAAAAGTCTGCATCTGCAGGTGCGGTCCATATGCTCCATTACTGTAGTAGAGGGGCACTCAAGGCAAGCTTGGATATCCTTTCGGGGCAGCTTGACATACATGCCATCAGTTGCCAACCATTGACCATAGATAGATAGAGTGATAGACAGATAGATACCTAGCGAGGGAAAGAGGTGAAGAAAGAGAGATATGCAAACAATGATTAAAGGATCTTACAAAATGCTTGACCCTTCCATGGCCCATATGAAGTTAATTTTAACTCTGCTTAGTGTCCTTGAGAGTTGCAAATAAATATAGAGAGTATAAGAGCAGAAACGTTAAAATGTATTGAAATATAAAACATATAATTTTCTTACACATTTTTATAAAGACGAAAAAGATAAGATATACATAAAATTAAAAAAAAGTTGTTAAAATAATAAGCATGACAGTTCAAATGCATGGACAATTGATGGTTATTTCCATTTTACATGTATCATTTTAACTTTTTACAGTTTATTTTAAACTGTCTTCGCACAACAGTTGAGAAATGAAAGCACTGAACTAACACATGTATTTATAAACGTAATAAACAAGCCAAGGCAGGCTTTTACCCAATTGTTCTTTCAATTTTTACAAGGACATATTTATGTCTACACAAGCTGGGTCATTTAATTCCACTGGCGCAGTGTCTTTATATCCGTGACGTGATTACATACATCACTGAGGATACAGCTGCTTCTGGACTGGGAGTCAGGACAGCAGGGGAGGCCAAAAAGATATCCAGATGTTGCCGAATTTGTAGTGTTCTCATGATTAAGGATAAAAAAGCACCACATCAGTTGTAGTTCTACAACAGTTAGCTCTCTACCTTTTCTCCACTTCCATTAATGGAATAGATGGATCTGTTCTTGAGCTAGCAAAGAACAATTTGAGCTTGGTTGTATACCTGGGAATCTACCTTTTGTCACCAATGTCCTAGTGGAACCAATTGACATACGATGCCTGTTCTTAGTAATATGGCCTCACAAAATATGGTGATCTCAAGTCTGCTATTCCTTTATTGCTCATATTTATTAGTGCTAGGTACCATATCCCATCTGGTATATTTAACATTTTTGGAGAGCGATGCTGGCATCCTCACAGTAAATGCAGCAAGCCCCGCATATGCCAAGGCACAGAATGGCAAACATCATTGGTTGAGAGGGGATTTCAAAAGCATCTCGTGTAGTACAACCCAAACATGCTCCAGCATAATTTCCCCAGGGCATTTTCCTGGCACTAGTAAAATCCGGAAATATGATTTTGAAAGTGAACAGAAATGACTGACTTTTCATAATAGAGAGAGTAGTTTGATTCAACAATACATTATTCTACAATGAAATCTATAATGCAGTTCTGCTGGGGCACATTTGACCACATATTGCCTACTTGATCCATTCTCATTGCTGAGACATATACAAGAATAATTAATTATAGGTAGTAGTTTGATTCCAGACATGAGCATATTCATTTCTTTACCCAATCCCCATTGAGACCCACCTAAATTCCACCCACATGAAGTTCTGCACCTTCCCATCACTATACGATAAGGGGAGTACAAAAGTAAAAAGCTTGAACTCCAAAGATAACCTATGCTAATATATCACAATCTTGTAAAAAAAAAAAAAAAAATGCTGTAAAAACATTGTTTGCAATCCATGCACTCACCTCAAAAATGCTTTTTAAAATAATTTCACAATGTAATCAAATATTTGGATTAATAGTTCATTAATCTAGGGTCAAATGATGGGATACACAGGTCTGTTCATAGTTTGCAGAGCTATTAAGAAATGTGAATAGTATAACAGTATTACATTACAGTATATATATTTTTTAAATGTACACAAGATGTTGGGGTGTTTGTGTTTTCTATAAGTTTTTATATAGCATTAAAGCCTTATTCATCCTACCCAAATAGGGTTACATACAGAAGTATTGTTTTATGATTACTCACGGATACAAAAGTAATAAGGAACGATGCCTTGGCTCATCTAACAGTACAAGATAGGCCATGTGATTACATTCTTCAGGGATGCTTTTGGAATTCAGTTATACTAATTAGCTGAATAATTATATGTCTTGGGATTTATATTTCATCTTAGATCTGTGTCTTCCAGTATCCCTATTGGGATAGCATTTAGGTTAGTGCATGAGATGTCTTTGTGCAGTCTGGTAAGTGAGGGTCATAAGTGGTCAGTGTAGGGTGTGAACATACTTCTTCTCATTTGGTCTGGTTTAAGCTGTGGCAATTTAGTTCTGCTAGTGGTTGTAAGAGACAGCTCAGAAAAATCTCCCCCAAAAGAATAAAAGGAGTAAGGTAAATTAATGAGTAACATCCAGTTTATATATAAAACATGGACAGTGGTACCGTGGGTTATGGTACAATAATGCCATCAAAGAGTTAAGGTTAGACTAGGATTAGGGTAGAGTTAGGGTTAAGGTAGGGCTAGAGTTAGGGTTGAAGGTGTGAATTGTGTAATAATAATGCCATGCTAAAGAAAGGCTAGGATTAATGCCATTTTACTAGTCGGGCAGAACTGGGATACAGATGTCCTTAGATCGATAAGCGTTATGCAAGTGCCATTATTTATTCAGCTCCTCAACCGATAGTGATTTGCTAAGAGAGGAAGAGAAGAGACAGAATCACACTATTTGTGTGTCCTCAGCTCCCTCCCCACACACAAACACACACGCGCTAGCAGATTATAAATTAAAATGGCGACAGCTGCATGCATGAAGTGTTGCCCAGGAGTGAAGCTTGGCTCTCACTCACCTAATGGCATGGATGATGTCACTCAAAGTGTGATATCGAAGTTAAAAATAATGTCTGCCTCTTGTGAGGGACAAATAACTGAAGCATGGTTAGATGAGGGCAAATAAAGATTTTCAAAAACATATGAATATCAGTTCATATACAAGGTTGTTCACTAATTAATAATGTGTTTTGTATTGCTAAATGTTGAGCTTATACTTCATAATATTAGGGAGTTCTATTGCCGTGGGGCTTTGGGATAATCATGCACACTGTGCATTACTGTTGCTTGGTTGCTATGGCGCTCACCAAACATTCTGGAATCCATAAAGATGTTCACTAGGGCAGGGATGATGGATAGGTTAATTTAGGCCTTCAAGAGGGAGTGTATTTACAAAAGAGGCAACCTAGTAAATTGCACTGGGATTGCTTGAGCAGGTTAGAAGACGTTATACATTATCCTGATTTAATAATGTTTTAAAAAAAACAGTTATCACAAGTAGAAGGACTGCGAGCGCTAATGAGTGAGTCAATGTTGTGTGACAGGTCTCCTTTAATGGGAATTTAGCTTAGCTTATAATTGCATGAGGGATAAGCTATGCATTACTGCACAACACTCTGGCACCGAGTACATAAAAATTCTATATTGTACACTAACAGGTTGCTTAGATACAAGCAACACGTACACATATGATTATAGACAGTTTGTGCTTAATGCCAAATAGCAACAGGTTGTTGCCACAAAATACACATCAAAACAAAATATGAATTCTAATCGCTTGTCTGAGAAAATGTAACTTGCCTGTGCAGTGTAATATTATCTTGGCTGTAGTTCAAATTGCAACAGATTGCGTAATTGTCAATATGACTTGTAGCACATAGGAGAGGGCAAGAGCATTGTACTGATGGTGTGTACCCAGCAAGCCATAAAGATATGTACATTTATATAGACGCACAATAAAGTTTTAAAGGCACAAATAAGGTTCACAGCTGATTTATAGTTCCTTAATCACGTCCTGATAGAAATTGGATTTCTTGTAACTATACAACTACAATAATAGGGGTTTCTATTTTGCTGCATACAATGTATATGTGAACAACCAACTGAACACTGCAAAAATAGTAATTAGCAAACTGTGTGCTAATAATGAAAGTGTATAAAAATGCCAATATAAATTATATTGTATTACTTATATAAACGTCTCTTTGCTGGGACTGGCTGGCACAGATATCCCTGCCTTTCACACTTGGCAGAAATGCTGGTGCCAATGAATAGAGCAATTTTTTAGAAGGCACAAAGCATGCCATTATAATGGAGTCATACAATGCTGTAAAATTGTGCATATTTTTCTCATTTTTTTAATTTAGCATAAGGAGAAGATGAGGTCCCTGGGGAAATCCTATTTTATTCGTTTTTTTTTTTCTTTAAAGTAGTAAGCAATCAATTGCAAAACTCTATATTAGTATTAGAATTTCTATCTCTCATGTTTTAGTGCTGTTACAGTGCATCATGCTTTCACTATCTGTCCTGGAGCGATTACATTGATTAATTAAAGTAACAGTATCAATTCAGTTAACAGTAATAGTATAACTTGATTTTGCCTGACCCCCACTACCCTGAGATGCCTGTTTGACATCCCACATTTCCTGTACCCGAAGAAGGTAACACTGCACTGTGTAGCTGTACTCTAAATACTGTATATTTGTGGTGAAATTTACATTGCACATGCAGATATCTAGCTAATAATCTAGCCTGAGTTTGGTTTGCATGTGCTGTTGTGTTTTGTTGTAGCAAAAAAAGTTGCCTAAAGCAAATATTCTATCATATTATGGCTTACTTAGCATCACCTTAAGTACTCTAAGTCATGTTGATCTATTGGGATGAAGTTTGTTGTGTTATGCATAAGCAAAAATAGAATTCTGGGAAATGCTACAACATACATAGGTTCCAAATATGCTAAGATTTTTAGGAACAGTTCCCTGTTCCCAAAAGAGGGACACCAGGGAATAAACCCAGGACACTAGGACAGGACCGTAAATTTGTGACTGTCCCGCGAAAGGATGATTAGGAGGCCTGCAACGTTATTAGTGTTACTGAATACCTCCCAACATTTCAAATAAACAAAGAGAGACACTATAATTTTAGGGGTGTGAGTGGGGCTATGGCCAAGTGTGGGGGTGTTCTGAGAACTTTAGATAATTTACTAATAACAATTTATGCAACTAAAGTGTAGTTTAGAACAAGAATGAAATATCTTCTTTACACAGACTGATTTCTAAAACCATAAAGAGTTACGCCAGGCACCATGACTTCTTCAGGTTTTTGAAGTGATCATGGTGCCTGGTGTTTGCTTGTGCAGCTTTTTCGCTGTAAAGTGATGCACGTACCATATTTAACTTCTTTGCTGCTGTAGGCGTTTAATAATAAACGTTTCAAATATTTTTTCCAAAATATAAAAAAAAAACAATGTATAAAAATATATAATTATATCAAACTATCAAAATAATACAAAATTAAAATATTTTTTATAATATTCATTTAAAAGGTTTATCCAAAAATATTAAGCCATTTGGAAAGCTTATCCAACAATATTAAATCAAGGACGTATTCTCACATTAAATGGAACATTTCATACATTCAAAATATTGTCACACAATAAAAAAAAAAAAAAAAAACTGTAGTAGAAACACAATTTTGATTTGTGCCATTTAAAAAAATAAAAACATCAGTTTTGAAACACAGTTGTAAATAGCTTTCTATTTGGTTTTTCCATCTTTTAGATTGACTTTGAGAAAACAGGGATATAGAAAAGGTTATTGTCAGTGGACTTGAGTTTACCTTCAACATAAATTACTATTGTCCTATTGATATTCCAAAACATTGTACCGTCAGGTCAAGGTCCCAAAAAGAGCACACTTAGAATGGTTACAGTTTTCGACCCAAAGCATTTGCCTGTGTATTGTCTTTTTTTCTGAAATTATACATTATATCTTCTTTATTGTAGGTCAACCATGGCTGAAAATTCAGATGTTGCCTCCCTTGAAGACAGCTTTCGGAAATTTGCGATCTATGGTGATACCAAAGCCACAGGTCAAGAGATGACAGGAAAAAACTGGGCTAAACTATGTAAAGAATGCAAAGTTATCGATGGGAAGACCATTACTATTACGGACGTCGACATTGTGTTCTCTAAAGTAAAGTATGTTAAATTTCAATAACTTTTGTGCCTAAGTATTATAACCACATATATCATTTGTAACATAGATTGTTATCTTATGGGTCAAGAGTATAGCTCAGGCCAGCCAAACACACATGGGGAACAATAACCAAATGTTGTATTTTAAGCTGACCATGTATGGAAAGGAAAATATCAGGCCTATTCACTTAAGTGAGAATTTACAGTGAAATCTAAGTAAATTTCAAATTTAATGTTAAAATAGCTGAACTGGAAGCTTTGCTGAGAATTCAAGATGAATTCAAAGAGAATTAGGACAAAAAAGTGAAACTGGAAAAATTCTCTTGGTCGGCAATGCTTCCAATTTGGCTATTTTAGCCTTACATTTTAAATTCACTTTGAATTCGCCTTTAATTCTCACTTTGGTGAATAACCATGTTTGATCATTTTTCTAGTTATTTTCATATAAATTTGAAATTCACTTTGAATCCTCACTTTAGTAAATAGGTCAAATCTTTAAAAAAAATTTGTACACAAATTTATTTATTTTTTTCTTAAAAACCGTTAACATTTGAAAATACATACAAATCGCTGGCAGCGATCAATTTTATCAATTTTTATTAAACATTAAGAACATAAGATAATTCTGTAACAATTACATAATTTGTGTTTTTCAGAGGAAAGACAGCCAGGGCGATAACCTACGAGGAATTTCAGAAAGCACTAGAGGAACTGTCAGCAAAGAAATATAAAGGGAAGAGCAAAGAAGAAGCTTTTGAGGCTATCAGCAAACTGGTGGCTGGAAACGAGCCTGCTAGCACTGGGATCACGGTACGAGACAATATCCATTTCCATTCTGTGATGTCATGACTCATACAACTTCTTATGGCATATACACAGAACAGCAGTGACTCCTGCACAATAAAAGTGGTAATAGGAAACAGTCTTATTAGGTACTACATCCCATACACAGTGAGCAGGGCTACCTTTTGGTTGTAAAACCGTCACGTGGCTATGTTTTAAAGCAGCTTTGTCACTAAATCTAAACTTTATCTAATCTGCTTTTATATAGTCCCCTGTGTCTGACTCTGTTTTTACTCTTTTCCTGAGCACTTTAGTTTTCATAAAATACATAAAGGAAAAGATCAACTACTTTTCCTTATGTTTAGCAATCAAGGTGTCTTAAGCAAGTTTCTGTTACCAATCAAATTGATCCACAATCCAATCGGTAAAATCAATCTCACAGAAGGCCAAACTGCAGACATCTTGGGCAGAGGAGAACAAATACGGAGAGTTGGCAGAAGGAAAAAAGATAATAAATATAAGTAAAGACAATAGAAAAAAAGCTACAAGTATTATAAAGAACCTAACTCTAAATGAATTTAAGCATAAAAAAAGGAGAAGGTTGGAGAATGAATCCACCAAGTCCCAAAAAGGGGGAACGGTGGGAACAAAGTCTCAAAACAATAACCACCTCTAAATATATGTTATAAAATTTTTTTGGTAGTACCAGAAAAAAAATCTCAGATAGTCTTTAATTTATATTTTAAAAAGCCTTGTAAGGCATATATATATATCACGGTTAAGACTAAATTATATTTTGAAAACAAGTAAAAAATTTCAAAAAAAAAACCCCACACACAAACATAACATGAAAAATGGTTTGAAAAGGGGATCTAGGTATAACAGAGAAAAGACAGTTAATTAGAGGTTCTTGTGACTCAAACTGGTTTGTGTGAATAATTATAGCATATACATTTGAAACAAGCTATATTTGAGAACAAGGTTATTAATTATTGTAACCTTTCAGTTTTTGAAACAAACTATGTTTGAAAACAAGGTTATTTCAAATCTATCCACTTTTATTTCTCTATGTGTATAACTATAGAGCAAGCATGTCAAACTCAAAGTCTGGCACGGGCCACATAAACAAGTTTATGTGGGCTGCAAAAAAAACCCAAACCTTACATTTTCACAGAAACATAGGTTTATCTTAAAAAGTACAGTATAAAAACCCCAGCATCCCCCTCTACTAAACCACAGCATCCCCCTCTGCTAAATCCCAGTCGTCCCCCCTCTACTAAACCACAGCACCCCCCTCTACAACCCTGTGCCAAATCTGATCCTCCCGCTGACACACACACACACTCACTGACAGACACACACACACTCACTCACACTAACAGGCACACATACACACTGACAGACACACACACACACATACACACAGACAGACACACACACACACACATACTCACTGACAGACACACACACACACACATACTCACTGACAGACAGATGCCGGGTGCCGGAATGTAACGTCACATTCCGGCGCCTGACTTCACTACAGACGGCGCGCGCGAGGGAGCAGTGAGGAGCAGGAACACTGAGCTCCCTTGCTGGCCCTCCTCCATGGCAGGGTAGGTTTTAGCAGTAGTAGGCATCTGCAATGTGGGGAAAGTAGGTGCCTACTCTGCTATAACACTAAGCATGTACTCGCGGCTCGCCGGGCCACAAAGATGGTCCTCGTGGGCTGCGAGTTTGACATGCTTGCTATAGAGTGTTAAGACTGCAAAACTCCATCTAGGTATAGTTGATATGAGTCAGAAAGAAACATCGAAATGTCAACCAACAGGACAGGTTGCTCATATGTTAGCAGGTGGCTTGTAGTGGTAGAGTATTCATTATCAAACCTTCTCTTTTTTTTATGTATAAGTAAAGACATATGGCAAAGGGCAGGGGGAAGAGTATAGTCATTAAAATACAGGGGCATTAGGAAATGAAAACAAAAAGAGACAAAAAAAATGACAGGGCTACTTTGACTGATCATATATACCTGTATAAACTCTCTCCCATACATCACCCGACAGAAAGAATTTCATCACTGTGACAACGATTCAGTTAAAACCAAACTTTATACAACAGTTGGAAACTACCGTAATACCCCTCTAATGTAATCCTTATATGGCTACTTCACCACAATAATTTCACATTATATATCTTTGAAACGGAATGGAATACAGAAGACACTTGACCATATCTATCTATTTACACAAGTTTCTCACAAATACAGATGTTGGATCAGACAAATTGCATCATATATACAATCTGTCTACAGACAGAATCTATTCTTCCTAATAGTCCCAGATTCAGCGGGACAGTCCAAATTTAACCTCCTGCCCTTTTTTTCCCACCCATTGTCACTGCCCCCATCTGAACCACAAACCTGTCTGACCAATTTCCATATCAGCATCCCATCAAATGACTAGGAAGAAACATAGAAGAGTTCTGTGAACTAAATGTATAGGAACACTCCAAAGTTATAAATTAATGCATTTATTTATGATGCTGCAGTGTTGTATGGGCTGTTCGGATTACTGCTGAAAAGAGGCTAAGAAACAGGTAGGGGAAAAAATGTTAAGGAGTTATGGAATGCTAGTGCAATTTCCTTGAGCCAATTTACTTTCCATGTTCTCCAATGTGGTCCCTGCCTCTAGTTTATTTTTTATGTGTCTAAATATAAACAGGAGCCGCGTGCGCATTCAGCCAGTTCATAGGAAAGCATTTATAATGCTTTCCTATGGACGCTGGCATCTTCTCACTTTGATTTTCACAGTGAGAAGCACGCAAGCGCCTCTAGCGGCTGTCAAGAGACAGCCACTAGAGGCTGGATTACCTATATTATAAACCTAGCAGTTTCTGGGTGCCTATAGTGGTCCTTTAATTAGTGGGGTAATAGCTTCTTGATCCAAGGAGATGTCTGACTGCCATTCTGGGGTCAAGAAGGATTTTTTTCGCTAATTTGTTGCAAAATAGCATGCGCTTTAGACAGTTTTTTTGTCTTCTTTGGAATCAACAACAAAACCAAAGTTAAAAGGCTGAACTTAATAGACACATGTCTCTTTTCAGCTATGTAACCCTATTGAAACAAGCTGGATCCCTTTGCCCATGTTTGCGTTGTGACTGCACAATACTGTGTCACTATCAACTCTGGCATTAATTACATATTTCTTTTGCATCCCCTCTCCAGAAAGCTGCAGCTGTGGGAGCAGTGGACCGACTCACAGACACCTCAAAATACACCGGTTCCCACAAGGAGCGTTTCGATGAGTCAGGAAAGGGAAGAGGAAAAAGTGGTCGTGAGACCATCGTGGAAAATACCGGATATGTTGGCGCATATAAACATGCTGGCACGTACGATGCCAAGGTGAAAAAATAAGGTGCACCAGTAGGTGTGCTACAACCATTGCTCCTGCATAGTTACCATTAACCTTTTAAGTACCAAGTCTGTTAAGGGATAAAAGGCGCTACATTTCAAAAATATAACCCAGTGCAGCTAAAAACACCTCAGTATATTGTCACTTCATTCACTAAATAAACAGGAAAAAAATTAAATATAAAAGGTGATAGCGCAAACTTTCATTATATTTACCTTTTCGATATATATTCACAGATAGGTTCTTTTTTTAGTAAACCAATTACACATAGACCCTATGTAATACAAATATAGAGCATACCATAGTGTAATTTGTTAGAACAAAGTTAAGGTAGTGAATAAAAATGGAATATATATTGAAAAGGTAAATATAAATTAAAATTTGCGTTATCACCATTAACCTTTTCATTGCCAGAGCAGTAAGGTAGGTCAACCTGGTGCTGAATGGGTTAATGGTTACACTGCAGTCTGTTTCTAGCACCAAAGAAAGCCAGTGGAGAGGCAATGTTTTTTGGAGATAATACCCTTAAATGTTTTTGTTATACATTTCTTTTATTCATTTTATGGGGTTTTTTGGGTTTTTTTTTGCTGTAAATGCAGCATGACAAAAGTGTTTCTAATAATTCATAGTTCCTTTGAAGAGACACAGCGTACCCAGAGTAAGTAGATTCTATTCTCTCCAGCAAAGGAAATTGGTAGTTTAACTGCTCTGCTGAAAAGCACCTTTTTACTGAAAAATAGGGAGTTGCCAATTAGAGCATGCGTATGAGCATGTTGTATTGCCTTTTTTCTTAACAGAACTACACAAATATGTGATATAACTGCTCTGCTATCTGATTTTTTGGTTTGATTGACATTGCTGTGTTTGGAACATCACTAACGCCTCCTTTGACTGCTATTGACCCTTCATTCACCTTTATGCCCTACCCTGGTATTGAAAGACTTAAAAAAACAAACAAAAAAACACTAAGAATTCGAAACATGAAAAATCTGTAAAACCCTGTTTGGTTCCAAAAATACTCAAAAAAAAGTCGATCTCTATACAAGACAACATTTACCTTCGATGAGTTGTTTACAATGTGCTTTGACTAGGTGCTACCCAGGACTGCAGGTTTAAAGGGTATTCACATCTGTCCATCGTGATGTGAAGCCTCCTTCCAATGGAGAAGTTGTTTCATCCAATGATATCTGCAGAAGCCTATATCCAGCACATTGAATGGGGGATATTGGGTATTCTGTTATACATACAATGTAGCACTTATGTCTCAACCTAAATCCTTAACTATGTTTTCTTATGAATAGTATGTTGAACAAAGCAGTTTTAACCTTTAAGCCTTTATGCCTGGGGCACGTATTTACCAAGCTATGCTATTTTATTTGGCTCTATTTAGACATATTACATCAATCTCTTCTGTAGCAAGGATACACGTACCTTATTCCATTATAGTGAATTGTGTGTGTACCCACCTCTAACTTACTGTTGATCAAAGGACCACCTCGAATATACTGGAATGTCTTACCTATTCACCGGACAGTGCCTACAAAAATGCATTGCTTTGTAAACATGGCCCAATTTCTGTGATCAATATATATACACAAGTCTTTGTTTTCCCTTAGGACAAACATGTCAAAATACAAACGCAAGAGAATTGTGAAATGGATAACCAAATTTCTACATATATATATTATTTTTTTTTAAATGCCAAATCTCAGTTTGATTTTTTGTTAGTACATCAATGCCAAGTAACACTTAGTGGCCCAAGTTACCCATTGCACTCTTGGTTCTGCTATATATTTGTGTAGGGTGAATTTAGTTAACAGTGAATTTCTGCACTTCCTTGATAGAGCCTTAAAGAGTTCATTTGCACTAACCATTCAGAAAGCAAGATTCTCCTACACCTACACATGTTCAATTCGCATCAGATCATTTAAGGCTTTTCACCAATAAACCTCTTAGTCTTGTACATATGTGGCAAATTTATATATTTATCTTCTTGTTTGACCTAAGTTTGAAGACTTCTGTATGTATTACATTCTGTGTGTCTTCTGTTTTTTTGTTTTTTTTCTAACGCTATGGATATGTCTTGCAGCAGAAATACACCTTATTATCGCAATATCTAATTTGCCTTTGTTAAACTTCCTAGAATAATTATTACAAAAATGTGTACATTTGTTTTAATCCTTGCTGACTTTACAATGGGCCAATATTTATCTACATAACAATAATAGTTTGTGTCTGGAGTTAGCATTCAGAAAAATGTAATGGGTGTTTTGTTTTTTTATTTATATGCTTTTTGTCTTAAATATTTACATTAACATTGTTATAAAAATTCACACTACCAGCTGCGAATTCATTTTTTTTGTTGTTAAACTCAAATTATCGCCAAGCTTTCTACAATGTGAAAAAAATCTCAGTTCTGGCCACTTAAATGGGGCCACGGTTTTATATCTTATTTAACGTAAAATCTCAGTCGCAAAATAGAACATTTCTGGATAATCTATTCCCCTCTTCAAAAAAAAAAAGGAAGAAGATTGCAATATTTTTCGGGTAGACCCCAACCCGTATTACATATTAAACTCCTTTGTAACAAGTTTGCCATGTTTAATGCAGAAAATGCAATTGAAAGGGTTTCTCAAACTTTAACTACAATAATCTGTTTTGGGTTTTATGTACAATGTAAGCTTCGCAATAAAAAAAGTATAGGGCAGTGTAAGTTGGAGTAAAACGGATGATAAGATTTCGCTCTTGACATAACTGTCATGACGTCGTCTTTCTGCCCTAAATTTTCATTGATGTCCTCCTCACTACAAAAATATGTGGTAGCTGTTCAGAATGATGATAGTGATCCTTGTCTAAAAGGAATTGTGTGCGGATACACAAAAAAATTATTCTGCAAAACCTAAAGGATCAATAATGTCATAATTAAGCAGGCTGAATGTTTTCTCTTGGAAGACGATTCATTACGCAACTACAGCTATAAGTACATTTTACATACCTGTGTTATTCTAAATATCTCAAGAATTTGTTTTCAATAACATATTACAACATGTATATTTAGAATTTAAAAAAAAAGTGATTTTCTGATTTCCCCAGATCAGCTAGTATTCCTGCTTAGCAAATTTGGCCTAACATTTGCATTTCCTTTGTCAAATCAAAAATCCTATTTTAAATAACTTTTTTTTTTTTTTAATCTAATAACCTTTTTTTGATAACTATAGAGAGCTATGGCCTGGGCAAGATCTCCCTGTGAATCCCCCTATGAGGTACCACTAGTTATTGCTTAGTATGTGACATTATTAAAAAAAAAAAAAAAAGAAGCTACATGGAACTTAATATTGGGTCCACTCACACTTTACACATGTAAAAAAACAAAAACGAAATAGTGTGCACATGGTAATCTTACTGCATGTTACTCATAAACCACATTTCTGGATTTAATCATATTGCATCTCCATTACTGGCTGAGGATAATAGGAAATATACTTGTTCTGATATGGCGCCACAGGCTGGTCACTGCTGATAGTGCATGCTGTACACTTGCAAGCTATAGTATGATAATGCATGCCATAGTCCTTCATAATAAACAGTATATCTGTAGCAGACATGTAATTCAAATCTAAGTATTCCACAGTGCTTAGAATATTATTCTTCAAGTGTTCCCATGCTTAAAAAAAAACCCTTTTAACACGACTTATTCCTTGTTAATGCCAGTTTAGCAAACACACTTTCATAATTTAATGTCCATATTCATAGTTGTATGACGTTTTGTTTAAAATTACACAACTTCTGTTTTATCATGATGTCATAATTAAGCAGGCTAAATGTTTATATTACACATATATTCTAAGCAGGGTCAGATAAACAGAGACTAAAGGAGTTGAAGCTCCAGGCCCATGCAAATGGAATAGGCCCACTGTTTAAAAAAAAAAAAAAAAAATTATAATAATTTTTTTACTACTTTTCTCACACTCTTTCTTTGTGCAGAGGGAATTAAATCTGGGAACGTAGGAGGGATGTAGAGGAATAAAACTTGTGTGAACTTGCTGACCATAAATTAGTAAAGATAAAGCGGGTTCTGCCCTTGCTGCTTCTGTCTCTTTAACAGTGACATGTACCCTTAATTCTACATTCACTACATCCACCTTTTTCTCTGTCGCAGACTGCATACCAGAAGTTTCTGCTTGCTAGTAAGAAAGGAAGTGGAAAGTGTGTGCTGGGGTACACCGGGGAACTGTCCTCAGAAAGCGTAGAGGGCGTGCATTAGGGTGCTGAAACAGCGCTGTCTGCCTTAGTTGGCTGGTCTGTGTGATTGGCAGGCAGCCAGGCTGTCCTTCAAATTTTTCAAGCAGACCTGCTTCCTTTTTTTTGGGTGGGTCCAAACCTTTGGGCAGTGCCTTGACATGATTCACATCATTGGCCCACCTCTATTTACTATTTACTGCGCCCACTGACATCCCGCTTCACAGGACGATGATGGGGGGTATGGATTTGGCTGAGAGATGAAAGCGAGAGATTAGCATAGGGTATATGTATTCTTATAAATGCATCCTGTGAGTTTCCCTCCAGCACCACCTCCACCAGATACAAGACACTCGGTGGTATAACTGTTTAGTGTTTTCTGTCAATAAGATTTTGTAATTAGGCCCATCATAATTGTCAGCACCAGGCCCAATGGGTTTTTTATCTGACCCTGATTCTAACTAATAGGTTTTCTAAATTCTGCGGTGAGTTATGGCATGGTATATCAGTTGTATAATATTAAGTTAGCATCCTATAAAAACATGTATTAGACAGCGCCTCTCTCTCTCTCTCTCCATCAGTATGCTTTTATATGTATGTGAAATTTGTTGTATCTGCAATAAATATATCTTTTTTATGTTTGTGTTTTTATGCTCATAAAATGTTAGATAAATAAGAAAGCATTTAATTTATACTGATTACAAAAAAATCAAATAAAATAAAAAAATATATTTAATTGGTGGAAGGAAATAATTAGCTGGTACACATGAATTTAATTAAGACTTTGTAAAAGGCCTGCCTGGCACTGGCAGGGTTAATAGCTGAGAATATACAAGCGTTGCCACGAAGCTTCATGTTTTAGTAACAAAAACATCAAGATCGTTACTACCAGGTGTTTTCAATGTTTTTGAGTCATGTGTTGCTGTTTCTATGGTTACAAAGTCTCAACTCCACTTTCCATGACCCTGAATTGACAGAGCCTATACCACATTTACATCTTTGCATTATCATCACTCGTCAAGAGACAATGTTCGATACATGCTGGAGGCATTACTAATTCTATGCAGAACTACATGCGTGGACTGCACCCAACCATTAGGAAGTAGACCATAACAAAACAATTTTGAAAGTAGACTGTGAACTTGCTTCTGACTGCGTTCAACTGAATTTGATGAAGTTAGAAGATATTGCTATGGCAAAGCTTAAAGGGGACTCACATAAACATACATTATATGATGGGACCAAAACTGACATCCATTCATATTTTTTTTATAATGGTTTGTTTTTTTATACTTAGATACTTACAGATATCTACACGTTAAAATACTTAAAAGACAAGCTTTCAAGAGTTTTTCTCTCTTCATCTTAGAACAACTGAGGTTAGAGACTTGGACACCTCCTCCCATGTCCCTTCTCTAATTGTTTTAAGTGTTAAACTCGATCAGATTGGTCAGTATTGCTTCAGACATGAGGAAGAGAGGAAAACTTTTGAAAGCTTGTCTTTTAAGTATTATGTTAGTCCAATAAAAAGGTATCATTGCATACTGACATAATCTGGTATTTTGGCATCTTGTCTACTGGACTAATATGGAGATTCAAATCTACACATTAAAATAGCCACAGGAGTAAAATTCAATAACATGGGGGAATCTATCAATTGTCACATTTACGTTTCTGAAGAAAATATTCCTAACCAGAGGTACATGAGTTAAATGAGCTTGTGACAAACACAACAATGACTTCTCAAGCTAAACATCTAGCAAGTGTGTAGACTATGAGTCTTTAAAAAATTTTTTGAGTGTGTTGAGGTCATTAGCACCTGAAAACCAACAAATATAGAATGACAGTACTGAATGACAATTACAGTTGTATCTTTGCGTTATGAGACACCATGTGCATTGTTTACATACATTTAAAGAAGGTATTTTGGAAACTACATATGCACTTCATATGGACGTTTACTAATGTGAAGGAAAACCGGACTGCCACCACTTGAGAGATAAACAGAAGGGCTTTAAATTACCCTAAATGAGCTACATTGCTTGTGAGCAGTTATGTAAAGCTGGGTGTCTTAAATCATTTAAAAAATTTTTAATACTTTTTACAAAATGATGATGTAAACACCCATCATACCTCCGAATATTTCAAATAGACAAAGAGGGGCACTTTAGTTTTAGGGGTGTGATTTGGAGTATGGCCAACAGCAGGCTATTCAGAGAAATTTTAAGTGACTTTCCAACAACAATTTCTGCAGCTAAAATACAATTTCAAACAAGAATAATGTATTTTATTTACACATTTAAGACACATTACTCTTAGTATTATTGCCGTGGAGCCATGTTATACACTCAGACCCAAAAACAATAGGGAACTCTTGGAAACGAGGGGCATAAGGATGGAAAAGAAGGACAAACAGATGGGGAAAATAGGAATTGTCAGCTATGCACACACATAATTGTACTAGTATTGTTTTGGCCTTCAAGAAACCTAACAGCCCTCTTTCCTAAGGCATTATTACAAACGATCTCTTTAACACCCAGAGATGCCGCTGACTATGTTAATGATTATATCAATAAGTTACACAATTGTGTTCAAACTATTGCACAAACAGACACAAACTATCTCATAAAATAACTTGGTATTTTCTATGTAAGAAATCGGTGCATGGATTAGTATAGAGCGAGGCAGTGCTGCTTTATTCAGCTTGCCCTAAGTATATTTTTGGCACATTCTCGTGACCATTCTGTTTTTCTGAAGATATTTGTCAAAATCTAACAAGCATCTGCTCTACAAAGTTCTAATCCCACAAATCGCGATCCCACAACAAATGTCTGCACCAGTTATTCCTCTTTTAATGAGTGGGATAAATATTGGGACAACACATTGGCAGCAAACGCAAACCGAGTAGCTCAGCAATACCTTTGAATGGAATTTGGACTTAGATAACCTACATCTGCCTCTGTATTTAAAACTACGGAATCTATGGAATGTGCCAACTGCGGTCATAAAAAGCTTGCAGATCTTCAATACACCAGTGTTTTGCTGTTCAATATTCAGCACCACACATGCAGATGAGAAATGCCACCTGCTTGCTATATTACTGCTATGAGATTAAATAGGTGGTACAGAGCTAGCAGGGAACAACTGACTCTCTGGGTTCCAAAACAGCACACTTTCCACTCCTTATCAAGCCTGAAGTTAGATGACTAAAGGTAGTTGAGAAAAGTCAGGTTTGCACATTTACGTCTACTTAACCCCTTAAGGACCAAACTTCTGGAATAAAAGGAAATCATGACATGTCACACATGTCCTTAAGGGGTTAAATATTTTAATTAAATATGTTCAAGAAATACTCTAAGCACCAAAATCACTTTATCTTAATGAAACAGTTTTGGTGCAGAAAAACTGCAATGTTTAACATTTGTCTTAACCACGCTTTTAGTGTCTATCAGAGTGAGGTGCATTGGATTCAATGACTCTCCATGAGAGGGATTCTTCTAGCTCAGGGGTTCTAAACCCAGTCCTCAACTACTCTCTATCAATCCAGGATTTAGGAATTACCCTGTTGCGTCTTAAGTGTTTTTTTTTCTTTCTCTCTAAAATCACCTTAGACACAACTGGGTAATCCCTAAATCCTGGACTGTTAGGGGGGTACTTGAGGATTGGTTTGGGAACCACTGTTCTAGCTGATTAAGGTGATTTACAATACATGCCCAGCAGTTATCAATGGTTCTCTATGAGAAGCATTGGACTGGACCCAAGATCGTCCAGATCACCCTCATGTATATGTATGGACCACCACTAACCCTAAGGTTTTGTACAGCAAGCTGTACTTAAAAATAGACAATGATTAAGCACGGGTTCCTGTAGGAACCGCTAGAGTTGAATGAGATTAGGTGGTCTGGGTGACTATAGTGTCTCTTTAATTTTAGGAGTGTGGTTAGGGAGTGTAGTCAGGTAAATGGCTGTTCTAAAAAAATTCAGGTTACTTACTGTGACGAAGTGCCCTTCGCCACTTGTGCCTGGAGAAGACTAATTGCCAGCCTCCTGCTCTGCGACTATGGCCCCTGGAAGATTTTGCCCTTTAAATACGTTATTTGGGCATAGTGGATTTTATTAGACTGGTTCTGGCCCTTTAGGATCTGCAGTTTTGCTATGGCACTTCGGATGCAGAGTGTGAAGAAAACCCCTGTTTTATGGACTTAGATTGACTGTTTTATTCCCCCCCCCCCCTCTTAGAACACCAGTTTAAACCCTTAATACCTGTCATATATTCAAACACTGTCTGACCCTTTTAACTGTCATTTTGTTTTCCTCTGAGAAGGAGTTGTTTTGCTGCATGCGTGCTGTTGCTTTTGTATGCTCATTAAACAGACCTGCTTGACCCTTTCTTGAAGCCTTGGCTCATGCTTGGGGGATGGTGTCGGTTGGAGTGCTTGGAGTCCTCGGCAAGCACTAGGAGCATCGATTGGCGGAGGTACTCGGTCGGAGTGCCAGCGGGTCCGTCACACTTACTAATTACAATTTAGGTAACAATGTATCTTATTCACACACGCTGATTTAAGTTATTATAGTTTAAAGTGCACCTGTATAGGAAAAATAAGCTTACTTTACAGTGATTAACCACAACATTAAAACCACCTACCTAATATTGTGTAGGTCCAATACAGCTCTGTTGTATTGAGGCATGGGCTTCACAAAACCTCCAAATGTGTCCTTTGGTATCTGGCATCAAGATATAAGCAGCAGATTGTTTAAATCCTGCAAATTCCAAGCTGAGGCCTTCATGGAACTGTTCTTTGAATTTGGAGACCAAGGCAACACCTTGAGCTCTTTGTTATATTTCCAAAACATTCCTGAACAATTTTTGCATTATGTCAGGATGCATTAATCTGCTGAAAGAGGTCACTGCCATCAGGGAACACCATTGCCAAGAAAGAGTGGATGTGGTCTGCAACAATATCAAAGTAGGTGGGATGAGTCAAAGCAACTTCCACATTCATGCCAGGGCCCAAGGTTTAACATCAGAACATTGACCAGAGCATGCGCAATGGTTGCTATGCAAAAGTCAAGTCAGTGACCAGTGTGTTTTGCACCCCACACTCTGCCTGTGTCCCCTATGCCCCCAGGTTGCGTGCACTCACACTGTACACTAACAGGGGAGGGCCTTCAACTTGTGCTCTGTGTAGGAGCGCTGGGTGTCACATGACTACCCAGTGCTTACACTGATGCAGGCATAGCGCGCCACGTGGAACACCGAGAGGCCCACCTCCCCTGCCATGACAGGTAAAACGTCAGGGAGGGGGGCATCACTCTTTGAGTAAGGAGAGCCGGCGTTGCATTCAAATAAAGCACCAGTGTTCCTGTTCCATCAAATTTCCCTACCCTCATAACTCCCGGTGAGGGGAATCAGCTGGATCCTGTGCTGCACATGCATGCTAGCACTCCTGCTACTCCTCCACAGCAAGGTCCTGGAAGGTACGTAAAGTTAGTTTTACACTTTCATTATAGTTAGTGCATTCACTAAGCTTAGGACATGGGACATTTAGGGTTAATGTTAGGGTTCAAATTAGGGTTAGGGACTTGTTTTTATTTAGTGATATTTCACATTAGGGGAATATCTATAAATTGTTAATTTTCACACTTTATTTTAACCCTTACCCCAAGGGTTAGGGTTAGAATAGAGTGTGGCGAGTCTAAAATAACTTAACCTGACCCTAATTTAAACCCTCACTTAATTCTAAATGTCCTGTGTGCCTAAACTTAGTGAATACACTAACTATAATAAAAGTGTAAAACTAGCTTTACTTACCTTCCAGGACCTTGCTGTGGAGGAGTAGCAGGAGTGCGAGCATGCATGTGCAGCACAGGATCCAGCTGATTTCCCTCACTGGAAGTGACTAGGGTAGGGGATTTTATACACATTTTTACAAAATTTAAAAAAGTGTGTGTGTGTATATGTATGTATGTATATATATATAGAGAGAGAGAGAGAGAGAGAGAATTTAATTGGCAAGCCCTATATTTAACTTTACAAAACACCATAAAACTTTTTCATGGGGGGTATTGTTATACTCGGGAGACTTCGCTGACACAAATATGAGTATTTTAAAAGTAAAACTTATCACAACGATGATATCACCAGTAAAAGTCCAGTTTTAGTGTAAAAAAAAATTGCAAAAAACAAATATGAATGCTAACTTTGCCAAGCTTTTTTGGCTACTACAGAAGACTGGACATACCCCATTTTGAATACCCTGGGTTGTCTACTTTTTCAAATGGTATGTCATGGTGGGGTTAATTTTCATTTCTGGGCTGCTATACCGTCTCCAAGGCAAAAAGCAATTTACAAAAAAAGAAATTGGCAAATCTTATGTTTGACCCTGTAACTTTCTAAATCACCATAAAATAAATACTTGAGGGGTACTGTTGTACTCTTGAGACATTACTCTACACTAATATGAGTGTTTTAGAGCAGTAAAATGTATTATACTGATAATATCATTGGTGAAATGGCAGTTTATGTGTAAAAAAACAAAACAAATATAAACGCTAATTTTGGCCAGCGTTTGTAACTAAGTGGCTACTAAAAAAGAATGGACATACACCATTTTGAATACCATGGGTTGTCTACTTAAAAAAATATATTTTTTGATGGGTTAAATTACATTAGCCAACTTCAAAAATGTCCCAAATTGGACATGGTTGCATGATGACCGGCTGTGAAAATTCCAAGTTGGAAAACTAGAATGTGCACCCTCCAAATAAGATCTTTTAGCCCCCAGAGAACTAGGCACACCTATACATGGGGGGCATCACTGTACTCAGGAGATGTTACTGAACTCATATTGGGGTGTTCTTTGGCAGTAACACTTAAAGTTCTCCATATATTCTTAAATTACTGTGTGTGTCAAAAAAAAATCACCAATTATTTTTTTATTTAAAATTTGACATAGATTGGTGGTAAAATGGTTGCAAGAAAAGAGTCAAAATACCCCAAGTTTAATACCTTCTTAGATTGTCTTCTTTTAACAAAATATATACATGTGAAGGGTTATTCAGGGATTCCTGACATATATCAGTGTTACAATGTTAATTAATTGAAAAAAAAAATGGTTTGGAAATAGCAAAGTGCTACTTGTACTTATTGCCATATAACTTGCAAAAAAAGCTAAGAACATGTTAACGTTGGGTATTTCTAAACTCAGGACAAATTTTTGAAACTATTTGGCATGGGTGTTTTTTGGTGGTTGTAGATGTGTAACAGATTTTGGGGGTCAAAGTTAGAAAAAGTGCGTTTTAAAAAAATATTCATCATATTTTATCATTTTTTTTATAGTATATATGATGAAAATAATGGTATCTTTAGAAAGACCATTTAATGGCGAGAAAAACGGTACATAATATGTGTAGGTACAGTAAATGAGTAAGAGGAAAATTACAGCTAAACACAAACACCGCAGCAATGTAAAAACAGCCCTGGTCCTTAATAGTAAGAAAATAGAAAAACGGCCTGGTCACTAAGGGGTTAATATGCATGTTAGTGCTTGTAATATTCCTTGAAAGATAAAGGTTCAAGAAACACACCCAGCACGTGTTTTAATTTTTTCGTGACCCTTCCCAAACCACCAGTTGGACAGCTCTCCAATAAAGAAATTTGGTTTTTAGTTTATTTTGCGGAGTGCTTCATTATTTCTGATGGAATATACAGAGGACATATGAATTATTTTGTTCATATAGTCACAGTTTGGACTGGCATCAACTTGAGTCTAGAGAAGGACTATTTCAATGATTGACTGCGAAAGATTCTTGTTCTCTAACACCCCAACGGATTACACATTTTGGAAACAATGTTCAGCTAAGGTCCTTTAGACTTTGTGTTAAACCCATTTCTCGACTGAGATAAGTTCTATTAATATATGTCATTGTTATGGCACAGAAACTGTCTCCATAATGCCAGATGTCAGATTAAAACATTGGTACTCAGACTTAGTTTTTATTCAAACTTCATTGATCTAACTGAGGGAGTGCATGGTTCAGAATGATTTAAGGACAGGATCACCAAAATAGTGAGTTATTAAATAGTTTTAACCTTGGAGGGTAAACATTTAACCTTGGAAGGTAAACCTTGTGTTCTGGGCCAAATTTGCATCGCAAGCGCCTGTAGGCACAGAATTCTTAAGCGCCCCACCCATCTCCCTCCTCAAAACTAATAAAAAAAAATACTTGGACTTTTAAATATAACAACTGTTGTGTGTGTGTATATGTATGTATGTATATCTATATATATAGAGAGAGAGAATTTAATTGGCAAGCCCTATATTTAACTTTCCAAAACACCATAAAACTTTTACATGGGGGGTATTGTTATACTTGGGAGACTTCGCTGAACACAAATATGAGTATTTTAAAAGTAAAATGTATCACAAAGAATATATCACCATTAAAAGTCCAGTTTTTGTGTAAAAAATGCAAAAAACAAATTGAATGCTAACTTTGGCACACACACACACACACAAAGATATTTTGTATATAGAAGTTAGTATACAGATAGGACTTGTTCAAAATGTATAAAATGTTACTTTAATTTGCTCAAAAATAAAATATCAATGTTTTTCATCAGGACCAAAAGATGAACGTTTTATCTGTAAAACTGAAATGTTGATATGTTATTTCTGAGCTAATAAAAGTTACATTTCATACATTTTGAAAAGGTCCTGGGAGTGCTATCTGTATACTAACTTCTGGATTTTGACAGAGGGAAAAAGTATGGTTAGGGTGGACGTCGGGCCGCGCGGGGGTCCCCGAGTGCCGCGTGTCTCATTGTGGGTTTACTAGGTTCTGGATTGTGCTAGGTATGTGTACCACGGTCTCCAGAGCTCGACATGCTTAGTGCTTCTCCCTAGTAGGTCTGCGTATCTCGCCTCTGCGGTGTGGATTTCTTCTATTTTCTGTAGCCATTCCGTCACGGTGGGAGGTTGAGTTTGTTTCCATCTCATTGGGATCAGTGCCTTGGCGGCATTGAGTAGGTGTCGTAGAATCGATTTTTTGTATTGGCTTATTGAGCTTTCGGTGTAGTGTAGAAGCGCCATTTCTATGGTGAGGTCGGGTATGTCCCCCAGTATTGTCGTTATTTCCTTTTTTATTTCAGTCCAGAATGGTTTGATTTTGGCGCAATCCCACCAAAGATGGCGGAGGGTGCCTGTTCCGTTTTCGCATCTCCAACACGTCTCTGGGACTCCCGGGAATATTCTATGCAGTAGTGCAGGCGTCCTGTACCAGTGTGATATCAATTTGTAGTTTACTTCTTGATACCTGGTGCTAATTGAGCTTTTGTGTTGGAGGATGAGTATCTGTCCCCATTGAGCTTCTGAGTAGGTTCTGTCGGTGAGGTCTTCCCATTGTCTTTGGAAGGCATTCCTCCTTACATGGTCCTCTGTGATCAGTTGCTGGTATAGGCTGGATACTTTTCCTTGTACATCTGCCTCAGTGGTGCATAGATGTTCGAACCACGTCGTGTCCCTGTGTACTGCCTCCCTATTGGGTAGGTTGTGGTAGAAGACAGAGTATATATTCACAGTTGCCCACACACACTGTTACCCACATAAGGCTGCAAATGCTATAACTATTCAGCTAAAAATTCAGCAAAAAGGAAAATGAGGAGGAAGGGAATGGGATCACTACTTAGAATATAATATACCAATTTCAGACTGTTGGGGACACGAGGGAAGATGCTTGATTAGGGCACTAGGGCCCTGCAAGGAGCAGTGAAACAGTGCTTCATGTAGGTCTTGCCTTCAGTGGGTCAGTCTGCAGCACAAAAAGCTGACTTGTCATTAACTAGGGCCCTGTTTCAGTGTTGATCAGCCACATTGTGGCACAGACCTGGTGATGCAATTGCATCTCTGGGCCGCCCATGTTACCTCCCTCCAACTGGCAGAGAATGTGAGGACGTCGGAACGGAGGAATAACAAGTTCTAAATCTATCGTGGACTAGCTGGCCATCAGAGTTAACCCAATGCTGACAGCGTGCAAATGTTCCTACTGCTTCTGTCTCTCTTTAACACCTTAGTAGCATCTTGACATCATGGGGCAATGTGGCACGTCTCCTACCTGATGAACCCAGTGGTGCATGGTGATGTTTTAAAAGGGCAGATCATCTCACTTCACCTGTGGAATTTGATTACACATCCTCTTTCTGGAATCTCTACATCTTGATGTATTAGTTCAGGGGTAGGCAACCTACAGCACTAGTGCCATGCACGGCACTCAAGGTATCTTTGCACTGCACTCAAGGCTGCTAGAGCCAAACAGGCTCTGGCCTATCAGGAGTCCCAGTAAAACTTCAGATATCTGCTAATACGAAGAGGTGGTGAAGGACAATCCTCAATTTATGCATTGCAGCACATAGAGGAAGTGATCTCAGATCACTTCCTCCCAGCACTTGTAAATAGGAGTCCACACTGTAGTAGAGCAGCCCGCAGCGACTGTTGCAACTCCTGTCCTTGACCTGTACTTGGCCAGCCTGGTCCCCACTGGAACCCAGGGAAGCCACCCACCCTGCTAGATATACACAGAAATGCAGAATAACCATCCCCTCATACAAATATGAACAGCCCACACACAAACATACATACAATCCCCACAAACGCAACACCACTAACAATCCACATACATGCACACAACCCCACATGCAGCCTCTCAGATGCAATACCCCAAACAGCCCCCACACACTACCAAACACACATTGTGACATATCCATCCACACACACAATTCCACAAGCAGCCCTCATACACAGCCCACATTCATATGTATCATACACGATACCATAAACTACTAATGAACATATACAATATAATAGCTCATATATACACAAATACAACGATACAAAGCAATTACAGTAAAAATACCATATATACTCGAGTATAAGTCAACCCGAATATAAGTCGAGGCCCCTAATTTTACCCCCAAAAAACTGGGAAAACTTATTGACTCGAGTATAAGCCTAGGGTGGGAAATGCAGCAGCTACTGGTAAATTTCTAAATAAAATTAGATCCCCAAAAAATTATATTAATTGAATATTTATTTACAGTGTGTGTGTGTGTGTGTGTGTGTGTGTGTGTGTATAATGAATGCAGTGTGTGTGTGTATATAATGAATGCAGTGTGTGTGTGTGTGTGTATATAATGAATAGTGTGTATGTGTGTGTGTATATATAATGAATGCTGTGTATGTGATGCAGAGTGTGTAACCTTGGTGGGGGGAGGGCATTTTTATTATTTATTTTTGTTATTATTTTAATATTAATTTTTTTTAAATATTATTACATTTTTATTTTATTTGATTATAATATTATAAAAAAAATTATTTTATTTTTTTCCTCCCCCCTCCCTGGTTGATACAGGGCCCGGGAGTGGGGCTTTATTATTCCCTGGTGGTCCAGTGCATGGGTTGTGCAGGAGGGGGGCTGGGAGTAAGCTATTACCTTTACAGCAGCTCTGTTCAGCTCCCTTCTCCTCCGTGCCTTTCAGCTCCAGTGTAAATCGGTTGTGGTACTAGTTATGATATGCACCTGAGGAAGACCTATTGCTTTAGGTCGAAACGCGTTGTGCTCTATTTTATTTTATTTTGTTACAATAAAAGTATTTACCTTTTATCCATTTGGCAACCTGGTTCCTGATTTTTATAAGAAAGAAGACTCCAGATATCTTCCAAGGGACCTAAAAGCTCAAATCCATATCTGATTGATGTATCTGCCTCTAAAGTTTAGAGCCAACTCAGAAAGGCTCTAAACATTGTGAGTTTTTCCAAGTTTTATATTATTGTATTTGTATTGAGATGTATTACCCTATGATGGTTTTTTATACCCACATAACCTAGGGATCTCATTTAATACAAGGATATCATCTACCGTGTGCGCAATCACCATATTCCCTGTTTTATTTCTGTATGTGTTATCCAGTGACTATACACTTTGGTGATTTTCTGTATGCTGCACTATTTCTATATATGATATTTTAATAGTTTTTAGCGCCATCTTTTATCTCTGTTTTTTATTTGGCCCATCTAGTCTGCCCAATTTTCTAAATACTTTCATTAGTCTCTGGCCTTATCTTATAGACAGATACAGTGCCGGGACTGGGCGACACATATTCAACAGAAAAAACACACAGTATCGTACTTAGGGACACACTTTCAGCATACACGGTGCTGAAATTGATTTAACACATGTGATGGTATGTTTCCTTAGACCCATATGCCAACCAAATGGCCATCAATGTGCACATGCATCAGCTTGGTACAAATGTGTGCAATACATACACTTCTGTTATGGGTGTAATGCACCCCAGATGTCATGGGCATGTCCACGGTGGCTCCCCTCAATATGAGGTAGATCACTAATATCTCCCTTAGAACAGCCACCCCCATAATTCAGTGCTGACTTCCTCATTGTTAATAGTAGTAGCAGTGATTAATAGAAGTGTCTCTGAGTAAGTAGGTGCAGAGGGGGTAGTTTTGATGATAGTAAAATTAATGTGCTGGGAGTGGTAGATACATTCAGTAGTAGATAAGTGGTTAGTTGTGTGTGTGTGTGTGTGTGTGTGTGTGGTCCATGTATAAAAAAAAAAATCAGATCAAAGTGCTCAGTCCTGCGTTTGGAAAGGGTTTGTTTGGAAAATAAATTATGACTGATGTGAAAAGATGGTTTTCAATTGACACGTATTCCGGCTTGTGAAACTCACGGAACAATGAGCTTTCTGTTACAATAAGGGAGTGTATAGGAAGAAACCCTCATCACTGAACTCAGAGTATTGCCACACCTGGTCGTCCCATGTGGATTCTGCAAAACACAGCAAAACAAAATCCACCAAAGAAAAACCCTTTATTGAGATATTAAACAAGGGATGTCAATCTGCTGCCACTCTTATTACTGTTGAACTACAACCCCCATAATTCCCTGTCAGTTTATGAATGGCAGAAATATTAGATTTTTAGACCACCAATATTTAGGATCCATAAATACCTATACTAAATACTGTCCAGAAAGTACCATTATTAACATTTGCAGGACTTCTACACTTTAGTATCTGCACAGCACTCTGTACATGGTCTGCCTTGAGGGGTTATGCTGTCAATCAGCCTGGTCATCCACTTTATGGGAGTACCAGCTCCTTTGATGGGTTCACCCACTCCTCTCCCCGAGAGAGAGAGTTTAATGCTTGAGAAATACCTTGAATAGAAAGAAATGTGTTAAACAATTACCTGATCCTCAACGTAACTCCTGAGACTTCCCTAGGTGGCCCACCATATTGTAACTATCTCCTCGCCTACTCAGGGGTTGTCACAGGGCTGAAGGCACGTGTTTATTTAAAGCTCTGTGCCCATGCCTAATCACTACAGCATCCCATCCACCTCAGCAGGATGCAGAGGTTATAGTGACTGGAGTGTCCATTCAATAATAAATGGGAGATTCTGAAAATCCCCTTATGCTATACCGCACTTTACTCTTACTTCACATCAAGGTTGTTATGTTCCATAATTTGTTAATAAAATGTCAATAAATATTTAAAATAAAATTGGTCTTTTTTTTTTACAACACTAACAATTAGGGCCTGTAAAGTTGAAATCTGCCCTGACAATTCAGAGATAAAATTTTTATAATTTACTTTACTGTCAATCGCTAAGCCACTTATCATGTAATTAATATTTTGCTTTCCTTTGTCGCCTCTTGCAGATAAAGTCCATGTCTTCCCATCTGTATACTTTAATGAAATCAAATATTTCCCTTTCTATGAAAAGTTCTGTCATAAGACATTTTGGGTAATATGATCAGAATGGCCAGGATTCCTTCAGCTTAGCACGTTCATATATAAATCTGGCATGGACACAGGGCCTTAAATCAACATGTGCCTTCAGTCCTTGACCCCGTGACACCCCCCTGAGTAAGCGAGGAGATAGTTACAATATATGGGCCACATAAGGAAGTCACAGGAGTTACATGGAGGATCAAGCAATAGTTTAACACATTTCTTTCTATTCAAGGTATTTCTCATGGATTAAACTCTCTGTCTCGCCTAATGAAAAAGCCAAATTAGTGGACAATAACCATTTATATAAACTACCCTTAGGCTTTCACCTACTTTTCATGTTGCAAACTTATTATAATTTTTTTTTTTAAGAAACTCTTTTGAGCGGGGGGACCTTTTCAATATAATATGCCCTACTGGGCACTACGGGGAAGGTCTCCCTTGCAATTCTCTGTAAAACCTTGAGAACACATAGTAATCGAGTGTCACACGAAGCTTCAGTCACCGCACCCTCCTGACGTCACTGGGGCAGTGTGTGGTGCAATCACAGGCGTGAGAGCAAGCTTCCCCTTGCAAGGGTTCTTCTTGCACGCAGTTACTAAAGCATGAACATAGTTGAATTACATACAATTAATCAAGGCAACTGACTCAATTTCGTCTCTAGAGCGGGCCAATTTCTCTTGTGGGAGGCTAGCTTGGAAGGAAACTGTGTCCAGTGCAATACCCAGAAAGACTAGTTTGGTGGTGGGCCCCAGTGTTTTGTCTGGGGACACGGGCACCCCTAGTGATGTGATGAGGGCTGTGGTGCTGTGAATGCTGCTAGGTGTGCTTCTATCAACAAAAAAATCACTGCATATGAATACATGATTTAATGAACTGATTTACCTGAAAGGCTAGGTGAAATAACGTGATGAAAGACCAATTTGTAACTGTACGAATGAAATGAGTGACAAAATTGGTGAAAGACTGGTAAGCTAATGCTTGGACCATTCGTATGTACGAATGATATAGTAAGTTACTAACAAGTGTACAAGGATTTCATAATGGATTATACAGGCAACGGTCGACAAAATTTGCAGCACGAATGGATGAATTTAAACCAATGGGTAAGTAAAAATAAGAAGGGAGCCTATCCCCACGTTTTTAGGCCCGAACATGGGAAATAACCTAACCTTATTTCCCACGTGGCACTTACGTATGTGCCGGGTCTCATGAGCGGAAGCTGGGTACAGCATCTGTGGAGAAGCTAGGCGAATGGACCGGAGGTCGGAGGCAGTGGACACTGCTGAAACCAAACTTTTGGCGGATATCTTGTAACGGAAGTGCTGGTTGCTATGGTATGCACGCAATCAACGTGAACGGCAGAGGTGAGTAGGGGCTCAGAGTTTAAGTAGGGGACATAATTCCTCCCATAAATAAAGTCCTAATGTCCTTTTAACATATGGGAAAATAAAAGAAGATAAAAGGAGAAAATATTTTTTTATAAAAAAATGTTCTTCCTTTTCTTTCTTTATAACTTTTATCATAGTCCTCTGTATATCTCCCTCGTCCTCTTTTCACTCTGTTGTTATTGAAGCTTTTTTATTTTATCGGTTCCTTTGTCCACTCCTCCAATTCTTTTGGTCCAGCAAAAGTTTTCTTTGTGTCTTTCCAGAACACCAGTATTGATTTATTAAGCCCCCAATGGTATCTTAAATTACACTGAACAAAATTATAAATGCAACACTTTTGGTTTTGCCCCTATTTTTCATGAGCTGAACTCAAAGATCTAACACTTTTTCTATGTACACAAAAGGCCTATTTGTCTCAAATATTGTTCACAAATCTCTAAATCTGTGTTAGTGAGCACTTCTCCTTTGCCGAGATAATCCATCCACCTCACAGGTGTGGCATATCAAGATGCTGATTAGAGAGCATGATTATTGCAAAGGTGTGCCTTAGGCTGAACACAATAAAAGGCCACTCTAAAATGTGCAGTTTTATCACACAGTACAAAGCCACAGATGTCACAAGTTGTGAGGGAGCGGGCAATTGGCATGATGACTGCAGAGCTGTTGCCAGTGAATTGAATGTTCCTTTCTCATAAGCCATCTCCAAAGGCGTTTCAAAGAATTTGGCAGTACATCCAACCAGCCTCACAACCGCAGACCACGTGTAACCATACCAGCCCAGGACCTCCACATCCAGCATCTTCACCTCCAAGATCATCTCAGACCAGCCATCCGGACAGCCGCTGCAACGATTGGTTTGCATAACCAAAGAATTTCTGCACAACCTGTCAAAAGCTGGGCGGAAGCTCATCTGCATGCTCGTCATCCTCATTGGGGTCTCGACCTGACTGCAGTTCGTCGTCGTAACCAAACTGAGTGAGCAAATGCTCACATTAAATGGCATCTGTGTGACGGATCACCTGGCACCCCGACTGGGCACCTCCACCAACAGATGCTTCCTAGCTGACGCTGAGGACCATAAGCACCGCATCGGACACCAAAAACATTGCAGACTCCACAACCACCATAGCTTAGCTGGAATCTCGCCATTTTCCTCCCCACCGGACCAACCTCTGATATCCAGAACCGTGTGGGAAAGACCTCCCCTTCAGGAGAGTAAAGCTGTATAGCTCTTATAAGAGCTAGTGATTTACCAGTTTAGCAGTTCCCCTCCAATCACGAGACCAAGCTACGTGTTGAGGGTTATTATTATGATATTTATAGAGCGCCGTCAAATTCCGCAGCGCTTTACAATGGGTGGACGAACAGACATGTAGTTGTAACCAGACAAGTTGGGGACACAGGAACAGAGGGGTTGAGGGCCCTACTCAATGAGCTTACATGCTAGAGGGAGTGGGGTAAAATTACACAAAAAGGTAAGGATAGTATTAGACTAGTGACAGTTGCAGAAGAGGAATCAGTCAGGAGCTATTAACAGTTTAATTGATACGCTTTTATGAAGAAGTGGGTTTTTAACGATTTTTTGAAGGAGTGGAGACTGGGTGAGCATCTAACGGAGGAGGGAAGCGAGTTCCACAGGAATGGTGCAGCCCTCGAGAAACCTTGAATGTGAGCATCATAGGTGGGAGTACGGACAGAAGATAGGGTTAAGCAGGACAAACCAATAAAAAACAGTGTTACAATGCCTGACACTCCCACACACAGCACACAATCCCTCCCCTCTGCACGGGAGATAATTGAGTAAAGTACTGTATGTAACTCAATTAACCCCTAGGCAGAAAAACCACATATTTTATAAAGTCCCATAAGTACCCCAAAACACAAACCCCATAAATGTTACATCCCCTGATAGCCCTGATCTGGGTGAACAACATATCCAAAAATCACTCATAGCAGAGGTTCAGGAAATTCCTGGAAGTCTCTTTTTGATTGACTGCACGCATGGTTTCATGCCCTAAAGAGTTCCAGAGAATCAGGGCTTGTGGCCAGTCTAGTTCGGTAGTTTGCAAACAAACAAACTACCGAACAGAGTCAATAGTCTTACCCTGGAGATTGTCCCTTCATCCAGACGAATGATCTCACCGAACAGTGCCCTTCTAAGCTGAATAGAAACGAACACAGGCGATGATGGAAGTCAAGCAGTGTTCGAGAGTTTCTGTATCCCATTTCAGTTCCATGAGATTCATGCCCAAAAAACGCTGCCTGTGTTCATGCAAACAAAATGGCCGCCACCTCGTGGTTGTTCATAGGAATCGCAGCCACCCAGACAAACAATTAGAACACTGCAGTGTGAAATGTTCCAAGTTGTTAAGTGTTAACAAGCTCCAGGGTGGTCTCTGTTCATGTGGTTGTTCGGTAAACAAACCATATAGTCCCAATTGCACAAACAGAGCCTGTTTGAAGTATTTTAGCCAGGTCTATTGCAGAGGCCATAGTCACAGGGTAAAAGGCTGGCAAATAGTCCCCTCCAAATCTCAGTGGCGAAGTGGCTTGCGCCACAGTCTGACACTTTGAAGAGGTGTTCTCTTCATTGATGAATCCCGGTTTTCACTGTACAGGGCAGATGGCAGACGGCGCTTTTGCCTTATGTGGGTCAGCGGTTTTCTGATGCCAACTGTAACGGAGCTCCTTGTACTCCAACTGAGTACCCTCCGTTGACGGATGCTCCTAGCGCTTCCTGAGGACTCCCAGCACTGCAGCAGACACCACAACCACCGCAGACTCCGCAACCGCCGTATCTTGACTGGAGTCTCGCCGTCTTCCTTCCACCCTGGATCAGCTTCAGTCCTCCAGGACTGTGTGGGAAAGAACTCTTCCTTCCACCCTGTACGAGCCTCCAGCATCCAGGACTGTGTGGTGAAGACCCCTCCTCCAAGGAGAGCGTGTCAGGAACAAGCTCTTAAAAGAGCTAAGTGATTCAAGCTCAGGGGAGCATGCAGAGCATAGCAATCACCAGTGTGATTATAACAGCTCCCTCCAATAACGAGACAAGGCTACGTTTAGAGGGATCAAGAAGAACTGTCAAAACCTTTATTTCCCTTGGGACCAGCCAATAGGGTCACCACAATAACATTGTTGTGAAACCTCAATAAAATCACAAACAGTCAAACCATATCAAGCAACACACAGTGACTTATCACAACACAATGGCACATTTTAAAAGGGGTGGGGGGAGACAATATTTAACAGTAGATATCTCACCTGCCTGCAAAATTAGCAATATGCAAATCTACCCGAATATGCAAATGAACCAGTCTTGCAATTCAGGTAGTGCATATTGCTGTTGCTACCAACAGAGGGCACTAGACAAGCTCCATAGCCAAACCCACCTAGTTGGTAGCAAACCTCAGCAATACAAGAGAGCAGGCAATACATTACACAGTACACACACACACACTATAAACAATTACATTACACACACCCTGCTCCTATAATGGGTACAAGGTGACTAAAACATAAGATAAATAAAGCAGCCTACATAAATAGTCTGTCTGAAGGTAGACTAGGAGCTTTAAAGCCAGATACATGAAAGAGTCATAGTCACAGGGGAGGAGGCTGGCAAGTAGGCCTCTCCAAGACCAAGTGGCGAAGGGCACTTCGTCACACCAACGTTGTGGGTTGAGTGGCAAATGGTGGGGTTATGGTATGGGAAGGCATATGTTATGGACGATGAACACAGGTGCATTTTATTGATGGCATTTTGAATGCACAGAGATACTGTGATGAGATTCTGCGGCCATTGTTGTGCCATTCATCCACGATCCTCGTCTCATGTTGCAGCATCATAACGTATGGCCCCATGTTGCAAGGATCTGTACACAATTCCTGGAAGCTGAAAACATCCCAGATTTTGCATGGCCAGCATACTCACTGGACATGTCACCCATTGAGCATGGTTGGGATGCTCTGGATTGGCGTATACGACAGCGTGTTCCAGGTCCTGCCAATAACCAGCAACTTTGCACAGCCATTGAAGAGGAGTGGACCAACATTCCACAGGCCACAATCAACAACCTGATAAACTCTATGCAAAGGAGATGTGTTGCACTGCATGAGGCAAATGGTGGTCACACCAGATACTGACTGGTTTTTAACCCCCCTCCCTGAACCCTCCAATACAATAAAACTGTACATTTTAGTGTGGCCTCTTATTGTGGTCAGCCTAAGGCACACCTTTGCAATAATCATGCTGTCTAATCAGCGTCCTTATATGCCACACCTGTGAGGTGGATGGATTATCTCGACAAAGGAGAACTGCTCACTAACACAGATTTAGACAGATTTGTGAGAAATAGGCCTTCTGTGTACATTGAAGAAGTCTTAGATCTTTGCGTTCAGCTCATGAAAAATGGGAGCAAAAACAAAAGTGTTGCGTTTATAATTTTGTTCAGTGTATGTTCTTTAAGTGGTATTAGGGCTGCAGGGAACTTTTTTCTCCACATTCTTGTATATGATGATAAGTCCTGAAATATTATGATTTTTTAAATCTTTCTTCTGTTAACTTCTTTGCTCTACTAGCATGGATAATTTGTTGTTTCATTCGGAGAGAGTATAAAACAACTACCAGATCTCTCGGACTTGATTCTGGGATATTTGCGGTTTTCTCACACTATATGGGTTTTCAATCATCAATTCTTGATTTTGTAGATTAATATCTAACGCTGAAAAAAATTCAAACAAAAATTCTTTTATATTTTTTGGGTGATGGATTCAGGGATATTTTTTATTCTGATGTTCTTTATTCTTTGTTTGTCTTCCATTAGATTTATTCTGTATTCCAAGGTGTTTACATCGTTTTTCATGCACCTTGGTAACCATTTTGTACTGGAATTCCATTTTTTCATATTTTTCTTCCATCTTAGTTATTTTTGTACCAATTTCTTATATTTGTTGTTTTCATTGGCATGTACTATTGTTCATCATCTCCCTTTTAAAAGTTTTTGTTTGATATTGCAAATGAGTTTTTATAAATTCTTGCAAATTAAATGTAGAGTTTCTCTATCCTTCATAACAGTTTCTTCTAGTAACGAATTATCTCCGCTTTGTTTGTTTTGAGGAGAGAAAAAGGATGATACTCCTTTATCTTGTTTGTTAGCTTTTTTAGGTTTATTTTTCATTGGGATCTTTGCAGTAGCCATTTATTTCACTGCTTATTTTGATAGCCCCTTTTTGTTTATTTTTATTTCTTTCTTGTTTCTCTCTCTACCTTTTATTTCAATTGCTTTTATGCAGTTCCTATCTTGAACTTTTATTATTTTCTTTAAAACAAATAAAATAAAAATAAAAATGAGTGAAATGAAAAACTGCAGAGATATATCCCTATACACACACTACATCCCCTTCACACTCTGCATTCCATACACACACTGAATCGCCTACATGATGGAGTCCCTGTACCCAAATACACAAATACTACAGCCGCTGCATAAATAAACTGCATCCACTACACACACTACATCATTAATACACACACTACATGCCCTAGACACACACACACATACACTAAATTCCGTAAACACACACTGCATCCCCTATACACACATACACACGTTCTACATACACTATACCCACAAATGCTTCATGACTATATACACACACATACTTTATTATTATTATTATTATTATTATGTTATTATTTATAAAGTGCCAACAAATTCCGCAGCGCTTCACAGTGGGTGGATGAACAAACATGTAGTTGTTACCAGACAAGTTGGACACACAGGAACAGAGGGGTTGAGGGCCCTGCTCAATGAGCTTACATGCTAGAGGGAGTGGGCTAAAGTGACACAAAAGGTAAGGATAGTATTAGACTAATGACAGTTGCAAGAGAGGAATCAGTCAGTAGCTATTAACAGTTTAATTGATACGCTTTTATGAAGAAGTGGGTTTTTAATGATTTTTTGAAGGAGTGGAGACTGGGTGATCATCTAACGGAGGAGGGTAGTGAGTTCCATAGGAACGGTGCAGCCCTCGAGAAGTCTTGAAGGCAAGCATCAGAGGTGGGAGTACGGACAGAATATAGACGCAAGTCTCCAGCAGAGCATAAGGGCCTAGATGGGACATACTTGTGTATTAGGGAGAATAGATAGGTGGGTGCAGCCTTATGTAGAGATTTTAAAGCAAGAACCAGAATTTTAAATTGAGCCCTATATCTTACAGGAAGCCAATGTAGGGACTGACAGAAGGGTGAGGCGTGGGAGGTGCGGGCGGACAGGAAGATGAGCCTCGCCGCCGCATTCATTATGGACAGTAACAGCACAAGTTGGGAGCAGGTAAGACCACTGAGAAGCGGATTACAGTAGTCAAGGCGAGAAAGGACAGTGGACTGGATCAGCACCTTAGTCGCATCTGGCATTAAGTAGGGTCGGATGCACGCAATGTTTTGAGATGGAAGCGGCAGGATTTGGCGATAGACTGAACCTGTGGCGTGAAGGAGAGGTTGGAGTCAAAGAGAACACCTGGGCAGCGAGCCTGCGTGGTGGAGATGATGGTAGCACCGTTGACTTGGAGGGAGGGAGACACAGGAATAGCAACATTTGAGGGAGTAAAGACCAGAATTTCAGTTTTGGTCAAGATGCGTTTAAGGAATTTGGCAGCCATCCAATTAGAAATAGCAGACAGGCAGTCAGAGACACTAGTCAAGAGGGACGGGGAGAAATCAGGAGAGGACAGATTTATCACCTCTAAACATAATATTTACAGTTCTGGTTGTTTTGTTTTTTCCTCTACATTTCTAGTTAAACTACATGGATGCATCTTATATTCGGCTGCATTTTATATAAAATAAATACAGCATTTATGTTTTTTGCTGGTACATATATACACACAAATGAAGAATGAACAGCTAGCTGATGTTTGTATAATAAACAGGAAAATATTTAATTTATTCCACTGAGTAATGGATCAATTTCCTGTTCTTGCAATGGGAATAAATTATATAACATGCTGCTCGGCTTAATTCAGTGAAATTCCTCAGTGCAGCGTTGGCTACTGAACATTACATATAAGGAAAAAAGGCCAAGATCGTTCCTTCCTGCCCTAGGGCGTGATTTCAGACATCTGAATGATGTCACGCAAACAGATTGTGTTTATTCGGTTTCACACTTTGTAAGTAGCTTAGCTGGCTATTTATTGAACTTGTTTTATCCTAGTTGTGGATTAGTAGCGAACCATATCTTGTTGAGGAGCAGTTTCAATATGGTTTGGAGGTGGTTGGGTTACTCAGTAAGCCTGGGGGTGTGCAGAACTTAAAAGGGGATTGCAAATTTTAGGCCAAATAACTGAATTGAAAAAAGTTTTCAAAGCAAACGACTTATTTCTCTTAGTTGATTTGACCTAAAATTCAAAATTCTCTTGCCAGCTCTCCACAATTCCTAGTTTAGTGAGCATAGCGCAAACAGACTGCAAATAAAAAATAATAATGTTTCTAAGCTCGGTTGGATCTGCTATTAACTTCCGAAAGATGAAGGTTGTTCTTCTTTAGGTCTACTGGCTCAGTGAGGGAACCTTTGGGTTAGTTATTATTGTTTACAGCATTGTTGCATACCTACAACTCGATGGGACTCTGGGACAAAAGTGTGTGACTCAAGAAGGGGCAATGACCTGGAGGGGTTTTAAAATGAGTGGTCCTTCAGAAAAGGAGCAGTGTCAGTCTGGTGTGAATGCACGCATGGCTCACTGACAGCAACTCTGACCGTCCCTTCACCAGGCAGGCTATGCACAGAGTGTTGCTGAAGTACTCTGTAACAAGTTCCTGATGCCCTGATACCATTTAGTGCAGCGGAACCAAACCCAAACGGCGAGTCAAGAGCACAAAATTGGCATTGTCCCACTGGAACCGGGACTATTGGGAGCTATGCTATTGTATTGCCATTTTAAGTGTCTCACATGTTGATAGGATTATCCTTATCACAGTAATACGTATTATAATATATTTTTATATTATGCTGTGTTTTGAAATGTTCTAAAGATACATTTTATTAAACCTTATATAAACATTTCCTCGGTTACATTGTAGACATTGAATGATATATTCAGTGAATTGTTAATTGCTGAGTGGACAACAGGAGATTTGGAAAATATAGGTCAAAATAATATAAACAAAACCTCAAAGAATTGATTCAATCTTCTGCATTTCTCTAGCATGAATGTATTTTGGTTCCATATTGTAATATGCATAATATATAGGTTCCTTCTTTCATGGCTTAAAATACTACTAAAGTCACTCAGGCCATTTAATCTGCTGTGGTCCTGTAGGTTTAACCCAGCAATGTAAAACATTACAGTTTTTTAGAAAGTGCAATGTTCACAAAGCAGTGTTAAAGGACCGCTATAGTGCCAGGAAAACATACTCGTTTTCCTGGCACTATAGTGCCCTGAGGGTGCCCCCACCCTCAGGGTCCCCCTCCTCTGGGGCTCTGGGGAGAGGAAGGGGTTAAAATCTTACCTTTCTCCAGCGCCGGGCAGGGAACTCTCCTCTCCTCCTCCATAGCGACGTCATCGGTTGAATGCGCATGCGCGGCAGGAGCCACCCTCGCATTCAGCCAGTTCATAGGAAAGCATTTACAATGCTTTCCTATGGACGCTGGCGTCTTCTCACTGTGATTTTCACAGTGAGAAGCACGCAAGCGCCTCTAGTGGCTGTCAAGAGACAGCCACTAGAGGCTGGATTAAACATATTATAAACCTAGCAGTTTCTCTGAAACTGCTAGGTTTATTAAAAAAAAAAAAAAAAAGGGTTAATCCTAGATGGACCTGGCACCCAGACCACTTCATTAAGATGAAGTGGTCTGGGTGTCTATAGTGGTCCTTTAAACACACTCACAATGGCTGTCATACTGAAAGCTACTGGTCTTGCTTCATGCTGCAAAAAACAAGTAAAATTTGGTCATGTGACTGCTGTCCCCATAAGGAAAACATTGATTCAATGCTTTCCTATAGGGTAATTTTATGCGCATATGGGACCCCCAATAGCAAACTATGAGGAGCATTGGACTGAACTGACTCTGAAGCAGAGAGACAAAGGAGAATGAAAGGTGAAAAGCTGCAAGGGAGCCTGTGCGCTGGAAAAAGGTTTGTAAATAACGGTTTAGTTTTTTTATGGTGACCTGAGAGGGCGACCCATGTAGACAGGGTCAGGTACACTAAAATGTTAAAATGTGTCCGTTACTTTGCTACAATTTACCATTAGGCTGGCAAACATCTCAGTGATGATGGCGTGATGAGAGGCAGCTCAATGAGGAAGGCTTACAGAATTTTTTGTATTTTTTTTATGGTAGTATGAAATTTGAATCCTTCCGGGAAATGAACCGATTTGATTTTCTCCTTAAAAAGTCAACGTTTTATTGCTGCTATGATCTCTTTGAATGTTATGTGTAGCATGCAAAACAGTCCTTTTTGGATGAGTAAGTGTTAATAATAGCAGGCATCATGTCATTCTGGCGACAGTCATGTTCACTGTGGTCCAAGCAGGAAGTAGAGTGCGGTGTTTGTGTGTGTGTGTTGCTCGGTAGCCAATGTTTATTGAGGGACACACACACTGTCACACTTAACAACCAGATCACCCAGCCCATGTGTGGATGTCATTCCTAAATTCTTGCAAATGCCATGAAAGGAATCAGGATGGATACATAATTTATGAATCTTTCACTGCTAGAGAAGAGATCATTGTGGAAAGTGACCTGGGGTAGCCATATGTTACTTTTAAAAAAGAGATGCTTACACAATTAAGAATTGTAAAATAAACGCTTAGCTGCATTCTCTTTGTTTACAAGGGAAGCATCAGTGAATTAATGAGGTGTTCTGATTCTGATCCAGAAAGACAGAAACCGTTCCTTCTTCCCTTTTAGCAGATAGGAAAATATAAAACAATGATAGCCCATGGTTTACAAATACCAGCAGGGCTGACTTCCTATCTGCACTAACTTAAAGGAACACTCCACACAACTAAAGCATTTTATCTTGCTGAAGTGCTTTATGTGTGAAGAGTGTGTCCTCGTTTTTTCCATTTTACAAAAACTGCATATTTCAAACAAAATTGACACTTTTATAAATGGACCTTGTCACCTCTCACCTCCCCCACGCCCCCAATTTGATAAACGGTCCTGGTACTTCCGGATTTGTTTAGCTCAGTGGAGCTAAATTTAAGAGGCATCATCAATTGCTCAGAGCACCTGCCTTGTAAAGACTTCTCATTGAGCTGCATTGGGAAGTCTGTGATTGGACAGCTACAGAAAGTCTTGGCGGGGTTAGAGAAGGAGGGCTTGGAAAGGCAGCAGACAAGAGATCTGTAGCTTTTGCAAGTGGTTTTTAGATATACTTCCAATGAAAAAAAAATGCATAATTAAGTGAATGCATGCTTTTATTGAAGGCAGCAATGGAACTAATGCCAGGCTGCTGGCACCAGAATCCGTGCGCTGAGGGGGGTCTATCAGGTGGCCCATGTACTTAGGGCCACCAAATGGCAATGTGTCTTTAGGGTACCAGTCACCCTCTGTTGCCCTTTAATAGCGCAACCAGGCCACTTTAATACTGGCAGCTTGGGAGCAAGTGAAGCCAGATCGTGCAGAGGGGGGCTGCCTGAGCTCCCAGGCAGACTCCAGGATGGCGACAGCCGTTGGGGGAATGGCGGGGACCCAGTGAGTACAAAGGACAGTGGGGACATTCAAAGCCACACTCCAGTGATTTTTTTCTTAAACCTTCTTTTTTCGGCCGCAAAAAAGGGCAAATAAAAATATATAATTCTCGTTGAATTTATTAAATAATAAAAAAAACACGCCAAAAAAAGAAAAACCAGACGTTAAAAATTGGTAACTTGCAATGCTCACATTTACCTATCAGAGCACTCTAATTGGTTGGTTTCAACCAACCAATCAGAGTGCTCTGAGTCAAATTGCAGGGCATTGGAAGGCTTTATAAGCCTTTCCTCGCCTTGCGGAACTCAGTCTGCGCGGTGCCCTCGTTGTGTGAAGATGGATTATTTTTTTGTGTTGGGTTTTTCTTTGTGTTTTTTTATTTTGCGCTCGGGTTTTTTTTTTATTTAATAAATTTGACGGCTATTATGGATTTTTATTTGGCCTTTTTTGGGGCTGAAAAAAGAAGGTTGAAGAAAAAAGAAGACCTCTAATGGTAAGTATGATTTTTTTTCATTTACAGGTATTTAGTTTTTTGTTCCCCCCCCCTCACTATTTTTGTGGGGGGTGACTAAGGGCTTTGGGACCCCTGTGGGGGGGGTGATTTTTTTAACATTTAGCCCCCACCCGTCGCCAATGGGTAGGGGTTGGGGGGGAGACAATAGGTTTTAATTTTATTCGGGTGGGGGGTGACTAGGGGCTTTGGGACCCAAAGTCACCTGTAGGGGGTGTGGTATTTTATATTTAGCCCCCACCCGTCACCAATGGGTGGGAGGTGGAGGGGACAATAGGTCCCCCCCTTTTGTTACTTAGGGTCCCCACAAACTACTCATGAATGGGGGCCGGGGGCAGGAGAAAATAGGTCCCCCCCCTCACTTTTGTTACTTAGGGCCCCCACCTGCCGCTCATAGGTGGGGGCCAGGGGGGGGACCCGTTCCATTCCCGCTCATGGCTGGGAGACGGCATTAATTAATTCGGGGAGGTAGGGAGCCTAATTTTTAGAACACTGTTAAGTAGACATGCCCCTACTCGCTATACTGCGAGTAGGGGCATTCAGGAAATGTAAAACTCCCTTATACTAAGCAATCTTTACTTAGTATTAGTAAATATGGCTGAAGGACCAATTTATGTCTTTCAGCCTTTTAGTAGATAGTTTCCTAATACCGTGGGAATTGGGGAGCTATCTCCTCGCGGCACGAATAGATCGGGATTTCATTCATTTGAATTAAATTCTGATCGGAACAAAAGTCCTGAATTGCATCCTAACAGGAATGAACAAACTGTTCTCATTCTGTTAGGACGAAATTCGGTAGTTTTGCCGGTGTCCTGTCTAAATGACAGGACGTTCGGGAAAAGTGAAAGGAGACAACGCAAGATCACGGAGCAAAGGTGAGAATTGTAGGAAATTGCTCTGAGCCTCTGACCACAGGAAGTGGGTCAAAGCTTGTCAAGCATAGGAAAAATTCATAAGACAAAGTAGTCCCTACTTTGTCTTTTGTTTTAAAGAAAACTAAAGCAGACAGAAAAAGAAGAACATATCCTGAGAGAGGGAGAGAAGAGGAAGTGATTAGGGAAAGGTAAGTTCGGCATGACAGTGCCGCTTTAACAAAAAAAACAGCATTTTATGAAAGTGTGCATGTATGTTAATAAGTATAATCAATAAACAGTGTTTTCATTTAAAGGGACACTATAGGCACTAGCACTGCTACAGCTTGATGTAGTTGTTCTAGGTTTAGATGTGCACATGGGAAAAAACTTGTGTTGTTTCATCTGAAATTAAAATACCAATTCAGATTATAGAAAATTTGTTAAAAATGTAAAAAAAAAAATTTAATTTGGATGCCCATAACTCCCTATGAGGAATAATAAAGCTGCCATTTACAAAGTTAAAAAAGGATCAATTTAGGGAGTTATCTGCTAAACTGTTGAAAGTTAAAAAATTGCTGTTTACTAATTTGCTACCCTTTAAAATTTAAAAACCATTAAAAACAAATTAATTCAGTTTGTTATGGATCCATCCATTTTTATTTCATTTTCATTTTGCGCCAATTCGGAAATTTGGATGCATCTTAATTTGCCGAATTGGCACAATGTTCTCTTTTTAAACATTTCCAGCAATTTGAAATTTCAAAACATACACACACAGAATTTTTACATAAATATTTCCACTTACAACTTGCAATTTGTAATAAAACATCATCATGACTCACCTCCCCAGCTGCTCTTGTGGCAAAAATAGTAAAAATCAATGGGATATATGAGTGAATGAACTGACTTTGATTGTATGCAAGATCAAGATGCAGGAAACAGCTGTCACTTAAATAGTGTTTTAAATGGACATTCTTAGTCTCTACTCCACACTGTGCCTCCCACACCAGGATGTGTAATTAGAGATGTTCCATAATGTCCTCCTTCAAACAATAAAAAAAAAAAAAATTCACTTATCTTCTTTCACTTCGATGAACCTAAGCACCTGCGTCAAGGGTTATGTTTAATCCTTTTTTGGCATACTGCACGCCTTTTTCTATATAATGCATATATGAACCCACATGTGCACCTAAAAATGGTACTCAATGGCAAATAATACCTGAATATGCATAGGCCCCCAAAAACTGGGAGTCCGTCAATACAGGAGTTACAGTTGGCTATGTGTTCTACAAGGAGTCCAGGACTATCTTGACCTCAAGATATCCAATAATCCATTTTGCTAAAATGCCCGGACTATTTTAGGTGCAATATATTTGGCATGGGCGCACATGCACATTTTTTGGTATTTTCTTCTTTCCAATATCCATGTTATCATTCACATGCCCTATTTCATACCCAAGAAATGTTCTCACCCAGTTGAGTTCTTGTGATTATTTGACTAAGTTGATAGTGACTCTCGAAGGTCAGAGATATTTCCCCAGGATCACAATTCTTGAGTGCTCTATTTTCTACAGACTTTGAGCATGTAGGTAGTGCGGTGGATCTAGCTTAGGATATGATTTCTTCTGGGATAAAACATATGTTTGCCTTTACTGAGGTTACAACGATAGAGGGATATTTAGCATAAATAAATACTCAAGAACTATCCACCCCATGCCGAAACCACCATTGCTTCAATTACAATGTGTGACTTACTCTCTGAGATTGTAAAGAACAACAACTTTTGAAACTTTCTCAATCCATAATTATAAATACAGAACAATATTCTAAAAATTTCACGTTATTTAAACAAGTTACTAATACACACAGCATAAACCAACCTCACTCTAGAATAAATGTATGTTGGTATCGGGGTTGATGTCTCACAGTCTATTTTCACTTATGAGAAGATAGAGTTGTCTATGTCACATATTAACCTATAAGTCTAATGCTAATTATGTACACTGAAATTACCGGTAATAGGATTTCCTTTTCTTAAAGGGAACCTGTGTCTTCCCCAAATTATTAAAAAATCTCAATGTAGAAATCCATAGATTTACCCTGCATCTGGGTGCCTCCATCTTAGCTTCGTGTTAGTCAGTGTTATAAGATGTGTCCTTTTTACTTGGTAGTAAGCAAACACAATTATACTTTCTAGAAATTAAACAATATTTCTGTTTCTCCTCCTCGTGTGCAATGTCTGCCCTGACTCTGAGCTGGGTTATGATGTAATTTGATAAATTATTTTATAACTCAGGTAAATTAATCTGATGATAATGTGCCTTGTGTGTGGTTGGCCCAAGAGTTTGTGGCTATGTGAACCCTTATCGTAGTGTTCTCAACATCACAAGTAGTAAAAAATTAAATGTTAATCTTGACACATTACATTAGAATTGTAATTCATTTTTAGGATTAATAATAATAAATAATATCTTGACAAACCCTGAAAATGTCCCATTGTTTCAGATATCATTATCCTCTATTAATGGCATCAAAGACAGTGATCTAATGCGTGTTATTAATGTGTATTGTTGGACCTCTTCCAGAAGCACTAAAGGTGCCAGTAATGCAAGATGTCATATCAAGTGTTACGTAAATTGACTTTGCAGAGGACGCACTGGTTAAACACTTGGACAGATGTAGAGAAGGAGTAAGCGAAAAGATGATCCACACTTCACTAATATGTAGATATATTTAAAGCATAGCTGAAACATGGAATCTAGTATAGAGTCAAGCAAGAATTATCCATCAGATTCACTGTAAAAATGTAGACTTGTAAAATTAAAAATATAAATACATTAAAATGATGTAATTATAATGTGTTACAGCAGCGGTTCCCAAACTGTGTGCCGCAAAACGTTTCCCGGGTGCTATGATCATACCGTGCCTCGCTTTCCCCGGCTGGCTCTTCAGGACCGGAGGGGAGATCTCTCACACCAGTCCGCTAGCACTAAAATGGCAGCTGGCAGCTGTCAGGGCAGGGAGAGAGGGTCCGGGGGAGCGCTAACTTGCCACTCCGCCGGGGGCTGTCTCGCGATATTCGGAGCGTTGCCAAGTAGGCTGCTAGAGCTTTGCCCCAGGAGCTGCTAAAATTCAATCTCACCTCTGGGACCACCAGGGCTTCTCCACCAGACCACCATGGATTGCCTTGTGCTGTCCCCCCTCCCTGGCAAAGCTAAGCAGGGAGGGTGGATATGGAAATATAATGTTTTTTAATTACAAAAAAGTTTCTATTTATTAATCTACCCTCCTACCCCCACAAACCCACTCTATATACATACACTGCCCTCCATACAAACACACATTGCCCCCATACAAATACACTGCCCCCATACACACTCACACTGTACCCCTAACACACACACTAACCCCCATACACACACGCACTGTAACTCTCACACACACTGCCCTCTCAAACACAATCTGCCCCCCTCACACACACTGTACTCCTCAATATACACACACTGCCTCCAATACACACACACTGCACCCCACACACACACACTATACCCATCACACCAGGGCCAGACTGGCCCACTGAGATACCGGGAAATTTCCCAGTGGGCCGCGTCACCTGGGACTGGGCTGACAGCCCTAATCAGTTATCAAGCTACTGTAATGCCGGCCATGTGCACGCTGTGCGGCCAGGCCCCATGGGAGCAGGGGGTCAACACAGCTCACACATGGCCGTCCGGGATTATAAAAAAGAAAAAAAAAGAAAAAAAGAATATTGCGGTGGAGCAGAGCTTACTGTGCGACGGGGACCCTGGTAACTGCAGCATGGGAGGCAGAAAGGAGTCCCTGCTTTCCCAACAACCAGTCTCCAGGAGCTCCAAGGGATGTGGAGGTAAGAAGCAGGTCAGTGTGTGTGTGTATGTGTTTGACTGTCTGCCTGTATGTGCGACTGTGTGTGTGTGACTATTTGCTTGTGTGTGTGTGCCTGTGTGTGTGCCTGTGTGTGTAACTGTGTGTGTGTGACTGTCTGCCTGTGTGTGTGTGAGTGTGTGGCTGTCTGCCTGTGTGTGTGACTGTCTGCCTGTCTCTGTGTGTGTGGATGTCTGCCTCTGTGTGCATCTGATAGTGAGTGAGCTTCTGTGTGTATGTGCATCTGCTAGTGAGGGAGCTTCTGTGTGTGCGCGCCTGCTAGTGAGTTTGTGTGTGTGTGCCTGCTAGTGAGTGAGCTTGTATGTGTGTGTCAGTGAGCCTGTCTGTGGTGAGCATGTGTGTACAGTGAGCTTGTCTGTAGTAAGCATGTGTGTGTGATCGTGAGCTTGTCTGTAGTGACCATATGTGTGTCAGTGAGCTTGTCTGTAGTGAGCATGTGTGTGTCAGTGAGCTTGTCTGTAGTGAGCATGTGTGTGTCAGTAATCTTGTCTGTAGTGAATCTGTGTGTTAGTGAGCTCTTCTGTAGGGGGCATGTGTGTGTCAATGGGCTTGTCTGTAGGGAGAGTGTGTGCGCATCAGTGAGCTTGTCTGTAGTGAGCGTGTGTGTGTGCCAGTAAGCTTGTCTGTAGTAAGCTTGTGTGTGTATCAGAGTTGTCTGTACTAAATTTGTGTGTGTGCCAGTAACCTTGTCTGTGTGTGTCATTGAGATTGTCTGTCAATGAGCCTATTTGTGTGCATTAGTAAGATTGTCTGTATGTGAGTATGCTTTTCTGTATAATTTAATTACCCTGAAATGACTAATATTTTGAATTAGAAGAAGAAATGTATCATTAATATATATATACAGGGCCAGATTAAGAGCCCAGTGGGCCTGGTGCTGACAATTATGATGGGGCCTAATTACAGAGTCTTATCGACCAAAAACACTAAAACAGTCATACCTTTCAAGTGTCATGTATCTGATGGAGACAGTGTTGAAGGGAAACCTAAAGGATGCAGCTATAAGAAAACACATACTCTATGATAATCTCTCTAATTTATGCTTTCATCTTTCAAGTTAATCCATACCCCCTAACAGCAGTGTCCAATTAAGCAGGAAGTCAATGGGCGGGGTGAAAGAGTGGGCCACTGAAGCAAATCACGTGACCAGAACTGCCAAAAGGGGCGAACATGCCCAAAAAGGGGCATGTCTGTCCAAAGAATTGGAAGTCCAGCCTGGCATCAGTGTCCCTATGTATCACAGTGTCAGTGTCCCAATGTCACCCAGTCCCCTAGTCTCCCAGTGTCTGTGTCCCCATTTCTCCCAGTGTCCCCATGTCTCAGTGTGTCCCGTGTCACTAGGTTAGTAGGGGACACTAAGAGACATGGGGACACAGTGAGACATGGGGACACAGTGAGACATGGGATCACTGAGAGACCTGGGATCACTGAGACACTTGGGGGCACTGGGAGAAATGGGGGTACTTGTGGATACAGACATGGGAACACTGGGAGACATGGAGACACTGGGAGACTTGGGGGCACTTGTGGCCATAGACATTGGGACACTGAAATAGTTGGGTGACATGGGGACACTAGGAGCACAGAGACATGAGAAGACATGGGGGACACAGAGACATGGGACACAGACACTGGGAGTGGAGACATGGGGACACTGAGACACTAGGGACACTGGGAGACATGGGGACACAGACACTGGCTGGGAGACATGGGGACACAGACACTGGCTGGGAGACATGGGGACACAGAGACATGGGGCCACAGACACTGGGAGACTAGGAGACACTGGGAGATTAGGGGACACTGGGGGACTAGGGGGCACTGGGGGACTAGGGGACACAGACACTGGCTGAGAGACATGGGGACACAGACACTGGGAGACTAGGGGACACTGGGAGCCTAGGGGGCACTGGGAGCCTAGGTGATACTGAAACACAAGGGACACTGGCTGGGAGAAATGGGGACACTGTGTCCCTAGTGTCTCTGTGTCCCAATGTGTCTCCCTATGTCTCACAGTGTCCCCAAGTGTCTCAGTGTCCCCATGTCTCCCAGTGTCCCCTAGTGTCTCAGTGTCCCCATGTCTCCCTGCTGCCTTTCCCCCCATTCTTCACATACCATATACGTGGTCTGCAGAAATCTCTGCAATTACCAGCCAAACCTGTAGACTAGTTCCCATGTTTTTAAAACAGGAATGGATTGTTCTTCTTGCCTGAGAAAATATAGCCAATGAAATAACAAACCATAAGTCAATAGAAATGAGCCCCAGTAATCATATAAATAGATATTTGCGTATACATTTTCAGTATAACCTCCAAGACACAGCTGGCAGTTTATATCCCTTGTACATTTGGGATTTATTGCCTGTACCAGATACTCTTTAAATATAGTTTTGTCCATATGTAAAATAAAATAAACCTAGCCTATAATTATTTATTTTCTATTTTGGAACAGCTTACTTTTTCAACGTGAGACTAAATATTCATTCACATAAAGTTACATCGTGAAAATGTCTGATTTAATGATTGTTTAATATTTGAAAAGTATATATTCGCCTTCAGCCATGCAATAGAGGAATCCAATAAGTGTGTAATATTTTCTGTAGAATTATGTAGAATTAAATTAAAAAGCGATTTATTCTTACTTATGTGGATTTTTTTCGACCAGATTTTCAGATGAACCAGGGAAGAGAAGTGGCACTTAATCAAATGATCTAGTTCTCTGCAGATTATTATCATATCGTCACTTTATTGGAATTGGAATTTTCTATAAACGTGTTTGTAATGCTGTTGGCTTCTTCATCAAAACTTTCAAGTTATGAAAACATAATGCAGGTCACATGAGCGATCCAGAGAAAAATAAAAAAATGTCAGTAACCTGGTTTATATGAGCTGTATAAATTAATAATATGCCACATGGCTCTTTTTAAAGCTTGCTTAATATTGATTACTTAACATCTTTTATGTAGATTGAATTTAATCATGTACTATACAATATTTTATATTTATGGCATTGACAATGGCTTTGGATAGGGACACAGTTTATGTATATTTTATTGGATGGGAAACCTAGTTTTTCCACTGATAAATTAGCTTAACGACTCATTCTTCTCTTGTAATGTAATCTATGCTAAAAAAATAATAATAATTTAAACAAATACATTAGATCTCGGCTCAGAATGTTAAGTCATACACAGCTACAGGGAGTGCAGAATTATTAGGCAAGTTGTATTTTTGAGGATTAATTTTATTATTGAACAACAACCATGTTCTCAATGAACCCAAAAAACTCATTAATATCAAAGCTGAATATTTTTGGAAGTAGTTTTTAGTTTGTTTTTAGTTTTAGCTATGTTAGGGGGATATCTGTGTGTGCAGGTGACTATTACTGTGCATAATTATTAGGCAACTTAACAAAAAACAAATATATACCCATTTAAATTATTCATTATTACCAGTGAAACCAATATAACATCTCAACATTCACAAATATACATTTCTGACATTCAAAAACAAAACAAAAACAAATCAGTGACCAATATAGCCACCTTTCTTTGCAAGGACACTCAAAAGCCTGCCATCCACGGATTCTGTCAGTGTTTTGATCTGTTCACCATCAACATTGCGTGCAGCAGCAACCACAGCCTCCCAGACACTGTTCAGAGAGGTGTACTGTTTTCCCTCCTTGTAAATCTCACATTTGATGATGGACCACAGGTTCTCAATGGGGTTCAGATCAGGTGAACAAGGAGGCCATGTCATTAGATTTTCTTCTTTTATACCCTTTCTTGCCAGCCACGCTGTGGAGTACTTGGACGCGTGTGATGGAGCATTGTCCTGCATGAAAATCATGTTTTTCTTGAAGGATGCAGACTTCTTCCTGTACCACTGCTTGAAGAAGGTGTCTTCCAGGAACTGGCAGTAGGACTGGGAGTTGAGCTTGACTCCATCCTCAACCCGAAAAGGCCCCACAAGCTCATCTTTGATGATACCAGCCCAAACCAGTACTCCACCTCCACCTTGCTGGCGTCTGAGTCGGACTGGAGCTCTCTGCCCTTTACCAATCCAGCCACGGGCCCATCCATCTGGCCCATCAAGACTCACTCTCATTTCATCAGTCCATAAAACCTTAGAAAAATCAGTCTTGAGATATTTCTTGGCCCAGTCTTGACGTTTCAGCTTGTGTGTCTTGTTCAGTGGTGGTCGTCTTTCAGCCTTTCTTACCTTGGCCATGTCTCTGAGTATTGCACACCTTGTGCTTTTGGGCACTCCAGTGATGTTGCAGCTCTGAAATATGGCCAAACTGGTGGCAAGTGGCATCGTGGCAGCTGCACGCTTGACTTTTCTCAGTTCATGGGCAGTTATTTTGCGCCTTGGTTTTTCCACACGCTTCTTGCGACCTCTGTTGACTATTTTGAATGAAACGCTTGATTGTTCGATGATCACGCTTCAGAAGCTTTGCAATTTTAAGAGTGCTGCATCCCTCTGCAAGATATCTCACTATTTTTGGACTTTTCTGAGCCTGTCAAGTCCTTCTTTTGACCCATTTTGCCAAAGGAAAGGAAGTTGCCTAATAATTATGCACACCTGATATAGGGTGTTGATGTCATTAGACCACACCCCTTCTCATTACAGAGATGCACATCACCTAATATGCTTAATTGGTAGTAGGCTTTCGAGCCTATACAGCTTGGAGTAAGACAACATGCATAAAGAGGATGATGTGGTCAAAATACTCATTTGCCTAATAATTCTGCTCTCCCTGTATGTACGTATACTATTGAAAAGACTTGGCCTAAATGCAAGTCATTACTCAGGACATTATTTCCACATAGGGGCAGCATCATCTGCTTCCTCCAACCATAATTCTGCTCTCCCTGTATGTACGTATACTATTGAAAAGACTTGGCCTAAATGCAAGTCATTACTCAGGACATTATTTCCACATAGGGGCAGCATCATCTGCTTCCTCCAACCAAATTCCAGCTCACATAACAATGGGACGCTGGAAATCTTCTGCTTTCACCTTATGCATACCAAACCCAGTTAATGTGTTACGACAGACATTTCGTGATTTGTCCAAATAATTGATGTTTGTAGTATGAATAAAGTTTGGATGGTACACTTCTTTTTGCCCTCTTTATTTCAGTCCTACTGCATTGTCGGTTCTGGCACACCACAACCGACTGCTGTTATTATCTACTTTCTGTTGTATCAAATCATGTGTCATGCTATCACCATGGCAATATATATATTATATATTATATAATTAAGGTCGGGAAAAGATTAAAATAAATTGTATTGGTAAGATATTCTGTTTGCTTTAAAGGAACACAAAACAATGTGTTGTTGAAATAACATTACATATCATATATGGACACATAACTGGGAATATAACGCCATCTAGAGTTTTTGGAGGCATCATATTACACTACGAGACTGACGTTTGAGTGGTTTGTAAATCTTTACAGATCCCAGCGATGGTTTTTTATTTCCAAGAATCACAACAAGTTAGGGTTAGTGTTAGTGTGAGCATTCATACAGTGTAGTGGCTAATGCTTGGTGTACTGTGGGGCAGTGATTCTCAACTTTTGACTCACTGAGAAAAAAGTTTCCAAAACATTCTATTTTTTTTTATTTTTCACTTGTGTCAGTCTGTCATATATACTTGTAGCCTAATTTGACAGATATACATATTGCTAACCAAACTGACATTTCTTTTAATTCCTTTCCAGGTGAAAATTCCACTTTAAGTAGTGACACTTATTAAAAACATTTTATGGCTACATTCAACCTTTTACACATCTGAAGTCAATGTGTTTGAGATGTAACACACAGATTAAAAGCCACTGCTGTTGGAGTTAATGTTTAGTGTAGTGTAAGGGTTAATGTGTGGCGTACTATGTAAAGGTATTGCAGGGGTTAATGTGTGGTGTAATATGTTAAGGTATTGTAGGGGTTAATGTGTAGTGTTCTGTGTTAGGGTAGTGGTTAAAGGTAGGACTTACTGTAATGGCAGCACTGGGTATGTTCCTGTGCTACCTGAGATTAGTGGGAGTCATAGTCACGGTTGTCTTATATTTCAGTTGCTCTTATTAAAATGATGGAAGGCGCCCTTCATGAATGTAACTTCCACTGATCTAAAAAAAAAAAAAAAACAACGGCATGTTCTGTTCAGGATTAGGCAATTAGAATGCAGGGTAATTTGTGTTTTATTCCCCATTCATTACAGGATATAATTGCACAGATGATGTCAACATGACGAGTTTTTCCAAAATATGGAAATCGTTGGACTCCAAAGTTTAGAGGGGGGACATTTCTTAATCCCTGGTTGTCCAGTGGGGAATCCCTGGTGGTTCCAGTGGTGGTGAGGTGAACTCTAGCCCGCGCTCCAGGGCTAGAGTTCACTCTCGCGAGATTTGGAGTGTTGCCCAAACCTCCACCCATATAGAGCAAAAATACATGGACAACAGATTGGAAGGGAAAAACCATCACCGGTTGCCTTATTAACCCCTTAAGGACACATGACATGTGTGACATGTCATGATTCCCTTTTATTCCAGAAGTTTGGTCCTTAAGGGGTTAAACAATAATTAAAAAGGCATCCAACATTTAACTGACAAAATTAATAAATAATAATATAGAATAACTGTTGACTAGGTTTGCAGCACTGATGTCTTGACTATATGCCTCAGACTACAAGAGGATGCAGCCCCCACCTAGTCCTTGTTACAGAGTATAACCCGAAGACGCAGTGTTTAGGATAGCAAGGAACGGACTAATGGAATATAAACATCTTACCTTAGAGTGGCCGGACTTAACATTAGACAGAAAAAGCGTAGTTGAAATACGAGCCGAGGTCAGCGTAACAATGAGACAGCAAAAATAAGAACTAGCCAGAGTCAGGTACACTGTAAAAATCAGAAGGGCAAACAAGACAGGCAAGGGTTAAAGAGAAACTCAGAGTCAGGAAACAAAGCCAAGGTCAATACCAAAATACAATACAAACCACTAGGAACACAATAGAGGGTATTGAGAACAGAAACCACAACAGGGCACAGAATCTAGGGCCAGGTAAGTTTAAATACTTTTATTTTTAATTTGATTGGTCCACGTCATGCCTGCGCCGCAAAACGTGTGTGAATGGGGGTGCCGGAATGACGTGGACCAATGGGAGCCGAACGCAAGGTTAGGCTCCCATTTCCCGGAGGTGCTTGCAATGCGAGCAGCGTTCCCAATACTACATGGGCCATATGCCCCATCAGACTGTTCGGCGCGCGCAGCCCACCAGGAGCAAGGAGTTTTTGAGTCTCATGTGGCTGGCCTGAAGGCAGGAATACTGGACCTCATATGAGATCATCGACCACCTAACTGAGATGCTCTGGAAGGGCTCCCCAACAGGCTAAGATCTTGTGGGGGGAAACAGCCCAACCGAAATCTGACGGCCCTCATGTCCCCCATCACTGCATTACCCTGAAGCAGCACTCTCTCACAGGAGAGGGAAATGGGACATAACTCTTGTTCAACAGAGCAGTGGAGCTACCAGGCCGCAGTAACCGCAAACACATGAAATTAAAAAAACTATACCGGGCAAAGCAGCGTGCACGACTAGGCAAGCCTCGCACCCGGCAATTGACCACCCCACCTTAAGAAAGGCAAAACTCGGTGCTGCCCCCAAAAGCAAGTCCACCTCCAAAAACCCAGGGCAGCAAGGGCAGGTAATCCTGCTGAGGAAAATGCAGAGCTAGACTGTAAGGACCTCAAAAAGATATGAAAAGGCCCTTCCCTCCTATTACACAAAGTAACCATTCAGTGGCACTCCTCACCAAGGAGACAACCCGTTAATTTATGTGCCCACTAGGGGACCCTCCACTCCCATTATTACTTTTTTGGGCTGTTACTGACAGTCTGAGGTATGTTGTCACCTTAGTATTGTAGTTTCATAAAGTAGACCCTGTTACCTACTTCTGTGAGGTATGCAACTCGGACATTACTGAGAGTGGACAAGCATAAATGCCAATGCCAGTGGAGTTGCCCAAACACAACCTCCTTGGCTGACGCCACTAAGGACAGATCATACAGAGAACACTGCCGAAGTATTCTCTGCATGGTCCAAGTGCCCTCAGTATAGCACAAGCACATTGGCACAAATAGTCCTAAATTTGTCATGATAGTCCCGCATTTTGAAGTACTGTCTCAGCAAATATAAGTCCAGAGGACTGATCCTGTATTTTAGAAATCTGCCTACAGATTTCAAAAGTGAGAAAGAGGACTGGGTTCTAGGACCATGTACAGAGCATTCCAGATGCATGGCTTTCTTGAGTTTTTTTTTTTCTTGGACTAATGCACACAAACACGCGCACACACACAGCCACACATTCACTCATAGACTTAATCAAACACCTACAAACTCTCACAGGTACTTTCTCCTGCCTTGGAGCCAATATTGGAAAAAAAATTAATAGATCAACCACCGAGCTGATCATAACTAATTCCGATGCACAAACTGGCACAGACGATGGACAGTCTGCTGGGACCTTTCCAAAATCCTAGTTTGTGCATTGCCATTAACAGTCCCTTCATTTCTTCTGTTGTTTCTGCAGTTTATGCAAGGAACAATCACAACCAGACACTGTTAGAGGGGATACAGTGATGGAGACACAGGATATGATCACCTAGCCCATTTCTCTTTAGCTCCTTCTCTCATATTGCCAGGAAACACTTTGGAAGCTGTCCCACTAGACCACCATGTATGAGGATGAAGAGATCAGGGCACCATGCGTTTGTGATTAATATGTATGGGCACTATCTGGCTGGAATTGATGGCATTTGGGGATCATATGGAGGTGTAAGAGCAATATCTGGCTGGGTTACATTGAGGTCAGTGTTAATATGGGCCAATATGAATTTGTGGGATGGACAGATGGGGTAAAGTGATTAGAACTGGGGTGATGAGGAGAATATGGGATGAATATACTTTAATAGCTGAAGTTGATAAGGGAATTATGGAGTTGGTGTGAGAAGATTTAGGTAGGGGAAGGAGATTATGGCCATGGGGATTATATAATTGGGGCAGGGGGTGATGAGGAGATTCTAGGGATAAGGTATTTTCATTTTGACTCATGGGAGATTGGGGGGATTAAGGGGATGAGTAATGTGACCATCAAGTAAGGTAATGTGATGGGGGTAAAGTGAACAACTGGGATGACGTGATATCATATTGTGGTGTTGTGGTATATCAAGTATTATTGTGCTACAGGAATGCGATTGATTTGATCATTGAAGCCAATGCTATGCTTGACCTGAAAGGCAACTACAAAACAATTTCCCAAATTGATGCGCTATGTACAAAATGTACATAATGTAAAATGGCAGTGAAATTTGAGGAGATATTGTCGAAGTTTTGTCTCAAACATTGGAGGCAGTAGCCCTCTGATGTCATCCTCTTAGCCCTTTGATGTCATCTAGGCTACCACATGCTGTTTGGGTTTGCAGAAATGATGACGTGGACCAATGGGAAATCTTTTGAGCCTATTGAAGGCTTGTTTTAACCTCCATTCATTGCCCTATTGTGGTTTCTGTATAGAGCCCCGCTTTCTGCTCCTAGTGAAGCCCATGTGATTTTCTTTGCTTGACCTCGGCTTCGTATTGACCGTGTGATGTCTGGTATCCTGACCTGGCTTCGTATTGGACTTCCCTATTTTTTGGTATCCTGACCCAACTTTGTCTTGACTGAGTATTTCTGTATTCCTGACCTTGGCTTATCTTGACCTTGTTTCTTGCTGCATTAATACGTTAAGTCCGGCAATTCTAAGGCTCGATAATACATCTTTCGAATCTACCTTTTGTGGGTTTCTACTGTCCTGCATGTTGGGGTACAACTCCCGTGACACTAGCCCCATATGCTGCAAACTGTGATGCACTGTGTGTTCGGATAGCTTGCTATCAATGCTAGCATTATGGTTTTCAGTAATTTGAGCTAAAGTAACTCTTCTGTGTGATCGGATCAGACAGGCTAACGTTCGCACCAAAAGTTCATCTTTGAGACCCTGGGTTTCCATGATGCTGACACCTGCTCACCGGTAGTCCTTCCATGCACAACTTTTGGTATATACAAACCACTGCATTCTGGGAACACCCCACAAGATGCTCTGACCAAGTTATCTAACCACCACGATTTGGCCATTGTCAAAGTCACTCAGATCTTTTCGCTTTCCCATTTTTCCTACTTCCAACACATACAAATGAAGAACGGACTGTTCCCTTGCTGCCTAATACATCCCACTCCTTGACAGGTGCCATTGTATTAATATAATCAATGTTATTCACTTCACCGGTCAGTGGTTTTAACCTCCCAAATGTCTCTATTTAAGAGGGACAGTCACTATTTTGGACGCAAAACTTTGTATCCCTCTATATATAACAGAGCTCCGCTGCAATAATACTTACAGTAAACTACAATAATGTGTGCAAACAGAATGCATTTTTGTTCTAAATTGCATGTTAGTTGTAGAAATTGTTATTAGTAAGTCACTTAAAAAGTCTCAAAGGAGCACTGCCCCTGGCCACGCTCACACCCCAAAAATTAAACTGTTCCTCTTTGTCTATTTGAAATTTTGGAAGGTATGTGTTTCCGATTTATGAATAGCAGATTTCTCCCATCCCTAGTAACGAAGCCTGATCCAGTATCCAGACTGTTCAGGACATTTAAAAACTCTACATACTTAAGTGTTTAAGCCCCATCTGCTGGATTCATAGAAAATATTACAAGTACCAAACAATTTAATAAATCTTAATATGATATTTTATTAACCCCTGCATTTGTCCAAGTCAGCTATTTAACTCCATTAAAAACACATAAACCAGATAAGTAAATCATTTTAGTAAGTAATCATTAAACATTGCTAGCTACCCATAAAGAGGAAAGCCTTTCTATATATAGTTTTTTTTAATATTGTATAACAAACCTGACAGACCAGCAATATTTTAATTGTAACCTGCATTCCTGGCAATCACAAGAGATAGGAGACAGGATCTTCTGACAAAATAGACTTTAATGTAGTCCTTAACGGAAACTTTTCGAATTGGACAAATGTGGTAAGTGGAGTTACTCAGAAGGCTGTCCGTTGTTGATTTGGTGGTGCCAAAAAGTGTTAACAACAATTCAATGAGGCTGAATCTGGCTAACTTTTACAAATAGTTTGTCCATATAATGAAGAAGAATTTGGATGCCTGGGGGGACTTGGAAAACCACACAAAAACTCTACTCAGTCTTTTTGCACCATAACTACCCCATTAAGCAGCAGGGTGTTTAGTACTTAAAGGGACACTATAGTCAACCAGATTACTTCAGCTCAATGAAGTGGTCTGGGTGCCAGGTTCCTCAGGTTTTAACCCTTCAGATGCAAACATAGCAGTTTAAGAGAAACTGCTATGTTTACATTTGGGGGTTAAGCCAGCCTCTAGTGGCTGTCTTCCGGACAGCCACTAGAGGCGCATCTGGGATGCTGGAGGCATATTATGCCTCCATCGCGCAGAGCGTCCATAGGAAATCATTGAGAAATGCTTTCCTATGGACAATTTGAATGCGCGCGCGGCACTTGCCTCCAAACCACAAGCCTCACCTCACCTCACCTCACCTCCCATACACAAGCGCCACCCCTGCACACAAGCTGCTGACCTCGCTGGAAGTAAGAGGCCAGAGAATGACAACTTCACCTACCAGTGCCAGGTAAGCTTAGGCCCATGACATTGATTGCGTGTGCATGTGTGTGTGTGCCTGCTAGTGAGAGAGCTTGTGTGTTTGTGTGCCTGCTAGTGAGTGAGGTTGTGTATGTGTGTGCCTGCTAGTGAGTGAGCTTGTGTGTGTGTGTGTGCCCAGAGGAGTAACTAGAAACTACAGGGCTGGTGCAAAAATTGCCATGGGGCCACCCTATACATCTCACCCCCACCAACCCCTCCATGTGTCACATTAATGCCCTCCAGCATGTCGCATACATGCCCTACAGGATGAGTGTGTTATGGTTGGGGGGTGGGGGAGAAGAGTGTGACCGAATTGGAGGAGTTAATGTGATAGGGTGAGGGGGCAGGGTAAAAGAGGGCACCTATGGCACAGTGATGGAGAATAAATGTGACAGGATTGGGGGAGGGTGAGTGTGGCAGTACTAGAGAAGGGGAGTGTAATAGGGTGAATATGGCAGAGCGATGGGAGGCCAGTATGGCATGGATGAGTGACAGGATTGGAGGAGTTATTGTGATTGTGGCAGGGTGAAGGGGTTGACAGTATGTGTGGTGGGGTGACAGACTGACACACAGCTGCATACATTGACACGCATGCATGTAAACAGACAAACACACACTGACATACATGCAGATACACACCCTATAACACATACAGAAACAGACACACATGCAGATACACAAACACACACTGACACACATGCAAATACACAGACATGCAGTAACAAATGGATACACAGACACATACACACACACACACATGCAGATACACAGACACAGAATAACACACATTTAGATACACAGAATGACACTCCTACAGATACAAACACTGACAGATACCCAGACGCAGACACACTCACACATACAGATACAAATATAGACACACATGCAAATATACAGACACTTAAGCACAAAATTCATATACACAGAATAACACACATACAGATACATAGGGCACACACTGACATGCAGACACACATATCGACAAACAGATACACTTGCAACATACAGACACACATGTCGACAAACAGATATTCATACAGAAACACACACACACACATATATACATACATACAGAGACACACATACAGTCACACACACCTACACATATGCAAAATGGTTACCTACCTTCCCTTGGGTCCAGTGGCTGGATCAGGCTGATGGGAGTCAGTGAGCAAGCTGGAGGACAGGGGAGCTGCTTCACAGATCCCACCCCCTGCCTCCTGACACGGAAGCAGTGCTTGCCACCCCCAGACCACCAGGGATGGCTGTGTGTCCCCCCTCTTCATTAAAGGTAAGACGTAGGGACAGAGGGGGGGACACTGATTTAGCATACTTTTTTTTTATTAAACAGCTTTACCCCAACCCCACACACACAGCACCCCTACCCTCCACACACAGCATCCCTCCCCTCCCCCACACCCAGTACCCCTACCCCCCACACAGCACCCCTCACGCACACACACACAGCACCCCTCAGACACACAGCACCCCACACACAAACACATACACTACACCCCTCAATACAGTATGTGTGTGTATTCAGCAGTCTGTGTGTGTGTGTATTCATCAGTCTCTGTATTCAGCAGTCTTGTGTGTGTATTCAGCAGACTGTGTGTATGTATTCAGAAGTCTGTGTGTATGTATTGCATTTGTTGGAGATACTAATAAAAATAAGTTTAATTTTATCTATTTATATCATTATTTAAAAATTGTATCATTGAACTCTATGTTGTTGTGTTTACATAATTTACATAGTTACATAGCTGAAAAGAGACTTGCGTCCATCAAGTTCAGCCTTCACATTTGCAACAAGCAATTTTGCAACAAGCTAGGAAAAAAATTCCTTCTTGACCCCAGAATGGCAGTCAGATTTATCCTTGGATCAAGCAGTTATTACCCTACATTGAAAGATTATATCCTTGAATATTCTGTTTTTGCAAGTATGCATCTAGTAGTAGCTGTTTGAACATCTGTATGGACTCTGATAAAACCACTTCTTCAGGCAGAGAATTCCACATCCTGATTGTTCTTACAGTAAAAAAAAACCTTTCCTTTGCCTTAGACAAAATCTTCTTTCTTCCAGTCTAAACACATGGCCTCATGTCCTATGTAAAGTCCGATTTGTGAATAGATTTCCACACAATGGTTTGTATTGGCCCCGAATATATTTGTATAATGTTATCATATCCCCTCTCAGGCAATGTTTTTCTAAACTAAATAGGTTTAAATTTGTTAACCTTTCTTCATAGCTGATATGTTCCATTCCTTTTATTAATTTTGTAGCCCGCCTCTGCATTTTTTTCCTAGTGCCATAATATCCTTCTTTAGAACAGGTGCCCAAAATTGCACAGCATATTCAATATGGGGTCTTACCAGTGATTTATAAAGAGGCAAAATGATATTCTTGTCCCGAGAATGAATGCCCTTTTTCATGCATGACAATACCTTACTGGCCTTGGCCACCGCTGATTGACATTGCACATTGTTGCATAGTTTGTTGTCTATAACAATTCCCAAGTCCTTTTCGTGTGTTGTTATGCCTAATTTGCTTCCATTAAGGGTATACGTTGCTTGTGTATTCTTTACACCGAAGTGCATAACTTTGCATTTTTCACCATTAAATTTCATCTGCCATTTGAGTGCCCAGTCCCCCAGTCTATCTAAATCCCTCTGCAGCAAAGTAATATCTTGCTCACATTGTATTATTTTACAAAGTTTTGTGTCATCTGCAAACACTGAAACATGACTTTCAATGCTGTCTTCGGGATCATTTATAAACATGTTAAATAGAAGGAGTCCCAGAACAGACCCCTGAGGGACACCACTTGCCACCTCTGTCCAGCTTGAAAATTTATCATTAATGACAACTCTTTGTACTCTGTTTTTAAGCCAAAGTTCTACCCAAGAACAAGCATTTTCATCTAGACCGATTTCCTTGAGTTTGAACACTAATCTATTGTGTGGAACTGTATCAAATGCCTTGGCAAAATCCAAATAGATCACATCCACGGCAACACCCTGATCTATATTTCTACTTACTTCTTCGTAGAACGCAATCAAGTTAGTTTGACATGACATGTGCTTCATAAAACCATGCTGATTTTTGCTGATAACCATGTTCTTCTCAAGGAATTCTTGAATATTATCCCTTAATAACCTTTCAAATATTTTCCCAGCCACAGAAGTTAAGCTCATAGGTCTATAATTTCCAGGCAAGGATTTTGAACCCTTTTTGAATATAGGAACCACATCTGCCTTCCTCCAATCCTCCGGAACACTTCCTGAAAGAAAAGAATCTTGAAAGATTAAAACAGAGGTTCACTTATTTCTGCACTTAGTTCCTTAAGTACATGTGGATGGATACCGTCAGGTCCTGGAGCTTTGTTTATATTAACTTTCTTTAGTTGCTGCAGCACCTTGTCTTGAGTTAACCAATTACAATTATTCTGCAAGTTTTTAGTAGCTATCATTTGTACATCTATTGCCATGGGTTCTTCCTTAATATATACGGAGGAGAAATAGTTATTTAAAATTCCTGCCTTTTCCTGGTCTTCATTAATTAACACCCCCGTTTCAGTTTTTAGTGTACCTACACTTTCATTTTGTTTTTTTTTAGAATTTATGTACTTAAAAAATGCTTTGGGGTTGGTTTTGCTCTCTTCAGCTATCATTATTTCATTTTGAAATTTAGCAAGTCTAATTGCCTTTTTGCACTCATTATTTGCATCCTTATATCTTTTATAAGATGCATCCTATTTGTCCGATGTAAATGCTTTAAATGCCCTTTTCTTTGTTGTAATCTCTTGTTTTACTTCTCTACTAAGCCACATTGGTTTTAATTTGTTTCTTTTATATTTATTACCCAACGGTACATACTGAGAAATGTACCTTTCTGATATTTGTTGGAAGATGATCCATTTATCCTCAGTGTTCTTTTCACTAAAGAGTTTATGCCAGTCAATATATTGTAAAGCTTCCCTTAACTTATTGAAATTGGCCTTTTTAAAATTATATGTTTTAGTATTCCCCATGTGCTTTTGTTTTTTGGAGTTTATTTCAAAGGACACTATATTGTGATCACTATTTCCCAAGTGCTCACCTACTTGAATGTTGGTCAAAAGAGCAACGTTGTTTGTTAAAACCAGGTCCAGACAAGCGTCCATTTTAGTTGGTACAAGTTGTGACATGAAGGTGTCATTTAACAAGTTTAAAAACCTAATTCCCTTTGCTGAGCTACTAGTCCGTCTGTCCCAATTTATGTCCGGGTAATTAAAATCTCCAATAATTAAAGTGTTACCCAGCTTTGCAGCTTTCTCAATTTGCTCAAACAGCTGTTGTTCCTCCTCAATATTAACATTAGGTGGTTTATAACATATCCCAACCAATAGTTGTTTTCCCTTCTTTTCCCCAAAGCAGATATTTACCCATAAAGCTTCCACATTTTCCTCATCGCATTCCATTTGCTTAAGATTTGGCTTTAAATCATGTTTGACATACAAACATACCCCACCACCAGTCTTGTTTTTCCTATCCTTCCTAAATTACATGTACCCATTTAAGTTAACTACCCAGTCATGTGTCTCATCCCACCATGTTTCAGTTATGTCTATTATATCATATTGTTTAGTGTATGCTAATGCCTCTAGTTCCCCCATTTTGTTATTTAGGCTCCTTGCATTGGTAAGCATACATTTAATATTATGCATCACTTGTATATTTTGTGAATTATCAACATTACATAGCTTCTCTGTTCTGAGCTTGCCCCTCCCCCCGTCTCCACCCCCCTTATACTGTGCTAAAGCCCATCTCCTTTCTGTCCTATCTCCATTTTGTAGATTGCTATGACCCTCCCCCCCACTACTAGTTTAAAATCTCCTCCAACCTTCTAGCCATCCTATCCCCCAGCACTGCAGACCCTCTCCCGTTTAGGTGCAATCCATCACCACTATAAAGGTTGTACCCAATCGCAAAGTCGGCCCAGTGCTCTAAAAACCCCAAACCCTCCTTCCTGCACCAAGACTTAAGCCACGCATTGACCTCTCTAATCTCCTGCTGCCTTTCCACTGTAGCGCGTGGCACAGGTAATATCTCAGAGAATACCACCTTGGAGGTCCTTTTCTTAAGTTTGCTACCTAATTCCCTGAAATCATTCTTTAGGACCTTCCATCTTCCTCTTACTTTGTCATTGGTACCAACATGGACCATGACCGCTGGGTCATCCCCAGCCCCTCCCAATAATCCATCCACTCTGTCAGCAACATGCCGGACCCGAGCACCTGGGAGACAGCAAACTGTCCGGTTTAGCCTATCAGAGCGGCAGATTGCCCTGTCTGCTCTCCTAATGATAGAGTCCCCTACCACCACAACCTGTCTTGCCTTCCTTACATTTTGATCCCCACCCGTACTAGGGGGGCTGTTAGAAGTAACAGCTTCCTCTAATACAGCTACTCCTGAGCTGATGCTCCCAACATCCCTCAAATGGGCAAATCTGCTAGGTTGCAACAAATCAGGACTAGCTTGCCCTTTCCTCTTCCTTCCCCCCCTGCTTCCTCGCCCCACTGTCACACAACTACATGACTGTTCCCCATCTGTCTTATCTGTTCTTTTAAAACAAAAGTTTTTAATTAGTTCGGACAACAGTACGAGTTGTTTTTTCTAACCTTAAACCTCAGTATTGAGGTTTAATTGCTGTGTTGGCACTTTAAGGAAAAAAAAGTTGGCATGTATTGCGGTTTGGGCACTCGGGCTCAAAAAGGTTCGCCATCACTGCCCTACACAATACTCTGCCATGAGCATCAGGCGAAACTCTGCTAGGTCTACAACATGTGTTTGTTTGAAGCCTGGAAAGCAAATCTTTTGTATAGTATATTGACACATAACACAGCCACACAAGTTACTTCTTCTTGGACACACCCTTTATGCATCCACAATGGCCAGTGGTTGTTGTGCAGGCCCCTAGAAGTGATGAAGCCCTCTGCGAGCCTTGATCTTTTTGAGCATCTCATGATCTTCACATATTTTATCAAGGCCATTAGCCAGGATCTGGCTGTATTTTCCAACCGTAATGTAATTTTGTATGTTCAAGAACCAGTCTGGGGTTTTGCATAATGGTAACAACATATTCAACCTCAACCTCTGTCAGTTCTCCTGCATGCTTTGTCAAATTGATATTAGCCACGTGAGCATAACGATGTCCACCACCCTTAAAGGGACACTATAGTCACCAGAACAACAACAGCTTATTGTAGTTGTGGTGAGTATAATCAGTCCCTTCAGGCTTTTTGCAGTAAACACGGTCTTTTCAATGAAAAGGCAGTGTTTACATTACAGCCTAGGGATACTTACACTGGCCACTACTCAGATGGCTACTAGAGGTGCTTCCTGGGGCAGTGCTGCACACTGCCCACTGTATGGATACACTAAACTTTCCTCATAGAGATGCATTTTTTTCAATTAACCTCTATAAAGAGGTGCTGATTGGACAGGGCTGTGTTTGGCTTGTGTTGGTGCTGCCCCTGATCTGCCTCCTTGATAAGCTCAGCCAATCCAGTGCTTTCCTATTTGAAAGCACTGTGATTGGCATTGATCTGCCAAGCAGGCAGATCAGGGGCAGAGCCAGCAGCAGCAGAATTAAATAAAATTAAGATTTTACTATATTTAGGGAGCAAGTTTTACATTTTACAAGGCTACTTAAAATCACATACTTCAGAAAACATGTATGGGGATTCAGTTCCACCATATTGCTATATTGTGTTAAGCTCCATAAAGGAAATTTTGAAAGTAATACAGAATTTGTCAAACGTTTATTGTAAACTATTTGTACATCACTTTTAGAAGAATACTTGAACAGAGCATAATAGTTTATTGCACATTGGCACACACTCTATACACAAAAAGAAGGGAAGCAAACATCAATCAGAAAGACAAATAAGGACTGAGTCAAAGCAATCTGTATTAATAAGGAATATATAGCGCATGACTAATAAATCCTGTATGTTACTGTACATCCAATCCAACTTACCAAATTAGTCTATGATGACGACTTGCCATTGACTGATGTCAATACAGCCAACAGAGAAACAACCACACATTTAAGAAGTGAATCACATATAGTATTAGAGAGAGCAAGGTTAGAATTAACAGCAAAACATATTTTACTTCTTAGGCTCTTCCATCACAAAAAATACAATTATATGCTTGGGTCCAGAGTCTTCAAGATGCTTAATGCCTGGTTCATAGAATAGAAAGTAAGTAGGTTTTCATTTGACTCTGTCGCATGTTAGATAATCACACAAAAAAAAAAAAATCAACCAAAAAAACATCTGAAATGTTACAGTTCTTCCTTAATGTAAGGAATTGGTTGTTATTAAACATTAAATACAAAAAAAAAAAAAACAACAACAATGGGAAAACCAGACCTCAATACAAGAATAATCTGTCCCTATTCTGTGCTTCTTGGCCATAGCCATAGAACATTTGGGGCATTGATTACAGTTTTTGATGCCTAATTAGTCTCAAGCAATGTGAATTATTGAATCATTAGGTTTCTAGTTGTCATAATTGAGGATAAGTTTATTTCATTCTTCTTCTTATAGAAATATTTATAATCAATGGGCTTCCAAATATGGAAGCCCATTGATTAAATCATGCAATTATATGTTAATATATCCATAACTACTTTAATTATTCTTGGGAAGGAGGGAATTCTTTACAAATCATAAAATATGTATAAGCTGTTTGAACATTTTAAAGGATTTATTGATAAGGAGATACACATGTGCAATTTAAACCTATATAAAAATAAACTCCTAAACAAATTCAATCACTTGCTTTTTACCAAGTTAAAACATAAAAACAAAATGTTTATATGACAATAAATATTATAGTTGAAAACGCCACAAAAAAAAAAAAAAAAGTATAACAACAAAGATATGCGATTATATTCATTTGATAAAAACATAATGATAAGTAAGAATTTTACTTTTCTTACAGGGTTATTCAATAAATTGTGAGTTGTTCGGAATCAATGCGAATTTAAAATTTAGGCCATAGTAGCTGCAATTAAACAAAAAATGCAATGTTTTATTTCAGGTTTTTAAAAAAAATAAAAATAATAAATCTTTATTTTAAAGAATGAGCAAAGCAGACAAACTGTACATCTGTACAATAGCGTAAAATGCTCAAACGTTTAGTACAATTTTTTTTAATTTATTTTTTTTGAAAATTAAATGAGAAAAGATTAATTCAGTGTTTTGGCCTTAGATCTGACAATACACAAAAAGGAGAGGCGAAATTCTTTAGTTACCAGAATAAATCTTACCAGTTTCCCTACGGCGAACCGTTGGATTGGCTGAGATCATCAATGTTGAAACAGAGTCAGGGCCTCTCTACTTAAAAACAGAAATACTTATATTTGTAGAAATAAAGTATATAACTAATATTACCTTTCTGTATTACTGCTTCTAAAACTAGGCAGTAACTCCCTGGAAAAAAATGCTTGCAATTTACTTAACTTTTTGCAATTTCCTTCCAAGTCCATGGAAGGAAAATATTATACAGCTATCTAAAGGTTAGTGGCTAAACTAGTACTTTTGAGTTTTTCAAAAAGACCAAATATATATTAAAATCTTAACAAGGTGCGTAGAGTAATTTAACTGCATTAATTAATTTTTTTTTTGCTTCCATAAAAAGCCAAGTTTAATTATCATTAAAAAAATGTAAAAAATAAATAAAAAAACAAAACAAAAATAAAACACCTGCTTCAATTAATACTTTACTTATTTGCAAAGTGCTTTAACACTTTAACCCCTTCAGGAAAAGAGCAAATTGCTTGTTACCATTGTAAACCTCACATATCACTGGCCCAGAAGGGGTTAAAGTGGAATGTTATTAGCATGATTAATAATCTGCATATTCTTGTTTATATTTTAATGATAATAAAAAGTAGTGAAATATATATTAGAAATAATGTACAACAATAATCAATGTTTAAAATTTTGAAGAAGACATTCAGTTGGGAATGTTTGACCCCTGGAATTTACTTCATACTATAAATTCAGTGGTGGCTTCCAACAATATCCTTAAGAAATCACAATGATCCACATTACTCCAGTATGTCTACAGGAACATTACAGGGAGATCCCAAAATCCTGGCTGACTATGGACTGAGTATGAGATTGGAAATTAGAACATGGAGTGGATCGATGCGTTCCTATCATTGCCTGGTAAAATTGTAATATCCATATTTCGTTAAAGGGACACTATAGGCACCCAGACCACTTTAGCTCATTGAAGTGGTATGGGTGCAGTGCCCCTGTACCCATAACCCTGCAATTGTCATTATTGCTGTTATTGAGAAACTGAAATAATTACCTTGCAGGGCTCACTCCACCTTAAGTAGCTGCCTACTAGACAGCCGCTAGAGGTGCATCTTGGTCCGCTAAACGGCGCGGGATGTCCTTACGCTATGCATGAGGACATCCAGCGTCATTTAGTCAATGCTTTCCTATGGGGAAGTTCTAATGTGACTGTGGCGCTCGCTGTACATGCGCAATTAGGTCCCCCACGTCGGCTGAGTCTGACCCCGTTTCAATGGACATCAGCACTTCAGGTAAGTGACAAAAGGGTTTTTAACCCTGTCTGCATTCCTAGCTATAGTCACCCTTCAGCCTTGGTGTAAACCGACACTGCACTAACAATATATAGCATATCATAATTATTTGTTTATGGAGTCAAGAAGGAGAAACTATAGATCTACAAAATAAAAGATTAGTGATAAGATTAATAGTACAAATTTAAGTAAGCGTCTCTTCGTCCGTAATACAGCAGAATGTTTATAGACGTCATGCTTTGTTACGGAAATATCCAGTACTATTGATCATGCTACTAACAGAGTGTAAACTTGTTATTACAAATTATCAGCTGTGCTTATGGTGTATACACATTGGAGGAAAAAATTATCCTCTGTCAAAGGAGCTTACATTCTATTTCAAAAAACACCAAACATTAAAGCGACTTGCCTAAACTCACCAGGAGAACACACGGGGTGATCCCATTCAGGCTCACATGTGACAAAGCAACTGTAAAAACTCTTCTTGATAGCAGTGTATGAGTGTTAGTCAATCATGAAATGTTTTACGACCAGAAGCTTCATGAAGGTTAGAGCCTTATTGTCTTAAGTAATGCCAAACAAACTTTATCATCTGATGCTACACTGGTACTCCGTAATAAGTCACTGAAAAAGTATCAAATAAACATAAAGTTCAACAAACTTTACTGAAGGTATAACTTAGAATAAAATGTATCAAGATGGGTTTAAAATGTCTAAGTCCATGTGTACAATAGTAGTTCTGTAACACTACAAACAAAATAATTTACAGTTAGCAGGCTTTTAAGAGGTAGCATCTCTTAAAGCACTAACAATAGTAACTTTATCACGTATCACGTCCGGTACTAACAAACTTGCTGTGTAAGAGTTTTTGAACTATGAAACTATAATCTGGAAACTCATCATCGCTGATAACGTTACAGTCCGTTTGTGAGCAGTTGAATCCTTATTTGTATATTTAAAATTAAACCATGTACTGGCTTTAATTGTCTCACAAACATCCACTTAACTGATTAACATTGACTGCATACTTGAATCTTACAAAAATAAAATAAAACAAAACAAAATGTTTTTTGACCGTCATGGTCTTACTATATGTGTGTATCATATATTTAGAGGACAGAAAACTTGCCTTTTACATAGACTTTTTGAAATCATAATTCGATATGTGGGGTGTTTACTTGAAACATGGTGGACTTTTCTGTATACATTTGACTCAATAATTTGTAGCAGTGGAATTGTGGATTCGTTCGGTCAGTCCTGACAACCAATTCTAGCATTGTATATGTTCAGTCCAACAAGTTATAGCAGTGGAGATTTGTACTCCACCTTAGGCAGACCCTGCTACAGGGAAGCCAAACCCTACAGTCTGTGAATATCGCTATCAGTCTCCTTGATTCCTTCTCAGTAGCCACTCCAGGCATTAACAATTACCTGTATGTTAACAGAGAAAGCACTCCATTCTAGAAGTACATACACTCAACTATTCCTGATCAATACCTGGAATTGGTTTTCCATGTTGCAGAAGGAACCCTATCACATACGTAACATAATTAATTTACATTAATAGATTATAAAAACACTGTTATTCTAGGGATTTAAAGGTTCCCTCTGTCATTGGCTACATCCCTCAGTCTTTTCAAAAGCGCGGTGTGGTTCTCCTGACAGATGCGCTTGGCCGGTGATTCGCTCCCTTCTTCCAGGACAATTCCTCTTTTCTTGGTGGGAGTCTCTCCTGTTCGCACCATGCTGTTAATGTCTTGTAACTTCTGGATTGAGAGAGAAGACAGAATATATTGTATATACTGAATACACAACTATATTCTAACTATATTGAAACCAAATAATTAGGCTTTGGATTTTTCATAGACTTTACATTTTCATATGGAAATTTATTTAGTTTCATTACGGTCTATGCTATATTGGATTCTACACACTGCAACTGATGGTATTTTGCATCATTACAGAGAACATTTTCCAATTGAATAAACCTCACTTTTCCATCTTATTGTGACATTTGGTAAAGGGATGTTTTGTCCCCTCTCGACACCAGAACTTTTTCACTGTTTCAGTCAAACTTAGTACTTGTATATTTATGCGTTATATTATATTTTATATGTTGTTTGGCTATTGAAAATTATTCAGATGGGAGACAAAATTTTTTGAAGAATAAACAAAGTCAAGGGTTATTTTATTGTATGAGTGTGTGAAATTATCCATTTGTGACTTTCCAGATACAATCATATATACATTTTTCAGTTGGTTTGGAGTATTAAGTCCAGTATTTTGTGTATGCCTGTGTGAATGAGTTATTTTCTAAGTGGCCAGACCTTAAAATTTCTGCTCGATGAAAGAATGTTCAAAAATGCCAAACGGATACTTGCTACCCACATAGGACAACACGACAAGGCACAGTCAAACCCCATATTACCTTTATCCCCCACAACAAAAAGGGCACTGAGATATGCACACAAATTGTCCCCCCTAGCGACTTAAATAGACACTTTGGCTGAAATACATGAATACATTTTGGCAGGATTATTGTCCTATGCATGGTGCACTGTTATTTTAATTTTCGTTAGTGTTTTTGGTTTTCCCTTTAATTTTATATTTAATCTTATGGTCTCCCAGTATGTAGTAGCATTGCTTCAAACTGGGATATTAAAGGTCTTGTTGTGCAAGACCTTCCACAAATTGGAAAATAGTGACTCTGTAAACATGACTTAATCTTATGAATATGCAGTATGAACAAGTATAAGACACCATTCCACAGTAGTAGAAAGGACCATACCTATAGGAAGATATTTATTTTTGCAAGGTATCTTAGTATTCTTTCACATACATTTTAATTAGACCTACTTGATGGTTTAAAAATAAAATAATATATATATATAAATCTCACCTTTGCCGGGCTGAGGTTAAAGTAGTAGCAGATCTTTTCCCGAGGAGAAGCTGTGTTGGTGTCATCACCATGGGAGGAGATGAATATAGGATAACCGTGGGACAACTGAACACGGCGTGGCGAAAGGACTCTCATTGAAGGATATGGAGAGAGTGGCGTAGCCTCCCCCTTAAAAAGAAATATGTGTTTATGGTGTATTTTGTTTACTCATATAATAAACATCAAAAGCATTACCAAGTTCAACACCTCCTGAAAACTGTAGAGATAATTTATTAAAATGCTTTTGAACTAAATAAGGAAATACTTGCCTCAGAACTCATTTAAAACCTGATGATTTTACATCTCCAAAGATTGGTAAGTACGGATGTGAGGGGTGGACCAAAAAGGGGCAAGATGAGGGATGTGAGTATATTAGAAAGGGGGCAGGCCTAACAAGAAAGTCCATCTGATGTGAGTGCACGTCAGGTTGACTGATAGGTACTTTGGCCAGCCCCACAAAGGACCGCAAATGCGTAGTAGCATGCGAACGGGCTGAATGGCCTAAGCTTAGTTTGAGACATTTGATGGTATATTCCCTGGTATCATTAAAAGTGGGACACCAAACCTGGAATAATTGGACAGGAGCCCAAAATTTACTTTTTGGTTCACAAATTAATGGTCTTGTGATCCGACCTGTTGTAAGCAATACTTTTTCATTTGTGTCTCACCAAGTTATTTTGATTATTATTATTATTTTGTTATTGTTTAGTGTCTCACCAACTTATTTTGGAAAGCTAAGCAGTAGGATGGAACATTTTTAATTAAAAAAAGCACACATCTTTTACCATTATCAGTTATCTATCAATCTTGCATTTTACATGCCTAAGCACACCCTTTAAGCAAGTGAGCAACGCTTCATATTGACAGAAAAAACACTATAGGTTCATTTCTATGTTTGTTCATTTAGCGACAGGCTGATAATGACTAAAATACCAATCACTGTCATTAGCAATTACCAACAGTCCCATTCTAGAAATTGTACCATTTAACACTTGATAATTAGCAGCTGACAAAAGTGTTAACATCTCCTACAGCTATTAAAGGAACACTATACGGTCATGAACAAAAAACACATATTCCTGACCCTATAGTGCAAAACCCACCATTTAGGTGGCTTTCCCCTCCCACCCCCCTTAAAAGTTAATAAAACTCACCTTATTTCCAGAGCAGTGCGGGTCTGCGGGCAATGGCATCGTCCCCTTAGTGACATCAGCAGAACTGCCTATTTTTGGCCAATCCAATGCTTTCCCCATTGGCTAAAATCAGCAAGGGGGTGGGGCCAAACACCATTTTGGCCAATCAGCACCTCCTTGTAGATATGCATGAAATCAATGCATCTCTATAAAGAAAATGAAGAGCACTTCTGCCTACTGTGTAGCACTGAGCCAGGAAGCACCTCCAGTAGCCATCTGAGGGGTGGCCACTTGGAGGTGTCCCTAGGGGCAATGTAAGTGTTTATACTCACCAGAATAACTACATTAAGCTGTAGTTCTGGTGACTATAGTGTCCCTTTAATAGGACCCAATGGAAACCAGTGGTTTCCATGCTAAACATAAGAATACATACCTGACTAAAAATACTACAATGCCTCAACACTCATAATGTTAATTGATAACTGAAAACTCTAAATAAATCTTGTATTATGTCATATCTAAATACATTTAAGCACTAAAGCATTTCTATGATGTATGTATTTTTCGATAAATATTTGTGAAATTTGTTGGGTGAAGTGCCTGTGCATGAAGTGAACCTTTTATAGTGTTTTTGAGGTGTTGCTAGAGTAATGAAAAACACATATATATATATATATATATATGCCTTATTTGCAAAATGGTAAAAGCTAAGAGTTGGTCGGTACCAATGAAGAAAGAAGTTCAAAACAAGTGTTAAACAAGTAAACCTGTCAGTTTTATCCTCCTAATTATACCGACTGTAGGTGTTTACAATAATCAATAGCTAACTTTATCAACAAGCACAGAAAATGCCCCCTGTGTCTTACAATGATTAATAGCCAACTTTATCGACAAGCACAGAACACACCCACTATGTCTTCTAAAGTATGCAATATCGTTCCTTCTACTTACCGAAGATTTTTTTGAATATTTCAATGCAAAGGTTTTCATTTTGTCATGGTATATATTATTGTAGAACTGAACGAGGTCCCCTCTCTGCTCTCCCTCCATATCACTGCTCATTGCCGGCACACGTGTAGGTGTTGGGGGAGCACTGTTGGGCTGAGCAGCTGGTAAAGTACTGCTGGATCTCATTACTGGGCTTGCCTCGCGGCTGTCTAGATGAGGTGGAGAAGTTTATAGACAAATTATTAAAACCAATATACAAGATATAAGCTGAACTTTGAAAAATTAATAGACAAAAGTGCAAAGCAGTTCTGATATCTGTACTTCATTTAAAAAAAAATGTAGGTAAACCTCATCTTTATCGAATAGCTTAAAAGGCATTCATGTAAAGTACATTCCAAACAAAGTGATTATAATCTTATAGCTGGTTACTCTGAAATGAGCATTTTTATCTAAATGATCATTTATATTTGCTTTGCAGATGCACAGCCTAGAAGAGGGAGACGTGCAAGGTTTCTAATTTTTTTGTGTGTTATACTGAGGATACAAGTCACATATCGTTATACAATATAGACTATCAATTATACAATAAGATAAGTGCATGACTGATCAGGTTTGAAAAAATCTGCTGACAGCATCAACAGCTGAAACTACCAGTGGGTAATTTTAGGTTTTCAGCTGTCTCAATGGCAGATGCAGTTTTTTTTTTTTTTTAAATATCTGAGTCAAGAAAAGGGAACTTCTTTGAGTTCTCTCTATAAGTTAAATATAAAGCGATAGTCTCTAAATTACATGTATATTAAAAGTTATGTCCATAGCACAAGAAAAACAAAAGTATAAAAATGATAAAGTTAACCTTAAAATGTGTTTGAATATGGAGTACTTTATAAAGTACACATGTTCTACATTGTCACTGATAACTTGTGAATGTGAGATATATTATTTCATACCAAGATCTTTGCTGTGTTCTGCTGGGGAGTTTGTTTGCAGATTGACGTCGCTGCTCCCAGATTGCCTTCTTCTACGTCTTTCTAAGAGGACACTTCTGTAGACCTGTGAGATTTAGAAATTGAAGGGAGAGCTTGTTTTGGATCTTGCTAGATATGACTAGAGGTAAAACGTACAGGAATAAACCTATCCAAAATCGAGTGGAAAGACAGGGAATGAATTTGGAATGTTTTGGAAAACGGCTTATTTTTACCATCACTCACATTAATTTCTATTGGTTTAAAAAAAGCCCCCATAAAAGCTCAAGATATAAAATAAATCACAAGGATACTGGATCCTAAAACACACCAGGAAATATGCTGTGAGAATTGATCAAAAACTAGTGAGGTGTACCTCCTTTTGGGAGGAATGTGTGTCCAACAAAGTGCTAAAATCAAATATATAAATTACACCAGCTGTAAACCCTTGTGTGGAAATATCCTCTTGTTCACACCCAAAGAAATCCAAAGTCTATAAGGTGGTATAAGTGGAGTGCTGATATATATAAACGGGTAGACTTACTCCACATGGGTTGGTATCAAACGTGGTTGGTAATATATATATATAAAAAAAGATAAAAAGTACAATATAGTGCAGATGGTACATATAGTCAAAATAAAATGAAATAGTGGTGAAAAAGAAACACTCACATTTAAAGGAGCCTGTATATAAATACTGGCTCCGTAATCATGCTTGCATGCTTTCAAGGTAGCATCACACCTTCAATCTATGATAAGATGTATCTCAAAGACAAAACGTGGAGAGAAGGAAACCAATGTGTAGAATGTTTAAAATGATATGGGAGGTGAAATAAGTAAAATGCTCACCTTTCTCAGAGCCTAGTAATCCCGGCTCTGAGGTAGGATAGCTATCAGGGGGGATGGCACTACCCCAATGTAGATTTAATAGGATCCAGAGGACTTCTTAAGATATATAAAATATATTTATTGATAACGTATAACTTGTAACATGTAATAAAATAAAAAATAGAAAATAGAAATAAGGGAGTCCTGAATTTGCCAAAACGTGTTTCACTCTTGTAGAGTTTCCTTAGTCAGCTGTAGGTCTGGTCCTGTGAATCTTTCATTTTTAAATGTCTTGTAGCACTTCCTCTTTACTCACATGGGTTTGTTATTATCCAATAGCAAAGTCCTGGAAGCGTCTGTAATTGTGATTGAGGAGTAAAGATGGGGTGGTAATGTAGTTAATTCGCCGCATTATGGAGCCATTTCTATCATTAAATTTAATTGATGGGCAGTGGTGGTTGGCGGAAGAGCTAGCCCTGCCTACTGTGGTTGGCGGAAGTGAAGTCGCGGGTATCTGCAATTGTCAACCCTCTCCAACCACGTGACGTCACCATTCCGTTCCAACCTCCCTCTAGCATACGTGCACCTGTCTGTTTGAGGGGGGAGTCTGATCATCACACACGCTCAGGGAAGGCTGGGAATGGTGTTCTATCAAATTCCCCTACCCATGAAAATCCCCTACCCTCGTCCCTTCCGGTGAGGGGAATCAGCTGGATCCTGTGCTGCACATGCGTGCTAACACTCCGGCTACTCCTCCACAGCAAGGTCCTGGAAGGTACGTAAAACTAGTTTGACACTTTCATTATAGTTAGTGCATTCACTAAGCTTAGGACATGGGACATTTAGGGTTAATGTTAGGGTTCAAATTAGGGTTAGGATTAGGGACTTGTTCCTATTTAGTGATATTTCACATTAGGGGAATATCACTAAATTGTGCTTTTTCACACTTTATTTTAACCCTTACCCCAAGGGTTAGGGTAAGAATAGAGTGTGAGAGAGGTTAAAATCACTTAACTAACCCTAATTTGCACCCTCACTTAACCCAAAATGTCCCTTGTGCTTAAGCTTAGTGAATGCACTAACTATAATTAAAGTGTAAAACTAGCTTTACTTACCTTCCAGGACCTTGCTGTGGAGGAGTAGCAGGCGTGCTAGCATGCATGTGCAGCACAGGATCCAGCTGATTCCCCTCACCGGAAGTCACGAGGGTAGGGGATTTTGATAGAACAACGGCGTCGCGAGTCACATGTTGAGTCATCCTGCCCCCGAAGTATGTGACGTGCTCCCGAGACCTCCCCTGTCTCAATACCACACAGGGGAGTTCGTATGAGCCGTATTTGTTGAGGGAAAATAGTGAGGGCAAAGAGGAGTGGACTCAATGAAGTGGTCTCATATGTTGAGCGATGTCTTGAGATCTAGAAAGGGCAAAAACAAGAGAGACATAGTGCTCTCTGTAAACCCTTTATAAGTCATTACGAAGAAAGGGTTTAATAATAATACTGTAATAAAGTGTTTACCGAGAACACTGTGTCTATTGTTTTTTTCCCTTTCTAGCTCTCAAGACATCGCTCAACATATGAGACCACTTCAAGGTTAGGTATTATACCCCTCTAAAGAAGACTTTTCACCTATATGTCACTATCCCATGTAGTCCTATGGAGGTCATAGAATATCAGCCACAGATGATTTTAGTTCCTGCTATTCAGTAACAGGTATCTAACATATTGGCCGCTGATACACTTTTGCTACATTTTATCACAATATAAAGTGTTATTGACTGTTCACTACATGGACTGCCATGCTCTTTTTATATTGTTTTTTTGCGGTTTCATTTTAGTTTTTATTATAGTATCTTTTGCTGTGTACTATTTTATCAACTTTTGAAAAATAATTTTTCACTGTTTAGTTAACAGCGGCCCCTTCATTCCTATTTAGGGGCATCACTTTTCCTGCACAAGTCATCATTAAAAACACATTTTAAAATTTTTACTTTTTTTTATTAATTCTCACAGCATATTTCCTGGTACGTTTTAGGATCCAGTATCCTTGTGATTATTTTATATGAAGTTATGACTTTGGCATTGATAATATATATTAGCCAAATATGAACTTACATCACTCCTTGCATGAGGCTGGGTACGATAGCATTTCATAATATTTTGGAAAGATGCATCCTCCTTTGTAACCTGCAGAGAGAAAATAAAATAATCTAGAATAAAAACGGGGTGAAAAAAAACCACACAAAAAGCCCCACTCTAAGTACGTGAACATGTATTTTGTTTAAGGGTGATTATTGAAAGGCCAGATTATAACCAACATGGGAACCTCATAGTGGTCACATGCCATTCATGTCCCACCCTTCTTACCTTGGCCATGATATACACAGCACACATCAGGAGCTGGTCTAAATGACGATCTTTCATCATGTCTGGGAAATGGACAATGGAATACTCAAAACAAGTCCAGATTTTGTTCCTGAGTTCGACAGAAACATCGAGCTTCTGGCACAGATCTCTAAGGCGAACACTGGCTAAATGGTAAACCTGTACAGTGAAGGAATCAGAGAACCAATGTAAGAGATTATACATTGCATGTAATTATGTGAGTATTACAGATAATGGGAAGGTCGGCACAAGGATTTAGTTTGTATTACAGCAATCAATAGGTCTTGTATGTAATTATATAACACTGATGGTAAACCTTGTCACCCCATTTTCCATGATGCTCAGCCAACTGTAGACATCATGGGAAATTTAGGGATAGTCCTCTGTGCATTTCTCTCTCCCATTTCAGCCACTTCTAAAAGGGTCTATTTACTAAAGTCTGAACGGTAGCAAACTGAAATTTAAATGGTAAAATAACTTACCTGAAAAACTAGACTTTGTATGTCTTTGTGAAGCTTTCTTGTGTATGTTTTATGAAATCAAGACAGAGCTCTCAGTTACATATAAATAAGATGCCACAGGCATCAAGCACTGTGGCATATATGTATGATGGCAATACAGTGTTAAGCTGTCCTGTTTTTACAGTAAGGGAAAGTCTAGTAAAAGTCCATGACCCCTAGTGAAGTTGTTGGGCAGAGTGGGACAGGTAGCTGGGCAGATTCGGTGACACAGCTGTTTCAAAGGCAGGAGAAGCACAGACGGACTCCCTCCCTCCCCTATTTAAACTTTCTTTATAATTAATGTCGTGGTGTTAGAAAACATCGGGGCAAAGTCATCCTCAGGTTCAAGTTCGGAGGAAGAATATGTGTCAAATGGTTGGATATAAAAGGCGGTCAGGTTAGCTATAACTGACTGGCAATTAGGTGATGGTGAAAGTTAAAAGTTTTGGAAGTTACAAGTTTATGTAAATATGTTATCGTTATCCAAAGCCAAAGGGTCAAGGATACCAGAAATACATGAAGTCAAGCCAAGATCAAAAACCAATATTCAGAATCAGGAACGTGCTCTCGGATAACCAACAGGATGGAAACCATGACAGGGCACTGAACAACTGCAGTAAACCCTGCTATTGGCTGATTTGGGTCCCATGACCCCAGAATGTGCGTGCACGGCGAAAACGTGACGTAGCATGCACGTTTACATCACTAGTTAAACTGTTAATAGCTCCCAACTGATTCCTCTCTTGCAACTGTCATTAGTCTAATACTATCCTTACCTTTTGTGTCACTTTACCCCACTCCCTCTAGCATGTAAACTCATTGAGCAGGGCCCTCAACCCCTCTGTTCCTGTGTGTCCAACTTGTCTGGTTACAACTACATGTCTGTTCGTCCACCCACTGTAAAGCGCTACAGAATTTGTTGGCACTATATAAATAATAACATAATAATAATAATAATAATACTGTTATGGTGGTATGCCCCCTTTTAAAGCTTTAAATAAACAGTACAGCCTAGCCCATTAAAATATAAATAAACTGTGTCTGTGTTTATTGTGTGGTTATTTATTTGAAATATTCCCTACCATACACACATTTCCTAATGCCTTACCCGTCTGCAAAACAGGGAGAATGAGCTGGTCTTCTTCAGTTTCGAACTGGTCACATTCCTCTGGTTTGGAGAAGCCGGGACCTGTGGAGTTGTGACTTGCCCTGTGACCTGAATCTGCTGAGAGGTTAAAGGGCCTGCAAGAGTCTGTGCAGTGAGGGGCTGTAATGTACTCGGTACATTGTGAGGCTGTCCACTGACTTTCACTTGCATTGGAAAGAATGTGATCCCTCCATTTTCATTGGCAATACCTGCATGGAGGTAGGAGACTATATATATTGACATTTATTATTATGATCTATTTTGAACACACATCAAAAGTACACAGCAATTCAATATGGTTACTAAACACAAACGTAAAAAAATTCCCATTAGTCTGTATTAGACAAGTACGAACAGGAAAAAAAAATACAATGTAACAAAACAGTTTTCCAATTACTTTTAAAAATAAAAATAAAAAAAAAGGTGCGTACAAAACAAAAGGAGGAAAGCCTTGCACATCTTTAATGGGGAAAAAAAGACTGGTATTATGAATTACAGTGTTGTTCCCTACTTCTAGTTCTCCTAAAGTGCTTACTCACCTTGCACAGGTATGGTGACAGTTTGGCCATTATTGGCTGTTACAGTGGCTGTTGCCATGGTAACCAGTGTCTGGCCAGGAACCGGTGTTGTAGTTACAGACTCGGTTGCAGCAGGGGTGTGTGGAGAGTTTTGGGGTGTACTGGCGGTATCTGTTGGGCTATCTGTTTCCATGAAGAGGCGTCTACGTGCTGTTCCAGGAGCAGGGGAGTTGTAGCGCTCACTAACATTAGCCGGGGATGAAGGAATACCTTTATATAACAACAGAAGTTTGATTAGCAAATTCCTGTTTAGCAAAAATGGACAGCTTTTATTAAAAAAAATATAAAGTTATTTTAATCAGCAAATTGCACTGTGACATAGCACTGCATGGTCCAAAGTTACTAAAATGTATTAAATATAAGTTTATGGAATAAATATAAAGGGAGAGAGAGAGCTTTTTCAGTACTAAAAGACAATGGACTGAATGTGGATTTGGGTCCCTCTCCCACCATCCAAATGTTATGACATTCATTCATGCATAGCTACTGCTCTTACAAATAAACCTCCCTATGCAATATAACTTTAGCTTTCAACCATTTAAATTACAGTCAAAAGACATAGGAGTGTATTGTTACCATGCAATAGAGGTTTATTTAAAAAAATTAAATAAAAAATCTGTTGAAATGCATGATGAAATCTGAAACACAATGCTGGTTTATGCTGATTTGCATATCCCGTAAAGTATTCTGGGAGAATTATGACAATATAGATTTCTCAAAAATACTGTGCCTAGAACAGATTTTACTCAAGGTTAACATGTGATATATAAGTGATGCACAATACATCTTCAATTCTGTACATACATTACATTGCGTATTAGACATGACACCAAACACAAGCTATAGAGCACTAACTTCTTGCAAGGCCTGCTGCATCTGCACGAATCTCGTTCACTCTTCTGGGGGTGAGAGGAGTGGGGGAGCTTGTTGCACTGTTACAACAGGATTTCTCAAAGTGTTGAGGATGCATAACCTACAGTTTAAGACATAAAAAAATAAACAAACATGACAAACAGCCAGTGCTTCCTGATAGACTAACATCTTTTCACAACAGTATGTATTTCTTTGGCTGTACAAACCTCTTCACAGAGTGGGAGCTTTTCACAATTCTCTCTTATCTTTTCCCATAATGGGGAATCATGTGTCCACGCCATGCTATCCAATATCTGTTCTTCAATGTGGTTCAGATGCTTCACCATATCCCGACACAGACCATCCTCTGCCTTAATAAACACTTCAATCACCTACAACGGGAAGAAAGCGTTAACTGTACATCTCGAAGCAGGCAAGTCAATCCCATCACGAGCAAGAAAGGACCAAACTTTATTTGTAGGTTAACTGCAATTCACACAATAAATAAAACATTGGAATTTACCAAAAAACACTCTGTTTTCTTTTAAATTTATATTAAATATTTAGGAAAGGATTTTTATAAGCCAGTTCAGATAAGTCAAAGCCAGGACAAACATTGCAAACAAGTAGGAGAAATATTGTTTTATTCTTCTCTGTAGTTTTTCTCTATGTTGACTTCTGTGTGTAAAGTATAGAGCTTATTACAATGATTGACAGGGAGCTATGATAAAGGCACTAATTTGAAGGAATAAAGAGGTGTGGATTTCTACATTTATTTATCACACTTTACACATACAGGCCTTGATTTAATATTTTTGGATATGCTTTTCAAATGATTTCATAATTTTGTTTACAATTATATAAAAAAAATTTTTTTCAAACTAATAAAATATCTAATTATACACAAAAAATATCGAAATATAAAAATCATTTTTAAAACGTTGATCCAAAAATACTAAATCATTTGAAAGGCTTATCCAAAAAAGAGATTAATTGAATCAATGCATGTATATAAGGAAAGTTCAGTGTCTCCATGCAGATGGTGGGGACACACTTAATGTCAGTCACACTGTGCAGCACCTCCCAAGGAAGCACCTCTAGCAGCCACCTGAGGAGTGGCCAGTGGAGGTATTCCTAGGCTGTAATGTAAGCACTGCATTTTCCCAGGAAAGACAATGTTTACTGCAAAAAGCCTGAAGAGAATGATTATACTCACCAGAACAAATACATTAAGCTGTAGTTGTTCTGGTGACTGTAGTGTCTCTATAAGTTAACATGGAGGACAGACTAGTCAGGGAACATGAATAAACTTGGCAATAATAGTTAGAAAACCAGTAAAATGTGGAGATGAAGAAGCAAGACATGTAACAGGAGATAAATCAATACCAGACAGGTGCAAAGATAGATACTGTTCAAAGGCCCATGCATGTTTATTGGAACAGACCTTATAAAAATTATATGGCGCAAGGTCAAACATCATAATTATTTGAGGGAAGTTGCCAGGGGGCTTGTAGGCAAACATGGTAATCTCAAGGCAGCACGCCAACAGGGATCTGTGAAAGACATCCTGTTCCAGAATGTTCTGAAATAAAGCAAGAATCATTAATCAGCAACATTATACATTTATTGAAGGCATTCCAAACTGAAAAGGAGGGCCAAATTACCAAGCTGACCTACTTTAAAGAAATATTCTACAACTTTGGCAACGTTTATATCTAAAAAGTTCAATTTGTCTGCAGAACACTAACTAAAAACGAACATTCAAAAGTCAAGAGCCACAGATTGCACGGCGTAGTGTGAATATTTAGATAGGTTTATTGTGGGATCAAAGATAAAACAGAGATATTCACAATAAACCTGAGTATTCATCCTGTGCTTTGAATTTTTGAGGTTAGTGGAGCTCTACCACAGAGCTCAGGTGTTACTTAATACCGGTGTGCAACACTTCATTACTGGTCTAAAAACTAATATGATTATTCGCTAAAGTGTCAATTTTCCAGAATTTAAAGTGAATTTCACATTTAAAGGACCACTAAAGGCACCCAGACCTTTGCAGCTCAATGAAGTGGTCTGGGTGCCAGGTCCCCCTAGTTTTAACCCTGCAGCTGAAAACATAGCAGTTTCAGAGAAACTGCTATGTCTACACTGCAGGGTTAATCCAGCCTCTAGTGGCTGTCTCCCTGACAGCCACTAGAGGTGCTTCTGCGATTTACACAGAGTAAATCGCACTTATTTGATGCTGGACATCTTCACGGAGTCCAGCGTCAAAAAAGATCCCCATAGGAAAGCTTTGAGTAATGCTTTCCTATGGGCAGGTTTGAATGAGCGTGCGCACCCCTGGCCGCGCATGCCCATTCGGGTCCACTCGGGAGCGGTCGTTGATGGAGGAGGAGAGGTCACCAGCGCCAAGGGAGTCTGGTGTTGGATTAAGGTAAGCAAATAAACGGTTAACCATTTATTTGCCACGGAAGATGCCCTACTCACCGTTTAGGTGACTAGGGCTCTATAGCGTTAGCAATACATATTTGTATTCCTAACGCTATAGTGTTCCTTTAAGGCCAGAATATAGCTCAACTGAAAACATAGCTTATTGAGAGATTGTGTCCAATTCAGCTATTTTGACCTAAAAATTTTAAATTTAGTTTGGAATCCCTTGAAATAATCCTTACTAAAATAACCAGCCTTTGACTGGCTAGAGTAGTATAATTTTTCCCAAATCAGTCATTTTGACCTAGATTTTGCAATTCAATTCAATTCGCAACAATCTGGTGATTAGTGAATTAGCCCCCAAACAGTTTGATGCGCGGGGTAATTTTCTTATTATGACTGCTACCTGGTGAGAAGTTATAGTTGAAATTAGCACAATCTCAACAATTTATACATAACATGTTAACGTCTTCAAAGCTGAAAGGTATCCAATAAAATCCCAAACTATCCTCCAAAAATGTGAAGTTTTCCCCACAATCTTTTTCTGGAAAAGTAGCAAAACCAAATAAAATTTTTAAAAAATTAATAATTGCTATGTAAAAAAATATATATAAGATCTCCACGGCAATAATGCTGACAGCAACATATAGTGCGGCGGTTCGGCAAACAGTAGATGCAGAACCCCAACTGCCTTGATGCTTTGCCAGCTATTATAAGAGCAAAGCATCATGGAAGTTGCAGTTCTACAACATCTGGGGGTCAATCGCTCGCCTGTCCTGGTGTAGTGTGTAGGAGTGCATCAGACATCTCCATAGCAACAACGTTGACAGAACTGTGCAGTCTGAGATTACTTGCACATCTTCATAGCTACAAAAATAGGTCATCCAATTTATGTTACATCAATTACATCATGCCAATGAAATAATTTCACTTTGTACTAAATCCCTTACCCATCTATCAGTAGGCTACAAAAGCAGTATAAAAAAATCCTAACCCTAAATGTTATCAATTCATACGTCATACCAAAGTGGAATTATATGTTTCAAATGCTACCTCTCCATATCCCAATCCATTGGCTTCAATTAATACAAAGAAGTTTTACTCAATACATTTGGAAAGGCAAGAAGCCAAGATTGAAACAATCAATATTAGTGCAGAAAATACATAAAGGTGGACTTGACTATCCATTTATAATGAATAATTTTAAAGCAGCTACTATCCTACATGTTTATAGAATGCAAATGAAAGAAAATAAAGATGAGGGATGGTATAAAATGGAATTGAAGGCAGGAGAAGTTTCTAGCTTAGACTGTTTAATTTGGAATATAAATAAAATGTCAAAGAAAAAAAGAGTATGCCAGTATTATTTTAACTCAATTACTGGAAAATTGGTTAAAAATTAAAAAAGCAATGAATATAGAAAAAAAAGTTCCAAGTTATTTAGAGTTAGATATTGTAGAAAAACAAGTGGAAGACTTAAACTTAAATAATTGGAAAAAAGTAGGGATAACGACTTTGGACCAATTATTGATAGAAGGATCAATCAAAACCTTTGCTCAAATAACAGGGATATATAATCTTCCTCCTAGAGAGGTGTTTAATTTCTTAAGACTTAAAAGTTATATGAATACACACCTTATAATACCAAAATCTAACCTGAGCAATTTGATAGATTTATTATTCACGTCAAAAAAAATCAATAAACCACTTTCCAAAGCTCTAATATTAATTAAATCAATGGTCAAAGATACAAATCCTACTGCCATACAGGTTTGGAAACAAGATTTGAATATCGATATTAATTTGAATCAATGGGGTTCTTCAATGATGGATGTTAAGAAAAATATACATTCATTAAATTTATTAGAAACGCACTTTAAAGTTTTAAATAGGTGGTACTTAGTACCAGCTAAATTGAATAAAATTTACTCTCTAATTAATCCTATCTGTTGGAGATGTAATAGTATTAGAGGCAATTTTAGACATATTTGGTGGGATTGTCACAAATTAAAAAATCTCTGCTTGAAAATACAGCATTTTATATCCAATAATTTAAAACTCGAGTTGATAATTTCTCCAGAGGTAGTTCTACTGCATCTGAATTGGCCTCATATGACATATGAATTAAAAGCAATTCTTATACATCTTTTTTTAGCGGCTAAAATAGTAATTGCGAGATGGTGGAAAAGGGATTTAGAAGTCCCCTGGAAGAAAGTTAAAATTCAACTCGAGTTTCAGATTAGAATGGAGCTGATGCTAAGTAAACAAAGATTAAGCAATAAGATTTCTGTTTGGTCAAAGTGTATTGAGATGATTGATGTAGAAAATAATGCCGATCAATTAGAAGTAGAATAATTCCATGAACATTGTAAATAATTATGAGACTTATCTAAATGATATTACCACTCTACTACGGAAATCTTTTTGATGTATTTTTCTCTTCCCTCCCCTATTTTGCTGCTATGTTGTTTTTGTATTATAAATGTATATTTGTATGATATTTGTATTTGTATGATATATGTATTTAATAAGGTTTAAAAAAAAAATATATAAAATAAAGATTAAATATTCAAAAAAAAAAAAATCCTAACCCACCATTTATAATTATATAGTCCATTTTTTCCCCTTCCTGTTTAGATTGTCAAAACTATTCCAGCGAAAATAGTCTTTTGAAGGTTAACCAAAGTGTAACGTAAAGAAATTAAACAATGGAAATAATACATTTATTCTACTTACAGACAGGTCCGAATCACCCAGACGTTTCTTTTCTTGGCAAATAATAGATTCTAACACCTTGTAATACAGTACCTCTGCAAGTCGGAAATATTTTTTTGCAATATCTATGGAGAGAGCAATGTTTTGTCAAATTAACCCACAGGACCTAAATGACATCTAAAAATCAAGCTAGATTCAGCCAATGTTTTGGTTATCATAAAACTCGTATGACAACAGGTCAACATTCAAATAATCAACATAGCTGACTGAGCACCTATGGATTTAGCATAAGATATGGACATTTAATTGCTCTCATCTTTAAATCAATTTGATAACTGGTCAGACCTTTGCAAAACTGATTTTCTCCTCCTTCGGACACAGTGTGCCCACAGAAAGTATCAAACATTTCTCTGAGCCTTTCAGAAATTGCATGAGTAGGGTCCCGGGAACAAGATCTAAGAGAGAGACAGAGCAAGAATCAACATAAAATTCATCCTTTAATCCCTTCATGACAAGACAAATCCTATTATATTCCATCATGTGTCAAGAGACTATGGAATACTATGTTGTTCATTGTATTGGGACTCCATGTGGGAAGGGAGTGCAAAACCAGCACCCCTAAAGCAATAATGGCCGTTTAGATCAGGGGTAGGAAACTTTTGGCTCTCCAGGGGTTGTGTACTGCTTCTCCCATAGGACTCTTACAGCCACAATGCTGGCAGAGCATCAGGGGAGATGTAGTCCACAACATCTGGAGTGCCAAAGGTTTCCTGCCCCTGGTTTTTACATACATCTATATATTTGTTATATTTGTATGCACGGACACTGGTCATTTCTCTTAATACGCCATAAATTCTTTCTTATTCAGTGGGCAGATGTAAACTGTGTGCTTTCTCTTTGGAGACTAACTTTTTCATGCAAGCTCTGTTGCAGAGAAATTAAACAACCAGTTTGGGCACAATAAGAAGCTCACTGAAATTAAGTTTTGGCACCAGAAGGTCCCTGTTGCTAGCTCACCCTTAGGGGTTAAACCATTCAGAAGTGGTTTAACCCCAAAGTCTATGTTTCAGCGCTGGATCAATATGCTCTCCTGTCCTTTCACTTTTTGAAACCCTAGATAACTAAGGCTCAGACTACATCAGGGGTTTCGCTTATTGGCTAAGAGCGGTCAGCTGAAGGTCAATCAGTAGCTCTCTGTGTGGGTAGCAGCATATGTAGTAGTGTGTGAGTAACAATGTGAGTAGTAGCATTATGTGTAGTAGTGTTTGTAGGAGTGTGGGCAGCAGTGTGAGGAGTAGTTTGTGTGTGTGTGTGTAACAGCATGGGGAGCAGTATGTGTGGCATTGTGTGTGTAAAGTCAGGTAGCAGTACATGTAGTAGTGTGTGTGCACAGTGTGGGTGGCAGTGCGCGTGTGCACAGTGTGGATGGCAGTGCGCGTGTGCACAGTGTGGGTGTGGGTAGGAGTTTTTAACAGCCACCTGTATTTTGGTGCCTACTCTGCCTCATGGGAAATTCTTCTGTAGCTGCAACCCCCTCGCTCCCTAGAGATTTTCAGCTCACCTCAGGATCTGGAGCAGTTTCTCAGCAGGAGCTGGTTTCAGTCCAGATATAAGAGAAAACAGACGACTGACACTGTACGTGGCACTGGACACTGGGGTGGTGTATGGGCTGTTATCACTCACATATTTCAGGCCAGTAAGTGGAGTTGAAATTCGAAGCGATTTCATCTGTGGGAATGAAAATAATTTTTAATATTATGAACACTTGCACAATAATATAGTGAATAAGGATAACAATATCCATGAGCAATTTACTCAAACACTCAGATTTGGTTTTCTTGATACAAGGATGATACAAATGCTGATGTTTTGCAGAAATGTACCTTTAAGAAGTTAAAATGCTCCTTCTAGACTTCAAAACCTATTTGACCTCTATCAATATTACCTTTCTTTTTTTACCAGTTGCATCAATCAATACTATAGAAAAAGCTGTGTTTACAAGCAAGAACCATTATCTATTTAAACATATGATGTTGAGGGCACTTCTAGCTCCCACTCTGAGAATATAGGTCCCTGCAAGGTTCACTAAACAATTAAGTCTACAGTATAAACACATTACCAAAATATTTTTCCACACGTATTGTATTACAAAAAGAGGAAGTACTGTTATAACCACATAGGGAAGTTCACTTTATGCTTTTAAACAGATGCATTAGAAGAGAGGCCGCTCTCCCCTCCTTATTTGTGTATCTGGGTATACGAACACACATAGACCAAGATAGAATTTTTGAGGTCTTGAAAATCACTAAACCTTTTTAGAGGAAAGTTACCAAGACAACAAGAGTTGAGTGACAGTGGCCAGTATTATCAATATTCTGATGAATTACTACAATTACTTAGAGTCCCTACCCTACAATATCAAAGTGCAAAGAAATCCCTGTTTGCCTTCTGATTTTACAGGTATCCTGTGGAACTCCCAAATTTAATGTTGCAGCATGTGCACAGTCTTTGAATTTCACAGATTTTCGAATTTCATTTCTCCAGATACTTGACTGCACTTTTTTTCAAATAAGCAGAATAAACTGGTAATTAAGGGACACCCCAGATCCTAAAGCACTTTAGCTTAATGAAATTATTGATGTGTGAAGAGCATGTCCCCCTTTTTTTTTTTTTAAGATTTTACAAAAAGTGTAGATTTCAATAGAAATTGGCACTTTTATAAATTAACCTTGTTACACATCCCGACCTGGCTGTCAATCAGGCAACTGGTCCTGTTACTTCCTCTTTTGTTCAGCTCAGTGGAGCTAAACTTAAAGCGGCATTGTCATGGCCAAATCCAGTTGTTGCTTTTTAACCCCCCTCCTAACTCCACTACATCTAATTGCCCCCCAGTCACCCCCAAATTAACTTTTTAAAAATCTTTATTTTGTGCCCGGACCTAGGTCCTGGACGCCACCATCTTTGTGTGGGTAGATGAAGTCATCTGCCTACACTAGATAGCGCTGTGAAATTCCCATGCATGCCCAGTTAAACACTTGGGCATTTGCTATGGGAATTTTGTCTATTCATTAATTCGTCAGGAATGAATAGAAATTTCAGACGAATAAACAAACAATTATCGGTGTTCGTTTGTTATTTCGGTTTATTACAAGGAGGGAGCTAACCGCACGCAGCTCCGTCCTTGTAAAATGTAAAAATAGAAGCAGCAGGGAGCAGAAGCGGAAGGCATGTCTACTAAACAGTGAGCAAAAAAAAAAAGCATCCCCCCCTTCCAAAAAGTGGCCCCATGGTGGGGCATCAATTAACTAGCATCTATTAACATAGGGCCCCACTTGGCCCCTACCCATGAGCGGCGGGTGTGGGCCCTAAATGAAAAAGGGGGGATGGCCAACCTATTGTCCCCCCGACGCCCCCCCATGAGCGGTGGATGGGGGCCTTAAATGAAAAGGGGGGGGGGGAACCTATTGTCTTCACCCCGTGGCCCCACCCATGAGCGGCGGATGTGGGCCCTAAATTACAATGGCGGGGGGAGGGAGGGGAGAACAACTCTTCAATGAGATTGTGGAGGAGAGTGGAGGCTAATTCAAGTTAGTTTAGAAAAACGTCGCCTCTGAGTGGATATGATAACATTATACAAATATATCCGGGGCCAATACAAACCATTGTGTGGAAATCTATTTACAAACAGGACTAAGCATAGGACACAAGGTCATGCGTTTAGACTGGAAGAAAGAAGATTTAGTCTAAGGTAAAGGAAAGGTTTTTTTTTTTTACTGTAAGAACAAGGATGTGGAATTCTCTGCCTGAAGAAGGGGTTTTATCAGAGTCCGTATCAATGTTTAAACAGAAACTACATGCATACTTGCAAAAACATAATAGCTTCTTGATCCAAGGATAAATCTGACTGCCATTCTGGGGTCGAGAGGGAACTTTTTTCCTAGCTTGTTGCCAAATTGCAAGTGCTTCTTTTTTGCCTTCTTTTGGATCAACAACAAAAAACTAATGTATGGAAGGTTGGACTCGATGGACACGTGTCTTTTCAGCCTATGTAACTACGTAACTAACTATGTAAGTTGTCTTTAAGAAGGTGGCAGAGGCATATATTAGAGTATTTTGGAGACCTCTCAATGGAGAATAAGGTACTTTAACGTAAAGTCTTCCATGTAGACAAAGATGTTTTATGATTTTACATCTTTTCCATTGTGATCATTTGGTTTATTGTTTTTTTCATTAGTTATTTCTAAGTCTATTAAATTGTAAGTGCCAAATTGAAAAAAAATGTGGTAAAAGCAGAGCTTCAGACAGCCTCTGTCGGGACATCTTGCCATTTCTCATCAGCTGTCGCAAGTGATAGTTAATGGGACCAGACATTTTTTTTCTAGCGATACCAACACCATCACATTCTAAGTTGGTCACTCTAGGAATCTAATACCATCCACTGCACTGGCTGTCTCAACTTTAGCTTAATTAAGCAGTTTTGGTGTATATATCATGCCCTGCAATCTCACTGCTAAATTGTCAGTCATTTAGGTGTTCAAATCCTTTTGTAAGCAGCCCTAGAAACACCTCCTCTGGCTGAGACTCACACAGCCTCCCTAATAACTCCCAGTAAAAAGATCTAATTTTGCACAGTGTATTTCATTTAGAATGTCTTATCTCCTGCTCTGTTAATAGCATGCTAAAGACTGTGTGATTAAAGTTCACGTAAAAGATCAGGAGATTAAAACTTCTAAAGTAAAAACACTGTGCTGTAGGAGCTAACTTAAAATATTTTTTTTTTTTCCATGGATGCTGTGTGAGTCTCATGGGAGACGTTATGGGAGATGGGATGACTTTTATCATGGTTTATCTCCTAAACGGAAGAGCGAGAGAGCTGATAAATGAGACTGCAGATCTATACACCAAAACCGCATCATTTACATACAGTCGTTTTGGTGTTTAACATATCCCTTTAATACAGATTAGTTAAATGCTGAAATGATTAAGCATGATTACTTACCATGTCAAAGTGTTGCTGTAGATTACGTGTCAGGTGTGCCCTCTCCACAGACTCGGTTCCGGACACAGTATTCAAACAGCGGCCTATACTTCCGATCTCCTCCTCTGCATCCTCTAGAAAGATTCGCTCATCTAAGTTTCCCACCGACAGCACGTATGCTTCATATGCCTTGTTAATAGCTTTCCTAAGTGTTTAGAAAAACAGACAAAAATTAAGACAGACAAAAGTGGAAAATGCTTATTACATGAGTTTGGGGTGCTAAGGCAGCAAGAAAAAGGGGCAAAGTACAGGCGCTAAGTGGGTAGTGATAAGGTTTACGAGGTTCTGTCACAAGCATAGTTATTTGCATTACTTTCTCTTAAAGGAAGTCTCCCACCTATAGTCAACTAATAAAAAGCCTGAAAACCTTCAAAGTAACTTCCAAACATTAAGTCATAGATTCTCCAAGTCAGCTACGTCGCAGTTTGATAATGTTGCCGTAAAATTTTAAATACTCTTTGAATGCACTTTGATCTTATTAATCTTATTAGTGATTTATTACATCGAGCAGCAGATCCTAAAGGAAGGAATAGTCCAGATGGAAAGATAATCGAAACCAATATTATCGATATATATAATATAGAATGGTAAGAGCACACTCAGAATAAAATATTACCACAAACTTGGACAATGATGGTAAAATCTAAAAAGATAAAACATACATATAGGGTAATATAGTTTAGATTAGATCTATGTATTGAGGTTTTAATATTTTATTAAGAGATCACAATAAAAATAATAAGAAGAATTAAATCCTTTATTACGTGCAACACAAGAAATTTAATATATTTGATAACATGTCCCTGCAGTTTCCAATATGTTGGTAAAACATCTAGAACCCTCAAGACAAGAATTCGAGTACACATATATAATAGTCAAGGAAAAAAACTAAATGAAATGGTTGAGTCAGTTTGTAAATCGAAATGTAGACAGATTGCTAGAGATGTATAACAAGAAATGGGGGGTAACCCCTGATTGATTAGTTAAAAAAAACGGAGAAAAACAAAACAGATAAATAAATCTCAGATTATAATCTGTCTATGGGAGAGCAATCAAATTATTATTAAGACTTAACTTTTAATATAGTAGGTAAAAAAATAGCATAGAGTGTATAGCAAAAGTTGTAAAAACATCTAATGAAAGCAGATAGGTTTTCCTATGTAGAGGGCTTTGGTCTAGAGCAGTGATGGTGAACCTATAGCACCCATGCCACAGGTGGCACGCCAGGTCCTTTCTGTGAGCACATGGCCATAGGTTCACCATCAATGTAGAGTAGGCACCTGCCTGCCCAAAACGGCAGGCGCCTACTCTGGTTCCGTGTCAGGATGCAGGGGTAGGGATCTGTGAAGCAGCTCCCCTGTCCTCCCGCGAGCCAGCTGTGTGGAGCGTTGCCGCGCATTACCATGGCAACGCTCCACACAGCATCGCGCGGGACGACAAGGGAGCTGCTTCACAGATCCCTCCCCTTGCCTCCCGACACAGAAGCAGTGCTTGCCACCACCGGACCACCAGGGATGGCTGTGTCCCCCGCCTCCTTCATTAAAGGTAAGAAGGAGGGAGGGATACTGATTTAGCATACTTTTTTTTTTTTTTAAAACACCTTTACCCCAGCCCCACACACACACACAGCACCCCACCCCCACACACAGCACCCCTACCCCCACACACAGTACCCCACCCCCACACACAGTACCCCCCCTCCACCCAGCATTCTTCCCCACCCCCACACACAGCACCCCTCACACACACACAGCCACACCACCCACACACACACACACAACCCACCACACCACCCCACCCCACACACACACACACACACACACACACACACACACACACACACACACACACACCCACCCACACACACACACACACACACACACACACACACACACACACACACACACACACACACACACCACCCCCACACACACACACACCACACACAAACACACACACCACACACACACACACACACACACACAACACCCCTCACACACAAACCTCGTACTCAGCAGTGTGTGTATTCAGCGGACTGTGTGTGTGTACTCAGAGGCAGTCTGTTTGTGTGTGTATTCATCAGTCTTGTGTGTGTGTGTGTATTCAGCAGACTGTGTGTATGTATTGCATTTGTTGGAGATACTAATAAATATAAGCTTAGTTTTATCTATTTATATCATTATTTAAAATTTGTATCATTGAACTCTCTGTTGTTGTGTTCTTTTAAAACAAAAGTTGTTAATTAGTTCGGACAACAGTACGAGTAGTTTTTTCTAAACTTAAACCTCAGTATTGAGGTTTAATTGCTGTGTTGGCACTTTAAGGAACAAAAAGTTGGCATGTATTGCGGTTTGGGCACTCGGGTTCAAAAAGGTTCGCCATCACTGGTCTAGAGTAATAGATCATGATCCAGTTTGTAAAATAGGAGTGAACTGCAGTATGGTCCCTATTTTCACAACATTCTACTCTCTCTCTTGGTCATAACGAGTACCCAGACCACCCAGAGTTAAATAAATTAAAGGCAAACATTCTGAGATCGTAGCAATAATGTCAGTTTCCGCGGCTAGAAGCACAATCCTAGTGTACGGACATCTGTGTTATGAAGATGATGCTACCCGAGCCCCTGACGCGCGCGTTTCGCCAGTCAGCTCTTCAGAGGGGAATCGGGCACAGGTAAGTATCAGGGATTATAAATGCAGGTGTCGAGTTATGATTCGCCAAAAATAATTTGAATTGACCAATGCAAATACGGGTGATGTTTCCTTGCCTGTCTTTCAAAATAAAGTTAAACCTTTGTGATACTTCTATCACTGTGCTAGTGAATACAAAATAAATAATAAAAACAAAATATATAAAGAAAATAAATGCGTTTAAGTTGCTTAGTATGCTCACATTGTATAACAGAATATATACAAGTAATAGTATGAAAGCTTGTAGCCAGTTTGGCCAGATGTCGAATTGATACTAAAGTATCATAACAATTAGTAATCTTATGATAGATACTGTATCCTTTTGGATGTAATCGGTTACCACTTTCTTTGGTCGATGAGAGATAGTGTGTTAGGCTAAATGGGGTGGAATTCTGAAATTTCTATTTTTTTAGAAAATAGTAAGGACAGATATTATTAAGTATTTTATAACTTAGTATATATTTTACAATTGGGATGTTGTCAGGGGTTCATTTAGCAGACTTTTGAGGCGTGACTGCAATTGTATGTGTGGAGTAGCATAACTTATAGATTGGTGTCCAGGATGGAATTAGCCAGTTAGAAATGTTCTATTAATTTCTTAGTTGATGGTAAACATATTTTGCACTGAACACAGGAAAGTGATATCTTCCTGTGATGGTGGATTATTTAGTAGTAACCGTACTAGGAGATTGTGAGTACATATCAATGAGAATAATTATATTTGTCGGAACTAGGTGAAACAAGTTAATATAATACTTGACATGGACTCTTTGTATGTGGCTAAATAAACAAAGAATACACATTTCTGATTACCATGGGAACTCTGGTTGTATAATAACGGGTTATTTTGGAGGAGATATAAAGAATGGCTTATGATTAATTATGGATAAATGGTGTAAAGTAAATTCCTAATTTAGGCCAAGTGGTACTAATGTTTTTAATTCATAAATCCATTTGGATTCCTTATTTAGCAAGGTTAGGTTGAAATTGCCCTTTCTGGTGTTCTGATAAATCTGTTCAAGGATTTGGAAGGACAAGCTAGACAGATCGGTAACGTGAAAATTCCTAACGTGATTGGCCACGGGTGTTGAGATTTTTAAGATTGTGATAGAATTAACATGTAGAATTCTTCTACGAAATTCCTGATATGTTTTACCGACGTATTGGATTTTGCAACTGCAAGTTATCAGGTATACGATTTTGGTAGTGCTGCAGTTTGCAAAATCTCCTATTTTGTAGATCTTTTTCGTGTTGGTATATTCTATTGTCTTAGACGGTTTTATGTATTTACACGCTTTTCAATGTCCACAGCGATAGACTCCTTAGTTTCTGTTAACCATGTTTGTGATGGTTTTTGTGGTTCAAGGTGGCTGTGGACCAATAGATCGCGCAAGAAATGCAACAAACATGGTTAACAGAAACTAAAGGAGTCTATCGCTGTGGACATTGGCCCACCAGTTGATTACTATAGGAAGAAAATTAAAGGGAATTAATATACTAACTACAGTAGTAACCCTTTTCGATTTGTGGAATTCTAGTTGCTGTGGAATGCAAAAGTGAAACAGACACAAGCATACATGCTTACTATGAGTCCCTTTTTTTTGCAGTGCAGCACTAGGGCAAAGAGTGTGTGTTCTTGCTTATTTGTGTTAGACCATTTTTTTTATTATAATAGCATTTAGTTTATGTGAAAAAAAACAAAAAACGGATGCCATTACCATTCGATATTACCAACATATTCTAGAGCAGGCATTGGCAAGCTTTGGCACTCCAGATGGTTTGGACTACACCTCCCATGATTCTTTGCCAGCATTACAGGTGTAAGAGCATTATGGGGGATGTAGTCCACAACATCTGCAGTGCCAAAGGTTGCCTATCCCTGCTCTAGAGTATATGACACCAAGCTGCATTCCTCAGATCAGACATTGCAAACATTTTGACGGTGTCCCAAGGAAAGGAAAAGCAGGCTCTAAGAACTGGTAAATTTGTGTGAGACATTACTCTAAACTAGATAAACTAAGTTAACTTACACAGAGTCTGTAAAGTTTCCTGGGTCCAGGAATCCAGTTAGAGATTCTGATTTTCCCTTCAAGATCTGAAAGAAAGAAAAAGTCAGCACAAATGAGATTAACAGTCTTTAGTTTTGATTGCTAATTATTTATCTAGAGCTTTTTATTATTTATTTAGAGCTAAAGATTTATTGGAGCACTTAATACATCCATAAATTACATATTTTTGGGGTATAATGGCATATGTATTATATGTCTTCCTATACATTATGTACACTTGCCCATCTGCCGCATTCCAGGATTGTGGACTGATGGCTTCCTGTGGATGTCATTTTTTTCCAGCTGACGATAAACATGCACAAGATGTCGCTAGCAAATGCCAGATAGTGCGTGGAAACAACACCTGGAGCAAATTAAGGATTGCCAATGCCCCTATATATAGTGGAACGTTAACCAAGGAGTGGACAATTTTGATAAAAGCCTCTGGCGAAACGTCAAGCGCACACTTATCTGGACTGTTTTAGATCTGACTGGTATTATCTTATTTTATATCTATATTTGTTTGCTATATGTTAAATTTGTTTTTAAAGTATTGTTTAAATAAAAACACTTTTTTAAATACAGTCCATTTAAAATTTTCTATTTTTTTTTTATCATGTGGTTTCCTGTTATCCTGTGTATGCCTGGTGAGGATTTTTACCACCCAAGTTGCATACCACCAGAGTAGGTCTTTGCTCTGGTCTGTGTAAGTGGGATATTCTATTTTTATTTTGACACTTGCTTTTCTACTGTACCATTGGATATTTTTTCTCTCTACATATCCTGCATATCTGATGTGGAGAATCTATACACTTCCTAATCACGTTTTATATCCCAAGACAAGGATTTTATCGTCTGTGCCTTCTACAGCAAACCTCTTAGTAGTTCTATAAAATATGAGTTTTCCCTTGGCCCTTCAATTATATTATTATTGGTATTTATTTTGCACCAGCATATTCCATAGCGCTTTACAATATTATCAGAGGGGGAGATTTAACAATAAATGAGACAATTACAAAAAAATACAGGAACAATAGGTTGAAGAGGACCCTGCTCAAATGAGCTTACAGTTTGGAGGTGGTGGAGTATACAACACAATAGGACATCAGATAGCAATCAAACAAGGTTGGAGTGAAGCAGAGCTGGAGAAGATAACAGAGTGCTGCCCTTTAGGAGAGGGCAAGGGACGGATATGTAAGGTAGAGGTTACACTAGGAGGTCGTAAGCTTTCCTGAAGAGATGAGTTTTGAGACACTTTTTAAATGATTGAAGACTAGGGGAGAGTCTGATGGTGGTAGGCAGACTATTCCAAAGGAAAGGAGCCGCCTGCGTGCAGTCCTGCAAGCGTGAATTGGCCATTAGGGTGCGAGCAGTGGACAGGAGGTCATGGGCAGAGTGGAGAGACTGAGAAGGGGCATACCAACAGATCAGTGAAGAGATATAGGAAGGGCTAGAATTGTTCAGTGCATTATAGGTGTGGATTAGTACTTTGAATGGACTCTATAGGATACAGGAAGCGAATGTAAATACTGACAGAGGGGAGAGGTGTGAGAGGAGCGACAGGAGAGGAAAATCAGTCTGCGCCAGTATTCATTATAGACTAACAGAGAAGTAGCGGGGCAGAATCAATTACGAGAGAGTTACAATAGTCACTTTGAGAGATTGCTAGAACATGGGCAAGCTCCCTAGTAGCATCTTGCATAAGAAAGGGGCGGAAGCGGGCAATGTTTTCAACGTGGAATCAACAGGATTTGGCAACAAACCAGATGTGAGGCCAGAATCAAATATAACACCAAGACAATGCGCTTGTAAGGATGGGCTGATGTGGGTACCACCAACTTGAAGGGAGAGTGAGAGGGAAGGATCAATATTAGGAGGATGAAAGACAAGAGGTTTAGTTTTAGAGAGATTGAGTTTCAGAAAATGGGAGGACATCCAATCAGAAATGGAAAAAAGGCAAGCAGTGACACGATGTAGAACGGCATGTGAGAGGTCCGGGGAGGAAAATTAAATCTGGGTGTCATCGGCATACAAGTAGTATTGGAATCCAAATGAGGTAATAAGTTTGCCAAGATAGGCGGTATAAAAAAAAAAAAAAATAGAAGGGGACCAAGAACAGAGCCTTGGGGGACTCCAACTGAGACAGGAGAAAGGGAGGAGGTATCATTAGAAAAGGAGACCCTGAGATGGGAGGAAAACCACAAGAGGACAGTGTCACGGAGACCAACTCATTGAAGAGTTTGGAGAAGGAGAACATGATCAACAGTGTCAAAGGCAGCAGAGAGGTCAAGAAGAATTAGTATGGAGTAGTAACCTTTGGATTTAGATGCGATTATGACGTTAGTAACTTTAATAAAAGCATTTTCAGTAGAATGGAGGGGGCGGAAGCCAGACTGAAGAGGGCCAAGGAGATAGTTGGAATTGAGAAAGCAAGCCAGATAGGTAAAGAGAAGTCTTTCCAGAAGGTTTGGGAAAAAAAAGAGCAGGGGTACGGGACAATAGTTAGAAGTGAAGGACGGATCAAGAGATGGATTTTTTTTAAGATGGGTGCTACAGTAGCATGTTTAAGGGCAGCAGGCAGTCCAGGTGGTGGGCACACCGGCCCAGGTGGCGTGATCTCCGCTCCTGCAAGTCACTGCATGTAGCATGGCCAAGTGGGTGTACTGCCACCTACCTGGTCTGAGGAAACACAACAAACTACTTCCTGTCAAACCGGGACAGGAAACCAGATCCTCAGCCGTGGACCACCTGCTCAGCCACATGGATGGCGGTGCAGGGGGCAAAATTAGAGGTGCGGAGGACAACAAAATGTAAAGGACTATGAAACATGCAGGAGAGGTGGGAGATCAGTGAAATTTACAGGAGAGGAGGTGGGACAATGAAAGGTACAGGAGGGGAGGATAATGAAAGGAACAGGAGGGAAGGGGGGATAATAAAATGGTACAGGAGTGGAAGGTGGGCAATAAAAGGCGCAGGAGGGGAGGGGGGAAATAAAAGGCGTGGGGGGGACTATGAAAGGTTCAGAAGGGGAGACAATAAAAGGTATGGGGAGGACAAAAAAGGTACAGGAAGGGGGACAATAAAAAGCACAGGGAGAACATTGAAAGGCACAGGAGGGCTGGGGGACACAAAGAAACATACAGAGGGGCACAAAGAGACACACAGAGACTGAGGGGCTACAAAGAGAAACACAGAAGGGCTGAGGGTACACAGAGACTCACAGAGGGGGACAAAGATACACACAGAGGGGGTGAGGGGGGGAAAAACGCACAGAGGGGCTCGGGGGAAAAAGAAGCACAAAGTGGATTGGGGAGAGTAAGAAGAAGCACAACGGGGCTAGGGAGAGAAAGAGATGCACAAAGGTGCTGGGGTAAAAAGACACACACATGTTTTGGGGAGAAAGAGACACACAAAGGAGCGCGGGGGGAGGGGGAGGGAGGAGAAAGAGACACAGAAAAGAGGAGTGGGGGAGAAAGAGACACAGAAAGGGTGAGGGCGACGAAAGACACACAGGTGAAGATACATGCAGCAGGGACTATGTGAGAAGAGAAAGAGCAGTTGAAGATGTGTGTTAAGAAAGGCAAAAGACAAGAAGAGAGAGATCTGATAAGGTGAGACGGGACAAGATCAACTGGGCAAGTGGTGGGGCGAGAGGAAAGGAGCAGCACAGCCACCTCTTGTTCAGTATCCTGGGAGAAAGTCTGAAGGGCAGGAAAGGCATGCAAAGCTATTGGTTGTAAGGTGGGTGGCCACAGCAGGGCAAAAAAGGGCATTAAAGGTATCAAAGAGACACCTTGGATTGTGGAAGCATGAGCGAATGAGAGATGAAAAGTATGACTGTTTGGCAAGGGCAAGTGCTGCTCTGTATGAAAGAAAGATGAAGTTGTAGTGGAGGAAGTCTGGTTACGACACTTCCTCTAGCAGCATTGAGCAGAACGGGAGCATCTCTGCAGGCTGCGTGCTGATTTAGTGAGCCACAGTTGGGGGCATATTGCCATACGAAAACTCATTGGATTAATCTGCTAGAGCATACTGTGTGAATATCAGGCATTGAAACAAAATTATAGGTTATGGTGACATCATTGTCTTGTACTTACAAAGGAAAGAGTTTTTCGAGTTTCAAACTTTTGTCAAAAGAGAATATTGGATAGAAAAAAAAAAGTTTAAAAAGTTAGTTTGGTGTTCATAGGTTTAGCTACCATTCAATAAATAAGTGACAAACCTTTTTCTCGAACAGTTTGTGGATATAAGGCTTCCAGAAATGTTCCTTAATGCCCTTGGCCTCTAGAAGTAAACCATTGTGGAGGCTACAGAGGGTTTCAATGATGCAAGGAGGTTCGGAAGGGGGTTTGTAGTCTTTACTTGGGAAATCTTCAGGTAAACCTTCAGAGGAAATGAAATAATCACAATACATAGAACACATCAACTAGCGTTTGCGTATAATGATGTAACAGGAAAGAGAGTGGAAAGGATGTAACACTTTTTTAGTAAGACACACATCTCATTGGTCAATTATACTGTAAATATATATTTTTCCCCATAAAGTATAACTGCAAATATGCTATTATATATTGTATAGTATGTATACTATAATAGAGAATAACTTCTCAACTAGATTTCTGGAATCTTCCTGACACCAGTTAATTTTTGAGAGTATCCCCCATATCCAGACCCTTCTGTCCCTGAGCCTCACGGAGGTCGTTGCACCAAAGAGTCTCTTTCTACTTGCATTGAAGCAAACAAAGAAATTATGAAAAATATTAAATTTTATCCTCTTTAAATAGACGGCTAAAGAACGGTAATGATTTTAGTGGAATAGTTAACTATAGTCCTAATTTATTTCAGTTTCCTATATTGTCAATTACCTTTAAAAAAAAAAAAGAAAACACAAAACAAAAAACAACAACCCTCAAAACCATTAGTATGCATCGTGCAGTTTATACCTGTGAAGTTGGTGTTCAGCAGCTCCCGCCGGTTGGAGCACTGCAGGGCGTTACCATAAACAAGATCCAAGGCACAGAGCAAAAGGTGATATGAGTTTACCAAATCATCACTAATCATTGGAAAGTTTCCTAAAAAAAGAAGACCCGGAAAATATTAGATTTCAAAAGATAAAAACCAAAAACAAGAATGTAAACAAAAGATTAGTTTAGGTCAACTAATGCAATCCTGTTTCCCAGCAATAGACATGGGCAGCAGCAAAAGTTGTGTTTAGAACTAAGCGTTTTTTGAAATACCCCAAATATATCTGCTCTGGACAATGCTTTTTTGAGATGTTCAGGCAACACAATGAATGAGCACAATAAGAAACACAGGGGGAAATTTGTAGTGGTACAGCGGTTAGATGCTCACCACAGAAACCATCAAATCAACCGGAATCTTCCACCGATAGTCACACCTCTTCCTTTTTTCCAAACCACTTTTCAGATCACAACATTTTTAGAACTCTCCCCTCTGTTGTCCACAGTACATACTGCTTAGAAATTAGGATTTGATACAAGATTTCAGAATTGCTTATTTATTGAACTTTCTTTCAGGCCAGATGGAATGACTTCTAATGCCACAATATTGGCATGTGTAAGGGGTGTTGGAAACTCTACCCCATAGATCAGAATGAGTGACTGCTGATTGGTGGATCCTCTTCCTGGTGAGGGAGGGGCTAGCCTGTAGCAACAGATAGTCAACTTTCAGCTTTATTTATTTATTGGATATTTGTTAATGCATTCTCTATGTAATACATTAAAATGTTTTGCCTGAGGTTTCCCTTAAAAGTCTAACAAAAAAGAGAAAATGTACTCTTCCATATAAAGGTGATAAAATGCTATATGTTTTTATAGTTTCCGATCTCCCCCTATCTTTGAAGCATTGTGCTTTGATCATAGAACTGTCAGAATAACACTAGAAGCTTTGGATATTAGTACATTGTATTTGCGAACATTGTTTGCTATATCAGGTTCAAATAAAAAGATACTGGAAAGGAATAAAATTGTTTGTGCATCTGTGTGGCATACGGTGGTTTAGTGCTGCAATAAGTTGTACTTTTGGTTGACTTTGTTTATGTATATCATTCACTTGTCTGGCTGGTCATGTGACATCTACTTCCTGTTGGTTAAAGTGAAATTTAAAACCGACAATTTACCAACACGTAGAAATGCAAAACTTGTGGAATAGACAAGATTATTTTCTCCAAAGTTATTGCATTTAAAAAAGTAAGATAACATTGTAATTACCCAAGAGTGCTCTGCCCAGATCTACTAGAATTTATATTCACACATACAATCTTATGTTTGATTGCATATGCTCAATATTTCTCTAAATAGTATCAGCAGGAAACGTTATAGTGATATCTTAGCCACTTCCTGACTGAAGTAGTATGCGCATGTATAATGACCCATTAAAGAGGAACAGTCACTTCACCAATCACTACATCATCAAACAAAACATGAAAATGACCTATAACTCGTTTTAACCTCATTTGTTTGTTTGTGTTCATGTATTTTCTTTTAAATGTATACCAACAGATTTAACAAACTACCCAGTCCAGGCACAACCAGAGCAATCGAAAAGGAGAAAACGGTTTCCTTTCTCCTATTCTCTGTATGCTTTCTCTATGCAGTTAACCAAGTAAAAAGGACAGAGTTTATAACAATGACTGTCAGAGAGCTAAGATGGAGGAGCCTAGTTGCAGGATAAAAAGCTGTGCATTTATAAATTAAAGCGATTCTCTGGACACTGATAAAACTTTAATGAATTTGATAGATTTTGGCCTGATTAATATGCTGTATTTTTTTGCATTCTCAGGTCTTAATAGAATTCTGCCTGCTTCCATAGCAAGAAAGACTTCCTTAACAAAAGTATGCATACAGTCTCAGCGCCAACAGCAACTATAGGTCATTCAATACCCTTCAATGGAAGATTTTGACGACGTACCCTAAATGCACTAGCGCCATAGAAAGCTCACCCAGAGGGTGCGTGACCTATAGCTGCTCTGAGCAAGCAGCATATGAGGAGAGCTCCATTTATTCTGTAGGCCTACACCAACTGATCGGCGCTCTGGAGTGCACAACATGGAATAAAAAGTTTCAAATACGTGGGAAAATATCTACCGAGCAAGTAAATGGCTCCGCAAACACCCTAGACAAGTCGGGAGACCCCCTGCATGGCAGGTGATTCCAAACGATGGAAGCTCAAACGTATGCAAGATGGTGGCTACGTGGAGACCATCAGATATCGTATAGGTGGGTATACCTAACTAAGCTAATCATCTGGACAAATGGCTCCATGGCAATAGCGAACAATGAGTACGGCCAATAACTATTGAAATCCTGGAACATCGTAGCAGAGTCTCATCTCTTTCCAAATGAGATATCAACTCTTCCCAAGGTTCCCCATCTCTGGAAAATGGCTAACAAGGAGACTGACCAATGCACACCTGCGAACCTGGTGACCTCCACCCCGGTAGGGACTTAGTTGTTAATTTACGTATGCCCTCTAAGAATCTAAGGTTCACCGCATGAGTCACATAAGCAAGTAATTTTGGTTTGTGCCCACAATATTTTAACACACACACAAAAACCCACATACACAAAAAAAAAAAAAAACAACAACCCACAATGTACATTTTGCCTATGGTATACAAGTTGAACCATGCATAAAATAAGTTAATGCCTCTTTTATGATGTTGCCTGTTTACAATTAGGCTGTAAGGCTTATTTATATGCATGCACCATACATCTTTGGTTCATGCACATTATCTGGGCATAGGTCAGGCGTGGTATTTGTACGTAGGCCCATTCATGGACCCGCACCCCTCCCCCTAAATGTGCTGAGTCACCTGATCATTCACACCCCTCAGACCCAGGAGTTACTATCAGCTCACACAAAGTTAGTATGTCTAATATGTATGTTTCACTGTTTAGTATGTACTGTTTCTTACGTTGTTATGCTTTGTGGCATGTCAATTGTTTTTTTTCCCTCCTCTCGGCTATCCCTCCCTTGCAACTCCGAATGTGGGATACTCCAAAATATCTTCTATTGCCAGCTGCCGAGTTAAAGGGACACTGCAGATCCCTAGAGCACTTTAGCTTGCTGAAAAGCTTTGTGTGAATAGTGTGTCCTACTTTTTTCATTTTACAAAAGGTGCAGATTTCAATTAAAGTGTCCCTAGACTTTTAAGCAGACAACAGCTCCTGATTTGGTTAGCTCAAGTCAAGAAGCAACAATTGCTCAGAGCACCTGCCTTGCAAAAACATCCTATTGTGTTGCATTTGAAAGTTTGTGATTGGACAGCCACAGAATGTCTGGGCAGGGTTAGAAGTGAAGGACTTGCAATGGCAGCAGACAAGAGGAATGTCCGTTTTGCAAGCTGTTTTAAGATATACTCCCAATGAAAAGATGCATAACTAAATGCATGCATCTTGTCATTTGGGGTATATCTATTAAACAGTGATTTTGATTTATTTTGTATTTTTGGCAGTGGAGTGTCCCTTTAGGCAAAATCCTCATTATCCCTTCATGCTACCCTTCTAATATATACTATGACCACAAAGGGGTTTAATAGCCGACACAAGAAAAGATTGGCCCTCTTGGATGCTAGAAAAGCATGAGTGTCAATCATATGTATACAAGGAACGCATTTTAGTTATGTCAACCCTACCAAATTTCATGTCTAAACATTACCCCACTGTCTTCCATGCTTACTCCCCAAAGAAAACAAAATACTCTATCTTGCTCTACAAAGATTGAGCCTTTCAAACCGACCACATACACATAGATCCTGATAGCAAGTTGCTGATTCTTGACGGGCTCTTAAATAATGACAAAACTTCAATGCTCCCAAGGTCAGATTTCTTTTCCACAACAAACGTTTCATAAATTTATCTCCATGAAAGAAGGGAGTCAGATATCCCTGAAGAAGTCTACCAAGACGAAACGTGTTGGCTATACTTATTGGGAGGACTCCGGGTTCGTTTGTTCTGGGACGCTATTATCTTTTTTTCCATCAATTTATTTTATGGTTTTATTTTCACACACACGGCTGGCTCCTAGACTCATCGGCATTGTCCAGACCCCCTGAATGCAGAGATCTGTTTGTTTTTTATTTTTATCCTGTAAGTACAATCTAAATAAATTTGGTGTTTTATAGCTACCATCTTCACTATTTCTGGCTTTCTGCTTTCTTTACAAGTTCGAAAGTATCATCCCTCATCTGGAACAGACTCATCTCATACGCTGATATTAGGATGATGGGCTTGCATTTATCCATGTTCTTGTGAGTGAAACATATACTGCGGGTTATTTGTCACCTGATTATATTAACCTATGTCAAGTTTGTTTCCCTCCTAGTATCCGGAAACATTGACTTTGTTGTCGATCAAGGTGGTATTTCCTCCTAAATTTGGGAGATATAATTCGCTTTCATTTACACCCTACTTATTTGTAGGTTTAGTTTCTTAGTTGATCGGTGTATAGAGGGCACATTTTTTAAGTAGGTGTTTGACATTTTGCATATAGTGGTTATATTGCTTTTGTTGTATTTTCTATGAAAGAAGGGAGCCTAGTTATTCTAGGAGATTTAGCTGTACACGTGATCCAGAGATAGACACCACACATGAGTCTTGGAATCATCCCCCAGGCAAGCACTATCCCTAAATACAAACTTGAGAGATCTTGTGTTTAAAAATGAACTACACATCTGGAGAGAATCAAATCTTCAGGAGCGACACTATACTTTCATCTCTCAGATGCACAAAAATACCTGAGAATTGACCTCTGTCTAATGGAGTCTGCAACCATACCATCCCACATTATTGGTCAAGATCAATCACATGGTTGGACCATGCACCACCATAGATCATAATGGCAACATTACATCTCGAATGGGGTCACATGAATGATACCATCCTGTCAATAGCCAGTCCCTACAATCTGCAGTTTGCAATACAAGAATATTTTCAACTAAATGCATCCTATGAAATGCCTCTTCCCTATGGGTGGCTCACAAGGCCGTACTACGTGGAACCATTATTCAGCAATGCTCCATACGTAAGAAATTTTAAAAAAACAACAAAAAGTTCTTGCAGAACTTCAAGCCCAACTCGAATAACTAGAGACAAAGACAAAAGCACGTCGAAATCACTGCGATCTCAGAAAGCCTGTCCAAATTCATGGTCAGCTGCAGCAACAGCAACTCCAGCAGACAGAAGCCCACCTGAGAAAACTCAAACTCACATATGACACCAAAGGCAATAACGCCAACAAACTTCTTGCTTGCAGATTAAAAGTTAAACAACTTCTTTATAATCTATCAGCTGACCCCAAAACACACACACAGATGTTCAACTATTTCTGCACCACAGGAATTTACCCACAAAGAAATGCTCTCAGCTACAAGAGTAACACTACCGAAACCAAGAAAATTTGAGTACTTGTACCAATCTTCACTCTTTTTTTCTTAAACACTAAAATCTCACTAAACACCAAAATCTTAGCCTATTAACTAAACCAGTTTCTGCTATCTCTTATTTCCCCAGAACAAGCAGGATTTGTTTAACATAGACAAGTTTCAGACTCGTAACGCAATTGCTCTTATTGGAATAGCCATATGACAAAGTGCCCCTTGCTTGGTCCAAGCCCTTGATGCTGAAAAGGCGCTTTACAGGATAAACAGATATTTTGAACCTGAACATGTTCCCCTCCACCAAAGTCTCCACCTGAGGTTTTCTTTCTGAACCATTCCACATTTTAATGGGAGCCGTCATAGGTGTCCGCTATCCCTGCTAATTTTCATCCTCGCCATAGAACCATTAGTTCTAGGACACTTCCCAGGACATCACCAGGCATCTTGACCTTTGCAGGTCAGCACTTAATATCCCTTTTTGCGGACAACATTTCACTTACTCACAAACCCACAAACTTCTCTCCAAGCACTGGGGAAAAAAAAAATATTAGAAACTTTTGGTCAAGTCACATACCACAAAAACACTCTTACCAAAATACAATCCCTCCCAATAGATCTCCCCAGAATAAGGTCACAGCACTCCAAGCAGATATCGTTTGAGTGGTGCACGACAACACTAAAATAAATTTATGGTCCTGGGTAAATCGCAGCAAGACTGGTAATTCGAGGACACTACTCCAAACTACTCAACCAACTGGCAACCTTGTACAAACAGTGAGAAAAGGTGCCTATCTTGGACCGTGAAAGTGAGTGCACCCCCCCCCCTTGCCCTATATTTGTTTCCAAATTTCCTTTTAAAAAATTCCAGAATCAAGCGTACTCTTTTATTTGGAAAAGAAGGACTTCTAGAGTGAAACAGTTTAAATCATATTTTACTCTACTATGGCAGAAAAGAAACATTTAGTATAAACATTTTTTATATAAGATCCAGGTGGCGCACTGGAGGAAATCCTCCCTCTAAGTCACCAGGTGGATCCAGCCTGGTAATTTTTTAAGGATAATTTACTAAAGTGAGAATTGAAACTTAAAGTTAAAGTTAATTTCAAATGTAAAGAGACATTCTGGTCACCATAACATGAATGAAGTTGTTATGCTGCCAAGCGGACCCCGGCACACGCTTCCCTTAAGGGATTAAACTAATCCGTAGCTCCCCATTAATAAGAAAAGAAATGTACCTTTTTTTTATCAATGGGAAGCTACGGATTGGCTTAGAGTGGCAGCTGACTGCTCTAGCCAATCAGCGGCGCCACTGCTCAGCGTAACTCTGCGCTTCCTGTAACAGATTCAGGATGTTGCTTGGGGGACTTGGAGATGGGCACTCGAGGCAACTTCTGGGGTTAAACCTTTCTCAAAACAGTATAACCCCTTAAGGTTAGAGTGCTCCCTGGTTGCCTTCTGGCACCATAACAACTTCATTTAGATGAAATAATCATGGTGACCGGAGTGTCCCTCTAAGGTTAGAGTAGCCAAACTGGAAGTATAGATGGTTTAGTAAATGTTTCCAGCTAGGCTCTTTCTGGCTTTAATTTGAAATTCACTTTGAATTCTCACTTCAGTGAATAAACCTGTTTGTTTTTATTGTGCTACCACTCTCCCTCCCTTGTTCTGCTGCTCCATCATTACGCCGAACAATTTAAGTGAAGCAGGGATGGTGATTTTCAGAAGGATTGATTGCTGGAAGTTCTCAGGAGAAGCATTTGGTGGGGAGAACATGTGTGGCTCTATGGCTGACAATGGAATTTATTAACTAAACTGGGAATGGTGAAGAACAAGGAGGGGGGATGAAAACTTTTTTGCCAAAAGAGCAACGGAGTCTGAGAAATGCTACTACTTTGGCCTTGTATTTGAGATTCACTTTGAATTCCCAACAAATCTTACTTTAGTAAATAAACTCCGTCAGTGTTTTATTAACCCTTTGATGGCCAGTGACATAATAGTCATGCCAGGATTAAATTCTTCCTTGTTCAAATGTCTTTCTTTTTTTTTTTTTTTACACTAGCGTCCTGTCCCAATGTTTAACACTATTTATTGTTTTACTAACCCCTCCAGCACATATACATATTAATACATATACAAAGTTACACCTGCCAGAATAACTCTGCACACTTGTACCTTTTATACCACTATATACCGCCATTACTCTGTATCAAGCACCCTGTCTAGTGACACTGTATGAAAAATAGAAAATCAGTAGGTTTACCTCTAATAGTACGTGTCCTGGATTTATCCTGTCATCTGTCACCAGTAAACAGGAACAAACTGGGACAGCTGCAAACTCTTGTCTAACACACTAAATTGGATTTGCTTGAAGCAGGGGCTAGCCATGTGACTAGAATGCTGTTCCTTATTGGTTCTTGAAGTGATGGCATTATAATACAAACAAGCCCAAACTTGCCTTCTGTGTATAGTTGCTATGATAGTGATGCAGAATCTCTGTTTGCTGGCTTTAAGTGTAGGGTATTTAAACAGCCAGACTTAATGGTTTAAAAATCATTGCTTAATATGCTTTGTGTTAAGGTAACTTAGTCTTATGTATTGTTTGTGCAGGACTTAAATGTATAGTTTATACTTTTTTTTCTTGTTTACCTGTTCTGGATAATTATTAGTGAAAACTAAAAAGTAAACATTTAATTGACAGAAATAAAAAGGGCAATAGTCAAGGACTATTTTTTCATTTTTGTCAATAGATTTCCTCCGATATGAAAAAAAACATTACTTATTTTGTCACAGTGGTGGTGATAACAACAATGGTTTGCGTAACACTATATACTTTCTAAGACTAATTTTATTTTTTTTAATTCGTAATTTCTCTGAACAATTGTTCATAGCTGAAAATTTAATTCACAGTGTTAAAATGTAATATTTCCTGATTGACACGACTTGAACATTCCTCTGGCTTTCTTTAGACTCACCCAATAATATTTTTCAGCCTGGGGCACGCTCCCCATAAGTCTCATCAGACTGTTAGATTTAGCATTTCACAAGCTGAAGAATGTTAGTCCTGTGAAAGGCTAATGAATAATATAGAGCAAATCTCTAACATACTTCAAGCCAATGACTGACTCACTTCATACCATATTTCAACCAATGACTGACTCACTTCATACCATATTTCAACCATCACCGACTCATCTCATACCATACTTCAGACCATCACTGACACACTTTATACTATACTTCAGCCCATCACAGACTCACATCGTACAATACTTCATCTGATCACAGACTCACCCCATACCATACTTCAGCCGACCACTGACTCGCCTCGTACAATACTTCAGCCGATAACAGACTCACCTCATACAATACTTCAGCCATCACTGACTCACCTCATACAATACTTCAGCCATCACTGACTCACCTCATACCATACTTCAGCCATCACTGACTCACCTCATACCATACTTCAGCCATCACTGACTCACCTCATACCATACTTCAGCTGATCACAGACTCACCTTATACCATACTTCAGCCTATCACGGATTCATCTCATACCATACTTCAGCCATCACTGACTCACCTCATCCCATACTTCAGCCAATCACGGACTCACCTCATATCATACTTCAGCTAATCACCGACTCACTTCATACCATTCTTCAACCATCACCGACTCATCTCATACCATACTTCAGCATATTATATACTCTCCCCATAACATTATTCAGCTTTCCAGGATACCCTCTTACCATAACATTCATCATTACTGAATAAAGGACCACTAAAGACATCCAGACCACTTTATTTCAATGAAGTGAGCTGCGTGCTATGGTTCTCTAGTTTTGCATTGCCGTTTAGCAGATCTGACGATGTTCACATTGCAAGGTTAAATACATCTCTAGTGGCAGTCTACCTGACAACCACTAGGCCTTAAGAAGTGAGAACCAAGTCAATCACAGTTCTCACATCCAGCCCCCAGTAAGAGCATAGTACAACGCATACATTTTTAGCCTACAATGCTCCTCTATATTGGACTATTAGATGTGCCTGCATGACGTCGTGGGAGGCAGGACGAGCGGCTGCAGGAGTTGATCTTGGCACTGGAAAAAAAATAGCGGCAATACCTTTTTTTCCCAGTTTTTGTTTATATTCAAGGGTTCCCTGGATCTAAATAACGAGAGCAACATTACAGGGCAAAGAATACAGGTTTACTATAGCGTAAGCAATACAATCTCCAACTCAATCCCAGAGAAGCATCGCTCAGTATGAGCCAGCTAGTTAGACATTCCCCCTTCTCAAAAAAAAAAAGCCTCCCCCCCCCCCAAAAAAGCCACTTTATTCGTAACCCTTTCTCTTTTTATCTTAAAGTTACAATACCCAAAACCTAGCACAAGGTAAAGCAGACAAGGTTACTTTTGTCTTGTGTTCATAGGTTTTCACGACAGCTGTAAATTCTAGAATATATCATTAACTAGTAGCTATAAACACAGAATGGTCCTCTCATCGGAAACCATTAAAATTGTGAAATGTAAAGATGTGCCCAGACATGTAAATGCATTCCATTACTACATTGGAAAGAAGACAAGGGTTAGAGTTTCTACAAAGGACAAAGGTCTCGATTTAGTAAGCTTTCCAAATGATTCAATACTGTTAGAAAAACTTTCCAAATTATTTATGTACAGACACCACCATAAAAGTCCTTGGGAATTTTTGTAAAATTAATCATATGATATTTACAAAAATCTTTTGTGTTTTTTTAACAGATTTTTCCATAGTTAATTCAGCACTTCTGCATACTATTAATGCTATTACCCCTTTACTATTGAGCACTTTTAAATTGAAAAAAATATTAGCATAACATTTATTTGAAGCAAGGCATGCATTGGCAGCATATAAACATACCATAACACAGCAAATTTGTGCATAGATTGCATTGAACACAAATGTAACAATTAAAATTATGTAAATTTACCCAATATTTTGTTTTCACTTATTCATTCAGACTTTATAAAATATCTGGGAAATGAACTGCTTTAGACAGTATACAGCATCCTTTGTCTTACAATATTCCAGAAATGTTGAAATGTTAGCAGAAAAGCAAAATGTTCTCACATACAGTGAATGTGACAAAAATAGATAAATAAAAATTGCCCAATACCTTTGTGATCGGTATGTGCAAGGACGCTGAAGGCAGTACAGCTTACTAAAAATGGCAAAAGAATGTAAAAAGAATGTCTGCATTTGAGCACAAGGCCCACATACAGTAAATACAGTTAAAAAAAAAAAAAAATAGAAAAAGGTATTGAAAACTGGTAAAGGAATCTTTATCAGTCTCTGGAATTTTAGTATAATGATGACATTGAAATAGCAGGATCCATTCACTCCTCCCACCTACCTGACCATAGAAATGTTACAACCCATTGAAATTTCCTGAACTGTTCAAAAACAGGGGGTGAGCTTACATTGTCAGCAACTTTACAGGCGTTTTTTCAATGACTACGAGCTTCTGGCAGAGAAATTAATTCCTCTATAGGCTGGTAATTATAACTAGACTATAAATAAGGGTGATTAAGACTTAATGGACTGGATTTCATACAGCAAAATGCATGAATATGAAAAGAAAAAATGTAAAATTACTCACGCAATCAATTCAGCAATTATCTGCTTCTTGGAATTAGCTCCACTGGGCTAAATAACCAGGAAGTAACAGGACCATCTGTCTGATATACAGCAAAGGGTGGTGTAACAAGGTTAATTTGTAAAAATGCCACTTTTTATTGAAATCTGTACTTTTTTTAAAAATGAAACAAAGAGGACAACACAGAGTATTTCAGCAAGCTAAAGTGTTTTGTGTGGGAGGAGTGGTTCTTTAACTAGTCTTCAGAATGATTAGGCTGAAAATAAATTAAGTGGGTTGACACAGTCCCCCTTTATTGTCCCTTTATTATTTAGAACATGGTTCCCCAAACTCTGACCCTCCAGATGTTGCTGAACTATAACTCCCATGATTCGTTGAATGAAATAGATAGCCAGAGAATCATGGGAGTTGTAGTTCAGCAGCATCTGGAGGGCCAGAGTTTGGAGAACCCTGATCTAGACTATGTTTAGTTATCCAGGAGTAATGAGTATGCATTCTGGTATAGAGCTACAGAAACTGAGAGAAAGCAGAAGTGCAGTACCTTTAGTATAGATAAACAGCACCCAGCAGAACTGAAAGACCTCAGACACTGTACACGGCTGGCGCCTAAAAATCAAAAGAAAAATCATACATTTATACAGCAAGTCACCATCATCTAATTCAGTTCACCATTGAGTAAACCACTTAAAATATTCTAGAATTTGTGAAAACCTATTTTTCCATGTGGTGCTCTGTTTTATTTTAAATGTATATTAAATATTAAGCGAAATTACATCACAATCCTGCTAAAGAGACACTATAGTCACCATAACAACTACAGCTTATTGTATTTGCATTCCCTCCAGGTTTTCAGAGAAATAAAAACAGTGTTTACATTACAGCCTAGAGATAACTCGACTAGAGTGTGCAGCGCTGACATTCAGTGTCTCCACCCTCTGCATGGAGACACTGAACTTTCCTCATCAAGATGCAATGATTCAATGCATCTCTATGAGGAGATGCTGATTGGCCAGGGCTGTGTTTGGCTTGTTCTGGCTCTGCCCTGATCTGAAGCATTGACAATCTCAGCCAATCCAATGCTTTCCTATAGGAAAGCATTGGATTGGCTGAGAGAATCACGTTACATTATGTCAGCCAAGCAGGCAGATCAGAACCAGCAGCAGCAGACTGGAGTAAATGTAAGATTTTACTATGTTTAGGAGGGCCGGGGGGGTAGGGGTGGAGGGGAGAGAGGCGGGGCTAGATGGTGTTTTTAACACTATAGGGTCAGGAATACATTTGTGTTCCTGACCCTACAGTGTTCCTTTAAGTCCAGGCTTAGCCAGGGCAAACACTGGAAATATGAAGGTAAAATAAAAGCACTGTGGGATATTTATCAAAGTGTGGATGACACTTTTATGTCTAATTTTCCGTAAATGTTTAGTGCAATTTATTAAATCAGTCAGATTTGTGCGTTGTTGCTTCTTTTGCGTTCTGACCATCATTTTTCAATATACACTATTTTTCCAGTGGGGCAATTAATTTTTCTTAATTTTTTTTTTCTTCCATTTTAAATTTGGCAGGTTTCACAGACAGACATTTCTAGGGGAATTTACTATAAGGAAAACCAGCACTTTTTAGATCAGTTTTCAAAACACATTAATGCATATGATTATACTGACTGAATTTAGCCACTACTTTTCAGAACACTTTGATAAATATCTCCCATTGCTTCATTTCTCCTCTTCTGTTCTCTCTATGCCGAATACCAGGTGCAAAGGAAAAAGCCTATAACAATGCTTGACAGAGAGCCAAAATGGAGGCACCCAGGAACGGGATAAAGAGGTGTATATTTCTACATTTAATATTATTTTTGACACCTCACATCAAAGATTTATTAAACATACAAATACATAATATTAACATTAAAAAAAAAACCTAGGAAGTGGCAGTTCACCTATAATGATATTTAATGTCTTCAGCACACTGTTCTCAAAAGAATCCGTCCACGCATGGAATATCCCGTTTGTTTAGTGTGACACTCCCTTTTATATATAGGATGTTATATATTATATTGTAAGGTTCTTGTTTCAACCAACGTAAACTAATTATATTAGTTGGAACATTGAACAACCTGTGTGGTTCAATGTATCTTAATATTTAAAGGTTTCATCCCAAATACCAATAAAAATCACTGTTTGGTAAATGTACTTCAAATGAAAACATACATGCAAGCAATTAAGAAATTGTACATTGAGGGTGTATCTAAAATGAAAGATCTCATCTGCTGCCTCTGCCTCTCCACTTCTTAGACTATCTGTGGCTCTCCAATCACAGACTTCCCGATGCAGTGCAATGAGAAGTCTTTGCAAGACAGGTGCTCTGAGTAATTGCTGCCTCTTGAGTTTAGCTTCACTGAGCTAAACAACCAGGAGGTAACAGGACTTGTTGTCTGCTTGAAAGTCAGGGGGTGTAACAAGGTTAAAGGGACACTCCAGGCACCCAGACCACTTCTGCCCACTGAAGTTGTCTGGGTGTCAACTCCCACTACCCATAACCATGCAACTGTAATTATTGCAGTTTTCATAAACTGTAATAATTACTTTGCAGGGTTAAGTCCTCCCCTAGTGGCTGTCTACTAGAGGGCAGTTCCTGGTCCATAGCACAGGTTTTCTGTGCTATAGCGTCGTTGGACGTCCTCATGCTGTGTGAGGACCTCCAGCGTCGCTTAAATCCCCATAGGAAAGCATTGAAAAGCATTTTCAATGCTTTCTTTCCTATGGAGAGGTCTAATGCGCATACGCGGCTTTGCCGCGCATGCGCATTATGTCTCCCCAGCTGGCGGGCGTGATCAGTCTCACCCGCCGGCTGACGTGATGAAGGGGAGGAGCGGAGGAAGAAGCAGTGACAAGGGACATCGTCGCTGCCTTTGGTACGTGACTGAAGGGGTTTTCACCCCTTCAGCAACCGGGGATTGGAGGTGGGAGGGAGAGGGGACCTGCAGTGCCAGGAAAACTGATTGTTTTTCCTGGCACTGGAGAGTCCCTTTAATTTTTAAAAGTGCCAATTTCTATTGAAACCTGCACATTTTGTAAAATGACAAACTGATGACACACTCTTAACACATAAAGCATTCCACTAAGCTAAAGATGTTTTAGGGGTCCTGGTTGTCCCTTTAAAGCTTGAAGCACATGTGGGCAATAAGTGGCTGTTCAAATAGGTCAACATTGCTTTCTCCTCACATTGGGCAGCATGTATATACCGTTATTTTTACAACATAATTTAATTTACAAATTGCAGTTTAGGACAAATAAGGGTCTTATGTACAAGCTGTTTATTTCCCCCCAAATGTGACAAAACAAAGATCTATCCCCTAAGCACCATAACCCCTATATGCAATTATGGTGGTGGTGCAAGGAGTCCTTTGGCACCAACTTCAGTGTACTAGTAAACCATTTACAAACTATGTAATTCTTACCTGCCTTTATCAGGCACCTGTGGTCCTTTCGGTCTGCACCGATATGCTAAAGCAGAAATTCATACCTCCAATTTAGTATTCATACTTGCTCTTTAGGAAAGCTGATGGCCTCCCAGAGTAACCTCTACCTCTACCTGTCCCTTGCTCTTTCCTAAAGGGCAGCACTTTGCTCTCACCTACAGCTCTGCTTCACTCCCCCCTTATTTGATTAATATTTCCTGTCCTAATGTGTTTTATACCCCACCTCCTACAGACTGTAAGCTTGTTTGAGCAGGGCCCTCTTCAACCCTTCGTTTCTGTAAGTTTTCTTGTAATTGTCCTATTTAAAGCTAAATCCCCCCACTTATAATATTGTAAAAGCGCTACGGAATCTCTTGCCATTATATAAATGGCAATAATAATAATAATAACAATAACAACAACAGTATAACATCATTGATTGGTTGAGAGCACCACATTAAAAATGGCTACAATAAAACTGACAACCTCTTTTTGTAAAAGCTTAAAAGGTTATACTTGCTGCTGTTGAGGACCTAAGGTGTTTAAAGGGAACAATAAGAATTTATATCTCCTGCTGGTATGGCAGTCTGCTGTGAGGAAACTGAATATATATGAAAGACAAACTATAGGAACTGTCCCATTGTACAGCGCTACGGAATTTACTGACGCTACATAAATAATAATAATAATAATAATAGGATCAAAATCCAACAGATAAGCATGTGTTCTGGCAAGCGCAATGTTCCAATATAAAGCCATTACCTGCAAATTGCCAACTTTTGCATGGAATGCCCACTTTAATAGATTAAGGGTGATATGCAGTCTAGGACAATACGCAATACTGAAAATGCTTTTTAATTCATCTCCATGAGTGGCTGGATGCCCTCAGTCTCGCACACCTTCCTCTACCTAGCAGTACACACCTTTGCTTCCGTCCTCTGTGCTGCCGCGGTTGTTCTTCCTGTGGATTTTTGAAAATCTTCTGAAATATTGGAGCATATTTCTGGAACAGCACTGCTGTGACGGTGAAGTTCCGTTCCAGTTTCTCAGTCCGCTCGCGAAATTCATCAGGCAGACTGGCCATGTCCTCCCACTTCTTCATCTTATTAAAAAACTCTATTAAACTAAAAAAAAAAAAAAAAAAAATTAGATTTTGTCACTAATGTTGATGATTTAACATGCTTTGTTTTTTTTTGCAAAATTATAGCGAAACTGCCATTTAGGCAAGAGTCCAGCTGTTTAAGGTTCCCTGATATTTTGCTATTTCGGAACAAACCAAAACTATGTTTTCTCCTATTAGTGAAGCAAGTGGGAGATAATTTATTGGTCGAAGTAAATGTTCAAGTGTCTCAAGGACAACATTATACAGAGAACACACACAAAATATGCCAATAAAAAAAAAAAAACAACAATAAAAAAAACCTTCTAAATATTACTTCTTTGAATATTTTCACAAGCAATTTGATCATTCGATAATTGTGTTGAGTGAAAGCAGGAACTGGCTGGGGTCTCTAAGCCAATCCTTGGACTCCCATTGCATTCCGTGATTGAAATAGTATGTGCACCTACGATGATACATGCAAGCATATGCGGTACATTTTTGAAGACTCTCCTGTTTTACTAGTTTCTTTCATTTATCATTCACTTGCTGGAGTGTGTTACTTTCATTATCTTTTCCAGCGTAGGAAATGCCCCTTGACGTAAATTACAGCAATAAAAAGATTTTCACAAGGGTTTTAGAGCAGCAAAGAACTATAAGAAATGTACAGGGGTTTGATATTTTACATCCATCTGGAAGTGACAGATCAAAGAGCAATTAAAGTGTTCACAGTGAACTACAATAATTTATGATCCTCGGACGTCAAATTACCTCGTTTTGCACACCACAAGCGGAGTGCCACTCTAAATCCTACACGATATATTGACAGAAGCGAGCTTGTTAAAGGGACACTATAGTCACCTGAACAACGTTAGCTTAATGAAGCAGTTTTGGTGTATAGAACATGGCCCTGCAGCCTCACTGCTCAATCCTCTGCCATTTAGGAGTTAAATCCCTTTGTTTATGAACCCTAGTCACACCTCCCTGCATGTGACTTGCACAGCCTTCCATAAACACTTCCTGTAAAGAGAGCCCTATTTAGGCTTTCTTTATTGCAAGTTCTGTTTAATTAAGATTTTCTTATCCCCTGCTATGTTAATAGCTTGCTAGACCCTGCAAGAGCCTCCTGTATGTGATTAAAGTTCAATTTAGAGATTGAGATACAATTATTTAAGGTAAATTACATCTGTTTGAAAGTGAAACCAGTTTTTTTTTCCATGCAGGCTCTGTCAATCATAGCCAGGGGAGGTGTGGCTAGGGCTGCATAAACAGAAACAAAGTGATTTAACTCCTAAATGACAGTGAATTGAGCAGTGAAATTGCAGGGGAATGATCTATACACTAAAACTGATTTAGCTAATGTAATTTAGGTGACTACAGTGTTCCTTTAAGTTGATAGAACTTTCGGGAGGGGTGTTCAATAAATGTCACATAATTTGAATATACGTCACACTGAAACAAAATGTTATTTACTACCCCCACAACATACCTTAACTGTGAAGAGGTCAGAATTCTTGTCAGCGAGACATAATTGCCTTCCGCCATCCCTTGGCCTACGGTTGGTACAGTCTGCCTGCATGCCACATACAATGCACACGCCAACCAATGCAGGGCATTACCCTATAATAAATAAAATAAAAGAATTCTTGTAAAACTGGATGGCAGGAAGGAGACATTTTTCAAGTACATAATAAATTGAAGAAAAGAAAAAAAAATAATAATAAGGTATGAAACTCATATTCTCAAGTAATTTGCACAAAACCCCAATATAAACGTTGCAATGTTACAAGGTTACTAAGAGAATACGGATACTTTTATAGAACAAAGCAGATCCATGCTGGATCATGCTCATTAGCTGAGCACTCAACCAGTGAACATGGTCCTGCTGTGCTCTACAGAGCTTCTCATGCTGAAGATGACTATATGTGGGGTTGGGGCCCAGTGGGACCCAGGTCAATTGTCAAGCTGTGCTAAATCAGTTTGATATTTTACCGTGTGATGGCCCCAGGGCACTCGTGGCACTATAACCACTACAAGAGGCTGTAGTGGTTTTGGTACCACAAGTGTTCTTTTTTTTTTCATAAATAGTTTTTATTGAGACCAACAGCAGTTAACAGATAAGTGACAAAAGAGTGTTCTTTTAATAATAAAGATCTAGCTTTGGTTGCATAGTAAAATTCTGTCTGCATGTTGTGTTTTTTTGTTTTTGTATGCATTTGGTGAATGCTGTGTAAAATGCATTACAGACCTCAGATGCATTAGAGCAATCATTCAATTTACACAGCAAGATATTCTGATAATTGAATCCAAGCCCAGGATTATAAACAGTCTTTAAATAAGTAGAAGAAATAAAGAATATTTCAAGACTTCAACGTATATAGTATAAAGGATTGTTAATAGCACTTAAAGTGCAACTGTCACTTCTCTAAAAATTGACACCATTGAATAATACACTGAAAATCATCATTAAAAAAAATATATACCTATTAAAGATTTAGCAGTAGGCATCACAAACCAGTTCAGTCCTGACATAGCCATGGCACAGAGTGCAAATGAGCAGGAGAACAGTTCTTTTGGTTTTTCCTCTTCCACTATGGTCGATAGTAGAAAAGGACAACAATGTGTGACAGAGAGCCAAGACTGTACTGCTCAGTCCCAGGATAGATTGTTTTATAAAATTAAATAAAGAAATCCACCAGAGTTTTATGAAAACAACTCTTCTGGCGTCTGACACCGGGAGGGAGGTCTGTGGATGTTAGGAGAGAATTTGCAGTAATAGTATATTAGCAATTCCATACTGAATGCCTGCTGTGGAGTGTATTGCAATACCTGACTATTCACAATTGCTTATGATTCTGTTGTACCAAGTATCCTCTACTGGGGACCCTTCTATTTTAGGTTTAACCCTGAACACATATCCACCAATATATGTTTGCTGGTATAACCCTGTCTCAGCCAAGGCATAGATTGGACAAGGCCAGCTGGTTAAGTGCATCGGAAACTTGAGATGCTGAACTTCCCCCATAGAGATGCATTGATTCAATGCATCTCAATATGGAGATGCTGATTGGCTTGTTCCTATGGGAAAGCAGGTGTATAGGGGGAAGGGCCAGTGCAGACAGATCCACACAGTGCTGGAATGAAGGAAATTTTTATTAACTTTTAAGGAAGGCAGAGTGGAGGGCAAGTCACCTACATGGTGACTTTAACACTATAGTGTTCCTTTAAGGAAGAACATCCCTCTTGTACTGACTTTTTACGTTGGGGAAATAAAAGTATATTTCTAAGGACAGGGTCCTGAAATCAGTGGTATATTTACATATAGTGAAGTTAAATAACACAAGATCCGATAATTCCAGCTTTGTATTGAGAATTGTTTTGAATTCACTGTGGATTCAAAGTTAATTTCAAATTATAGTCCAAATTAGCAGAAGCAAAGCTGACATGGATACATTTTTTTTTTTAAATAACCCTGTAAAATATAGTAACGCATCACAACCTTTTGGTCAGCCTTGTCAAAAAGCTAATTTGGAGAAAATTCAGAATTTTATATTTACTGTTATTATATTTATTATAATTTTTTAACTTTATTTTATTTAATTTTTAAGGTAAAAAATGTTTACAGAAACAACACACAGGTGAGTAAATTAAAACATATTTAATATTAGTAATAAAGAATTACTAATTCAACTTTTTTTTTTTTTTTTTTTTTTTAGGAGGAATGCAACCTCAAAAGAGATTAAAACACATTGTTTTCTATTTGTACCCAAAGCATATCTGCCTTTGATGAGACGACCCCCAATGAAAACATTTAGATGCCATGCAGTGATTAAACCAATGCCATTTCCCAGGTAATAAACAGCTACTGAGACTGCATCAAACTACCACCCATGGCAACACTATACAAATATCTAGCATCAAGCCCTGTGATTAGCAACTGCATGGCAACAAGCTATTTCTGTAGTACCCAAGCCACAGCATCTCCATGTCCATAACCTGCTGTACCTAAACAGAATCAGGAGTCAAACAGGATTAGAATTACAGCTCGGGGTAGAACATCAATGTGGGGAGAGGGTATTCAATGTATGTACTGCTAAATTAGACTTGTTCAAAATCGTTTAAAGACAGCTAAATATGCCAGTTATTTGTCTATTCAACAAATTTTGGTAAATTGAGATAAGAATTGCATCTTTAAAGCCAAAATGGGAAAATTCTCCAACTCTTATTTTGATCTAAAAATTAAAATGTTCATTATTTACTGAATAACATCAATGTCAAAATAGACCAGCATAGTTTAGGCTAAACATCTAATGTCACAGATTAGCATTTTCTGTTAATTGGATATCACTTTTTCATTATAAGGTTAGTCAAATGATAAAAGATAAGAAAAGGGCATTCAAAACATTTAAATCAGAGGGGTAATATTCAGGTATTAATTTTGAACAAAAATGTAATTAGCAGGAATCAACATGGTTTAATGAAAGGCAAAACGTACCAAACTAACCTAATTGCATTCCATATAGAAGTTAGTAGAAATGTAGATCAGCGTGATCTAGTGGATGTGATCTACTTGGATTTTGCCAAGGCATTTGATAAAGTTGCACAAAATAGGTCACTAGCAAGACTGAAATCAGTTGGTTTACACAAAAAAATTAAATTAAAAAAAAAATGTATTCTTGGATAGAACACTGGCTTAAAGATAGAGTGCAGAGCGTACTTGTAAATAATTTTCTAATTGGACAAAAGTGATAAGGAGAGTGCCTCTGTGTTCTGTCCTGGGTCCACTTCTCTTTAATCTGTTTATAAATGACCTTTTCAGTTATTTGTGTAAACTGGTTGTTGATCCAAGGAGCTAACTGACTGCCATTATGGAGTCATTTGTGGCATAATTAGAAATGGCTACAATTGCTTTTTTTTAAACCTTATTTTGGATCAACGGCATAAAAGAATTAGTCAATAGGAGTACTGTTCCCATAGCTAAGAAGAACTCTTAATGAAATTGCTTTAAAAAAAAAAAATTAAAAAAAAATAAAATAAAAAAAAAGTTTTTTTTTTCTTTTTCTTTTTATACAAATTTTTAGACCCATCTTAGATGGACACTAAAAAAAATATGAGCTTTTTGTTTCCTGTGTGATACATGTGGGTATTTGTAAAAAAAAAACAACCCACAACACAAACAAAACAAAATCAACGCTGTATATGCTTGTTGAAATGCTTTAGGGTTTAAAAGCAAGTCTCCCTTTTTGTTTTCTAAATAAAAGTGCTTAGAGCCTTGGTGACAACTCCTCGCTATCAGACAGGTGAGAAAGTTGCCTTCCTTGCTTGCTTGGAGTGCATGCTAAAAGTGGAAGTGAAGGTTTGATGTTTCTCTTGTATCTCAATGCTATGGGAAATGTTAAAAAGTTATGTATTTTTAATGTTGGAGAGTTCCTTTAACAATTCAGACTTTAGTTACCCACCCTGTATTTGGGCATATAAAGCCAATTTCATTGCCTATTACTAATTTAGTGGATAAACCATCCATGTAGAAGATATAGTGGCACAACAGGTATGTGAACAAACCACGATGTTCTACAATGCATTTATCCATGAAACTAGTATGTTTTGTAAATTATGCTTTTATATAGGTCACAATTCGATAAATTATAAAATCTGGGAGACACATGCTTAACCCTTTGACAGCCAGAGGTGTGCCAAAGCAGTGTATATTATTTATTTATAAAATATTTTACCAGGATGGATACATTGAGATTTCTCTCCTTTTCAAGTATGTCCTAGATTGTGATGGAATATAAACAGGAGATTTTGTGCAAGGAGGAAAGAAAAACCTTAGCTTTGTTTTAACAAAGGCAGAAATACCCTTCACAGATTAACACTTTCAATTTCCATATCACCCCCTTCATATTACAGCTAGGTGTACCCAATCCATTGAAGGGTCAATGTGCAGTAGCATTCAAAGGGTTAAACCAGCAGTGGCCCTCAAACTGTGGCTCCCAGGTTTAATTTTTCTTTACAAATCTGGATCTTAAATAAAATCATCATTATATAAACACACACACACTTTTTCTTTTTTTACTTCTACAAATTGAAAAAGTGGGGGGTCTTTGGGTTATACTACACGACACATGAACCCTCCAGCTGCTAACAGCATGCAGGTAAGATGCTCATGGGGTGAATAATAATTATTTTGATAGAAAACATGCTCAGCAACATCTGGGGGGTCCCCAGTGTGGCTATCCCTGCTCTATATAAGGTCTGGACTCTCGCAGACTACATTTCCCGTGATGCTCTGTCATGGAAAAGGCTGCCTGAGCATCACGGGAAACGTAGTCCAAAACAGCTGTTTTTGCCAAAGGTGCCTTGAACCCCCAGAGAGCGGTTTCCATGCCCCCCAGTCACTCCCAGGTTATGATGACAGTGTGCTTACTGTACCTCCAGTGTGTAGTTTTGGCTGATCCTGCCATAGCTCTCCCAGGCCTCCCCCCGGGCCCTCTCGTCCATGTTAAGGCTGCTACAGAGCTCTTCATACCGGCTCCGGAGCTGCTCCTCTCCCTGCCGTCTCTCACCGTCCTCCTCCTCCTCCTCTTTGATCATCTTCAGGCCTCTCCGGTTCCCCCAGCAGCTTCCTTACCCAAGCCGAACACACTGTCCCTAATCTGACACTGCGCAGCCATTTAAATGGCAAAGCATCTGACAGCAAGCGCTTCGCGATTCACAAAGGCAGTTAGTGCGTTTTGCCACCGTAAACCTGTTCATCATCCGCGTACACTGCGGAGTTTACGTAGCGCCGCCCCCTCAGGGAGCAGAAGAGTTGACTAATAAAGGGGCGGCCTTGTGGCTTCCAAACGGGCCCTTCTCATTGAGCAGCTCCAGTACAGCCTGTCTGGGTATTGGCTGGGCTTCACTTCCTCATAGGCTCTCATTTTGAATGTGTTTGTTGTCTGCAGTGGGGTGTAAACAAAAACTCTCTTGCCAAGTTTTATTGTAAACCAGTGTTTGTCATTAATTTTAATGTACTTACTGTCTACAATGTAGGTTAACCAGGATCTGTGTGGGTAAAACACAGATATTTGCTTTTAAAAAAAAATAAATAAAAAAAATTAAATTTTAACACATCCAACACAGGGAAAAGTATTGTTTCTAAATACTGATATTTCATCTGAGATCTGGCTTGATGCTGCATTGAGAAATCCATTGATTATGCACAGCATGTGCTATAGCATTCTATTTAATTAATATATTTCATTCCTGTAGCATAGGAATTCTGTATACTGATGGGCAGTACTTTGCAAGTGCTACCACATAGTGTATGGAAGTGATATGTACAATGCAAACCTGGTGGAGCTGACAAAGTTATGCTGCAGAGCATACTCCATTATGTATAATAGTGGTACTGCTGAAAGACCTCATTGTATTCAAAATACATCAATAAAAATCAGTGCACTCACAAAATATACCGTTTAAAATATTTCAGTGCTCACCCATTTCAAGCATCTAATATGGGGATTTCGTTCACATTATGACCCACACTATACCCTCTAACATTTCAAATAGATAAAGAGGGACACTTTAGTTAGGGATATGGGTATGACCAGAGGCAAGACTGTTCTAAAAAACATTTTAGGTAACTTATAATAATTTATGCAACTAAAATGCAATTTATTGCAAAAACAATGTATCTTATTAACACAGACTGTTTTCTGAACACATTTATTGTAGTTTAAAGGGATACTATAGTAACCAGAACAACTTAATGTAGTTGTTCTTAGTGTGCCCATGCAGGTTTTTAAATGTAAACACTGCCTTTTCAGTGCCTAGTAACATTTCTAGCGCCAGTCACTCAGATGGCCACTAGAGGTGCTTACTGGGTTCTTCAGCATCTCCATGCTCTTCAGGAAGATGCGGATTGCCACGCATATGCAATAGCTTCCCAATGCTTTCCTATGGAAAAGCATTGGATTGGCTGAGATTGTCAAATTTGATGCTCTCAGCCAAGGAGTTGGGGCGAAACCAGCCACAGCAAGACCGGTGCTGTTAAAAAGGTGAGTAAAATCATCTTTTTAAATGTAGACAAGAAGGCCCAAAAACCTAAACTTGTTTTCAAAACCATTTAGGACCCTATAGTGCTCTTTTAAAGACACAATACTATGAATTATATTGCTGTGGAACGCCTTGATATACACAGACACACCAACAATATGGAGCTCCTAGAAAGAGGGACAGATGTATACCTTACTTCACTTATATTTCCCCCCCAGATAGTTCTGTTGAGTGCTTACCTTGATCTGATATCATGTTTATTGCACTACCTTTTTGATAATAGCTGATTTGTTTACTGCAGTTTTGGATGCTAAGGGGGAAGGCTATAAGCTTGTCATTGGTTCTCAAATGGCCAGATAACCAATTTAACAAAACCATTTGCTTTCAGAAAAGGCAGTACTGACGAAGACCAAAGCCTCACACGGTTACATTTAACCAATTGCAATAGGACAGTCCTGCATTAGATTGCATCAAACACTAACTTCCGTATCTATGGAAGCTAATTGGTAGATTGGTGATGTAATTTAACACCCATGGATACAGGGTGTCGGTCTTCACAATGTGAAAGGCTCATATGGACCATGTAAACATGCAGAAAGAATAAAGAGCTGCCAATTCAAGAGTGATGAATGGAGAGGGAGATGGGGGGTGGTAGTCAGGTGCCTCCAGAAAGCATCTCTTACTCAGAACTTTTTTTTATTATTGTTAGACACTTGGATGTTTATTTACGGTTCAAATAAGAATCCAAAAAACTAAATATATGCTAGAATAGCCTTGCTGTACCTATAGCAGATTTAGATTTTTTTTCATATCTTCTATTTTAGCCATGATATTGCCATTTGGATTTTAATTTGCTATAGTGTGGGGTTTAGTGAATCAACACCCTACTTTCCCATAATACACAAACCCATCCACTTTGGTGACAATCTGTAGGGAATCTTCATGGAAATGAAGGCGATCAGAATTAGGCAAAGGCACATATGGTAGGGATAGACTGTCTAATCCAAGAATTAGAATGATTTATGCTAGAACATACCAGCTTCCTTAAATCTACTCAAATAATATACCTGTACGAAGAATAGTAGATCCATTCTGAACAGTTTACCGATCAGGCAAGAGTTAGTGACACACTAGGTTACTATAACCACTTCATCTCATTGACATTGTTTATAGTGCTCAGAGTTCCCTTGCATTGTACTTCCATTCAGTAACAATTTACCATCAGTTTAACACTGAATAGGAGGCCATGGCCTCCAACAGCCCAGGCACCACTGGGGGTATGGTTAAAGAATAGAGATTACAATCTTTTTTTAGAAATACTAATTCATAACACAAACAGGTGACACTGATAAGATGAAAGTGGTCAGCTGACACCAACCATTGCTGCTGGGATGGGTTGATCGATACACACAATTCGCATTATAACATTAAAAACTATTTTACATTAAACAGGACGACTCCAGATATTATGACCAATGACTTGATGCGGTTACGGTGCCGCATCCCTTTAAGCCTTATAAGGGAGAAATATTATAAGACAGAACTTGGAAAATGTGTAAGGTTTGTAGAGAGTCGCATAACTTGAATGTAGCTAAGGCCTCTCCAAGTTAGAGAAGCCTAATATTCCATATTTAAAAGTAAAATGTTAAATTTATTGGCTTGGGACAGGACCTCTTTTCTAAGTTAGACAAGTACAAGCATGCACTAATTAATGTTATAATCAGGTAGGCCAATATTTAAATGAGAACGTCATGGTTAGAACAAGTGTCGTTTTGTTATACATTTTTGCATTTATTTTTTTTCTACTATATATATTGATTTCTTTTCTGCTAGAACATATGTCATTATGCCACTGGGTCAAAGAGGACTCTGGTCTTTGGGGTGACAGATAATGTCAGTAGCGTCTCTGGGAAGCAAGGTGGTATGTCAAATTGTGTGCATGCCTCTAATTTAATACTATAAAATTGCCCAAAAAACTGGCAAAGCTATACATAAGGGGTATTGATGTATCTAATATTTTGCCAGGAAATGGACTTCCTCAGAAACATATAGAATAACTTATTTAGTTGTAAGAATATCCATCTGCCTCTGCAGTGACTGCACACCGTTAAAGGTTTTCTCCAAACACCATAACCACCTCATTGTTTTTAAGTAGTCATGGTGCCTGGAGTCTGTATATGCACTGTTTCGCTATCAAACACTGCACACACAGGAGTTTATTCCATTTGGTGCTGGAGGTGTAAATCCATCTCCTGGGGATTCATCAACCAGCCTAAAAACAAGACTATACACACAATATAATTTGTTGGAAAGAAAGCGATCAGCTGACACTCTCAGCCAATTAATATCCGCCAGAATAGGCAACAGCAACTCTGTAGAAGCTGGATGCATGCTGCCGGCCATTAGAAGTGGTTATGACGCTTGGAGTGACCCTTTAAGGAGTGGTGCATGTCCTATTGATGGTTAAAAGTAATACTAGCTTCACTATAAAAGAAATGCCCATGTGATTATTACAGCCATCTTATCTTCTTTAGATGTTTTGGTATTTTATATGTTTTGTTCTTAACACATTTTGTTTTAACACTCAAGGGAGTGCTATTATTGCTTTATCATTTATTTGTCTGAACCACATTGATGTTTTCTACTTGAAATACCAAAAGAAGTCACAGACATTTGTTTCCGTACCTATGGAAACAATAAAACAACTTCTTCCCCACTGCTGTCACAATGCAAAGTCCCAGAAGATTACCACTGGTCCATTATAACGGCCATTTACCAAAAGGCTGTGTGTGTTTGGTCTACTGAAGAGAGATCTACATCACAGATAGTCAAAGAATATGTTTAATAAAAAATAATTAAACTTCCATTTGCTCTATAGAACATCATAGAAAGTAATTCAATAAATTACAAAGAACTTTTCTCTGAAGACGCATGTTTAACTACAAGCCGATTCAGACCACACAGAACACAACCAGCATATTGCAGGTATCTGGTAACATAACAGACACGCAGAATGATAGAAATACGAGTCATTACACATCTAACATCCTCATATTATCTATGATCACACAATTTCAAAGATATCGGGACAGACTAGACGGTAATCGGGTTATTTTTTTTCCAGGAAAGGTGCACCCTTGTAAAATTTGGCCTTCAGTTTACTGTTCTCCCCTTTAAAACATGGCTCTTTTTAAATCTATTTTTGTCTGGAATTTTGTTTAACCCCTTAAGGACTAAACTTCTGGAATAAAAGGGAATCATGACATGTCATGTGTCCTTAAGGGGTTAAAGACACATATTTGGTGAGATGATATATAAGCAGCAAACTTTACAAGTTTTCAATTTCTCCTATATTTTCCTACATTTCACCACAATTCACTTTTTGGTGAATCCAACTTCGGGTTATAAATTAAACTGGGGAAATGTGCAGCACAGATGAGATAGTTTGATTTGTTTTAAGCCAAAGTAACGAATATGAAAATAGCTCAGTTGGAATAAGTCTCCAAATTGGTGATTTTGCCATTAACGGTAGAATACAAATTGTAATTTTCTATATCCCTGATCAGTGAATTACTTTTATCTAGGTTTCTCTAACAAGGTTGTTTGAAGTGCAATGATATTACAAATTATCAGACATATTTAAAGCATTATATATACACACACTTCTCAAACCAGCAGTTTTATAAATTATTAAAAACTTTTGTTACTATGTAACCAAAATTAATACTAACTGCTGAGTTTAGGACCTTAAAGAAACAAATGAAAAGTAAAACATTTTGAGATCCAGAAAATTTTAAACTTCAAAATGTGGGGAGGCCACTTGTGGCTTGAAGGTGATTTTTGCTCAAACATTTTGCAGTTTTATTGATACTAAGCCCTCTAAAAGTGGGAATCACAAAGCAAACCTTTTAATTCAACATTTAAGGTTTGTAAATGTCTCACATGGCAAATATCACAAGAATAAAAAATAACCGGTAGCATAAAGGTACCAAACCTTTAACTACTGCCAGTGCTCTTGCAACAGATGAGCTGAAAATAGGTACTCAATTGTATATAACAGTGGTTCCCAAACCAGTCCTCAAAGCACCCCTACCAGTCCAGGATTTAAGGATTATCCAGTTGTGTCTAAGGTGTTTTTTTCCCCCTTTTTTTCTAAACACCTTAGACACGACCAGGTAATCCCCAAATCCTGGACTGGCAGGGGTGCCTTGGACAGGTTTGGGAACCACTGGTACTGAAAAAAAAAAAAAAAAATACGTGATGACTGCTAACCAATAGTAGAGTGTAGAAGCATGTATATGTCATGTGATAGTTTAGGTATAATATCATAAAAAGACACAATTGATGAATATTGGGTAACATGATTATTTCATAGGCACGAACATCTAAGAGGTTTACTCTCCAATAGTAAAACATGCAGCAGTAAATTTCACCAATTAATTAAAATTGGTGCTTCTGAGATTCATTAACTGAATTTGCAAGTGCAAAAGTAATAGCTGAGCTCGCCATTAGTGAATAATCAAATTGGATTAGTGTAATTATATTCAGACAATTTCCAATTTGATGAATTTCAAATTAATGTATATGAAACCTCACTGCTGCATATACAAGCACAATAACCAAAGGGGCTAAATCCAACGTGTTATAATTGCTTGAAAGAACTTTTTTTTTTTCATTTTGAAAATTAACTATCAGTATAAAACCCTTTTTTTTTTTTTTTAAATCCCCGTTCAAGTCTTTTTCATACAGTTCTGTTGCAGATTATTTTGCACCAGAAGTCATTGTTGAATAAGCATTAGTAAAACAGTTATTTTAATTTAGCAATTTTATCAAATATCAAGTTAACCATCAACTCATTCTTTACTGAACGATATGGAATAATTAAAGTAGTTAACAGCAGGCACTCCAGTGGGAAGTAGTGGTTATAGTGCCAGGAGTGCCTTGGCTCTGTTCCAGCACGATCTGTGAAACTGTTTTGATAATGTCCAATAGGACATACATGCTGCTTCCTTTCTTCTCCGTGCTGGAGAAGCCGAATGAGTCATTTGACTCATTCATTGTCAAAGAGTGCTCAGCTGACGTCCTAGGCAACAAATGAACACCTACATCGTCATTCTCCTGCTCAAGATCGCCAGAAGCAGTGTAGGTGACCTTGCGGAACAGAGTACGACAGATTATGCTTAAATTCGATCAGAGAACGTCTAGCACCATAAACACTACAGCAGGATGTAGAGGTTACAGTGCTTGCAGTGTCCCTTTAGAGAGATGCACCAAGTATCAAAACCGCTACAGCTCATTTTGGATAGAAGGTCCCCCGTGGTGTCTAATGACTTGCATGATTTGACAAATATCAGAGCTCTTTCTGCATTTGCATATTTTGCCCCCTTCTGGCAGGGGATGTGATAGCCGAGGAGAAGTGGATCTCAAGGAGCGCCTCAGAACTGGAATGGAGATTTTTTTTTTTTTTAAATAGTTGGGGAGGTGGTATCGTGACTTCCCCATAAAAGGTTACTCTAACCCAGTGTTTCCCAACCCAGTCCAGGATTTAGGGATTACCCAGTTGTGTCTAAGGTGTTTTTAATAAAAAAAAATAAAAAAAAGAATACTTTAGACACAACAGTGTAATCCCTAAATCCTGGACTGGTAGAGGGTACTTGAGGGGTGGGAACCACTACTCTAACCAAAACCAGGGTTTAATGAAAACATTTTTGGTTGGAGTAACCCTTTAAGCAGATTATGCGGTCAACATTCGCTAAGGGATCCAATACTGGAAGAAAAGCCCACATATTCCCTCCAAACTGATATAAAAAAGCTAGGTTAGAATAATTAGATTGATGCAGTCTTCCCCTCTATTTCTGAAGGTCGGAGTAAACAAAGTGGACTATGAGAAATCAGTAGTTTAAAAAAAAAAACAGCTTATTTTAAAAGTTTAGCGTCAGCTGACAGCTATCAACCCACGAATGTCCAAAATGAATATGCCAAACTGGAAGCATGACGAGATGGACAGAGGGCACCCAAAAGAGCCAGATTTAGGTCAAATCATAATTGGTTTGACAACATACAGGGAACTCCTAGCAACATGACCACTACAGTGCATAATTTAAGTTTACATGGTAAGTGAACTAATAATTTACCTTTACATGGTATTTGCATCACCCTGTATTATTATAAATACTGAAATGCATAAAAAATATAGGTGTGAGATGTAACTTTTTAGGTCAAGTTCTTTACCTGCTTTTAAGAGCATCGTCAAGTTCAATCTGCATACTCTGGCTATGTTTATATACCCGAATACACAAGCACATTTGAAATACATTTTGGAAACTGTAAATATTTGCTCTGCATGGAGTTTAGTGTATTGTTGACTACATTTTCCAACATACTCAAAGTCAGAAGGTTATCCATGATTGCAGAAGACATCAAGACTAGTTTTAAAGTTCTAAAGCCACAGCTTGCATGAACCGAAGCTATGAGTAGGTGAAAAAACACAAACCTCATTGTATAATATTTATACCGAATAACCTTCAATAAAATCGTAGTATATAATTGAGTGCTGTTCAGAATATTGGATGGCTAAAGAAGGTTGCACTGAATTAAAATATAGACACCATCTGCTAATGTGTATGAAAAATGTATATTGTCCAAATGACAAATTATTTTTACACAATTATAAATGAAACATCTGCTTCATCTAACTTCTGGAGTAATTGCTGTGCTGCAGAGGCAGTGAGCATACATGAAATGAGAGTGCATGCGTGTGCTCCCAGTGCATGCCCTATGGCAGTTAATTTCAATACTGAGCACACATGAGACTCCTACAAAGGTCTTATAGACTCTGATGGTGACAGAACAGGTGGACACAGGGAGATGGATTCTATCTCAGAAATGGCATACAGCACCATGTAACGAATGGAATTAATCAAAGGTTCGATAGGATTCATTTATCAAGTCAAAAAGGTTTTGTACCATATTCTGTTTCTTTCATAAAGAAGTAGTAAGTGTTGAATTGAAAGTGTTTATAGTTAATTTAGTTATATCCAGCTGAAATAAATTAGCCAGGCTGATTAAAAAATAAAAAAAAAAATTTAAAAATCTTGAGTGGTTATCCATTTCTTCTTAATGATGCGCTAATGTGGAAGAGCTAAAGTTTATGCTCGCAAAGATCTATAGTGAGGGGAAAATAAATTAAACAAAGTGCTTGGGGAAACAACCCCCTTCTCCCTCCCACCCCCCCAAAAAACACAAGTATTTTTTCAAAAATAAAAATATTCTTACTATAATCCATATTTTTGCTATTAAAGTTATTTGACGTGAAATGGCATCTTTAAAGGGGAACCATCACTTTTCTGGAAATTAAACAATTGTATTAAACATTGAAAAACAATTAATTAATTTCCATTTGATGTATCAATATAAAGCTGTTTTAGTGAGTACAGTGTTCCTTTAATAGGACAAAGGACAAGAGGTCACACATTTAGACTAGAAGAAAAGAGATTTTACTGATGGCAGAGGAAAGGGTTCTTTTAAGCAAGAATAATAATATAGTTGCAAAATTCTCTTCCCATTAAGTTGGTTTTATAATTTTCTGTACAGATTTTATAACAACCTCTGGATGCTTTTCCTTTTTATGAGAAACAGAAAATTAAATGATAGAATAGTGAATATGTGCAGCAACACCTTGTGGATTCCAATTATCCAAGAGGATATCTTACTGTACATTTTGGATCAAAAAGGCAAAATTGGTGGTTCCGCCATCTTCTGGATCAGTACCAGAAATAGAAAAGGCTTAACTTGATGGTCTTGAGTTTTTTGTAGCTACATTACTACGTAATTACATCATTCAGTTTACTCCAGGCACAGCTAGGACATCCATTGCATTGGGGGAGGAGGAACAGAATTTTTTTCTCCTCCTCTCTCTATGATTGACTGACAGGTGCAAATGACAGATCTTACACAATGATTGCCAGAGAGCCAAGAAGGAGGCACTCTGTTCCAAAATAGAGCTAAATACAGCTGTGTAGATTGCTACATTTAAATTTTATTTCTCAGACCTCACAAACATATTTGTTAAATAAAAGGGGATAAATATAAATATTAAAAATCCTGGAAGTGACAGTTCCCCTGTAAAAATAAATAATGAATTCTTTAAAAAATAAAATGGCATTAAAAATTGCATACTGCAAATATGTACAGGAGGCAAAAGGAAAACAATTGATTACTTAATTTTCGAAGGGACTGCAATATATATATATTGGGCAACCTTTGGCACTTTAGCTGCTATAAATCACAACGCACATTATAATCTGTCGATCATTAGGGTGGCAAGCACCAAAGGTAACCCATTTCTCCTGTACACTAATTACCCCCTAACACTCCCAATTAAATACTGTCAGACACTTAACATCTTAAGACTATAATTCTTTCATAGTTGCACAATTCATCAATGCACTTCAAAGGGTTAAATATTGATGCAGTATTTGTTTTAAGGCGATGTATGCAAAATTTGAGGCACCCAGTACTCGGAACTGCACTTAACATAAAAGCCCTTGTGCATTTGTAATCTTGTCCGAAGTTTCCTAACAAACAGCCATGTCTGACAGTACTGGGCCACTTATGCAAACAAATACCCATGGCATTACAAATATCCTTCATTTTTCTACCAAGATATGCCCCAGTAGGTTTCTTGCCACTGCCAAATTTATGTGACATAGCTTACAGTAAAGCGACGATGACCCTTTGAATGCTTAAAACGAGAACCATGTTTTTTTGTTCCCAGAGGTTTGCTTTCGTTTAAAAAAATAAATATATATTGGATTCCAGATGGCAGCCCTAATAAGTTCATTACTGCCAGAGGAGACTTATCGCAAATTAACTTGAATTTCTTTATCCTTTTCATTTACCGGGAATACTATTTTAAGAAAACTTTCTTTAGTGGACAATCATATACCCCCAAAAAGCATTGGCTGGGTGCTGGACAGTAATACAATTACATAACACTATATAAATTGTAGTGGTTATGTATGAAGAGCATTTCTGGGGCTTCTAAAACAGTAGCAATTGCTCTAGAAACAAAAGGAAATGTCCTGAATTAATTGCTACACTTCTGGAACTTTGCACCAGATTTGTTCCTTATACGTAACCTACTGTGTGCTTTCAAGAATTAAAAAGGCAGTACAAAACCCATTAAAGGCCTGTATCCAGAACATTGGTTGCCAATTTAAAGAGGAGATTTATGTCACAAGAAGGAGGTATGTACCAAGCTTTCTATAGGTCTGTATGGGATACATTGGAAACTAAGCGATCTATTCCCTAAAGAATGAAATGTAAAGAGATGAATACTGATCTGCAAAAGTTAGACTACAATTCAACTGTTAAAGCTTTTTCCAACAGTCATGTTGGCCTAAATCTGAATGGGTTCACAATTCGCTTTTTTAGTGAATAAACTTCTTGGGTTCTTACCTATATCCCCCTTTTGAGCACCCATTCTAAAAGCATCTGCAGGAAAAAGTTTAAGATAAGCAGGGCCGCTAACATTCCACTAACATTCGTAAACTGTCCCAAATTATTGCTGAGTTCTGTAACTGATACGCGTAAATTGTAAAAACTAAGGAAGGAAGAAATGAAAAACACAATATACTAAGAAGATTCTGTGTTTCACTGCAAATATATTATTTATATACAGCTCTTTTAGAGCAAAAAACTTTTCCCTTTTTTTTTTCCTTTGCTTTTTTAACATTTTTTTTTACGTTTTGATTTGTATTTTTTTTTCCATAAAATTACCCCAGACCCATCCCTCAAACAAAATTATAATGCCTTCTGCTGTAAGTTGCTTACAGCACGGTGTGTATTTTTCGTTTTGATATTACATAGAAGTTCAGAGATTCTGTGAGAATATTACATGCAAAACGTTTTTTAAACGCCGTTTGCATTTTCAGAGCAAATACTGAAATGTCTGTCTGTCAGTAAAATCCTTGATGCACTCAAACACATATATTTACAACTAAAATAACTGTAGGCAGGAGGAGCTTCCAAAAGGGGATCTAATATAATTTAAGTGCAGGGTATGAGAATCAATCTTCTGAAGAGTCCGAATCTTCAGATGAAGTCGAAAAAGCGCTGTTGGATGCTGAAGAAGGGTCCACCTTCTCTGAACCATCGTCTGTGCTGTTCTCATTCTGGGAACTAATCTCCACTCCAGGATTCTCTTCCTGACTGGGAGCAGAAGGAGGTTCTGTGGTGGTGTCTGCGGGCTGAGCGGTAACAGTTTCATTGCTAGCGTTTTGTACATCATATAACGTAGGCTGGGGCACAGCCGGGATGTGGATATTAAGGCCTGGAGTGAGGAGCATCCCTGGATAGAGTATATTGGGTAACAACAAGGGGTTGATTGCTAAGGAGCTTGCTCTTAGTGTAGTTCCAGTGGATGTGGATGGAGAGGTTGAGTTCTGTCTGGGTTTGTCACCAGGAGGAGACATCGTCCTTTCTTTACACCCATCTGCCTCTTTGCTGTCATTTGAGCAATTCTTCTCTTTCCCATCGGTGTTAGGCTCTGAAGACTTATTTAAAAGACTTCCTAAACCTAGAAGATTGGGCAATCCAGCCATGCCTGAGAGCAGCATGGGGAACATCGCTGCCATGTTTTTCGTATCTCCACCAGATGCAGAGAGGCCGGCAGGTAAGCCTATCAGCCCAGCTGTTAATTGCAGAGATTGCAGGCTCTGAAAGTTCTGCTGCAAGGCTTGGAAACCAGAAAGATCCATACTTGGGATAAGCCCATTAGTCAACAGTGGGTTCACACTCACAGAGTTGACAGAGGACGTGGCGGCAGTTGCGGATGCCTTTGCAATCTCACTTTTTGGCCTCCTTCCTCTCCTGCTTACTTCTTCTCTTACCACAGGTCCAGTTAGGATGCGGTCAAACATGCAATCTGGGAGAAATCCCTGCAGAGAAAAAAAATAAATTAAAAACAGTACATTCTTATTTCATGCATAAAATGATGCTATAATAATTATATTTACCTTTCTATCTATCCATCTTTCCTTAAAGGAACACTGGCCAATAAGCATCTCCTCAGAGATGCACTGAATCAATGCATCTATGGGGAAAGTGGAGACGCTGAACATCAATGCCACACAACCCAGGAAGCACCTCTAGTGGCTGTCTGTGTGACTGCCATTGCAGGTGTCCCTTTCTCTGAAAAGGCAGTGTTTACATTAATATGCCTGCAGGTACCTGGAGTAGGCACCAGCACAACTACATTAAGCTGTCGTTCTGCTGACTGTAGTGTCCCTTTAAAATAAACAAAACCTCTTCTTTTCAAAGCAATAGATATTCTGTGGTCTTTCCGGACCATTTCTTCTTTATGTTTGTAACTAATAATTTCCGATATACAACCAAAAGATAATGTAACAGTAAAGCAGTCATTTTTCTTTCAGTCTTGTCAAAAAGTAGCTGTGTCACCCTGTTGCTTGAAAATTTACAAATTAACTATCAATTGCTGATCTTTTTTACAACACATTATAAACAATGTACTTTATGCAGTCTTACACGCCCTTCCACCAATACGCGGTTTAGTATAGTGTTTATAATGGCAAGAGTCTATAGGCACCATTTGGGCACAGTTAGAAGAAACAGGGCTCTCCCAGAGGCAGCACTCTCAGTCTATCACTGCCATCCACAGTCGACAAATATTGATAATGCTGATGTGTACAACTGAAAACGGTTTGACAAAGCCCTCCATGACATCTGGAAATTGCCCATCTTCAGTCAAACTATTTGACAAAAAAAAGAAACAGATGATGGTGTCAATAGAAACTTGGCAGCATAACCATTACAATGAGATGTAGTGGCTTTGTTGCTTAGAGTGACCCGATCAATGAGTGATAGTTCCAAATATATATCTGACTGTACTATGTTAGTTCATAATGTCAACAGTTTGACTATTCAGGGATTAGTAAGAACAACAATTTGAGCTTGGGATATACTTACAGACTGCTTTACAACATCTCCCCATTCTGGTGCAACACCGTATTCTGGATTTCCCTTTAAGAACCTGCATAGATCCTTCAGTGGAGGAGCAAACGCACCGCCTACCTAATGTGGGAAATAAATAATAAAGTATATGATCTATGAACAGCAATTCTCCTACATGCCAAATGCTTTGGGACTTCCAATGTTTGTTTATTTTTAAGAACTATTAAATTAGTGTAACTTTGCAGCCATGCCACCCTCCAATAAAATAAAACAAAAGACTGCATTGGGCTCTAGTAAACTGATCCCGCAGTTAGAGATACTTGCCTTCCTTGCATTCCTCCTGTTGATAAGCTGCACCCTCTCCTCCCCAGTAAGGCTGTTGACATCCAACTTGTTAGGATTCCGGCAACGGTGCCTCTTCTGTTTCGGTCTCCCATCATGGAGGGACATCCTCTGATCAGAGAGAGGCAAATAAATGTATCACAAACAACATTTATCCAAAGGCTGGTATTTACATATAAAAAGTCCAAAAAGCTCTCAACAAGTGTACACATGGCATCTATCCAAACAATGCAGCCCCATTTCATACTGCTTGATATCACTCCAGTGAATAATATCTACTCAATGCACACCGCATACTTTATATTTTAGATTTCCTAAACCTCCACAGAGACATAGTAGGAATATTATCATATAGTATAGTAATATTATCAACATCGCAGAAATAAAACATCCTGGGATCTAGATGTGATTATTACGTAACTGAATGGCACTCATTATTTTAGACTTTGAAGAATGAGCATAATAAGAATAAAACCTTTAACTCGAATCTCCTTTTTCTTTTTTTTAACATTTCATTCCATAAGACGGGATGCCCAAGTCTTATTCTGGACTTCAACCAACAACTTTTTCAGTATGTTATTTACATATATTCTACCTAGATAATTACAAGTAGATATGCCACGGCCCTTTTTTTAGTGGGTCCTCCGTGTTTGGACATAAAATGTGTCAGGCTCCATGCAAGATCTCTCAGTGTAATTAAAACAGAGGCCACTGCGCACTTGCACTTTTTTTAACATGTATTAATTTTTGAAGAATTGGTCACTATTAATATTTTAAAAAATATATTCTAAATGGACAACGAGTAGACAAGTTCATTCCATTTACATAATTTGGGCCCCTGGCTATGGTGCATTAGATGAAAGAGCATTACATTTTATCTAACATTGTGCTTGTAAACATGTTGGAAAATGTATAGAATTTAATTTCATGGTCTTTAAATTACTGCCCCTACGTTTCAATTCTCAGCAAGAACCGCTCGTTGCCAGTGACAAAGAGTTCTATGGTGATCATGGAATGACAAGAGTGAGCGCTAGAACCTGCCTTCATGTGGTTCTCTTTAACAGTTATTCCCCTGAGGAGCATAACTATATATACTATTCACAGTTGCATTGGTTCTTCAATGCAACTGTGAATTGCCCTACCATGTGCACAAGTAAGAAAAGCAGCCCTCACCGGGATAAAGGCACCCAAGTCCTCCACATAGCCAGGATGCTCTTTCAGCCAGGCCTCCAGATCTTTTCTCTTTGGAGCATCATCTCCGGCCAGTCTTGTGCCATCTTTAAGATTAATCACAGGGACAGGGCTATCTGCATCCTGTGGTCCTTGAGGCTGTGAACATGGGGGACCTTGATGGTAGGAAGCAGACTGAGGCAATGCAGGGTTCACACCTGGACTTATCTGGAAAATAGACCATACACCATGATATGTACAGTTACACAAAAGCACAATATTAGCAACAGAAAGACCTATACATTCATGATGCCAATCTATTCAGGCTGGTTGGAAAATCTTGTTACGGTGTTCTGCATATGTAAAGGATTATGTGGGTTTTCCAAAAGAAATAGTAGGAGAGGAGGGATTGTCCACTAGATATTGCTCAAATACTGGTCCAAGGCTCACCGATAAAACCTATTCTAATATAATGAAAACGACAAATACCAAAGGAAAAGCACAAGTAACTATATCTTATTTTTCTAAACCTCAACTGTAAAAAACAAAACAAAAGCATCAAATTCATTATTTGCATGTTTGGCAGCAATACTCACATGACTGAGCATTTTATTCCTGTTCATGAACAGAATATCAACACCCTCCACATTCTTTCTCCGGCCTCTCCTCTTCTTAATGACCGGCTGTGTATCTGTTAATACTCCATTAGCACTGGCATTCATTGGCTGACTGGAAATACCTAAAAAAGAAAATATCGATACATTTCGATTAATGCTAAAGCGAGTTGACAGCTAGGCTCTGTGAATTCAAAATGTTTTCTAAACATTTCAAATTTAGTGCCACTTCAAATATTTAAAGGACCACTATAGTGGTCTGGGTGACAGGTCCATCTAGGGTAACCTGCAGCTGTAAACATAGCAGTTTCAGAGAAACTGATATGTTTACACTAGGGTTAATCCAGCCTCTAGTGGCTGTTTCATTGACAGCCGCTAGAGGCGCTTCCGCGCTTCACAGTGAGAAAACGCTGCCGTCCAAAGGAGAGCATTGAGAAATTGACGAATTGAATGCGCGCGGCTCTTGCCGTGCATGCGCATTCGGCGGATTACGTCGGAAGAGGGAGGAGAGTCCCCAACGCCGAGGGAGCCAGGTGCTGAAGAAAGGTAAGTGAATAACCCCTTAACCCCTCTTGAGCCTGGCGGGAGGGGAGTCATGAGGGTGGGGGGGAACCAAAAACCCTATAAAGCCAGGAAAACGAGTTTGTTTTCCTGGCACTATAGTGGTCCTTTAAGTGTACCACAAGTAGTTTAGACAAGAAGGTCTGTTTCAGGCATGTATTAAAACTAAATAGAAGATTAATACCTAATCTAATTACTACCTTTAAACTTGTTTTTACTAAAAACATTTTAAGGTTAATGCTCTTTTGGTATATATTTTTTTATATTTCGTTGGAGCACCATATGCTCACTTTTGCACTTTATCAAAGTATTAAAACTGAATCAAAACCAAACGTGTAGATTAATTTATATCCTATGCTGAATTTAAAGGAAGCAAGATGGTCGATCAGCTCAGTTTCCTCTTAGAACGGTAAGAAACAAATCTATAAACCTGAATCTATACATCTGTTAATAGAGCTATTGGAAAAAAAAAATGCAAAAAATTAAAGTTAAATATATATAATATATATATACACACATATACAAACAAGTAATGAAGATGAGAGCACTCAGTGGATTTTCAAAGAAAAAATAAATGTATTAAGTGTTGTCAATAAGCATCAACGTTTCGACCTAAAGGTCTTTATCATCGTTATTGGCAACACTTAATACATTTATTTTTTCTTTGAAAATCCACTAAGTGCTCTCATCTTCATTACTTGTTTGCATATATCCAGTGCAGAGAAGCACCTTGGTGTAAGTTTATTTTATTGCTTTAAGGGCAGAGTGCCAGACTTAATTCTTTAGTTAAAATATATTGGTTACCTACAGAGTGCAACCATGTATTATTCTGAGATGTAACTGATGTGCAAAAAGGCCATTCCCCATTTATTTTGTTGAATTTTTTTTAAAATTTTTTTTGTTATTTGTTGGTGACAAGATAATAAGAGATGCCCGATTTTCACATAACACCATGAAGCCTAATGACTGGATGCATTTATAAAAAAAAATAAAAATAAAAAAATGTGGGAGAGATTTAAAAAAAATAAAAAAAACATAAAAAAATGCTTGGATGCTCTTTTGAAAAAACAAGAGAAAAACAACAACAAAAAAACAGTATTCAAGGGTAGAACTGAATTCTGGAGTCAGGATGTATTTTACTTCTCTTTTTGTGACAGAACTGGCTATCACTGCGAATCATAATTAACTCTGAAAAAAAACTCTGAAGCATCTGCTCCCAAGTACTCTCCATCATCACACCAGCCTTTACCTGATGCTGCGGTGGACTTGGGAAAGTTGACAAGGCTTGCTTCGGATGCATTCTGAAGGTCCTGCAGCCGAGCTAAATACTGCTGCTGGCTTAACCTCCCTTCTTCACTGTCCAGAGGTCGCTTCTGAGAAAGTCCCTGTTTCTGGAAAGTCAATTTCAAGCCGCCTTCCTAGTAGACAACAAATTACTTTTAGTTAAACAACCCTGCCCTGTGGAAATCCCACATCCATAATACCAGTTAGTGCCATAGATTATTATTATCACACCTGGCCTTAAGCTTAAAGCTTCACAACTCGGACAAAAAGCACAAATAATATAATGTGGACAAAAACAAAATTCCTGATTTGGCATCTTCTGCTTAACTATCTTTCTTTCCTATACATATTATGCGATATTCTGTTTGTATGAATATGTGTATACCTTATGAAAGTTAAATAATCATATAGATTATTATAGAAAATATTAACACAACTGGGTATTAGACACATTGTTGTTAAATATTGTAGAATTTAGGGGGCTTTTTTTTTTTTTTTAAAATGCTCAAAGAACCTAGGAATGGTAAATCGACAGTTACACAAAATAGTAAAACTCAACAATAAGAAAATAAAAGTGCAGACACTAGCAGAAACATTGTGGGTGCTACTGGACCCTGGCTACCGGGTTTTGTCAAATCTAGTTTAAATTTTGTAAAAATGATACACTCATTAAGCGTAAAAACTGGCTATTAGAACATTGCGAGTTCACAGAACCCCCTCCCCACTATTGACTTTTTGTTTTTAAGGTAGGCTCTTAGCATCAGAAGGTTTATCTGAACACTGCTTTCCCTATTGACTATTTGTGTTTAAAGATCTGAACCTTGTTACTGTCCCATGACTTAAAGAGACACTCCTAACACCTAGAGCAATTTAGCTTGCTTTAAATGCTTTGTGTGTGAAAAGCATGTCCTCTTTTTCATTTTACAAAAAAGTGCAGATTTCAATAGAAATTGGCACTTTTATAAATTAATCTGGTTACATCCCTAGGCTGTCAATAACACAACGACATGTTACATCCAAATAGCTTAGAATAACTTAATTCAAGAGGCAGCAATTGCTCAGAGCACCTGCCTTGCAAACACTTCTTATTGAGCTATACAGGTTAGTCTGTGATTGGACAGCCAGAGCAAGTCTGGGCAGGGTTGGAAGAGGAGGATTTGCAAAAACTGCACTCTGTTTTTAGAGATAAGTAAATGTATGCATGTTTTAATTGTGGGTGTATCTACTATTATTTTTGTATTTGGGTATCGGAGTGTCCCTTTAATGTTAAAACACAAGGTAATATGAAATATTCAATTCTCCTTCAGACACTATCAGACTTATTTACGTAAATCCAAAGTCAATTTCCAATTTAATGGCAAAATAGCTGCTTGAAGCTTAGCCGACGTTGACTTGATGAATTTTTCCTGTTCGGCTATTTTGACCTTAAATTTGAAATTTACTTTGAATTCACAGCAATTCTAACTTTATTGACTAACACTGTATAAGAGATGCAATCAAACAGTCTTAACTGCATGCTAAAATGATTATTTGTCTTCATCCTACAGAAAACAATTTATACAATTGAAAAAAATATTGTATTTTTTTTTTTTAAATAAAATGCAACTTTTAGTTTTTGGAGTTCTGATCTGTATCTCCCATGATGCAGGGCAGGACAGTTCTGCAATCAGTACATATAGTTCTATGAGATGGACGGATGTCACAGTGATATCACGCCAAGTAGGAGTTGCCTATATTGACAAATGCATTAAGATGCAGTCAGAAAATTGAGGAAAATCGTATATATTTTGACCATGAATAAAAATCCCTGCAAGGAAGGTATTTTTAAAAGTTATATTAAGCTATAAAAATGTTCTCTGCGAAGCACATGGAAATGTAACACATTACCAACTGTAGCAGAGCATGCTAAATAATTCAAGACAGCCAAGTGCACTAAAATGTAGAAGAAAAAAACAAAACAAAAACACGCATGATTTAACATTGTTAAATTTCTTCTTAGGTAAGAAGTGCAAGAAGCAGAACTTTATGAGAAGCACAAAATAACCAGCAGAGGATTCTGGGGGAATAACTGGACGCTTTAATCCAAGTACACATTTGAATAGCTAGCAGTTTGAAGCACAACCAGCTGTAAATTTGCCAGATTTGCCCCGAAAAAAATAATGCAAGGGGTTAAGTAGAAAAAGAGAGCAGGCAGCCAATTGGAAATATGAGCATGCTGCACACTGCATTCAGGTCCCAGGACAAGAAAATAAATAAAACATACGTCATTGATTTTCACTGTAAACTCCTTTTCTGGTACATGCTTCTTCACCTTTGACATCTGTGCCGATAGGTCAAGCTCTTCCTTGACATTGATACATGGAGTGGCCTGTGGGGCTGGCTCGCTGTTGTCGGTGACAGCGGCCCCCGGGCTATCCAGAAGCTTGGTGGTATAGAAGGAGGCCACGCTGCTGCCATCGTAGCTCCTTCTAGTCGTAGGCCACTTTCCTTTCAATACTGCCTGGCAAATACTATCCAGCCTATTGATAATCACACGATCCTGCAAGATAGAGAAATTATTACTACTTCCTGGAGAATAGAATTTGTGTGTCACCTTTACAACTGGGCAAGACACAGTGGAGTGTAATCTATACAGATATACAGGATTCAGAAACGGATTCTGATAGCTTCACAAGACTCGGAACACGTCAATTAACAACTAAAACTAATGCGGCAGTGTAATGCAGATGTAAAATTAATTCTTACTATTGACTCTAATACATCCAAATTAATTTAAGGGGCTCTCTAAAGTTGAAAATATATGATATTAAATTAAATAATAGAAAATCAATATCGGTTACCAGATTAAAGCATAAAAATACACTTCCGTTGCAGAGAATATTTGTTAGTGCTCATTTAACATACAAGGTATTGTATGATCACCTTAGGCCAATGGTTCGCTGCAAACATAAAGCCCCCTTGCATGGGATAGCTGGAATTGTGGATTCCGTTATCCATCTGAAAGCTGTCCTGAGTTTCGTCTTGTATGGTACTTAAAGAAGCCACACTCTCTTCATCGTAAGCTTTCGTATGTGAGGTGTGTTCTGTTGGAGCAGCAGAAAAGGCATTGTAACATACATTATGGAAGTCATTTGTGAAATGCAGTTCTTTATCCGTTAACAGAAAATACGTTTATTCGAAAATAACTTGGTTTACATCAGAATTGTCAATCCATCCAGAACAAGAGGTATCAGCAACAATCTGCTTTTTAATTCAATGCATATAACCAGTATGGAGAACAGTTTAAAATGGGTTATCCTCACAATTCCCCTAGTAAGGTTAATTTGTAATGTCATTGTCCTGTTTAAAGGAAAATGATCGAATATTAGGACACTCCCATTGAATGTCATTGTTCCATCTGAGAGAAAATAACTCTCGAACTCTGTAAATTCTAGGTAACAAGATATTTCATGGCTGGACCTCAGTACATACATCCAAATTTGTTTATTATTCTACTTTGTTAGAAATTGCTTTCCACAACCATTTCAGATTTTCAAGTCTTAATAGGGGACATATAATGGCATGTCATCCCATTAACACCACTTTATGAAAAAAATGCAAAGATGGCTTCATGTGTGACAAATTACCTTTAAGGAGTCTGTCAAAGATGTTAAATTATAAACTGTCCTATGCCAACAACCCCCAAGGAAAACAAAAGTTCACAAGGAAGTCCTAGCAACTCTGAAGATATCGCACAATACCACACCAGCAGCTTAAAAGTAAACCTCAGTAGTTCAAAAGTGCACCCTAAAATTTCCAGGCTATCCCTGAGAACAAATGAGAATCATATTGAGGCTTCATTGCTCAGTCATGAATCAGTATGAATTGTTTGTTGTATAGTGCATCGAGAGCCACTGCGTAGTTATTAGATCATGGCAAATTTCCGAATTAGTTTTGAGGCATTATCAATATGGGCCTGGTTTAGGGACGACATGAAACCACTTCTGAACAGTTAGAGAAATAGCGGCAGAACGCTGGTTATTACTGGGGAGAAAGAAGGCTTCTACTCTTATGAAGAGATCTTGTTTTCTGTGAGGCCCACTCATTCAGAGACCATTTAACTTTGGTTTGTTTAAAGGACCACTCTAGGCACCCAGACCACTTCAGCTTAATGAAGTGGTCTGGGTGCCAGGTCCAGCTAGGGTTAACCCATTTTTTCATAAACATAGCAGTTTCTGAGAAACTGCTATGTTTATGAATGGGTTAAGCCTTCCCCCTATTCCTCTAGTGGCTGTCTCATTGACAGCCACTAGAGGCGCTTGCGTGCTTCTCACTGTGATTTTCACAGTGAGAGCACGCAAGCGTCCATAGGAAAGCATTCTGAATGCTTTCCTATGTGACCGGCTGAATGCGCGCGCAGCTCTTGCCGCGCGTGCGCATTCAGCCGGCGGGGCGTAACGGAGGAGGATCGGAGGAGGAGAGCTCTCCGCCCAGCGCTGGAAAAAGGTAAGTTTTAGCCCCTTTCCCCTTTCCAGAGCCGGGCGGGAGGGGGACCCTGAGGGTGGGGGCACCCTCAGGGCACTATAGTGCCAGGAAAACGAGTATGTTTTCCTGGCACTATAGTGGTCCTTTAATGTGAAATGCCTTAATGAGGGGCTATGTGAAATGTATTAATGAGGGGCTACCAGTAATATTAATAATGCCTATTGTGTAGATTTCTAGAAAGAGTATATAATAAGGGGGCGATATGGTCACTCCACATTTGTAAACACAATACCATTTAATACAGCATAAAAAAAGTAAATTTTTAAAAATGTTAAAAACACATGCACTATGAATAAACCATTAAATATATTAATTCAGTACACATTGGTATGTGAAAGGATTTGTTCCTTTTAGGTTTACAGAACTAAGCCCCCAATAATTAAAACTGCCACGAAACATACTGGTAATCCAGTGCGGAGACAGACTACTCAGACTACCATCCCCTTCTGATACAGACAGCAATTCTGAGGACTTTTAGCCAATCATATACATCTCATAGAAAAGCATTATACCATCAGAAGCATTAGCTGTATTCAGAGACTCTAGTGGCACATTTTTGTTGAAATGTAAACGTTACTGTTACTAAAAAAATGGCAATGCTTACATTGTCCAATAAAATGGACAGCATCAAAGTACCAAAATCACTGCTAAGATGTATAAGTTTTGGTGTTTAGACTCGCTCTTGAATTATAGCTTTTGCAAAGAACCGAGACAAATGTGGTGTGATGGTAACTATGGTGAGAAATACGAGAAACATGGGATAAATGAGTTTTGACAGAAGAAGAGTGCATTCTGAAATTTTTTTTGGTCTCCTTATATGTACTGTGCGAATGGGCTAATGGGAATTCATACCACACTAAGCTCTGTAAATAATGGAACATGAAATAAAATATTTAGTCTTTTTGTTTCATTACAATTTACAGAGGGTAATTGGTTGTTATTTAATATAAAAAAAACTTCTTTTGCAGCAGTGCATGAAATGTGATTACACCTACCTCTTTTCTGCTCCTTCCCGTCATCACTGTCACTATCTTCAGATGAAGAAGATGAGGAAGAAGAAGAAGAGGAAGACGAGGATGACGATGATGAACAAGAAGAAGAAGAGGAGGAAGAGCTAGATCCTGAGCGGGAGCAAGAGGAGGATGACGAGGAAGAGGATGAGGAAGATCTAGATGAGCATGACGATCTGTCTGAGTCAGAGTCAGATCCTGAGCTGGATGCTGACCCTCGCTTGCTTATCCTCTGTTTTTTGGAAGTTAGATTAGGAGTGAGAGGTTCAGTCCTTGCTGCCACCATTCGTCTGTCTGTTTCCAACTTTACAGGTGGCTTATGTTCTCCAGTGTGAGTTAATGGGCTGTTAGCAGGACTCATTGGTTCTACTTTCAATTTTGCCTTTGCCTGCTCCAAAAGTAGAGAGTCTTCCTCTGGCAAATGGACATTATCAATTACAGTTTCATTTCTTACTTTGAACTCCTCGCATGGGATCCCTTTAAAATCCTGTACCCTTGGTTGTGGATTGTGAGGCGATGCAGACATTGCTATCTGGTTTGGTGTAGCTGTAACAGAAGTAGAAGAGCTTCCTTTGCTCTGGTTGTAGTTCTTCTGAGAAGCCATAAAGGACAGCTCTGGGTCCCGCATAATATGGTAGTCTGTCCTGCTCACACCATGCTTAGCAGCTCCAATAAGCAAATCCCTGTCATGATTGCCACACTCCCACCACACCGGCAGATCTGGGTTTGGGTGGCAGAGCTTCAGGCGCTCAAAGAGTTGTGGGTGACGTAGCGCCTGTTCCCGTACTTTCCTCAGGAGTTCAATTCGGTATAATGTTCTAGAGGCTCTTTCTTCTGTAATTGGTTGAATGGAGATGGTCGGATCAATGTACTCTGATAGATAAAACAAAGATTGATATTAGTTAGGTCATTGCACAGAACACTACCAGTGCATGAAAAATATAGAATACAGGCACACCTCTCTTACAAACTGAGTTCCCTTTTTATAACTATGTCGTTAAGAGAATTGGTCAGTAAGCAAGGATGCATCAGACCGGCGCGAGAACCAAGTCTTGCATGCACTAGAGTAGGCATAATTTTCAGGGAATTCCCGAGACTAAGATTCGGGGGATTCCCCGTGCTAGAGAGCTGGTAGTATGTCCGAGCAGTCGACAAACAGGTAAGTCGTTAAGTGAAGACTACATGTATAGAGCAATACTTCTAATCTAACACATGACTATCTACATAGCACGAAAAACTCAATGTTACATACCTTCTTTAGTGGGCAGCCGACACACCCTCCGACACATAGCCATGAAGGTATAAAGATACTTTTCCAAACTCTCATCTGTTTTCTTGTGCAATCTGGCCAAAGCTCTGAATTTGGTCCAGTCAAACTGCCCTCTTCCTGGATCAAATACCACTCCAAACGTGGAGACTACTCGATAAAAGTCAGCCTCTTCTCTACGTGTCCACCTGAAATGAAAGGAAAATTTCTGAATTTCAATAGTGAGGTGAATGATTTTAAATTGATGCTTGAACAAATTCCCTACATACCTATTTATTTTCAGTTATTGGAATACGTGGGTCATTTTGAAATAAAGTCAAAAAGACTCTCAACCTGACCTTAGTAATCCTATGTTTTTGCACAGTAAAGAACCATATGGAAATGGAATGAGGAGATGAGTTTTGTACAATGAGTGACATACTGCACTTCTTCAGTTATATCAATGTTAAAATGTAACACTGCAAATTGACATCAATGAAACATAAAGCAAGACCTTTATTTGGCAATGAACCACAACAGGCATATGTACTCTATGTGATAGCTGGCTGTATGGGAAAAAAAGAAAGGGGATTTGTTTAAACTGGAGCCTTATGGCCATGGGAAGAGCATGGAGAGGACTTCTACAAATAATAGTTTTTATTTACGTAGTAACTGGTAACTGGTATATAACAGCAGCAAAAGCATGTAATGTCGAAAACCAAAAAGCAGAACCAACCAGCAAAAGCAGAACCAACCGGCTTTTATGCAAGTCCCTATGCAAGGGGACATCCTACAGGGAGGGACACAATAACCAGTTACAGGAAAACACACCCAGCACAAACATACAATTCCCTCCCCTAGTCCTGGAGATAATCAAGTCTGAAAGTAATAACTTGATTATCTCCAGGCAGAAAAATCACAATTTTTCCCAATATTCAGAACACCCCTTTAGACATGGGGTATCCCCACAAATAATATGTCACCTGAAAACCCCAATCTGGGTGACCAACATACTCAAATTTCACCCAGATCGGTTCAGGGGTTCTCAAAAAGTGTGGAAGTCCTTTGTGACCGGCTAACCGCGAGGTGGCTGCCCAAAATAGTTCCAGGAGTTTGGGTGATTTTGCCGGTCTATGCAGTTAAGTGGTAAAAACCGAACAATTCCACTAATGGATTCCCCTGACTCTTAGCAGCGATTGTTCCCCTCATTCAAATGCACAAAAGTACCGAATAGCGCTCTTCTAGCTATTCGGGAAATAGAGATCCAGCGCTCGCTTGTTGAGACCGGTGTTCGGGAAGTCGAGTGTCCGATTTTAGTTCCAGACACTTGACGACCAAGTCCCGCTGCCTTTGTTCGCCTGAAAAAAAAAAAAAAAAGATGGCCGACGTTTTCTCAGCCACGTGGCGTTCGGTAGTACGAACGTTGGCCGCACAGATAGAGGGTTCAATTGAAACATTCTGTGAAGTTTAACGAGCCAGGGGGTGATCTCTGTTCGGTAGTTCTATCTACTGAATGAATATGGAAGAAATAGTACACATAAAGAGGGATTTCTTCACAACCTAAATTGGTCTTTCAGCCAAATTTTCCAATACTAAGTAAAGATTACTTAGTATTAGTAAATTATGCCCCTAGGGGCCCTAAAATAAAATAATGGGAGGGGGGAGAGGGAGACACACCTATTGTCCTCCCCCCGGCCCCCACCCCTGAGCGGTGGGTGGGGGCCCTAAATTAGAATGAGGGGGGGACACCTAATGTCCTCCCCCCTGGCCCCCACCCTGAGTTGTGGGTGGGGGCCCTAAATACGAATTTGGGGGGACACCTAATGTCCTCCCCCCTGGCCCCCACCCCTGAGCGGTGGGTGGGGGCCCCAAATACTAATTAGGGGGGGGGGGACCTAATGTCCTCCCCCCTGAGCGGTGAGTGGGGGCCCTATATTAGAATGAGGGGGGACCTAATGTCGTCCTCCCCCCTGAGCGGTGGCTGGGGGCCCTAAATACTAATTGGCAGACTGAGCTCTGCAGGGCGGGGAAAGCTTATAAAGCATTTCCCCGCCCTGCAATTAGGCTCAGAGCACGCTGTGTAATTTGACTCATAACTCTCTGATTGGTGGATTGTAACTAGAGTGTTATGAGTCAAATTACACAGCGTGGGAAAAATCCCAAGAACTTTCCCACGCTGTGTAAAATGACACAGAGCACTCTGATTGGTGGATTTCAAGCCAACCAGAGTGCTGTGACAGGTAAATGTAGAGGCTTACCTGTCAGTCTCTTCATTTACCTGTCAGAGCACTCTGATTGGATGGCTTAAACCCACCAATCAGAGTGCTCTGAGCCTAATTGCAGGGCTCAGTCTGCGCAGAGCCCTCCATGGTTGAAGATGTATTTTTTTGTTTAAGTGCGTCGGTTATTATGGATTTTGATTTGGCCTTTTTTGGGGCTGAAAAAATAAGATTTTAGAAGAAAGAAAACATCAAATTGTAAGTTTTATTTTATCTTTAACAGGTACTTTGTTAATGACTCCCCTCATTATTTTTAGGTTTAGGGGGTAGATAGGGGTTGGGGCCAGGGAGAGGACATTAGGTCCCCCATATTAGTATTTAGGGCCCGGGGGTGGGGCCAGGGAGGAAATTTGGTGCCCACATTCATTCTAATTTAGGCCCCACCCAGCTCAGGGGGGGGGGGCGGGGAGGACAATAGGTCCCCCCCCTCCCCCTCCCCCCATTATTCTAATTTAGGGCACCAACCCACCGCTCATGGGTAGGGGCCGGGGGGGGGGTCCCCCCCTATTTTACTTTAGGGCCCCTACCCGCCGTTCAGGGGTGGGGCAATAGGTCCCCCCTTCAGATCAGAAGCCCCCACTCGCGCAGCACGGGTGACGTGTTTTTTTTTTTTTTTGTTTTGTTTTTTAAACAGTGGCTGCTCACTGTTTAATAGACATGCCCCCACTCGCAGTATAGCGAGTAGGGGCATAATTTACTAATACTAAGTAATCTTTACTTAGTATTAGTAAATTTGGCTGAAAGACCAATTCAAGTCTTTCAGCTTTTTAGTAGATAGCTCCCTAATACCGTGGGAATTACGGAGTTATCTACTTATTCATTCCTGTCATTACATTGACAAGCTAAGTAACTTACATTGTATATGAATGTGTGTTACTTGATTGTTTTAAGTGTTGCAAATGCTTACAGCTGAATCCTGGCTACGTTTGTATACTTTTTATTTAAAATTGTATACAATGTATCATTCTTCTTCTTCTTCTTCCACTGGGTAAGTATATTAAAGGACCACTCTAGGCACCCAGACCACTTCAGCTTAATGAAGTGGTCTGGGTGCCAGGTCCTTCTAGGGTTAACCCATTTTTTCATAATTATAGCAGTTTCAGAGAAACTGCTATAATTATGAATGGGTTAAGCCTTCCCCCAAAGCCTCTAGTGGCCGTCTCATTGACAGCCACTAGAGGCGCTTGCGTGCTTCTCACTGTGATTTTCACAGTGAGAGCACGCCAGCGTCCATAGGAAAGCATTGTAAATGCTTTCCTATGAGACCGGCTGAATGCGCGCGCAGCTCTTGCCGCGCGTGCGCATTCAGCCGGCGGGGCGTAACGGAGGCGGAGAGGAGGAGGAGAGCTCTCCGCCCAGCGCTGGAAAAAGGTAAGTTTTTACCCCTTTCCCCTTCCAGAGCCGGGCGGGAGGGGGACCCTGAGGGTGGGGGCACCCTCAGGGCACTATAGTGCCAGGAAAACGAGTATGTTTTCCTGGCACTATAGTGGTCCTTTAATACTTAGGCAATACTGTGCTTAGACAGTATTCGGAAGTACCCGAATGTCCGAATTCATACTTGGACCGAAACTAATTGCACATGTCTAGTGAACAATCTCCCATAATGTGACAGAAGAGATATCCTAGATTTGAGCGCAATTTTATCGGTTTTAGATGTCACACTGTAAATTATTTTGTGTTCTCTTTTAATATGCCGAACAGAAGCTGTCCACTAAATGTAAGATTTTTAAAAAATACCTTCCATTATTCTTGTACTACATGACAAGACTCACCATTTATACCTAATGCCAAGTACATTTTAATATGTAATTACTACTGGTTGTTTTTGAGTATTAAGTTTCAGGGTTGAACGTGATGGACTTTTTTCAACCTAGACAATGATGTATAAAAATGTAGGCAAACACAGACCTCTGCTGTCTTTCAATCTTTGCTGCTATTTTTGGATTCAGTGTAACATCTTCATAAGGTGCCTGTGTCACAGCTGCATGGACTGGAAATATGGGTGGAACTTGCTGGATCTGCCTAAACTTAGTTGTGCGCTGGAATGTGGTTATAAGACGGCGCAGGCGAGTGGTAAGTGCGGACTGCGTCGGCCAGTAGCTTTTGTCTCCTTCCATAATCGGCCCATCTAAGAACATACAGAAAAGAAAAAAATAAAGTTACGTAGTTATTGCAGAAATCCATTAGAATAAATGCAGAAAGCACTGACTTTAATCCAGTCACCAAACACATTTTCACAATTTCTGCAGATTCGCTCAGCCTGACCAAATTATGACCGTATTTAACTTTAGTAAAGATGAGAATTGCCATTGTGGTCAGGATTTGGTAATCTTCCTGATAAAATCCGATCTTTAGTGAATACTCCTGTTAATATAAGCACCTGATTTCGGTATAAGAAATGCACCCAAAAAAGCTCAGTGTTAGTGTTTGAAATCTTAAAACAAAGAAAGTGGAAATTGGACTAGCTTTGGTTTTGCAAAATATTAAGTACTCTTGATAAAATGTTAATTTTGAGAAAATCTAGTCTTAATTCAAGAATATAAAGTTTTTTTTTTCCCCCAACTTGTTATATGCAAATGTGTGTATTTAGAGCCCCCAGTCTAGATACAGTTGAACTCCCATTTCATGGTAACAAAGTACACCATTTATTGTCAATAATTAGTAGAACACATGAGAACTGTATATACCATAGCATTTGTCTACTTTTTGGCTGTTATTTTAACTGCTAACAATCTTTAATGTGGACATACTCAGAGCAGCAACAGTACATTAGATTGTAAGCTTTGTTAGTCATTTACTGATATGTATTATTATTTTATTATTTATATAGCGCCATCAGATGCCGTAGCGCTGTACAAAGGGATTATTTTCGATCAGTCAAAATCACAGCAAAATAGGTTTGTGCTTCGTAAACAATAGAATAATGTTTTAGCATTTTGTGAGTGAAAATCTCAATACACAACACTAAATACATAGAGTGATTTAGCATACGTATGGACAATTAAGCAAATCTGTCATTTCCTTTAGTGTTTCAGACACATGCAAACAGCACAGCCACTATTAATATGCTTCCTGCTGCTACAGTAACAAACCGTGTAAAAATGTAAGAAATCTCCTATCACATGAATATGTTAGGCCCATTAAAACAAGAATGGGGCATATTCTGGCGTTAATAAAGACTTATTTCTAGGAATAGTATCAGAATGTAAAGCGAACAGCCATAACTGGTGTAGTAATGCAGGGGCACACATTTGTTTTGGTTCTAAACATCGAGTCAGGCCTACAAGGTTCTCACCACTGCAAGCATGGAAGGTTTGTGACATCCCCCAGGGTGGACTACTACTCGACAGTGCAGGATTTCTACTTGCAAATGGCTAGTGGAAATTAATGAACACTAATTTCATACATGGTCACAAATGTATTAATTGTGGTCAATGGAATAAGAAAAGTGTTATTGCATTTTTTTTATGTAACAGGACAAAGACAATGAGAACTACCAAACAGCAAAATATCCTTACCTCCATCTGCAATTACAAGATCCCCAGGAGAAGAGGCATAATCCTGTGTAGGAGTAAAACGGACTATAAGAAACCATGGTAACCCCTTGATACATAAACCAGAATTAATTTCCTTTGGACTAACTTTATAAAACTAAAAGTGACTTTATCAGTAGTGAAAAGCCCTGACAGAGAATGGGTAATGGGTGAATTGGCGCTAATCTTGTATAAATTGCAACAACCTATGGTGCCCTTAACCACAAATAAGACACAAAGTTAAAACACAAGATAAATTAAATAGAAAAGCGGGTGCAAATGTATAAGTAAAAATAGTGAGTAAAACTAGTTATTATACATTACACATTTTCTGTTGATTAATCTGTAAAAAAAACATAAAAGCCAACATAGCATAATGTTATTTAAAAAAATTCAGATTTAAAATCAAAGGTAATGGGTCACAGTTACAAAACCCAGAGCCACTTATAGCATGCTTTATGGCAGTGACTTTATGGCAAGACCCGGAGGCTCATATTGTTTAACCCTTTCTTTACTGAGATAGCAGCACAGAACACAAGTTGAAAAAGGAAATCAATACAAGGTGAGCCACCCAATCCTCATTCAGATTCCAGTAAAAATAAGCACCACCCCCATCACTTTCTCTTTGCTGCTCTACAGTCAAGATAAGTATCTCATTGGAATACTGTGCTCTGGATGGTTTTATTTGTATTTATGGGCATCTAATAGTCTGTGAATATTATCCCCATTGTCTTCCCTGGCTCACTGGGTGCACAGTAGCTCTATTAGGGACTCTCTCCCGTCATTCCTCTTTCTTTGGGCTTGACCTTTCCCGCTACCCGGCACTTGCTTCCTTTTACCCCTTTAGAACTCAGACCGCTGATCTCTTCCCTGCTAAGCACTGGCTCTAGCTGCGGCTCTTGATCGGTGTGCCGTTCCGTGCGGTCTTGCCTCTCTTCGATAGAGTGCATTCGTATTGGGAATCTGGGACCTTTTCAGCTTCTGAATTTTGCCACAATTCACACAAATCTCACAAGAGCACTCTCTGCTTTCCCCTGCACTCTCGGATCCTTGCCTCATGCTGGTTGTTGCATCCTGCTCTCTGCAAATAGCTTCTTGTCCCCTGGTGAACTCCCCTTGTGTTTTTTTTCCCCACCGTTCTCTTTTTCCCTTTTCTGTAGCTGAACTAGCTTATTGGAGTGTGGTTGGTTTCCCCTCTTGTTGCTTTGTAGATTTTGCTTTACATTTATCTTGATGCTCTGCACTGATCTACCACTTTGCCCAAATTTTTACACTCTGTATGTCTCTACTCTCCAACCTACCCACCATCATTGATAATGATCTTTGTATAAATGAGCAGTGTATAGAATATGTTACATGTGAATTGTTTGGTGGCTTGCGGTGCTTAAACAGCTGATGTTATGCACTATGCTTTACATACATCTATTGTTTCCACAAAGAGTGATCTACATTAAAATGTGCCAATATCAAAATGTAATGTATGCCTAAAGTGCAAAGTGTTTTATAGAGGTGCGTCTCTTATATTTCAATGAAAACCGTGTTTACCTCCATATCATCCTTAAACAAAGCAGGAGCTGGTTTATATTCTGGATCTTCAACATCACTGATACACAAAAAAAAACAAAAAAAAAAAACACAATTAGTATCAAATGCTTTTCCATAATTACCACAGATGAAGACAAAGGTGAAGTTTCACTAGCATACAACATACCCATCCATATAATCATTAGCCCTCTGTTCTGCCGCCACAGCCTTCTCATCTGGTTTGCCCACTCGTTCTAGGAAGCACAGGACTGGATCTGCCCGGATAGTGTTGTACTTCTCATAGCCTGACAAAGAAAACTGATTTATTAAGATGAAATATAATCTACACCACTCGTTTATTATTTTATACTTTATACTGTGTGCTTTGCATCATGTACCTGTTGGGACTACTCCTGTGTGTCATTTTGCAATGCGTTCCGGCGACCATCATCATTCTGGATGCAAGTGGCTGCGAACCCTTATTATTTTATACGGTTCGGGTTTTCTAGATCAATGATGACGCACATATAACTGCAGGACTATTGGAACAGTGTACAAGAAACGTTTCGACCCAAAGGGTCTTTATCAAGTTATCAGCTTGATAAATACCCTTTTGGTCAAAACGTTGCTTGTACACTGTTCCAATAAACCTATGTTTATGGTTACATCTTGAATGTCTGGACTATTGTCTACTTTCTAAACTACAGAGCAGGGTTTGAACTACCTCAGGGACTACGTTGTCCCTTGTTCTATTGAGCAGATATAACAGCAACATTGCAGGCTATATAAACCCCTTCTGCATGTTGTACTTTAACCTGCCGTGGTTTTCCCTGGTGTTGATCTGAAAGTGTACGTTTTATCTTGTGCTTTTTCTTGCTAGTTCCTTGACCATTCTCCATTCAGTACTCTTTGATTCTGGCTTGTTTTACCATTTATGTGCTTTTCTGGAATCCTAGACCCCGTTCTCAGACTTTTTTTTGCCTGTTCATCAGGCTGTTTCTTACCTAAGTGTTTGCCCGGCCACACTGAAGGACCTGTTAATACACATCTTTCCGTCCTCTATTTCTACCTTAGTTAGTTGTGACCCAAGTTCTTCTTGTTGGACTTGGTAATATTGTGGCAGCTTGCTGGTAGCTCAGAATACCACATCAAGGCGTACTAAATTAAATCCCTAAATTTGTTTCACTTGGTGGATTCAAAAAATATCTTTCTACAGTCTGCTGCTATACACTTTCTAGAGTAGCTTCAATTCGAATATAAATCTGACTTTTATTTTAGATCAAACCAAAGAAGAAAATTACAAGCGTAACAGGTCAAATGATCAACTGACATTAGCTGAACTGGTGCTTTTTCTTTTTCTTTCTTTTAACACAATGTGTGCAAAAACATTGTACAGATTGTGGAGCTTAAGAAATAAAAATCCTCTGCAATTTACCTTGTCTGAGGACAATATATCATTTACTTTATTAACAGCCAGATCAAAGCATCCAATTGGCAACAATAAGATGTATTTGTTATTTAAGAAGTATTAAAAAAAAGAGACTTCATTTTTTATCAATCAACAGTTTTATATTTTTAACAAATTATGACTGTAATGCATACTTATGTCTATATGATATGTTCTACTTACCGTGCTTAAACACACCAATGAGAAGAGACTTGTCAGCATCAGCGTCCCACCAGTTCACAGGTAATTCTGAATGATCAGGCTCAGGGATCCACAGGTCAATCTCACTGGAAGATTGGCCAACATAAATTGTGTCATTTTTGTGTCAAAACCTTTTGTGTCACCCATCCTTCAATTGTTCTGTTATATATAACAAAATAAGTTCTGCAAAACATCCCCATTAAAATATTCCCTGTATCAAAGGGATCTTCATTGTAGGCAGTTGCCAAATGAAAGGTGAGGGTGCAGAATACCCTGAAACATATTCCTTGGGACATAGCAAATATGAACATGTTCTAATGCATAGTATCAAATTTAGCTAGGTTACAATAAAGATAATTTGCACTACATTAAAATCTTCATAGTCTGCCCTTATTTGTATTGCTTTAAAGATATGTATCACAGAATGCAATTGTAAAAATAACAGCAGCATTAATACAGACTTGTGTGATGTTAGAATAAAATTTAGATGCCAACCAAGTCAGGTCAGGATGTATAACAAGGCTCCAGTGCTTATTAGCTAAAAAAAATCCTACATAGATTAATATGATGTACCTTGCATCAACGCCATCAATGACTTTCTGGTAATGAACGCCAATCACTTCCTGTCTGAGATAGTACAGCATTCGTACTCTGAGTAATACCCTGAAAGAGAATGAAAAAGCATGATACGCAATCTAATGAGGAGATTATAAGGTATGATGTACACAGCAGTTTGACAAGGTCAAAAATAAGGGAGAAGGGCTACCAAACTGGTTCATGGATTGCAGGACAAAACTTACAAGGAAAGGTTAAAGGGATCTTAACATGTATAGCTTGGAGGAAAGACGAGACAGGGGGGATATGACAGAAACCTTTAAATACACAAAGGGAATCAACACCGTAAAGGATGAGACTATATTTAAAAGAAGAAAAACTACCACAACAAGATGACATTCTTAAATTAGAGGGGCAAAGGTTTGAAAATAATATCAGGAAGTATTACTTTGCTGAGAGGGTAGTGGATGCATGGAATACCCTTCCAGCTGAAGTGGTAGAGGTTAACACAGTAAAGGAGTTTAAGCATGCGTGGGATAGGCATAAGGCTATCCTAGATATAATATAAGGCTGTGGTCACAATTTAGAAAATTAGGCAGACTAGATGGGCCGAATTGTTCTTATCTGAAGTCACCTTCTACGTTTCTAGGTTTCTATGGTCAAAAAGAAAATATATCTGGCTGACTAGAAGCGACGCACATCAAACATTATGTAGCTCATATGATAGAAACTGGTTTGGGGCGTTCGTTCCTCTATATATCAACTAAACATGACCATGTTCAGTGTGAGAGGAATTCAGGTTTACATAAGATCAATTATAATATCTGCAACAATGCAGTTCACAAAATATGATTTAAAAAAGTAATGTGTCTGGCATCATTCAAACATGTATTCTTTATTGTTTAACCTCATTTCCATTTTCAAGGTCAGACAGATACCAGACAGTAAACAAAAAAAAACAACAGTGTTTAACAATTATTAAAAAGTTTTCTTGCTGAGAGATTACTCATCACCCAGCTTGTAAACACTGCTAGAAGCCTGCCCTCCCTCCCCCTTCATTGGAGATCCCTTCCCCTCGCTCTGTCTGTGAGTGGGCGATTAATATATAAGAGCTTAGAGCGATGCAGGACAGAATATTTAGCATGTCTGGTAGTATGAACGCAAACACCTCTATTCAGATCCAATATATGTTCCCTTTATCTATTTTAAAGGGACACTATAGTCACCAGAACAACTACAGTTTAATAGCTCCCTTCAGGCTTTCTTCTTCTTCTAAACACTGCCTTTAGGGACACCTCCAAGTGGCCACTCCTTAGATGGCCACTGGAGGTGCTTCCTGGGTCTTCTTCTAAACACTGCCTTTAGGGACACCTCCAAGTGGCCACTCCTTAGATGGCCACTGGAGGTGCTTCCTGGGTCAGTGATGCCGAAAAAGCAGCACTGACGTTCAGCGTCCCCAAGCTCTGCATGGAGACGCTGAATTTTCCTCATAGAGATGCACTGATTCAATGCATCTCTATGAGGAGATCCTGATTAGCCAAAACAGCATTTGGCCCCGCCCTCTTGACAATTATAGCCCTATGGGAAAGCATTGGATTGGTTAAAAATCTGCCATTTTGATGAGGTCACAAAGGGGGCAGAGCCAGCGCCAGTCGACCCACACGGCGCTGGATTAAGGCAAGTTTTAAACCTAAATAGTAGGTTAAACACTATAGGGTCAGGAATACATGTTTGTGTTCCTGACCCTAGCATTTTGTATATTACGGTTCCTTGTATTCAGACCTTAATCTATAGGTTTTATCTGTTCTGTTCTGCATTGCAAATTCTTCGAAAATACTACTAAAATTCTACTTTAATTAAAAATAAAATAAAATAAAAGTCTTGTAGTATAGGAGTTGTTCCAGGTAGAACCTTTTCTACTCACACAATAATTTCCATTATTCATTCTTGGTTGATAAAATGGGTACAACTGAATCAATTAATGATAACATCTATGACAGGACATACATAAAAACAAGCAAAATGTCAACATAGCTTATCTTCGTAAAATACTTTATGATCATGTTTTCCTAGTCTGACGCTTTGTACAAAAGGGCAAACTGTTCAGTATGATTTAAAGCATGAGGCTGATTGTGCTTTGCAGTTTACGCTGTGCAATGATCTTTAACAACAAAGAGAATGAAAGAATAATATTCATACATATATGCGCGAAACAGGCTTCAACCTGCAATCCTGGCTTACTTGTTGCAGTGATGCTTTAAGTGCTTTTTGTACCCATCGTCTTGCAGGAGGTGCTCTGGGTTATACTTCCGTAGCCATTCGGCCTTGTGGATATCAAAAGTGCTGGTCTGGGTCTTTATCTTTTTCCCTTTCCTGCCTCGTGGTACAGGTGCTGACAGACCTAACAGGAAAACCGGCCAAATGAGCACATCACATAAATAGGATTAATTGCCTAGGGCACTTGTTATTAACTTTACTTCCCAGACTGTTTGATCGAGATCAGGGTTAGGCAACCCTTGGCACTTCCAATGTTGTGGATTACAGCTCCCAAAAATGCTCTTTCAACAATAATGCTGGCAAAGCATCAGAAAAGATGTAGACCAAACATCTGGAGTGCTGGAGATTGCCTACACCTGATATAGATCAATAATTATTACAATTAAAGCTGCACGTTTATTCGACGTTGAGGACAAAACAACCTCCCAGCCATGGATCAAGGTTCAGCTGTGATCGTCTACTCAGTTTGAACAGCAAAGACATCACATTTATCTGTTTACCTATTAAATAGTTTCTAAACCACAGGAATTGCATCTGTTTATCAATATACGATTTCTATTTATTGGTGAGCAGGAAGAGTGCATTTTTTTTAGTAGTGACCTGCTTTTTAAATACCACCCATAAAAACCAGAGGAATATACAGAAGAGTTATTTAAGGATATCTTCCCCACAGAGAGACCCATGATGTAAATTATAATTATTATTTTATTTTTTAAGTCTCAGAACAGTTGCATACCTAAGTGATTCTGCAGTTCCTTTGTTTGTCCATCCTCCGTTGGAGAAATCAGGTCCCATATGAAACTCTTTATCTTCTCATCTCCTCTGTAGTGCACAAGGCAATAAGCCAGCAGAGCACGACAGATTATCTCAACGTCCTGCTCATTCAGCTGTCTTTTAAATCGGCCATGGGACAATATATCTCTCCATCTCCCCCACCTGAGTAGTCAAATACAGTTCATTCCCGTTTTATATTAATATTTGATCAAGTCACATGAAAGTTTAACAATTCATTAAATTATTATATATTCACTATAACCTACTGCTTTTAATAAGTTGGAATATCCGTCATTACAGAGATGGTATGGCTCATTTATCATGTCAAGCTCTTGGTAACTGATAGAAATTACCACTCTATCTTCAAATTAAAAATAATGCTGCACACCTAGGTTGTCCCAGCAGCACCATTTAGGTTTACATGTATTTGATTAAAAAAAAATTACCCGTAGACAAGAAGGTTCTTTTCAACTCTGAAGCATTCGGTCCTGCCGTAGCCATTAGAACGATCAAACGGCCGTCGTAACTTGGGTTTATCATCTCCTTCGCTCTCTACTTCTGATAATTCTGCCAACTCGTCCTTGGTAGCACTGAAAGGTCGAGTCTGCTTCCGGATTCTCGGCGTATCAATTACCAGACTGTTCTGTTAAGGTCATACGGTCAACAGGTCATTAACGAGTCACATTGTAATTTTTTTTTCGACTTAATTCCGGTTCAAACGTAACATCTTCTCTACATAAAGCTTATATTATATGACAATGTTTTGCTTAACACTTTGATGCTGAAAAGGATAAGCTACTATGAGCAATGCACCACAAATAGTGGTTAATACATTTATAGTTATACACTATACTGAAATCGCATTGACAGACAATGCCTATACAAAAGAGGGGACAAGTCTGGAACCTAAGGAAGAGAGACCACTCAGGATAAAATAATAAGATATGTTTTCAATATTGATTATTGAACCACCAGTGAGAAGTTAAAATGTACGGTCTTCCTGACAACTTGCAATTTGTTTTTGGAGAAAGAATACTTAAATATGTACTTACTCGGCCGCTAACAGAGTCTATATCAATTTCTGCTTTTTTAGCCCATTTCTGCCAGAAGTTGGGATCATCCAAAGAGATGTCTGTTCTATTGCCAGAAGCCACAAAACTTGCCTGTTGAAAAAAAAAAAATCAAGTCGTCATAAAGCCGGCTGTTTGTATTTTTTCCAGTATCTAATATTGTGTTTTGAAATATTGTTACCACACTGCCGTGATTAGTTTTTCCTGATCAATTTCATGGCAGCATTATGTTAATACTTGTGGCGGACTGCCAGGCACCCCGACTGAATACCTCCGCCAATCACGCTTCATAATTATCACCAAGTACCATAAGCACTTCACTGGGACACCAGCCCCTAGTCGCCGCAGCTTGGCTGGGGTCTCGATGCCTCTTTCCACCTTGGACCCAAGCCCTGGATCCAGCTCCCAGTGGTTAACAGTATAGCTGTTCCCCCACACATTAACGGAGACTTAATGCTGGGAGTAGACTGTCTTTATTCAGGACCACACATGGCCTTTTTAAGCAAAAGTTCCCTGCAAGGGGTTTCCAACACAAAATAACAGGGTAATCCCTCCAATGATCCTCTGTGCCCAAAATATAATTACCTGGGAAAAACATAATTAATCTACAATAGTTCTCAACACCCCACAAACACACTTCAATTTTTCAAAAGAGGTTAATTGATTGCATGGAGGGTCAGGTGGCTAGCCAGCAGGCTCCTCCAGGAGCACGTGGCAGAGGCATCTTTGTCACAATGCTGCCATGGTTTGACCAGGTATCAGGAAAATTGTTTATATCAGGAAAAACATATTATGCAAAGCTGTAAGATAGGCCCACACGGCTGTAAAATGGTAATTACCTTCGCAAATGTTGAGCCCCTTCCTTCAGACTCAATGGTGATGGTCTTTGTTCTCCTCTGCAATATCTGGTCAATATCTTCTTCACAAAACTTAGACCCTTCATCCTCCTCATCCATGATAGCACCATATGCTCCTCTTCTTAGTAGGTCTTCAATTTCTTTCTTGGAAAGCTGTTGGATCTTTAGACAAGAAGTAGTAGTTAGTTAGTCACACGTGCAAAGTAGCAGAAAGTTCCAAATGCTTCAGATCAATTCAAAATCAACGTAACTAATGGCTTCATTTAGCAAGAATTCAGCTAAAAAAGAAAACTTTGGAGGAGCTGTTTTTTTTTTCTGGATAAATTGCAATTTAGAAGTTGTGGCAGTGTAGCAGTAAAACTATGCTGAGTTTGAGATTATACAGTGCAACAAACGCCAAAACAACCAACACTGGCAAATGCTATTCAATTGCCCAAGCTAGATCTAGAACTCAGAGACATACAAAATCTATACCAATAGATACCGGATCTAAATCTCTTTAAACACCTAGCGTCAAAGAAAGTGTAACACAATACTCTGCTCTATTCTGTGGCACTGAAAACGTTACCATGTTTTTAGATTAATAATGCAAATATTATTCATATCCGGACTTCACTGATTGGCTGAGAGTATCAAACGACACAGAACTGAAAGATGGCACTGACAGCCTGCTAGCACAACGTGGGATTTGTTTATTTCACTTATTTGGTCATCATATACAAGGACATTTCCAATCATTAAAATGGCAATGTAAGGAAGACCAAATGTGTCCAGAGAGTAAGAGAAGAATGGCACCTACATTTTCAAAAAATAATAATGATGTGCTGACCAAAAAAGGAGAAATATGCACTAGACAAGATCATTTGTAGCCAGTACCCAATTACAGAGCACAGATGGCATATACATTGCTGTCAAATTAGAGAGGCAAAACCAAAGATGAGCTATTAAGAAAAATCTAAAGAGAAAACAAGTATTGCTTGACTTGAGAATAAATCTCCAATAGAGTAGATTTTCTTTATTACCCCGAAGCATGGGTGAACCAGACACATGGCTATCATTAAGAGAAATGAACCAACTTTATAGAAAGTTACAGCTGCCGGGGGATTCGACTGCAAAACAATGTTTTAATATGGTATTCAACGTATTTCTTGATGATCGGTGCGCAGAATGTTTTAATAGTCCTAATGTTTTAGAACCACTGCACTTATATCCCCTTGTTTCCTTAAAGATAAAAAATAAAGCACTTTTTTCATGAAAAGCTAAATTTATCTGGTTTTAAAACGTGTAATATTTACTACAACACCCGCGTGTTATTTTAACATCATCAAAAACTGTCTTAAGGCATAGTCTGTTATATTCCTTTCTTCTAACAGCTGCCATATACAGCTGTCGAATGAATAATGTTTTCTGTTTTCTTTTTTTATCTAGATGATATGTCTCACGTATTACTGCTGAGATATGCCTAAAAATCCAGTACATTTATTAGTTTGAAGAGTAAATTTACACAAAACCGTAACATTCATCAAAACCTTCACACGTGATCCTGCCTCCATTTTTACCCTCTAGTAAAGGCTAACCAGGAGACCTGGTGAAAATATATCTGATGATCAATCGCATCACTTACTCCTCCAACACTGTTCTCTCTGCCACTCATGCTTTGCAGGACAGCTTTATCAAGACCCAACTTCAGACTGGCGCGGTCAAACATCTCTCGTTCGTAAGAATTCCTGGTTATCAATCTGTAAACCTTCACAGCCTTATTCTGGCCTATTCTGTGACACCGGGCTTGAGCCTGTATGAAAAAAATAATCGAAATGAAAAACTCATGTGACTCGTGTACCCATACCGCCATTGTGCTTTTACACTGTGCACCCAAAGTCATATACCGATAGGCGCTTTGACAAATTATTAATTAGAGTGCTTTTGAAAACTATAGCATAGTCAAGGTACTGACCTGAAGATCATTTTGTGGGTTCCAGTCGGAATCAAATATGATGCAGGTGTCAGCAGCAGTCAGGTTAATCCCTAGGCCACCAGCCCGAGTGCAGAGAAGGAACACAAACCTATCCGAGTCAGGCTTACTAAAACGATCAATAGCAGCTTGGCGTAGGTTTCCACGGACGCGACCATCAATTCGCTCATACAAGTATCTGAGAATGCAAATATTTTAAAAATACACGACCACAAACATAACAAGTGTATTTACATTGATAGCATCGATCCATCTTTTTTATTTACCAGACTGTATAATGCATGGGGTTGTGGGTATATTTTAACAAATAAATTAAACAAAAATCATGCAATCAGATCAATCCAAGTGACTTTCTAATCACACGTTGTTAATGCCAACAAAGAATATATGAAGACATTCATACAGTATTAACCTTTTCATATGCGTGTCTGACTTTGGCTGATCTCTACCCCTCAACTTAACAGAGGACAAGCACAGCTTAATAAAAAAAATAAATTTTAAACTAGGGAAATATATACACAGTTGTAATATGTACACACACTTGGAAAAAAGTATGTCAGGCATTTCCATGTAAATTAACGAAGGCACACACTGTCTTTGCTAGAACTGTTTCATTGATCCACTGCTTAAAACAATACAAGAGGAAGCTATGTCAGGATACACCTCTTTGGGATTGCCAGTGGATGAGAGAATATAGACGCCTATGCCCAGTTTAGCTGAGCTGAGTTTGACGTGTGTCAGAAAGATGCATCAACTTCCTAAATCTTTAAGCTTTGCCTTTTCAAGTTAACCAACCATAGCATACATTTTCAGCAGATAATAATCTCAAAGCCCTGGGCATTCTGCCACAAAGTGTCATGGCTAAAATATCTTGTGCTCCAATCAGTTAGGGGAACTGCAGAGAGCTACAACAACCTCAACCCATGGAGGCCACACGAGATGAATGTAATAGGGAGTTGATAAACCACTTGCAATCGGAGGAGACAGGTCTTTGATTCTGTGGAAACATATTCACTGCCCTATGCCGTACAAATGCTGGATTGTAACTTTAAAGTGGATCTAATCCTCAGAAACTGCACATGCAATTATGTTTTTAAAGGGACACTGTAGGCACCCAGACCACTTCAGCTAATTGAAGTAGTCTGGGTGCTGTGACCCTTTTGTACTTAGTGCTGCAATGTAAACTATTTCAGTTCCAGAGAACTGCAATGTTTACATTGCAGCTCTAAGTCTGCCCTCAGACACTGGGGGCGCTTCCGGAATCCAAACAGAATTTTGGTCTGTTATCTGATGCTGGCCGATCTCATGGACCTCATGGGGGGGGGAGTGGCCCCTAATTACCCTATAGTGCCAGAAAAACTGGTTTTCCTGGCACTATAGGATCCCTTTATTTTTTTTATTTTTTTGTCAACGTTTGGAATTCACTCCTTTACTGACAAAATTGGATTTATGCCTTCTTGAACCTAATATTAGTCTCATGTCCTGCATTCTACTCCTTTCTCTGCTAAATCTCAATCTGGACAAATGAGGACCTACCAAAGGGGCATAACAATTTGGTAGTGCAGAAGAAAAATATATAAAAAAAAAAAGATATTTTTAGATTTATAAAAAAATAAATAAAAATATACATTAGGTGCAAATGGCACAGATGTTTTGGATAGATATTGGTTATATAATTCTTCCACATCCAATATAAAAAAAAGTGTATTAATCTAGTCTTTACCTCTTGTGCATGAGATAATCTTCTAAGATGTCCAGACAACGCACCATCTGAGAAAAGATCAGCACCTTATGACCTCCGGCTTTCATTTTCGGTAACAGCTTATCTATGAGGACCAGCTTCCCAGCAGACTGGATCATGGCCTGAAGGTAAAAATCTGCAGCCATCGGATTGTGTGTTTCTCTGAACTCCCCAAGAATCTTCTCTTCAGCACCTGGAAGATTCCATCCATTAATATACGAGGTGTATCACAGTTTATCCGCCATAAGGTCTCTATAGACTATAGAGGATTATTCACTAAACAGTAAGTCTAAATTCTGTCCCTCCAGATGTTGCTTAACTAAAACTACCATGATTCTTTGAATGAAACCGATAGCCAGAAAATAATGGGAGTTGCAGTTCAAAAACCATCTGGAGGGCCAGAGTCTGGCGAACCCTACAATAAGTGATGAGTCTGACTACCAATATTTTTCACAGCTGAGCTACTCTGCACACCAACTTTCTATGGAATAATTTCTAAAACCGGTCCGTAGGCGAGAGCTACGACTAATATGTCTTATTCTCCACCCAACTGTGATTGGGTAATGCAATAGAATGTTATGAAATATGATCTAATCCCTTTACCTATTCTTATGGCTTCATATAAAGTTTCACACCTTAAATGCACCATAAAATATAATTTTAAAGGATACACTCAGTACACAATATTTAAGTAAGAAAGAGAGAAATAATTAACATGGAAGCCAAGAAATAATACCACACGTGACAAGGGATTTTACCTTTGATGAGATATGGATGATTGCAGCATTTGCGCAGCTCCATCATAGTGTTAACCAAATTTGGCACATTGGCTTGGCCGGCACCTTTGGACAGGAAGGCAAAGTTTTTCTCCAGGATTGCCCTATAATATTTCTTTTGGATGTTTGTCAATTCCACCTCAATAATGGTCTCTTCTTTAGGAGCCAGCTTTTTCTCTACATCTTCCTTCAGCCGTCGGAGCATCATTGGTTTTAAGATGGCCTGAAGTTTCTGAACCTAGAGTACACAATCAATAACGAAATGCTTCATAGTCATAGGTTGTAGCAGAACAGGCTGCAGAAGTGTTATATTTAAAGACTACAGTCATTTTAATGGCCCGAATAATCATTGCAACATTAAATGGTTTCTTGAAACACATGACTTTATTTTTATTTTTTTTAAACCGAATTATCCCTTTTAATGCCCCACAGGCTTACACTTGGGCCTTTAATCCTTTGTTTAATACCTGCTCTTCTGTCTTCAGATCACCAAACTCCTGCATGAACGTGGTCTCAGAGGGGAATCGCAGAGGCTCCAGGAAATGCAAAAGGCTAAAGAGTTCTTCCACAGTATTTTGCAGAGGTGTCCCTGTTAGCAGCACTTTGTGTTCCTGTGGGAAATAGTACACACACGTTTCAAATCTCTGTCCTAGATTATTCTGTGCCTGTAGCCAACCATCGATCTCTGTCACATTACTGTTAAGTTATATATGGAGACTTTGCAGTATAGCAACAATATTAAATTGCGATCTTTACCGCTACAATTTTACATGTTAAAGGTGCTGTTCTACCTAGAAAAAAAAGCATCCAGAGCATAAACACTATAAAAGTTATAATCTGCTCATTAACATGATATCCAGGCCTACGGGTTTTCTATGGTAGCAATTATTAAAACGACGATTCAAAAGGTACGATCTTTCACCTGCTAGGACATCGTACAGTCTATGGCTCCACCTATGACACAGCAGCTAGATTAATTTAAAAGTAAAAAGCATGCAGCATTATAACAGTAACAGCATCTGCACGGCCTCACACAGACAGAGACGGACACTAAAAATATGAAACAGATATGCTTAGAAGATCCCTATGCTTTATTATAGCTGGCACTAGTTAACTAATAAAAAGCAAATGCTGGGCTTGATCTATTTACCTGCTGGGCACATCCAGAAATGGCAATGCTCACATTGCAGGGTATAGATGTCCCTAGACAGCAACTGGTGGCGCTTCAATGAAACAGCCAATTAAAACTTGGCTATTTCAATCAGATAGTCTCACAGAGACCAGCGGATTGGTGCAGAGAGGCACTTTGCTATGCATGCGCACTAGCCCCAATATTTTGCTATGGCAAAGCATTGGATTGGAGGAGATGAAGAAGGCTGGGCCAGCTTCTGAGTGGGCAACTAAACTACCTTTTTAACGCTTGCAGTGGACACTAAGCACAATGACCACAAAGGCTTATTGTACAGATTGTGGTTCTATGAGTCTACGGTTTTTAGAGTGATAAAGTTCTGGAGCAGTTTAACCAAAATCTGAGCTCTTACACTCAAAGATTGCCCCTTTTACAAATACACTGATTATATAGCTTAGCTTCCATCTGTAATCGTGGCTTCTGCATTATTATTGATCATAACCACTGCAGCTCTTTGTATTGTTAGAATGCAAAGTTTCCCTTTAAAGGTACGCCTTTGAGGAGACGTGCATAGTCATATACTTTGTTACAGGGACGTATTATGCAAATGATGACTTTCTAAACTATTTAACTTTCTACCTTTAAGACGGTGTAATAGCATTAAATAAATTTGAAGTGTTACTTAGGGACTATTTTTGGTCTGCAGATTTCCACCTTGTACCATGTGCTGGCTTTTTTTGTGTTGCATAAATATTCTTTAACCTGTCCTGATTTCACCTCCTGTGTTCTCACACTGCTTTAGGAGTGAACAGAACATTTTAGCTTTGGTCACAGGTGAGTAATATTTTTTAATGGGTATTTGGGCACAGAAATTCAATAATCATTTAAAGTCTGTGGCATTTGATTAAAAAGCAGTAATTGAGAAAAATCTTTGTTTTTTACAACACACTGTTATAACAACTACTAGTCATATTTTCTGCCTACTGTTACAACGTGTTAAATATTCAGAGGAGAGGGGTCAGATATTTTCTTCTAGAGCCACTGTATGAAGAAGTATTGGTCATGCTGCTTAAAGTGTCTCTTTAACTGTAGAGGGACACACAAAACAAAAGAACAAAATGCCTATACGGAAAATGAATGTGTGAATTACATTATAAATATAAACCTGCAATATATAAAAACTGAAAGACTGGTCGGGCTATTCACTAAAGTGAGAATTGCCGGGAATTCTAAGTAATTTAAAAAGTTAAGTCCGAAATAGCCAAACTGAAAAGACTTGTAGAATTTATCCAATTTGGCTATTTTGGCCTAAATTTGTAAATACCCTTTCACTTCACACTTTAGTGAATAACCTGGTGTTTCTCCGTGAAATAATTGTGTGTGGAGTTAAAAAACGATGTCAGGACATGAAGCAGAATACTGGACAGATTATTACACCGTCCTGACTGCTTACAAAATAAAGTTACAGTGGGAGGTATGTAAAAAAAAAAAACAAAAAAAAAAAAAAACACAACACTTCCAAGGAAAAGGTCTAAAAAGTCGCAGACCGAAACAATGTGTCATCAAATTCCTTTGAGATTGCTCCATATCTGAATCTGTGTCCCAGACTTGCTGTTTAGACACAACCCTTCACCTGCTCCCCTCTAGGTTCATTATTTCCAATGGAACTTTGTCAGGGGGAAAATAAATTAAGGGACTTGATAAATGTAGGGAATTATTTTAATCACAAACTGCTTAGCATATATTTTGCTTCTTATTATCCATTTTCTCTGGTAATAGGATTCTGTCATGGCAATCATGATTAAATTTGGTTTTGGAGTCTTGATAATTTAAACTGTACAATGTGCTAGCCAAACCGTAATAGGACTGTGTGCCTCTTGGGACTCTTGCAGTGCCAACGTCCGTGGAAAATGGAGAACGATAACTGCTGATAATGGAAGCACAACCATCCTCCCCCAAAGACAGGCACATTAAAGGGAAACTCTCAGCATTAAAATAACTTTAGTTTAATTAAGTGGTTTTGGTGTCTAGATCAAGTCCCTGCAGTCTTACTTCGCAATTATCTGCTTTGTTTATGCAGTCTTAGTCATACCTTCCTTGGCTAAGACTCAATGGGAAAAAAGTGTTAACTTTAGACGTTCATATCATCTCCTGACCTGTTAATTGAACTTTAACAAATACACAAGAGAGAAACGAAGAGAGAATTTTTTTTTCTTAATTAAATACACTGTACATTACAGGAAGCTAAAGAACTGGAGATAATTTGCAAGAAGTGTGTAGAGAGGCTGTGTGGGTCACCTCAAGGGAAGGTGTCTCTAGGGCTGCATAAACAAAGTGATTTAACTCCTAAATGGCAGTGAATTGAGAAGAGAGACTGCAAGGGCATGATCTGTACACCAAAACCACTTAAAGTGTAAGTTGTTTTGGTGCTTAAAGGACCACTCTAGGCACCCAGACCACTTCAGCTTAATGAAGTGGTCTGGGTGCCAGGTCCCTCTAGGATTAACCCTTTTTTTTTTTATAAACATAGCAGTTTCAGAGAAACTGCTATGTTTATAAATGAGTTAATCCAGCCTCTAAAGCCTCTAGTGGCTGTCTCATTGACAGCCGCTAGAGGCGTTTGCATGCTTCTCACTGTGAAAATCACAGTGAGAATACGCCAGCGTCCATAGGAAAGCATTATAAATGCTTTCTTATGAGACTGGCTGAAGGCTGAATGCATGCGCAGCTCTTGCCGCGCATGCGCATTCAGCCGAAGAGGAGGATCGGAGGCGGAGAGTCCCCCGCCCAGCGCTGGAGAAAGGGGTAAGTTTAACCCCTTTCCTCTCCCCAGAGCCCAGCGGGAGGGGGACCCTGAGGGTGGGGGCATCCTCAGGGCACTATAGTGCCAGGAAAAAGAGTAGGTTTTCCTGGCACTATAGTGGTCCTTTAAGAGTGTCTTTTTAAGCTTTACAGGATGCCCTGCATGTCATACGGGAATGAACAGCCGAGTGTGCTGTAATAAGGGACCTGCTTAAGTACAGGACTCTGTTAAACAGTGAATTGCAGAGAATGGAAATCCCATAAATTGGAACCTGACAAAAATGGAGTGCTTTTAAGTATTTGTGGGCTTATGCAAAGTATGGCATATTTTGTAACTAAATTACCATTATTTGGATTTAAGAGAAGGACTTTTTTTTAAAAACAAACATTTTCACATCTTGTTTAAGTTTAATCAATGTAACAGAACTATCTATTTTTTAAATGATGCATATGTATTTTCTTGGGGAGACAATTTTACTCTTTCATCCAGCTGAGCAGCCATGTTGTGTAGATACTACAGTTATATTACCAACAGCTACTCAACCTAACTTGTCTGCAGGCAAGTAAGGTTGAGGAACAGGGTCTGTCCCAACATGGCTGCTCAAAAAAAAAAAAAAAAAGTACACATTTAGAAGGTTGACCAACAGGGTCTCAACAGGACTGCTCAGCAAGAGAAAAAAAATAAATAGTAAAACAAAAAGTTTAATTAAATGTAGTCAACTTTTAAGTGAAAGTTTGCTGACACTTGTCCTTTAACTTTCTAATCACTTAATCTGGTTTAGAATGGAGCGCAAGGTTTGTTGAATTTTGTATTAACAGGTCGCAGCAGTGTAATTTTATTATAATATTTCAATGAGTGGTTCCATTGTGTTCTGTATATTATATTGGATGTTCATCCAATTTCAGGCTAAATCGCCTATGCCAGACACATGGCCCTATTAAAAACCTTGAATTGCAGACCGTTTCGAGAGTAGCTGTCCCATTGTGCAGATTCATCTCATCAGAGCAATTATTAGGTTACGACCAGGCACAAATTGGGTACTTTGAAACAGTAGCATATGGCATTTTGTATGTTTATAAGATTTAAAATTGGTATACAATAATGTTTTTTTTTTAAATGTTATTTTCTTCAATAATAGGCTTTTTGTCAAAACATAGCCCCAAAATGGAGAACGCACACAACCTAAATGTAGTAAACCTCCCTAAATAAAGCACCCTCATTCAACACAAGATATCTATGGCTGAATTAGATTTTTACTGCAAATGTATACAGCTTTTACAGCAATGTACATGTCACAATGCATTACTGTACGGTCTAAGCACTTCTACAGAGATGCCTTTGCAAGTAAAATTATCATTTCCATAAGGAGAATGTTGCTCTTACCAGGTTCATGAGTTTAAGTCCTTCTAACAGCTTGCAATTCTTGTTCTTCAGCCTGTGAGCCTCATCGATAATCACGCAGCGCCATTCAATAGCGTTGAGCTCCGGACAGCCTCCCAGAATCATCTCGAAAGTGGTGATGATAGCCTGAAACTTGTAGGCTCCCCGTACAATGCGGCCCTAGGTAATTGTTTAGAGCTCAGTTATCTTGCCTCGTTGGTACACCACAGATTTATATAATGTACAAGATATATTTTGAGATGGTGAGCATAGTGATCCTAAGCAGAGGAACATTAATTAAAAGGACCCAAAATGTCTGTCTGGTCTAAGTCACAGTTCTTGTTAAATAAATAAAAATATAGTAATTCTCTTTAGAGAACTTTTGAGTGGGTTTATTAAAGGAACACTATAGCATTAGGAATGGTAAAGTCACAGTCCCCTGCTACCTATTGTGTTGTGTCGCTCCCCACCAGCTGTTGGGCAGGGTTTACTTGACTTTCAGCCCTCGCCTGCAGGTCTCCATAATCATGCACCTTCTCTTTGGTTGAGATCATCAGTGTAGATTATTTCAGCCAATCCAAGGTTTCCCCATAGAGAAACAGTGAGAAGCTGTGCTGAACCAATTAATTGGTCTCTGTTAGACCAGCTGATTAAAATAGCCAATTTTAACTCGGATATTGAGGAAAAATGCAATTGAAGGGCATGTATACTCTGCAATGATAACGTTACCATTCCTGCAAACAGCGATGTTTTTAGTTGCAGGGTTAAAATTAAAGGAACATGGAACACGGATCATTTTATAGAGATGAACTGGTCTGGGTTCGTATAGTGTCCTTTTAACTAAACACTGATTTTTAAAATTTAGGGGTAAAAAAAGAGTGCTGATTCTCCAACTCTACTAGTGTCACACCGTTGCTATTTTAGTCTAAATTTAGCCTTTATGTTTTTAATTTGCTTCAGTTGGATATTCAGTGAATAAAACGCATTGCCAATGTAGACAAAGTACCAAGTACATTTATTTTAGAGCAACATACTGCTTTTCTCACCCAGGTAAGCACTTACATCCTAATTTTATAAGTGCAGACAGGCACCATAACCACTATATGTCAATACAGTAGCTATGGTGTGATTAGCCTTTGGATGCAGTTTATAGGCAGAGGGACACTATAGTGTTTTGAATACAGGTTTCTAGTCCTAACACAAAATTGTTCCATTAACAATATTCATTTTGCCCATAGTTTAAAGCCAGTGGGGCAGATGATTCTTCCACTTTGGCATTAACAATAGACCTTTAACATCACCTGCTATACCCCAAACCCGGCTGCCATTAAAAGATAATCGGTACAACAGTCATTTCTACTGGCTGGGACTTTCTACATAAACATTACCATTGAATAGTTACATTTCTCTAAGCCACATAGCAAGACAGAGACGGATGACGTTTCTTTCAAATTCCTGCAATACTTTCTAACATCTTTTTAAAACTATCAATCTTAATGTTTAACTTGTACTTAAAATGCTGCGCCTGGAATATGATTTATATAAAAAAATAAATCAAAATTACTCAGGAAACCCTTCAATTCAGTTGTTTTTACCTATATAAAATTTCTGGTCTAGATTAGTTTATTATCCATCTGCTGACTGCCGCTCAAGTACTTGTAGCCAGAAACTGGAGGATGGTTATAGCTCCATGCTGGTCAGCCATTAGGGAGAAGTTTGTTTTCCATATCAAGATTGAGATGGGTATATAGATTGAATCATGATTAATTAGAGCAGTGGATCAAACGAATATTAATGATATAATGTAAATAATTTGTAAGAGAATTTAAGATGCTGCGTGTGACTTTGTGAAAAATATAATTATTTTCTATAAAACAGATGAAGATACCTGAGGGTCCCGGAAATACATTTCATATTGCTGGATCATTTGCCGGCTAACCATGCTGCCATGGTATACAACCACATTGAGGTCTGTCCACGTACGAAACTCCCGTTCCCAGTTTGTGATGGTGGATAGTGGAGCAATGATAAGAAAAGGTCCCTTGATCCCGGTTAAGAAGATTTCATGCAGGAATGTGATGCTCTGAATAGTTTTTCCCAGGCCCATCTCATCTGCTAAAATGCAGTTTCGTCTACAAACAAACCATTGCAATTATGAAATAATTTTATTTACCATATAAAAAAAAAAAAAAAAAAAGAGTATAATTTCTTCAGCTAATTTGCATGTTAAATTACTTAATTGGTTGTACAACAAATAGAATTATCCTAAACTGATCAATTTTAGTGACAACCAAATCCTGACACCCCAACATCCGTTGCCAGCACTGTACACGCACTCTATTGGTTCACGTATATTTTCAGGCTCTGTATATTAAAAGGGATTCTCCAAGCACCAGAACCACTACAGGTTAATGTAGTGATTTTGAAGCAAAGAAGATTTTCCAGCACCCTCTTATTCATAAGCATTCACTCAGACAGCAAATAGAAGTACTTCCAATTGCAGGACCGACATTCAGCGTCCGCACACTCTGTATGAAGACAAAGAACGCGCCTAATACTCCCTCAGGGAAGATTCTGATTGGCATCGCTGAGCAACTTCCTTGCATGAGCAGTAGATTCCCCAATGCTGTAATGATGAGCTAAGCCAGGGCAGTGCAGAACCAATGAATTAAATCTGCTTTATTTTAACTTGTGTGTATGTATGTGGAGGTTTTTTAAAATTTATTTTAGATGCTTTCTAAAATAGAATTCCCCATAAAAACAGTCAAGAATGTTAAGGGTTTGACTCTCTCAGCCCAAGTCCTCCAAAATCTCTGACACGAAACCACCTCTATTGGTTCCCACACAAGATACAGGACCAGAGCCTTAATGTCGCCATACAAGAAAGATGGAGAGCTTCAGGTCACTGAACTACCAATGTTCATAGTTTTGCCAATGATGCAATGTCAGCTAAATTGCTAAAATAGTACTGATTAATGCAACTATATAGTGGTTTACCCAATAATGTAAACAGGAGATTAATTATTCTCCAGGGGGAGGGGAGGCCTCACCTGTTATACCAGTTGAAAAGTAGCCAGTTGAGTCCTTCCAGTTGGTATTCACGGAGCTGATTACCCGTTTTATATTCTCTTGACTGATGTATCTTCTTCCAAGAGTTCGTTGGTGGCCGATCCTATGAATATAACACAGAAAAATCTAAGTGGCCAAAAGTATTAAAGTTTTACCCACAATTTCTTGTATGCATTGCAGCAGGAGTAGTCTACCCAGTCTTTTATAAGCCTGCAATTTATTCAGTTCTGCATTGCTTTACAATGCAAAGAGCAAGACTTGTCCCACTGTTCCCTTAATGCTCCTTACTAGAAATTAGAAACTAATTTCTCAAAAAAAGGACTGGGCTGGAATAAATTTTAATAAATAACTCCCCCCCCCAAAAAAACCCCCAAAACAAACCAGAAATAATCCAGAACAGGGTGGCACCCTATTAAACAATGAAACAAATAACAGCAACATGGTGGCCCTATATTAAATAAAAGGGGCACATTTAATTAAAATAAGAAATATATACACACACACACATTATATATATATATATATATATATATATATATATACATATACACATACATACATACATATACACACATACACCCACAATGTTTTTAATTACAGTATTTATTTGAAATGATAATTTAGAATTTTGTTTCATACTTTGTACAGATGTTTTAATTCACGCATAGGTGTCGAAATTATATGCACACTTTTTAAAAATTCTTTAATTTTTTTTTGTTAGAGATAGATATATCTCTCTCTCTCTATATATATATATTATATATATTGAACATATTAAAATTTTGATCTAGCATTCTAAGCCATTTCAGTTGTTAGTCTTGTATATGAAGTCAGATACTGGCAATTCTACTCTAAGAGCAGCATAATATTGCAACTCTTCATGTTCATCACCAAAAATGTCCAAAAAGTAACTATCGATGTAACAGACACATTAAAAAGACCTAAGGTGTGGCTTGACATTGGCAGTGATACGGAGAACATTCTGACTCATTTTTGAAGAACTTCAATCAGCTGGCTTTAGTAATCCTTACCATCCTCCTTGTATCAGGTCTAACTGCTTGCAGCTGCTCAAATTCTTCAATTTTTGTTTGGTCGACATCTTCCTTCAGTTCCCATGTGCTGTCTTCATACGGCAGTGAGCACCACTTCACTAGGTAATAAATAACAGGCTGTGGGGGATAAAACAAAACATTAAGTCAGGTTTACGGTTTGCTCCTGCTTCTAGTGCAGGAGATGAATCATGCTGTATTAAACCTTCTGACTCATAACAGTCGGTCCTTTTTAAAAAAAAATTTTTAAGCAAGTCTTTATTTCTGGGTCAATGTTTTGATACTTTTTATTAGAAGGTCACATGTGTTGGTATTATTATAAAGGTGATGGTACATAGAACACCCGGCACACAATCTCAGATTTAGAAGTGGCTTTAAAAAGCAATATTGAGTAAAAAACTAGTGCAGGCCTAAAACAGCCTCTATGAGCGATGAATCATGCAGCCTAGAATGAGCTTTCTGGGCTGCGTATATCAATATTAGCACATTGCACATAAGCCTGCCAAGACTCACACCATGTACGTGTGGACCTCTGTTCTGTATATAACCCTATTCATGTGTAAATAGATATTGTATGTTATGAGTTTTGGCTATTTAAGGATCTACAGCTTATCTCATAAATTTCTGCTGGACAGGAGTTTATGGGATAATAATAGGACTCCATAAACCAAATTGAAACTTTCCTGTTCGAATATTAACCGTAATTATCTTTTGTAATGCATTAAAAATAAGGAGTACATTTTACCCCAGTTTCCATTTAAGAATAGCTCTGTCTTTTAGTTATTGGTTTACATAAAATCATAAAACGTATCTAAACACTATGCATTGTTTTCTATGGGGATATACGTACTCCTAGCTCAGTATACATTCCTACTTCCACTTGCTATGTGTTGGTGGGGCTAGATTGCCAACAGCATTTTATTTTGTAATATAGGAAGATACCATGTCCATATTCTTTCTATGAATCACCATTGATTTTAGAGCAAGCCTATCAATGTCATGATTTAGCACAAAGCAGCATTGAGTACAGGATTTTTAGTAGATCCAGAGAGGGATAGTTCGATAGTTTGAGTAACAATACAACCTTTACCACGTTAAGGGCACCAGTTAAAGGAACATTCTAATAAACATATTATAGTCTTTTTAGAAGACTGAACCCCTTGTTTTTAAAAGAGAAGAAAAACAGCAACAAAAAAACCTCACACATTAAAATTGTGATTAAACTTACCTGTGATCCAGTCCTGAATCAGACTCCTTGCTGCAGTCTGATCTGTAAAGTCATCAATCCTGATGCCTTTTGCCCAATCAGATACCTCTCATAGAGAGGTTGACACAAAGCACAGCAGTCGCCACAATCCTTTAATCCAATGTTTCTCTACTAGAAGCCTTGAATCTCTGGACACACTGAGCATCTGGAGTCAGTATAATTTGATGTCCAGCTTCAGCATGCAAAAAGATACAGTTATTGAATCTCTATTATTCCAGAGCCCCTGGTGGCTGTCTGTCTGACAGCCACTAATAAGTATGGAATATGCTAGATGTAAACAGTGGAGTTTCTCAAATATGGCCCTTTTTACAACAGCAGCATCTATACCTCAAAACGCACTCTATTAAGATGAAATTGTGTTGATGTCCAATTAAGGTAGATATTGATGGATTTTCCTAGTATTGAGAACAGGCTGCAGGCAATAGCATTACGTAGATTTGATGATGATCACGTGTACATTTTTGGCACCTTTCTACTCCTCCGTAATGGTAGTTTTACACTGGCTACAGTATAGCAGAAAAGCCTTGTTGGCCTATTGCTTGAGCATCACTACCAATTATATGGGCTCCTTCATAGGTATATTTGACAGAACATAAAACTTGCACTTACTTCACCAGTGTCCTTATCCTCACAAAAGGAGACTTCTAATACGCGATCCACTTCTACGTAATCTGGATTAAACATCTCTTCTTCCATCTGTGACAAGGTGCAAGAGAAAGAAATTTCAGTGCAGGTAAACAAACGAGGAGAGGGAAGGGAGTGTTAATTTCAGTCCTTAGAGGAACAGATTTGTGTGCCATTTTAACTATTAATGTATTTGTTTAGTAATGCTCTATAAAAATGTACTTTGCATTGAAGGCAAAATCTTTCCACTTCCAAACTATTTATGTATCAGACAGACAAACACGTGAGTGAGAGGGGAGGGGGAGGGGGAGGGAAGAAAGAGAGAGACATACGTACACAATCCTGCAGGATCTCTTTACATGCAGAGACTTGGACATCTACCAAGAACAATGATTAAGTATAAATTAAATATTTTTTCCCTCTATTATTTTTACTTACATCAGCAAAAAAGTGTGCCCTTTGTGCCTGTCTGATCTTGAATCGTTTAATTTTCTGCTGGATTCTTTTATCCTTTAGCAGCTGCTGTTCTGTGGCCCATTCACAGTGCAAATAGGAACTTTGAGAAGAAGAATGATGGATGGTTAATGCTGTGGCCTTCGAAATGCAAATATATTACAGACTGATACTAGACCGATTGCTGCCCAGAGAAGTGAAAGTCTAATACATGAAGTGAGGGCTTGTGAATTACCAGCCAACATGATTTGAAAGTGCCGCGACATACAGACAGACAGAACCTCTTCATAGCTAAGAACTCACCAGACTAGCCCTCTCTGTTCTTGTGCTGTCACCCCATCAAATAACTGCAGTACATCTCCATTAGAAACCATTAATAATGTTGAAGAGCACGTGAAACCTTTGGATTTTTGCACAACTAAATACCCAACTTAAACATAGCAACTTGTCGTATTTTGCCAAAAATACCATTATTTACAAAAAAATGTAAATGAAATTATTATATGAGTGACACACAGTATCATAGCACTCCCAGTGTATCCGAAGGATGTTATATGTGCAGTCAGTGAACATACATATTATGATCATAGAAGAAATGCCTTAAATAAAGATGAAAACATGAAAGTTGATGTCAAAGTTCAGATATGCATATGTCAGTACAAGTACGTCATGTGTTCTACTCTTATCTACTCGACTTCAAACCAGTAAAATCTCAAACAGCATTTACGACTACCAAAACTGCTAAATTGAAAAAAAGAAATATAAACCCTTAAAAAAAAACAGCTTCTACCACCTGAATGTTGGAAGTTACTGTTATATAGAATAATTATTTGACTTTTTTAGCTTGTATGAACAGAAGAAAGAAAAAGCTGCTTTGTCATCCGATTTTATTTTTAACCACCATACAACTTTTTTTCCCCCTTTAATTTATTTGGGAAAATATAATAATTGAAACCATAGCCTCTAATTAACTTGGACTTCCTGTCTTTAGTCCTTGAGCACAGTTTACCCATGATATCAACACATTGGCTACAGGTGGCCACATGCTGTCAGCAGTTGTCTTTTATCCTTTATTGGTAATTCTGAGAAACTACAGCTTGCGTGGATTAAAAATAAAAATAAAAAAAATAATGATGATGTAATGATGAGATATCCTCATCTTCAAACGGGAATCCAAGATAAATTCCAGAGCTCGGTTAGATAACCTCTAACATTGGTAATAGCAATCAGTTAAACCAGTCTGCTGCTGAACTAACTACAGCTTGCCCTGCTAAGTGTACTTATCCACTGATGTACCAAAATCCAAAGACTTGTGTACTATTGTTTTTTAATATATATATATATATATATATATACACATACACACATATATATATATATATATATATATATACACACACACATATATATTTAAAAAAAATAAAAACATTTTTACACACACATATATATATATATATATATATATATATATATATATATATATATATATATATATATATATATATATATATATATATATATATTACAATTAATAATAATGAAACAGATTACCATACTGGTAACATTGCCTACCCATCTATTAAAGATACTGTATCTACTATAACAAAGTATCGGCTGTAATACACGATTACGAGAGAAATGAATATTTGGTGAATTACTTTTTCAAATATTTGTCTTTGCATTTATTTTACTGGTCATGTTTTATTTCAACAAATAGAAGTAATTACAAATTGACATCCTCGGTGCCTAGATTACATACACAGGGCAGTAGCTGAATGGCTGTCACCTTGCAGGACTTTGGAAATTGATTGTGGTCGATACTGGGCTTTGTTAAATGACTGTAGAAAGCGTCTGGATAATATATGATGACCCTTAATAGATAACAGTGAGACATCAGCTCTCTGTCCTAGCCACAAGTCAAAAAGTGCAAAAATCTTGTAGGCATCAAAATATTGGTGTCAACTCAATATCCATCTTTCCACAATGGCTAAAGCGTTCAGCACACTGTAGCAGCAATGTTTCTGAACAGTAAATAGTACCGGCATTCTAAGGTATCACTTTTATGAAATATTACAAATGTTGGGTTAGTGGCACATGGGACTGTAGCCTTAATTAATATGTTAGTTTTATTCAGGATGTAAAATGAGAAGACATGCCTTCTTAATGGGGGTCCACAGTTTTTACTTTGAGTTCAAAGCCCATTTTACAGATCTTCTAAAAAAAATATGCAGTTATTCTGAGGTTTTAGTCCTCGGATGTATGAAGCTGTTGATATCAGATAAGTTTGTTTTGAAACTCCATATTTGGACAATGCTTTACAGAATAATACATTCAAGTACTCGGGGAACTACTCACCCCAAAAATTAGTATTTCAGAAGGATAGAATCTTTTTGAAATACTAATTTTGACATGGTCAGAATTTCACTGAAATTCCAACCCAGGCAAGAGATATACTGAGAAAAAGTAGGTATTACCTTTTTTTCTGTATATTTCCTCCACCTGACTTTCACCAGTAATTGATGCAGGGGATTGGCACTGTCTATGGACCACTGTCTTTCATATACCTCAAATCTGTACTCTCTCTCAAGAGTACACTACTCTCTCTCAAGAGTACAGTAGTGATGCCAGCTCCTGGCGCTGAACTGCCAGGAACTGAAGAGGGCCTGCCGCAGGAAGATGGTCATTGCCGCGAGGAACATGTTCAGATAAGAAGAATGGATGTGCATTATCATCGTTTTATAAATTATGTAGGAATGCTGCCCAGGTGAATGAAGAGATCCTTTCATGGACTACAAGACAAGTTTAGGTGTCTAAGGAAAAAAACTTTTTTTTTTTGTAAACTCAAGCAGGAGTGATGGATCTTAATGGACCTGTTGATGAGATTTAAACTTTATTAAACCTTTTCCTTTTGGTGGTGGGTGCATCACAACAACCCTGGCAATTAAAATGATGACTAGTAGAATGCGTCATAAATTCAGACAAGAGCGAAGTAGCGTGAAAGATACCTTTAAAACAGCTCAATTACAAGTAAATGAGATTATAGCCTACAGAGAGAGACAATACAGCTGAACACATGCTAAAGGCTTAATGAGGAAGGAGAATTACATTTTTATTCTAGCATTAAATAGTACACAGCATAAAGGAATAAAGAATGGGATTTCTACTCGATCTCCAAATGGATTAAGATCTGGGGGAACATGCATCGTATAAAAAAGCAGAAGATGAATCTAAGAAAGGGGTAAAACGATCATGCATTGTGTGGGTATATTTGGTCCCTCTTCATCTATTGTTAGAACTCACATAAATACGGTCACATTTAACAGTTAATTATGCAGGAAAACAGACAGTTTGTGTCATTAATTATGGGCCAATAAGCTCTACGGATATGCTTGAGAAATGTGTCATTATCCATTGCATACATGTTGATACCATATGTGTCCACATTTCATTGTCAATAGCCCTTTATGTCAAAATAAGCTTTGTTCCTCGATGGAATAAGTGGTTATCTGGAAACTCTCTATAGTTACTATACTGATAACATAGGTTAATGCCTATAAACATATACATTAGTTTGGGTTTACTTATTCTATTTCTAAATTTATTTTGACTAGAATTATTTTGAGTAGAGGGAGTTTAGAGGTGTTTCTGCAGGGTCCATATCTTTAAAGATAATATTTGGTCTTTGTAATCAATTTTCATTTTATCTAATAGAACTTGTTAATCTTATCTGAGATAAGTGTTCCCCCTATCACAGTTACTATCTCCCCGAGTGCCTTTATGACATACAACCTCACAGCACAGCACAGCACAAGATTACTTAAGGGCAAACTGCATAAGCAAAATGTCTCTTCTTTAATCACCAGCCATTCGAATATTAAATATTATAACAGACTATATTATTCAGTTTATAATACTTACTAATTTTTGTACTTGACATAAAATTCTTCCAGTTCGACAAAATTGCCAGAGGCAGTCTGAAAGCAGAAATAACATTGTTTTACGCGCTTTCAAACATACGGATGGATCTACAGCCACACTGTCTACTTCCTACCTCTTTCTTCACGGTTCTTGAAGATAGAATTTTGTCAACAATGGCAGCATCTTCTTCACTGGGGTTCTCCTGAGAGATAGTGGAGGTTTGGTTAAACCTTTTGTTCTAAAAATTACGTAGGAGATTAGCATAAAGTGACAGGTGATTGTTCATTTGGAAAGAGCATTCAAACATAGACCATCAATGCACTGGATTATTTTTTTAATACTTTACTTACTTTAAAAAAAGTTTACAAAATCACAATATAAATATTGGCAATTAGATTGATATTATTGGTATTTATATAGTGTCAACTTTATTACCCAATAAATGAGACACGATTACACATTATGACAGGAACAATAGGTTGAGGATGCTGCTGCTCAGACTACCTTACAATCTAGAGTAACCTCCCCCCCCCCCAAAAAAAAACTCCAAAACAATAAGATGGAGGGCATGGAGAATAGGAACCCAGTGACAAGGTGAAAAAAAGCAGGGTTAGAAGGTGTGAGTGAAGTGGAGAATGGACCCACTAATTAAGTTGAGAGAGTAATGACAGTTCTGAAGAGGTGGATTTTTAAGGATTTCTTGAAGTCTCTGAAACTAGGGGAGAGACTGATGGGGGAATGTAGAAAGAAGCATACCTATGAGAAGTCCTGCAAGCGTGAGTTAGCATAGCAGTACAGGTACGAGCAGCAGACAGGAGGTCGTCACTGACAGAGTACAACAGCCGAGAAGGGGCATTCTTACCAAATAATAAAGAAATATTGCAGGGGTAGAGTTGTTGGGAGCTTTGTAGATAAGTGTTAATATTTTGAATTGAATCCTACATTACGGACTATACAGGAAGCCAATGTTACGATTAATTAATGAGAGGAACGACAGGAGAGGAAACATAAGCCTGGCAGCAGCATTGATTATGGACTGTTTAGGAAAGAATGACAGGAGTCAATGCAAAAAATTACAAGAGCATGGACCAGCACTGTAGTAATATCTTAAGTGAGAAAAGGACGAACGAGGGCATTGTTTTTAAACTGGAATTGGCAGGATTTGGTGCCAGTCTGGATTTAAAACATTAAGGCGATGCCAGAAAAGATAACACAGAGGAAGCAAGTTTGCAAGGACGGGCTGATGCGCGTACCATTGACTTGCAGGGACAGCAACAGAGGAGGACTATTATTATAGGTAGGAAAAATAAGAAGCTTAGTTTTAGGTAAATTACGTTTTAGAAAGCTGGAGGACATTCAATTGTAAACGAAAGAGAGGAAACTGGAGACTTGTTCTAGGACAGCGGGAGAGAGATCAGGGAAGGGGAGGTATATTTAGGGGTCACCTCTAGCATGTAAGCTCATTGAGCAGGATCCTCAACCCCTCTGTTCCTGTGCGTCCATTTGTCTGGTTACAATTACGTGTCTGCTAGCCCACCCATTGTACAGCGCTACAAAATTTGCTGGCGCTATATAAATAATAAAATAATAATAATAATCAGCAAACAGATCGAAGTGGAATCCAAAATAATGAATATGCTTGCCAAGAGAGAATGTAGAGAGAAATTAGAAGCAGACCAACAACAGAGATTTAGTGGACTCCAGGATGAGGGGAGAAGGTGTTAGAAAATGAGACAAGGAATGATCATTGAGAGAGATAGGATGAGAGCCAAGAAAGGACAGCGTCATGAAGAGTTTGGGGATCATGTTGACATCCTGTAAGTCATTGCAAAAGGAGGCAGTCTACTTTATATGAACTGTGGAAGTAAATTCATGATCGTATCAAAAAGGTGGCATTAAGTTATACTGGTTTAAACTTAATAATTTTATCAAAGACTGCAGCTGATTTTTATTTCCAGTTATATTCCGTGTTTTGGTAAATAAACCGCTAAACATGTCCTTTACATTATTCTTGAAATAATGCAATAACAATTTCCCAAGACACTTTATGGGGCTGTCCGACAGATGGTATAAATGTTGCATTTGGCCCTTGGCCTCAATAGCCTCTAGAGGTTTTTATTATAAAATTACAATTGTATACATTCGCCACTGATGGTGTGACAAGTCTACAGCACAAGCACTGCGCGTCAATGTCAGTGTGAGATGAACTTGTCAGTGGACAAGTGGAGAGGCAAAATCACACCAGGCAGGAAAGAGCAGCGGCAGGTGTGTTTGCTCTGATCCCAAGAACATCATAAAAGGGTAAAACTTGGAGAGGGGGCATCCAAGAGTGATAGGATACAAAAGGGAAATTAGATCTAGAGTAGAGTAATAAGAGATAGACAATATAATGGGTATGGTGACAGGAAGGGTGGATGTAGGAAATAAAATTGATAAAGCTGTAATGGTAATGTTAGAGTGTCACTGTAAGGAAGTGAGGATAGGTTTAATGGAAAGATGATGGATCGTGAAAACACATGGAATGATGACATACATGTAAAGAAGATGGGAGATATGAGGGGATTTAAATGGAAGGGTACAAAATGAGGTTGGTGGGCAGTCAATAAGCAAAGACTGCACTTTTCAATACTGCACAATGACACATTTGTTGAGGTCCCCTCACCATGTTGGGCTACCACAATCATGCGCTCCAAAACAATAGCGTTGGAAAGCTCTGCTTTATGAGGTAGGATGCTTAAAGAGACACTATATATAAGCGAACAACTTTAATTTACAGAAGCAGTTATGTCGTGCCATGCCAAAGCACGAGTTGGCATTTGATATAGGTTATGAGTTGTTTTTATACATGTTGGGATAACATTATTGTAGGCTTTGTTCTTACACCAGGCATAAGCCATAAAACTACAAGATAACCATCACCAGAGCTGGACATAGGGCATCGTAAATCGTAAAAAATGTTCTGACTTTGGGTTCTTCAGAGGACAACATAATTTAAGAAAATACGAAGTGGGTAATAAACTGCCAGGCCAAACCTCTCTGATCCACCCAGAAGTCTACCCACTTATAAACAACTAGTTTAAGGTATATTATTGAGGATGTTGAACTATCCATTTAGATTTATTTTTTCAACAACTACTTTGAGACCTGTAACATCTGAATTTCTCACAAAAATTATATATAAGGGGTAAATATATTTAAAGGATTTCTCGTGTTTTCTCCTATTTTATTTTATGGACTGTTTTGCAATTTGTTATCTGTGTTTCTGTATGTCATTTATTTCTGATTTTTGTACTCAGCACTGTGAATCCCTTTTGTCAGATTAAATGTTTACTTTATCAGCTTGTGTCTTCTCTATGAGCTCACTCTTCTGAGGAAAGCTCAGGAAAATACTTTACCAAAAAGGGTTAATTATATATGTCTGATTAGTGAAGTAAGGTTGTGATCCTATAATTCTACTGTGTGTGGGGTAACATAAGACGCCGGGTATAAAGTCTTGGTAGTGGCAGTAAAGTGTCTACTAGAGTGGTAGTATAGAAGGTATTGCAGGGGTTAATTTAGTGGTTGCTGGGGCTAGCAACAGGTAACCAGGGGTCTGGTGTCATTAACCACTTTCACTTCCACACTCTCCCCACTGTCTCGGCTGGGCCAATAGCACTCGTTCGTGACATGGTGTATAGATCATGCCTTTGCCGTCTATCTGCTGAATTCTCTGCTATTTAGGAGTTAAATCGCTTTGTTTATACAGCACTAGTCACACCTACCTGCATGTGGCTTACACAACCTTCCTTAACACTTCCCGTAAAGAGTCAATTTTTAAACTGCCTTTATTGCACAGTCTGTTTAATTTCAAATGTCTTACCTCCTGCGCTGTTAATAGCCTGCTAGACGTTGCATTAGCCTCCTGTGTGTGTGGTTAGACTTCAATTTACAGAGCAGGAGGTACCAACTTATAAAGCAAGTTAACATCTGATTGAAAATGAAACTATTCTTTTATGTAGGCTGTGTGAGTCACAGTCAGGGAACGAGTGACTAGAGCTGCATAAACAGAAACTAAAGTGCTTTAACTCCTAAATGGCAGAGAACTGAGCAATGAGCATTATCTATACACCAAAACTGCTTCTGTAAACTAAAGTTTTGCAGGTGCATACAGTATCCCTTTAAGCAGCCTACCTCCTAAACTGATTCATTAAGTTGATTTTGAGCCTATAGTTTCCATTTAAGCTGGATGCTTATTTGTTTTTGTTTTTTTAATCACCATTACTTTTATTTTTTCCTATTGTACAGTTCAGTATTCATTATTGGTGCTTTATTAATAACAAAAACAATCTTACAATACATTTTTGATGATAAATTGTAATTCTGTAGACAGAAAAAACAATTACCAACAAAAAAATGGCAGTAAGCATCAAATCACCCCCACAATCTGACATTTATACTGCTGGTCGCAAAACCTTAAAGTGAACCTGTCATTATCAAAGCATGTGGCTGATAAGTGCACTTTCAGATCGGTACAGATTTAATTTATAGACTATGCAGGAGAAATTGCTTGCAAATGAATAGCTTAAAACACTTACTTGAAGCTCGTTCCAAGATGGCATTCAGAAAAAGACCAGTGATGTATGGCATGCCACAACTCCTAGTATTATCAGTTCTAGCCCCTCTTATATCTCTTCACTGATCCTTAGTTATGCCAATTCTCGGTCTCTCCACTCTGCCCATGACCTTTTTTGTACTCTACTCGCACCAGTACGGTCAACTCACGCTTGCAGGACTCCTTTCCTTTGGAATAGCCTGCCTACCACCATCAGACTCTCACCTAGTCTTCAATGGTTTAAAAAGTGCCTTAAAACCCATCTCTTCAGGAAAGCTTATGACCTCCCAGAGAAAGCTCTACCTCACATAACTGTCCCTTGTTTTCTCCTAAAGGGTAGCACTCTACTCTCTCCTCTAGACTAAACTTGTTCGAGCAGGGTCCTCTTCAACCTATTGTTCCTGTAAGTTTTTGTAATTGGCTCATTTATTGTTTAAATCTCCCCCTCTTAGAATATTGTAAATAATATTATAAATAAATAAATTGAGAAGAGGTCAAGTCAGCAAGGTATATAGTGCAAATGGATTGCAGCTTTTCCACAGTTAGACGAACGCTAGAATCGCAGGAGGATTGCTCTGAGAAGCTGGAGAAAATTCCTCCATCCACCTTCCCATGTTAACCGTTTAGTATGTTGCCATGTTCATATATTGTCTTGAATAATCATGTAAAAGGTTCTGTTGTATATAATGTAAAACTACTTTTCAATAAAAATAGCAAATTTAAAATGAAAGAAATATGTGAAAAACTGTCAAGTGAACCCAAGTGAAAAGCTACATTCATGAAACACATATCGAGAGGTAAAATATGCCCTCGTGTTAACATTCACAGTATGTTACAGAACTTCAATCTCTTTAAACAGGTCCCAGTTCTCAGGTTACAAATGTCCAAGGAGGGATTTCAAAAACATGTACTAACCACAAATAATTGTAGAGGCTGCTCTGCTGGCAGTGGTGCCGCACTCTTCTTAGGTTTAACGTTGGCCTTTGGTTCATCCCCCGGTTGCTTCCATTCTCCCTCCTCTGCATATTTTTTCCTTTTTACCTGGCGATTCGACCTTCGCTTCTGTAGAAGAAATTGACACATTACGCCAAATAGGGGATGGGGGATTCTGAAGCTGGAACTCTGTCACTGCAGATTTATGGTACCTTGAAGTTATCTTGAAAGCAGGATGACTACAATACTACATACAATCAGATATTATTCTAACTTACCAGATTTGCTATGTGACACTCCCTAGCGATGGTTTATAAACCCATTATTTTTACAATTTGCCATCAAATACCTACCTATTTAATTTTGATAGCTCTATGAAGCCTTGCAGGCATTAATTTCGTGACCCATTCCACTTTCAAATAAGACCAATAAAGAAGAGTTTGTTATGCAAAGACTGTTGCTGGTATTTACAAGGTCATAGGGTTTTTCCTAGCACCATGAGTGCTTCAGCGATTCTTAGTGGTCATGGTGCTTGAAGTCTGCATGTGCGGTGTAAAAAACACTATACATAATAAGATATTAAATACAATGTGCAGCTTACTTAATAAGGCCCACCGGTGAAACGTACATTTTTTTGGAAGAACATGCCTAAACACAAAGTTTCAGGACTATGTCCTTTATTATTATTATTTTTATCATCTAATAAGATATTAAGGAATGAGAGTTCCGGGCTGGCTAATGTCAATTCTGTGAATATTGTATTAAAGAGGGTCATTCTTTTTCTGACAGCGCTCTGCTGACATTCTTAGCCAATGAGTGACAATCGGGATCAGCCTCCTAGAGCACGGATGAAAGTAAAAAATTATGCTAGGAAGCTCGCTGCCGTGGGGGGGGGAGGGAAGGGATTAAGGGGAGAGAAGGAATAAACCCCAAAATATGAGCTAGCAGATGCTGAGAGGGGTAGGTCATCAAACACTGACCAAAAAAAAGTACTTCCCATGATAATCTGCCAAATTGCTGGTCGATTTAAAAAAAAAAAAAAAAAAAAGACTGATTCATAATTAGAAGGATGTCTTATCTATTTGCTGCTTTGACTAGCATAAACAATTCTTTAAACAAAATACACACTATATGGCAGAAAAAAGGATAATGTTATTTGTTAAATAAATAGTATACACCAAGATACATGTGAACATAAGAAGAATCTAAAACAATCCAGTTTATTTTGTGTTTTGTTACAATACGGTCTTTTTTTTTTTTTTTTCCCATCAAAACCAAAGAGTGTTCTTTGCTGTGGTTCTTTAAACAGTGAACTTACATTCAAAATGCAAAATATAGGTCAAAATGGAAGAATTTTCGGATTTTTGCAAGTAGTTACACCAACATTTGTTGACGTGTCAATTCACTGCTCAGTGATTTCTTTTTTTTTTTTTTTTTTTTAACTGCAGGCCCAGCTGGTAATGAAATAGTTTGCTTAATTTCTCTTGTTAAAACGTAAATACAGCAGCTACCATTAAGACAATGAGAGGGAAGATTTTGTCTTTGAACTTTAAGCAGAAGAGAAGTACAAACATTTTCTGCTAATTTCCAAAACCGCCCCGAGATAATAGTTTATTGCGTATATATGGGTAGATTCTACACAAGGCTCACAAATTAGCATAATAATCCCAATAAAACAGAGCAGGACAGGATATATGAACATGACTCCCAACATGGCAAATGTTAGGGATAAGGACAAACAGAGCATTATTGACAATGATGTGGAAGTCAGCTAGCAGAAAGTAGTTTTATGCATACTCCTGCAGAACTCCTCTTTTCAGAAAATGCAGTGTTTATTTAACGTGTTAAAAAACTGACAAACTGTTACTGTGAGATAAGGGTTAATAAAATCGCTTACATTTTCTCATCCGAAATGCATTTTTCCACTTACAAAACACCCACCTCTAAATTATACCCCATGCTCTATACTTTCAGCTACGCTCTACAAATAAAAATATTCTCAAAGTTTACTTTATGTAAATATATGGCACTGGAACATACTTGAGGATCATCTTTTAATCCACGTGTGGCACCTTCTGTATCAGTGATGTCATCCGACGATTCGATTTTCCTCTTTTGCTTTCGACCCAGTGTAATAATGAGTTTACTGTGAAGAAGGAAACAAGAGTTTGTCAGGTCAGATGGAAATATTACTCACAGCCACTTTATCACCTAAAATATACCAAGAGATATTTTCACACCGGGTTTGTTCTGATGGTCTCAACCACTTGCAAAAAATGTTTTGCATGAAACCAAATAAAAAACTTACAAGTTAGTGGAAAATTCACACTTGGTGTAACTCAGAAAAAAAAATAAAAATAAAAAATTGTAATGTGTCAAACCAGTTTTGAATGGTTTAAGTTGTTACCTGCGGTCAGTTAGTGCTGCTCACCACCACCACAGGAGAGTTGAAAGTTTCGAAGCAGGAAGTTCTGTTAACTCCCAAGGGCTTGGCGCTTTTGGCTGCCAGCATTGGCTGACCGTTGTGGTGGTTATGATGTTTGGAGTATCTCTATAAGTTACATTGAAACAGTGATTTGTCAATTATGGATGGTTTAAAAGAAGATATTTATAATGAAAAATGCAGATGTGTGGGATTATGATGGGTGATCAATCTTCAGGAAATTGTGATTCTTAGAAATATTACTGCTGGCACCAGATTGGTTTAATTATTTATACAGAACTCTAGCGATGCTCCACTTCCTTGGCTACAGCACACAAATAAAGTAGGTTGATCTTAGGGAGGATTGACTGGATTTAAACCTCTAAAATATCAATGTCAGCGCCTGCAACATGAGCTAGTGGTTGCTACTTGCTCTATGACCCATTACTGATTGTTAAAAACACAGGTCCGCCCCATCAGATTTTCGCGCAGGGGTAGGATAATGAACAATACATCTCCTCGATTTAAATGAAAGTTATAAAACAAAGTTTAACTCCTGTTACTCTATGTATTGGTTATATTATACTTTAAAGCAAAGGATGGTGAGCCAAAAGTATACAGTGTGCAATACATAGAGTAAACTCCATGACAGTAGGAGTGTGATTGAAAGTTTAAAGGGGAACTGACACTTTTCAGGATTTTTAATAGTATGCTTACTTAACCATACATTTAACAGATGTGTATTGGTGAGGTGTGCAAGATCAAATTAAAGGAACATTGCAATCGCCATAACCAGTACAGTGTGCAATCGCCATAACCAGTACAGTGTGCTGCAGTGCTTGTGGTGCTATAGTGCCACCCTCCAATGCAAGTAGTTAACATTTGGTAAAATAAATACATATAAATGAACTGCCTTCTATTTAGACCCCTGCCATTAGAAAAAGACTGCTCTTCTATTTAGATCTCTGCCATGCAGATACAAACAGGCCTTCCATTTAGATTCCAGACACACAGATGCAGGCAGCTGCTATTACATCATATCCACAGCTCTGTATATAACTACATATCCAGATTCTACATAGATAAGATCTTACAATAATGTATGTAACTTACGTAGATCGTTTTAACGAGTGGACACCTAAAATTAAACACTCTAAGGCATCCCATCACAAATTATCGACCGCATCAATACGACAGTGCACGTACAATTACCACTAGAGATTATTATAGTGGTTAGGGTGCCAACGCTCTGTGTGTGCGTCCTCTCCCTTTCTTTTCTCGGCCAAACCATTTTCAATCAGTTTGACAAAACCAGAGGAATCGTTTGTGGCCAAAGCCCACCCATTGAGTAATAAACACCACAATATGCTTTGTGAGTGGTTAATAGGACTGAGGTATAGGACCATTCAGCCACAAAGGCCACAGTTCTTTTCTGCTCCCTTAACTCAAGGTAGTCTCCTTCAACTGAAAACAATCTGACAAAAAAAAAAAGTGTGACTACACATCCACGAATACAAAGACGTAGATGTAATGAAGCTTGGTGTGGGACTTTAACCACTGTGTCACTCCTGTTTGGTAACATACCGCAATAAAACATTGAGAGTTGTTTGAATCAGATAAAAAAAAAAAAATACCTCTTTATTTTTAAAGTACACTTGAAACACCAGAAGTTCCTTATGTGTAGTAGTGTGTCCCTTCTTTCCCCCCCCCCATTTTACAAAATGTGAATATTAAGAAATTAGTATTTTTAAATTAATCTTGTTACACCACCCTTGCTGTCAGTCAGACAAATTGGCCTGTTACTTCCTTGTTTATTTAGCTCAGTGGAGCTAAACTCAAGAGGCAGACAATTGCTTAGAGCACCTGCTTTGCAAAGATTTCCCATTGAGCTGCATTGGGACAGCCATGGAAAGTACATGGCACTATAGAAGAACATTTAGAGCATGCGTGTGCTCATAATGCATTTCTCTGTAGATGCAGTTATATAGAAAATCATGGGGTGATGATGTCACCACAATTACAAAGGAAAAGTGGAGGTAAAGTTTTTTTGTTTGTTTTTTTACTTAAAGGACCACTCTAGGCACCCAGACCACTTCAGCTTAATGAAGTGGTCTGGGTGCCTGGTCCAGCTAGGGTTACCCCCCCCTTTTTTTTTTATAAACATGTTTATAATATGGTTAATCCAACCTCTAGAGCCTCTAGTGGCTGTCTCATTGACAGCCGCTTGAGGCGCTTGCTTGCTTCTCACTGTGAAAATCACAGTGAGAAGATACCAGCGTCCATAGAAAAGCATTGTAATGCTTTCCTATGAACTGGCTGAATGTGCGGGCTGCTCCTGCCGCGCATGCGCATTCAGCCGATGTCGTCGCTATGAAGGAGGAGAGGAGGAGGAGAGCTCCCCGTCCGGCGCTGGAGAATGGTAAGATTTTAACCCCTTCCCCTCCCCCAGAGCCAGGCGGAAGGGGGACCCTGAGGGTGGGGGCACTATAGTGCCAGGAAAACGAGTAGGTTTTCCTGGCACTATAGTGGTCCTTTAACTCTGCTGTACTTTTCCTCCTAGCAAACACTTCAACAGCTTTTACAGGGGTAAGGGGTCAAGTAATTGTCACTTCCAGAAAACTGACAATTCTGCTTGAAATATATTGATTGTGATGATAATCACGCCGTAAAATCTGCCTATTCTGTCAGTACAGCGCAAGCCATTTCACTACAATCTGTCCTGAGCGAAAATCTGGGTATCCAGAAACACGAAGCAACTAACACAGGGTGCATTGATTAGTGATTAGGATCTGAGTATAACCTTAGGGTATAAAACACAAGAAATAAAAAGGATCTTTGATCCAACAGCAGTGTGCCAGCTGAGCAATAATTTTATGAATTCGCAACAGAGGAGTTCAAATTCAGATCTTGGAGTTCTTCGAGACAAAGGTTTGCAGAATTTAGAAGCCAGACGGACAGATATAGAACCGGTAGTTATATTTTAAGACCAAGGAAACACAAATCATATACAAACCTAAAATAATGTATCATATGCTATACATTTAGTAGATGACCAGGCAAGCATGTTCAAACTAATCAAACATTATATAGAATAGTATCAAAGCATGGAAACAGTGCATTCAGAAGGTATGCAAACTCCTTTTTTGATTCTGATTTTTATAGCCTTATTCTACATACACACACACACACACACATACATATTTACATACATATTTTTTTATTTTGTTTTCTTCAAATCGATCTATACACAATAACCCATAATAACAAAACAAAACACGGATTGTTTATTTCATTACAAATATATTAAACAGAAAAAAACGTTGAAATAATTAATTCACAACTGTAAAGGAACACTATAGTCACCTAAATTACTTTAGCTAAACAAAGCAGTTTTAGTGTATAGATCATTCCCCTGCAATTTCACTGCTCAATTCACTGTCATTTAGGAGTTAAATCACTTTGTTTCTGTTTATGCAGCCCTAGCCACACCTCCCCTGGCTATGATTGACAGAGCCTGCATGAAAAAAAAACTGGTTTCACTTTCAAACAGATGTAATTTACCTTAAATAATTGTATCTCAATCTCTAAATTGAACTTTAATCACATACAGGAGGCTCTTGCAGGGTCTAGCAAGCTATTAACATTGCAGGGGATAAGAAAATCTTAATTAAACATTACTTGCAATAAAGAAAACCTAAATAAGGCTCTCTTTACAGGAAGTGTTTATGGAAGGCTGTGCAAGTCACATGCAGGGAGGTGTGACCAGGGTTCATAAACAAAGGGATTTAACTCCTAAATGGCAGAGGATTGAGCAGTGAGCCTGCAGGGGCATGTTCTATATACCAAAACTGCTTCATTAAGCTAAAGTTGTTCAGGTGACTATAGTGTCCCTTTAACTCGGTACTTAGTTAAAGATTGTGACAAACTTTGTACAACTGGACCCACCATGTAGGTTAAACAAAGGAAGAAACATCAAAAGACTCACAGGTCTCTGGTAATACCAGAAAAGGGATGAACATACACAAATGTGTATCATCAGACTCCGAAGTATGACGTTAAACATTGGCATTTGTTTTAAATCAAATCTGGTAAGGTTTCAGAGAAAGATAAAACATACTGATTGAAGAAGAACTAAACGCTGGGGTTTGTGTAGTTTCTCCCATTTTCTTTCTGAAGATCCTCTCAAGCTTTGTTAGGTTGGATGTGGACCATCTGTGGACAGCTGCCTTCACGTATCTCCAGATATGTTCAATTGGGTTCAAGTCCAGGCTCTGCCTGGGTCACTTAAGGACATTCACATAGTTGTCTCTAATCCAGTTTTGCATTGTCTTGGCTCACTACCCATTTGGAAGGTAAGCCTTCTCCCCAATCTGAGGTCCTGAGTGCTCTGGACCGGGTTTTTAATTAAAGGGACACTTGAGGCACCAAGACCACATCTCATTGAAGTGGTCTAGATGCAGTGTTCCTGCCCAGTTAGTCCTGTAATGTAACACATTGCAGTTTTAGAGAAACTGCAACCTAAGAATGCCTCTAGAGGCTGTCTACCATACAGCCACTAAAAGCGCTTCCTGGGGTTTCACTGGGTTTGACTCTGCAAGAGAACATCTAGCATCACAAAAAGGCCCCATAGGAAAGCCTTGAGGCAATGCTTCCCCTTAGAGAAGGCCTAATGCACATGCACATTAGGGCCCCCCATCGAATGACGTCTAAGGAGGCAGAGCACGACATTGCCTCTGAAATTGGGTTAGTGAAAAAAGGTTTTCTGAACTCATTATATGCCGTTTAAGGGGGGGCTGGGGACACACCAAAGGGCACTGTAGGGTTAGGAATACAAAGTTGTATTCGTAACACCATTGTTTTTATTTAAAGATATCACTGTATTTTGAGGTGTTCCTCTTTCCCTCAACCCTATATAGTCTCTCAGTCCCTGCTGCTGAAAAACAGCAGAAACCTGATGCTACCACCACGTTTCACAATTGCAAGGGTATTGCACATGTGATGAGGGGTGTCTGGTTTCTTCCATACATGACGTTTTGCACCAAGGCCATACCTTCTGGCCTGTTTTTGAAGGCCAGAATGGTGGAGTGTAGCAGTGATCGTTGTACTTCATCAGGTTCATCCCACCTCAACAAATGATCTCTTGAGCCTCTCTAATGCAAGGCCCTACTCTCCCTATTGCTCAGTTTGGCTGGCTCTAGGAAGAGTCCCAAACGTTCCAAGCTCCTTCTACTTAAGAATTGTTGGCCACTGTGCTCTTAAGAATCTTTAATGCAACTGAAATTATTGAAGCCTTCCCTAGATCTGTGCCTCGTCACGATCCTGTCTCTGAGCTCTGTAGACAGTTCCATGGATCTCCTGGCTTAATTTTTGCTGTTATACTTGTACAACTGAGAGACCTTATATAGACTGGTTGGTGTGGGTCTTTTGAAATCATGCCCAATTAATTGAATTTGCCACAGGAAGACGAAAACTCCAATCAAAGTGCAGTAACATCTCAATGATGATCCAGAAAAATATGATGCACCAGAGCTAAATTTCAAATGTAAAAGAAAAGAAAAAAGTAGAACCAAGAGGTCTTAAGTGGAAGAATAATTGAGAAGGAGTCCCTACCTTTAATAATCCTAATAGTTAAAACAGTAAAAGGACAGGAAAAAGTGGGAAAACCAGGGTGGAGGGAATGGTGTATAAAAAAACCTCCAGACCCAACCTACTATCCAACTCAAAAATATCCAGGCTAATCCAAATAACTGTACAGACCGAGATTATAGTAACTGCCGAGCTTAAGGATAGATAAACCAGAGAGGAAAGCACAACTGGGCTAATAAGGGGATATAACTAGACACCTCCTAAGAAGGAAGCAACCCCCAGCCCTGAATAAAAGCCACTAATGAAAAGAGCTTTTATCCCTATATACCTCGGCACTGTGAACAAACACAGGTGCCTACCTGTAACCCTCTCCCTTCCTGTCCAGATAGCTAAATCAAAATGTTTAAATTAAATGATCCATAAATCCGTGCTACCTAGTGAGCGAAAAACAAAAAATAAGAAGTTCGACGCGCATTTCAGCGTTCTAAACGCCGTCGTCAGGGGCAGTAAACATGTGGTGTACCCTTGTGTTCGCTTATATACAATGTAGCAATCAACATTATCAGCTGTGTGCGCCACGTTTACATGTATTGCCGTGTTTCCTCCTAACCCATTGGTTACTAGTCGTAGCACGTGACCAGGGTGCGTCACGGAGAATCCTCCCAATCAAACTGTGCCCACGTGGGGAGACGAGTCACCTAGAGTGGGAGTGGTGTAAACGCGTCATCCGTTGACGAAGTCCGCAGACCTCCCACTAGGGCTGTCGCAATTGGGCAGTGCTAACTCAGTGAAACCGGCACTTCCCTTCTCATCATCCTCCGAAATCACAGAGGATGACAGAAGCAGGGGGATACTGTTTTGTAGCGCTGAAAGCTCTCCAACACATATGTGTCATATTTAGATGGGGGAAACCCCCCCCACCCCAAATACTATACAAACCATAAGAGCTTATAAGAAGTTGTTGAGCTATAATAAAAAATAAGCGGAAATAAGTCAAGATGTAATGCAGAATGTCGATCTATGCTAATAATACAGTCATAAATCCTTTATTTTATCCTAACTTCCTAATGATGGGCAAAGATACAATCACCCCTATAATTATGAAGGATCTCACCGACTGTATTAGGTTAAAAGTTATTACAAACTCATCATATCAGTTATTAATACCTTCAAAAAAATGGAAGAAAGGGTATCAAGGACTGTCTTATTGATCGATATGCTGCTATTCATTACACATCTAAATTTAAAGGTACAGACCAATACAAGTTACCAAAGTGAAATAACCACACAACGGTGATATGTGTATATATAAATTAAATAAACAATAACTATAGGTAATCGTTCAACCTACTGTCCATATAGACGGACTTAGTAGGGATATCCTTATTATGTAGAACACCTAAAATAAAGAATGATCACAAAAAAGCGGCAAATGAGAAACCCTCATTCAGTCCTACAGGCGAAAGGGTCTTAAGTCTGTAGATCCAGTAGGATTCTCATTGTCTTAATTTAACATCCCAATCCCCTCTCCTTTGAGTCTGTGGGATATGCTCAATTCCCACGAATCTTATATAATTTTTAGAGGAGCTTGAATGATGTATTCTGAAATGACGGGATATTGTGGTTTCTAAAGGTCTCCTAACTGAATTGACATGTTCCCTAATTCTTAATTTGAAAGGTTTGAAGGTTTTCCCCACATATTTCATGCCACATGAACAGGTAAGTAAATAGATCAGTCCCTCTGTTCTGCAGTTAAAGAAAGATCGAACCGGGAACGTATCTATGTTATTGCTATCCGTAAATCCTTGGAATTTTTTCCAATGAACTCACATGCACTGCAATGCCCACACTTATGTACCCTTAGGTAAGTAGTTATTGAGCCCTCTTCTCAGAGGTGCTAGATGACTTTGTACCAGGGTATCTCGAACGTTTCTCCCTCTCCTAGCAGTCACAGAGGGAAAGGATGTAATTACTTGTTTTAAGTGTGGATCGGACTTAAGGATTGGCCAATAACGCCTAAGTATACCCATCATATAATCCCACCCAGCATCATATGTGGCAATGCACCTAATCAATTTTTATCCTGGGATTGTGTATTATTGTCAGTGAGGAGTGTGTCCCGATTGGTACTAATAGCTCTAGCATATGTTCTACGTAGGACCCTATTTGGATAACCCTTTTCTTTAAAGGCTTTCCTAAGATCCCAAGCTTTGATCTTAAAATCCTCTGTAGACGAACAATTGCGCCTTAATCTCAAATACTGGCCTGTTGGAATGCCAGCCTTAAGTGGTTGTGGATGGTAGCTGGCCCAATTCAAAAGACCATTAGTAGCTGTTTGTGTCTTAAAAGGGGTGGTTGTTATTTTTCCTCCCTCTTTTTTTTTTTTATAATCCAGAAAGTTGAGTTGCTGTCCACCAATCTCACTGGTAAATCTCAAATTGAGATTGTCAAACTCCTTAACATGAACAAAGTCCTCAAAATCCTTTGTAGACCCTGTCCAAATGATTAATACATCATCGATGTATCTTTTCCAGCATATTATCAACTCTGAATATTTTCGTAGATGAGGCTTGTTTAAGATTTGATACTCCCAGGTACCAAGGTAGAGATTAGCATACGAGGGAGCACAGGACGTTCTCATGGCTGTCCCTCTTATTTGTTGGTAAATAGTACCATTAAACAAAAAAATATTAGTGAGCACCATTCTAAGTATATTAGAGACAAAATCAATGTACGCACTGGGGGACTGAAGCTCTTGTTCTAGGATAGTCTTGATGTTATCAATTCCCTTTGTATGTGGTATAGAGCTATATAATGATTCCACATCCAGGCTACACAACAACGCTTGCTCTGGTATGGATAGGTCCTTCAAAAAAATTCAACATCTGTTTAATGTCCCTTATATATGATGGTAATTTTGACACGATAGGGGATAAAATTTTCTCTAAATATATACTTAGATTTTGAGTAAGGTTACCGCACCCAGACACAATTGGTCTGCCTGATGGGTTATCTAAGGATTTATGGACTTTGGGTAAACTATAGAAAGTTGAGAGTACTGGATGTTTGACCAACATGTCAATAGCAAAGGGCCTGAATACTTATGTCAAAGTCATATTTCAGATTTTTGTTTTTCTTTATATTTTAATAAGCTTGCATTTGCGTAATTATAACCACCCCTCCAATAAGCTTAGCATACATAGAGGCTTTTTTGTTTTACAATGACTGATGAGCATTGTGGGCCACTCAGTAGTTACATTGCATCTGAGGAGCTACTGCTGATTACAGCATATTTACAGCCTATGCAATTAATCTAAACATGCAGCCTTAAAGACATAACTTCGTAATCTCCAGGCACCAGCTTGAAGTGACAATTCTAAAGAGGAGCATACTGGGGAAATAAACACAATTCACATTTACTAAAATAGTGACCATACCCAATATTGTAAATATGAAATGATTCACTAGTATGCGCTTCATGTTCCAGAGAAAGATATTAAAATGATAAAACAAACAAATAAAGCTCAAGTGAGATATGAAAAGCAAAATAATCATATCCTAAAGATCACTAGTGTAAGCTTCCTCCTACTAGCTTGATTGTTGGGACAGATGTTGAACAATCTATATATATATTTTTTTTAATATCCATCCACATATGCAAATGTTATTTATTATTATTATATTTACACATCGCCAACAAATTCCGTAGTGCAAGTTTGACGCACAGAAACTGAGGGATATTAATCAATGGACTTCCTGGATATTTATACATCAAAAAATTGTATTAAGGACTTCGGATACACTATGTAATTATTTTTAGGTTTTTTGTTTTTTTCTCAATTGATGTATTCCATTTGCATTTTTACTAAAGTGCCCTTGATTAACTGGATTTATACCCATATAATGCAAGAATATATGGGTCATCCGCAATGTGTGTTGTCTCATTAAATTGTGAATGGTAGTGTATTGAGCAGGGCCCTCAACCCCTCTGTTCCTGTGTGTCCATCTAGTCTAGTTACAATTATGTGTCGGTTAGTCCACCCATTGTACGGCGCTATTGAATTTGCTGGCGCTATATAAATAAAATAATAATCTAGCATGGCTTACTGGTCCAAATCACAATCTCCAAACAACTGTAAGCTGCACTTTTCTCTTTGTATATTTTAATGTGTAGAAATGAAAAAAAACAAAAAAAACACGTGTATAAAAAAAAAAACCTTGATTTTATAATCATTCGAGTAGGTTACATATGCTTGACGATTGACAAGCAGGCTGAGAACTTATTAGTGATCTCAAAGGTTTCTTCTCGGATCTCAGTCCTCGCAAACAAAGCCCCACTGTGCGGGTCACACTGGAAATGGAGAGGTTAATGCAACGATAACCAAGTAGCCTCTTGCTTTGTGAAAATACTGGAAAAGACTAAGAGGATAATCATAGGTTTCTCCTATGGAGAACCCAAAGAAATCACGGAGAGAAAGCTGTACTTAAATATACGCCGCACATACTGCAGATCTGATAATTAACAGCTAGGCATGGCATCAGAGGATTGCATCCGAATACAAATAGCTCTGCAGCTCCTGCTTTTTTCAAATCAAAGCAGAGGAGCGACCTTTATTGTGTATTCAAGGCAATTAGTTTACATTAAAGCAGTGTTCTGACACTGCAGGCACCTAAACTGTTCTATTCCACCTCCCCTCCTTGACGTTATTATCAATCTTCTAGCGGCTTGTCTTTGGAAAAGAAGAGGCAGGTTGGTTCTTGAAAAAGAAACAGCTCGCCCCTGTTCTCCCAGAGAGGCCTTCACTATCTGTGAAGCTGGAATCTCCTTCCTATGAAGGGGTCTGAAGTCACAATTTTGGTAATGAGAAGGGATTTTATTCTAAGGAGATTCTGAAACCTAATATATGGGACCTTTATATAGTTATTTTTTTTTTCTTCTACCACATTTTTACCCTTATTTAAAGGGAGAAAATTGCCCATTACATAAAAAGAAACTGCTTATCACTAATAACCATAAGCTTATTCCCATTTGCTCTAGGAAATGATGTAATATTAAAGGGACACTATAGTCACAGAACCACTACAGCTTAATGTAGTTCAGGGGTGCTCCAGATGTTGTAGAGCCGTATGCCTTTAGAATGACAAAGCATCATGGAATCTGCAGTTTTAAAACATCTGGAGATCTACATTTTGGGTACCCCTGCAGAGAAAAGGCAGTGTTTACAATGCTGACTAGTAACACTTCTAGGTGCAGTCACTCAGATGGCCACTAGAGGTGCTTCCTATTTCAGTGCTGGACTGTGTCCAGCACTCATATTCAGCATCTCCACACTGTATGGAGACGTTGAACACTTCCCATAAAGATGCATTTTTGCTACAGATTCGCAATAGCTTCCCAATGCTTTAAACGTCTATAGTAAACATACTGTGCTGTCACATCGAATTGAAAATAAAACTTTTTTTATGCTGGCTGTGTGAGTCACAGCCATGGGAGGAGTAGTTAGTTCTGCATAGACATAAAAAAAGTGATTTATCTCTTAAATGACAGAATTGGGCAGTGAGACTACTTTAACCTAATGTTTGTCTTTTTTTCCGTTCTGCAAGAATTACTATTAATGGAAACTTTAATGGGCAACATTATAGTCCTGGCCTATTTAGGTCAGCCTCTCACTCCTTCCCTTATATTATGTGTTACCAACCACTTATACGTCCTACCCATACTTACATGATTAATGTTTTTTTTTTTTTAATTAAATGCCTTATTTAAACTCAACTGCACACCGTAAACTACGCATTAAAAAAATATGAAAAAGACAGGGGGAGACGGTCTCAAAGCAAAATCTACTCTAGACACACAGATGGAGAAAAATGGTCTTATTTTGGATCCTTGAGATACTCCCATAAAGACCATGTTTAGATTAAAAAAAATTAAATTTATTCTTGAACTAATTTTTTGGACCTTTATAATCTTATTTATTTTATCTCTCCATATCATGTTATTTCGCTGTCCTAGAAATGCTGAATGTTACATTTCAGGCCTCCTGCTCTAGAACCGCAAAACATGCAGGTATTACGACTAGTAAACCTTTTTTTAGTACCTAGCTATAGAGTGTAGCCGGTATAGTTTTTGATCTTATATTATGTTATACATTGCAAATGCAGCTGGTGGTCTTCAAAATCACAGGTAAACAATGAGATTTCCTTTGGTCTTGTATATCAATCCTATGGTTATTTATAAACAAAAATTACAGAGATGTAGTTGAAACCGGAATCTGGCAATGTTAATGGAAAGGAAACATCTGGCATTCGGCAGAAATATTTTAAAAGGATTCTACTAAATATCCGACTGTAATGTTACTAATGACTTCAAGATTCTGTTCGAATAGCCAGAGATTAGGTGTATATATAATGCCGTTCCAAAGCAACATGTTTGTCGTTTTTTTATGGCTTTATGGCAGGATTAATGTAGCAATAATGTTTTATACTAGTTCCAAACCTCTTCTATATTGTGCAATGAGATTTTAAAGTGACAGGAATTGTAAAAAGGCATTTACCACAGAAAAACCAAGAGCGTCCTGCAGTCTTTAGTACTAACACAAAGAAGGGTAACTGCATTCAAATGTTTATTCTATTTGTAAATAAAGTTGTTTACAGTTTGTATGTATGGTGTCTGTAGGTGGTAAGGTTGATTTTAAGCAGCCAATCACCTGCACGTTCACATTACAATGCAAATTTGTAGAGCTGCAGCACAAATGAGTACTGCAGTTTGGATTTGACCACCTATTTTAATCTGTGTATACAAGGCATATAAAAACATTGGGCATATGGCAGACATGTCAAATCTTGTCAGACATTTTGATATGCTCATTATAATATCCAATGTTTTGGTTCGATGCCTTGCTTTCCAAAATGCAACAGACAAACGCAACATGAATGTCTTACATGTCAATGCAAGTCACTACAGGACACGTCAAGCACTGTAACCACTTGCATGGGTTGTGGAGCAGCGAGCTCTCTGTCCTTGGCTCCATTTATCCTATTCATTAAACTTGCAGGGTTTGTTAAAAAGGCTCCAGATGTATGCGCCTGTTCCTATAAAATGTTACTGGGAAATAAATGTTTCTCTGACAGCACAAGACTTTGTTCCTCTCCAGAATGGCTTCCGTAGCTATCTATGAGAGCTGTTTTGTACAACGCCCATAGGATTTCATTCTCATATTCTAAGAGACAGCATGAAGAGCATGCATACTTGGCTATTAAAGAAGCCGTGTAGGCACTATAATAATTTAATCTCACTGAATAGGTTATAGTACTTGGAGTCCCTTGGCAGTGTCCCTCCCCTCAGTGTTAAACCATTTTCAAGCAGTATAACACTAAATAAGAGTTCCTGGTTTGCCACAGCCCCGCCCCCACTGGAGATATGGCTAGTGCATATTTTACACACTTCCTTCTAGCAACACCAAGTCATATCCGCAATGAACGATGTGATAGGCTGAAAGCAGCGTTCAGCTAATCACAGTCACTTACTGTTGCTTCGGCTAATGCTTTCTCATTAGCTCAAGCTGCACAGGGGAACAGAGCTGGAGTACGAAAGGACAACACAACACTATAACTTCTCCATCTCTTAGTTAACTGGTTACAGTGCCCCTATAACAGTTTAATTAAAATTAAACTAGTAAAGGTACATGTACATTTCTCAAGCCATTTTGTCAGTGGAGCTGAGAGTTTCAGCTAATCTATTTTAGCCAATCAAAGTTGCCCCTGTCTACAGCAGCGATAATCTTCAGTGTTAAAGCTTTTCAGCAAATCAAAGGAAAGTGGGACAGAGAGATCCGGAGCTGGAACACAGACTTTTGAGTTAAATCGTGCCAGGGACCTCAATTTCAATTAAATTGTTGTGATGCCCACACTGGTTCTTTAAAACTTAAACTGTAAACATAAAGTCAGTTTAGTAAACAATTGTATAATGGCTTGAAAGAGGGGAGAAAAACATTACATTTTAAAATTATTACTGTTTTAAGGAATCCTTTGCATGGCGAAGAACTAATATTTTACGGAACCAGGGAGGATTATTTAGGGCTTGCTCAAAGGACTTTCATATCCATGGGAAAAACAAAATAAAAATAGATCTATAAATAAAGCATTAAATCAATATATGAAGACTTCTCTAGGGCTGCACTGTTCCTATGGAATGTTCTTCCCCTCTCTGTTAGACTCTCACCCAATCACCACTACTTCAAAAAAAAACTTTGAAAACTTACTTCTTTAGGAAAGCATATCAATTGAAGATTATGCTAGCTTTAGTGTACTAATAATCTTAATTTTAATAATGACAGGAGGCGAGTATTTTGCATATCTCTCTTTACTAACTCCATAAAGCAGTAAAGAAACACATAGAAAAAAAAAAAAAAGAGGAGAGCGGGATGAACATAAGGCAATGTGACCTCATCATTTCCTCTTTCAGAAAGCGACAACAAGAAGTAAATATATAGCAGACAATAAAACTAATAACTCCAAGTTCCCATGTGCGAAGGAGCAAACTTCCAAAGAATTCTATACGAACAACAAAAAAAAGAGTTCAGGGTTGAGACAAAACCGAAGGATAAAATCTCCAATAGTTTCACGTGAACTGCCAATTATCTTCAGAGACGAATCATACTGAAAAGAGAACGTGTGACAGGTTTAGACAGTCACGAACATGTAACTCCAATTAACGTACCACCTTACATCCCATTGGAGAATATAGTAACCATAATCTGATAACGGAGTATTTGTAATGAGAACTCTAATGAGGATTCCATATTAATGGAAGTACGAACATATCATATAAGCATCAATGTGAGAGGCAAACCTACCTTAGCCCCTGATATCTGCAAAGCAAACAAATAGAAAGGGTGGGCAGCAAAGCAGGGGGGGGGGGTAAAATACTCGCCTCCTGTCATTATTAAAATTAAGATTATTAGTACACTAAAGCTAGCATAATCTTCAATTTTACCACATGACAGGAGGCTTCATATTTTGCATTTTTAACTCTGAGAAAAAGAGTATCGAACTAAATAAGAGTCCTATGATGTGCCGAGAGACGCAGTTATCGGCGTTGTGGGGAGGCCTTCACCATTGAGCGCCCACGTATACACCATCTAACGGGAAATTATACAAGACCAAGTCTGACCGTTTGTCAGCAGGATGTTTAGACCCGTAGAGTGAAAGGAGAATGACCTCCATAACAAACTTGAGAGGTATGACATTGGGTAGTTGGTATCCTAGTCCCTTGGGTGTCCTCAAGTAGTGATACGGGCTGCAGTTCCATCTCCATCCTCACATAAGGGATCAAGATGCAGGACTAAACCAGACAGGCTGGGAATGTCCAGATGTAGGGGTAGGGTCGTCGCATCCCTGGGTTCCCAGATTTCCAAGAGGTCCCCGGCAGCCTGCAATCATCCGCTGACCTGCCAAGAAACCCCCAAAGCGGTTCCAGGTCCCCAGGTAGCCGACCCTCCCGGGATAGAAGATGTGAGTACCCTACGGCTCCGTGAGGAATTGTCGGTCATGAATGTAGCAGGAGAAGATCCTCGCCTGCTCGAGAATTTCTATATACCTTGTAAGCATGAGAAGCATAAGTCCTTCGGGGAGGTCCGGTCGAACGTAGCGCGATCACCATTGTGCCTCGACTTATACTGTGACGAGTGGTAATATCCAAATCAGTCGGCCCCTATGAGATGAGTCTCCCCCGGGAGACGGGTTGATCTTCTGTGAAGAAGACGGGGATCGAAGGAGCCTACATGTTGTCTGGTAAACGTGAGTTGGTCCATCCCAATGGATGTGAAACCTGACCGCCTAATCTGTAGTTACCTGCAGTAGGGTGCAGCCGATCTAGTACTTCTTTATCAATCCATGTATTGTGAAGTATAGGACCAAGAAGTCTAGGTATACAACGTACAGGGTCGCGGTGGAGCCGCGGAGAGTCGTGCGAATATTCCCAAGTTGCGGGATAGTCTACGAATCCTCTGAGCGAATAGTCTTCTACAAGTATGGAGGTTCCAGCCGGTTCTCGGATAAACGTGGGTGTTGAGTTTTCAGTTCCCTGGAGTGATCTGAATGAGGTTCTCCTGGAAGAAAGAGTGTCTTTTCTTCCCCGCCTGTATACATTACTTCTTTCAGGAGTTTATCAGGGCCCACCAGGCTCCGAGCTACTGGATCGGGAAGGAGAGGATGTCCCCTGAAAACTGGGTAAGGTGGTCAAGCGGTAAGGAAGAAGACCGTCCTGAACGCAAGTCGGTTGACTACGTGAAAGTGGTCTTCCTCAGGATTGAGTGTCTTTCACCTAGATGTGGTGAAATCCCCTGTGGATGTAGTAGGAGGTATATTGATGGTATCTGTGCGTACCGTGTTCTCTGTCCGCTTATCGGGAGCACCATTGGTTGACTCTCGCTCTATATGTGTAATAGAGCTAGCGGTAGCGGATCTCGGATCAGATCTCCCGAAGTGGTCGACGACCAGCTCTGTTGCCAACCGATTCCAAAGAATCCCTTGTAAAGGTAAATCGCATTACATCTCCCTCCTAGGGGTTTGGGCCCTTATGAAAGCCGTGAGACCCTTGCGTGTCTAATAAGTTCCCTTCGGAACTTTGAGCCTTGTGCCTGGAGTTCCAACTATCTTGGCGCCCAGTACCGCCAACCATCCGTCAGTGTGGAGGAGTGCTGCTATGGGCATCCTATGGGAGAGGCCAACACTGGGATTTCCTGTGAGGAGCAGAAACAGTTTTTTGAGTCCATATAACCAAGCTGTATGCCCGTTCCCGGACGATTTTGGCGGCGTCCAGCATCACCCATGGTAAGGTCGTGAATCCTGAAAGACCACCTCCGCTGGTCACTATAGTCGTCTGAGCCGTTCTGACCGGCATGGGTTTGTCCAACCGTCAGCGGATATGGACATTCTAAGCAAGAGGCTGCAAAGCCACGAGTGCATAATCGTAGTAAGGGATACCCCTGTAAGGCACAAACCAGTATTCAGGCACAGGATGCAGGGCAAACAGATCAGTCTACTATGACAGTAGGCAGTGTTCACGGAAAACCTTGCAGGTCTTATTCCGAATCGTGGCCAAATAACAGACTGGGGCTCACCCAGTACATAGAGGTTGCCATAGCACTGCCTCCGCTCAGCAGCACTGTGCAGCGCACGTATAGTTGGGGCTCACACCGGGTGCACAGAGTATGAACCCTTAAGTGCTGGCCATTGCCCTGATAGAGTGTCAGTCATCTCTTCCATTATTAAATTCGCCTCAAGGGAAATATATATCGTTAATTAGGCGGCTCAGAACTCCTGTTCAGCGGTTGTAACCGCATGCCTCTGTTCGGCATTTTAGTGCAGTGCACGCCTAGCCTGGCCCGGTGCATAGGGCGTGGGCCTTTAACTGCAAGCCGCAGAATAGGTATCATGATTCATTATCAATGGAGGTATTCCTTCAACTGTAGGTAGAGGCGGTTGCCGTAAGACTTCCTTCAGTCGGGTAGTGTGACTCCCCCATCATAGGGGTCTCAACCAGAGAGCACCGGGTCTGAACCTGTAAGTGCCGGTCCCAGATCCAAAGTTCGGGTTTTCAATCCTCAAGCTTGCTGTTGATAAGGGTAGGAGTAGAATCAGCAGTGCAGTTGCACAGGGTATGAACCCATCAGTGCTGGCCATAAGCCTGATAGAGCGTGTCCTACAGCTCTTCCAATAATTAATGCACAGCCATGGGGGATATTCTGCACTGAAGCTTGCGACTGTCCCCTTTTTAGTGGAATAGATTGGCTTATACCTAGTCAGATCACCTCAGGTGTGCGGGGTATATACCCGTCAAGCGTGGGTCGCGGCCAAATAAAACAGACTGGATGAGAGCACACTCCGTTTCATTGTGTGCAATGCACCATGCAGACCCCAGCAGGGTGTAGTAGTGTGCAATTTATCGTCTCAAAGTACCAAAACAACACCCAGCAGGGTGTGTGATATGGGGTACCCCAGCAGGGTATCTGTTGTAGTGTAAATAATGCCAGTGGACCCCAGCAGGGTCTGTATAAATGACAGTAAGGTGTAATAACCCTGGCAGGGTATTCTGAATCTGTCACTTAGTGTTGTCAAATTGTCCCAGCAAGGCAAACCACAATATTGGGATTGGTATAACTGGGCCTCACCCAGGATTACATAGGTGGCCACAGGGCGTTCTCCAAAAAGCAGCATGGTAATAGGGGCAGCACCCCAGGCAGGCACAGGGTAATAAGCCCTTTAGTGCCTAATATGGCAGTAATGACATCTGAGGGATAATAGGATAAAGCAATAGCGCTAAGCTCCATCGTCTGTCGTGTTCTGACAGGTAGTCTAAGTGATAGGGGTGATAAGGGTCATCCCTTTAAGCATCCATTACCTGACAGAGTCTTGCTGTAGACTCCTGAACCCTGATCCAGGTGATATCCCTTCAAATCTCCCATCACTGATATGTACTTATACAGTTCCATCTTGATAGTCTGTGTCCAAGGGTGCTATCCCTTTAAGGAATTCAAGGGTGATAACCCTTTAAGGATTTGGTATCCCTTTTAAGTAGTTCCAGGGTGGTATCCTTTTAAGTAGTACCGCGGTGGTATCCCTTTAAGGAGTTCCCTCTAAGGGTCCAAGAATAGAATTTGAGGGTGCTATCCGTTTAAGGGATTTTTGGGGGTGATATCCCTTTAAGGTTCCAGCACCTCGAACCACTATATGAGTACGACTCAAATCTGAAAATAATAGGCCAGTTAGAATAATTATCTATGCCTGGATTCAAACTTGGGACCCTGGGGTCCAACATCCGTGTCAGAGCATCGTGAGCCACGAGAGCAGCTAGGCTAGTTGACAGCCCAGGTATGTTACTCTCGAGTGCCGAAATCGTGGTGAGCGAAAGTAGCAAAACCACCGCCCATAATCTCGCGAGACGCAAGATTAAAGATGGCCGCCGGGGGTAAAGTAGGGGGAACGTGGCCCCTGGAGACTCGGTAGACGCGGGATCAAAGATGGCCGCCGCATCACGCTCTGACTACCTCGTGGTCACCCCACAATCTGCCCTGCACCAAGGTAGTGGATGTTGGAAAGCATCCAGCACATTACCGGGTGTACGGTATGGGGCAGCCTGAGCGAAAGAGTGCAGGGAGTCCGGCCATCTCTCTGAGGGTTGTAGGAGGAAGGGGTCGAACGTATAGGCCGGAAGTGGGGTTAATGCCCTGGAGCCGACGGGAACCGCGGGAGGGAAGGGGTTAAGCCCCAACCAGACACAGAACCCCCATGAGACCCTGGGGAGAAGGAGGAATATGGTGAAACAGGGTCCCCAGATATAGAAGGCCAGGGGAAAAAAAAAAAAAAAAAAATCGCCAGAAAAGTCCTGATACATATGGTATAAAGTACATCTACCATAACTATACATAAAACCTACTAAGTCAATAATAAAATTTACACCTAACACCTATTAAATCCATGTCATAAAATACATATGACATCTATTAAATACATATAAAGTACATATAATACTTAACAAAACAAAAGGATGAAAGGCCTATAAAACTTATAAATTACAAGTGATATTAATCACAACTAAAGGTTATGAAATAAGGATTATGTTAAATCTACATAATATCTATTAAATAACATAGAAAAAACACAGCTGCACATAGTACAGAAGCACAGCAAGAACATACAGTAAAGTATATAAAAAAATATAATACAGAAACAACCTCAAAGAGGCACTGTAAACAAAGTAATGGGGAAGAGTAATACTCTAACCTGTCTGCTTGATGGAGCAGTAAAGATAAGGCAATGTGACCATCATTTCTTCTATGTTCATCCCGCTCTCCTGTGATTGGTTCTTTTTTCTATGTGTTTCTTTACTACTGTATGGAGTTAGTAAAGAGAGATATGCAAAATACGCAGCCTCCTGTCATGTGGTAAAATTAAACTGTGAACAGCTTTCTCTCCCGGCACCCCGATTCCTCTCCTGAAACGGTCATCAAAACAAAATACTAAGCCGTCAATGAACACTATCCTAGCAACCTACTTTTCTTGCATACCTCTACCTTTTGTGTCATTTTACCCCACTCCCTCTAGCATGTAAGCTCAGTGAGCAGGAGCCTCAACCCCTCTGTTCCTGTGTGTCCAACTCGTCTGGTTACAAATGTGTCTGTTAGTCCACCCATTGTACAGCGTTACAGAACTTGTTGGCGCTTTATAAATAATAATAATAATCTGAACACGTATATACATACACATATACATGCACACATATAGTCCAGACTCTATAGAAGTAATGACGTCATCTGATAAAAACTCACTAGGGAAACAGTTTTCAAATTACATCTGGCATACAAGCATCCTTGATTTAACATATTAGTTTCCATTACATCTAGAATCTAGAAGATTTTCCAATTTAATTATATTGCTCTTGTGATGATAATCGCGTAATTCTAGCTCTGGTAGCTGTACCCAGACACCCAATGCATTCAATTATTTTCTGTGATGGAGAATAGACGAGCAAGCTGGTTGTGCAGACTGGATGTCAGACACAGAGGTGGGGAATATTATCATGTGAGTCATGACATCACATGATGCTGCGTCCCTGAGGCCTGCTCTGATGTCAGTGCTCATACAGTGAGGCACCGGAGGGAGGGGGTCACGTCATTAAGCTTACATTTCCCAGCCTGATAATATCCAACTACAAAGCACGAAAATTTTACTGGAACAGGTCTTTTTTAAAAAAAATTATAAATGTATCTTAATAATATATAATTAATACAAACAAATTCAATCAATCATTCTTGATTATAAATATTTGATTAATAAAATGTGCTCCCCTCTACGAACAGTAAAATTGCTTTATTAATATGCATAATGATGTTTTGACAAAACAAAGGAACAAAGGAAATGAGCAATGACACCTTGTACGGTTACTGCTGCCAAGTGTGCATTGGTCCATTTAGATCCTAACGTGTACACGGGACACGCAATGATATGCATTCTGGAGCAGCTTGTTGCTAAGGAACCTACAAAATGTGGTCTGGAAATCTAAAAATAGACAATGTTGTTTGTACTATTTTGCATATCCACTTGCATGGCATTCTGGGAGTGCTGTGGAAACAAATTTTTCAGATCTGCAGTGTATAGGGCAGGCGTTATGAATACCACAGTGTCTTTACTGAAAATTAGGGATCGACCGAAAAAAGGGTTCTGCCGATCACTAGAGTTGATGTTTGGCATATTTCCCCATGATCGGTATTGTAATTTACGGATAACTTACTCACCTCTACCAGTCACCGCACGCCGTGTTTTGCATCCGAAAACTCCAGCCACCAGCCAATTATGGGCTAGGTCGCAACCTCACATCACCCCTTTCTGTGAGCCCCGCATGCGGAGCTCAGCTTAATTCAGGGAGGTGAGACCCTGAATAATCTACTGTAATGTACTGTGCTGGTTGCCAGAGAGTAATAAGAGAGTGATTGGTGCCAGCAATCACATACCTATCATTAACAGCACTGTGCATTCTGGGATATCAGTGACCCCAGCACATACCGGCTGCCTGAGAGTAATAGGAGCGGGACTGGGGTCAATGCAAGATTTGTGCAGAAATTGTGTTGCTTTTTCCAAAACTTTAAATGTACAGAATATCGGCATCAGTTATCGGCAATCAGCCCGTAAGGCTGTTTTGGCAATGAGTCTGGAAATCATTTTTAACGTATTATATTGGCCATAAATGCATTAAAGTTTGAAGTGTCGCTTTTAGAGTGTTTTATAGTTTGTTTGTTTTTTGCCTTGATTTGCAAGATTTACTGTGCTGTTAACTGCTTGCTTGTGGGATGCTTACACTTTGCAGGAACTAATACTGAAAACAATATGCTGGGGTAATTTTTTTTTATTTTTAACAAAGTGTGCTGCAGTGGTTAAGGTGCAAGGAGTGGCCCAAGTGTAAGTAGTCAAAGCACTTTAGAGAGTGATTTAACTGCTTACCTGGGGTCCGCCAAGTCACTACCTGCCTCCGCTACAGCCTACGGAGAGATAGAAGCGCTCTGTCTGAGCCAATTCCAGTGTTGCGGGTACTTTAGCTGCATGCAATACAAACTCACTCCGGACACAGGTCATAAGAAAAACAATCAACAATTTATTTGATGGCCGGCCAGTCTCAGCCAGATTTGTGTCTAAAAAGCTGAGCACTTCGTTGCAACTTAAAGCTTATATAAGACAGATGATACAGTTCATATGTACAGAGGACATTCAAGGGTTACTCCCAAACTGCAGCAATTATTAACCAGTTAGCAAGCTATTACTTAGGGGTAAGTAGTGCAATGCACAGCATTGCTCAGCAGATTCCAGAGTACACACAAGCTGTCCCAGAGAATCATGAAGTGATAATGATGCTTTGCGAAGAACTTTCATATCCACGGCAACAACATTGTTCCTTGATGCTCTGGGCATGCACATGCAGACTCTCAACCGAAGATTAATGTTAGCTGAGTTTGGGGATTCCTTCCATAGTGCTGGCACCTGTGCACACATCCCCATTGGGTGTAATCTGATTTACATGTTTAGCTCGAGCTGTGCCTGGCCATGCATACAATGTAAATGACAAATTAAAAGTGGTTGGACTGGTCCACTTTAAGTGACTTTCCTGGACTGAAAGTTAGCTTTGCGATATGCTGGACACAACTTTGGCACTTACAGAGTTAAGAAAACCAAATATAAAAAACAAAATGTGTACCCTATACTTTTCAGAGCAGCACTCATACTAGGGCAGACACATGGATTTCAGCACATCCCAATAGATGATGATAATTTGAAACATCATTCCAAAATAATCTCATTATCAAGGCACTAACAAGCTGAAATCGGGCAGTCAATTTCACATTGCATTAACTTGGTAAATAGGATGCTGACACACGGAATAGACTGATTTCTCTTTTATATAACATTACAATATCTCCGTTGCTCTAATGGAGTAATTGGAAGCATACAATAAATACATCATGAAACCAGCATACTACTTTTAAATCACAAAGACCACTGGCTTTGACAAACTGGGAGGCTTTGTAGTGACAGGGATTCAGTAAAATGGACCCGCTACCCAAACATGTTAGACCTCAAGGACTGCTTCAAACAGAGAGGAAATGGACCATCAGATCAGGGTTACTATCACAAATGTGCAGTAAGCCCGCAAAGTTACACTAGAAGAAGCATCAGACTGGATAAAAGCAACCAGGAACAAAGCCATCACTGGCGGAAGATGGGCCTCTGATAAGGTGTTCAGATAATTAACGTTTAATGAGCAACGTCAATGGGTGGGTTTTTTTGTTTTTTGACGATTTTTGTTCATCGCAATGAAGTTGTTATTCTGGAGCCCCCAGATGCTGCTAAGTATGCTGGTAAGAAAGTGTCCAAAGACTCCAGGCCCCAAAACAACTTAATTGAGATGAAATTGTCATGTGTTTGGTATTGGGGCCAAAATATTCATTTACAAACCAATGGATGCAAAGGTAGCTTTAAACTCTAATACAATATATGGTCAGATATTCAAACATGTATTCCTGACACTATAGATTTAAATACAACATTTAGACCCCCCACCCCCCCCACCTACCATTAAAAAGTTACAAACTCCCCCAAAAACAAACAAAAAAAACCCACACACCTTATTTCCAGTCCCTCTCCACTTCCTTGGCTGAGATCAAATTTGACAATCTCAGCCAATCCAATGCTTTGCCTTAGGAAAAAATGCCAAGCTGCAACAATCAGCATCTCCTCATAGAGATACATTGAATCAGTGCAGCTCTATAAGGAACATACAGCGCCTCTATGGAGATGCTGAATATCGGTGCTGCACATTGTACAGCACTGAACCAGGAAGCACCTCTAGTGGCTGTCTGAGTGACTGCCACTGGAGGTGTCCCTATGCAGCAATGCTTAATGCTTACATTAAAAAGCCTACAGGCACATGCAGTAAACACCAGAACTACATCGAGCTGTACTTGTTTTGGTGACTATAGTGTCCCTTTAAGATTTGAAAATGAAAAACCCCGTTTAGTACTTTTTGTTTTATATTTGATCCATTATGTAAAATAATGTTGCAGATAACATACATTTGCTAATAATCAATATATAATTAACATGCATTATAAAAATTCTTAATTATGTGTTCTTGAAGCCTTTCAGGTATATATTTCCTTCCATACACATACCACTTGTTGAGCGGTGATGAAATTCACACACTTATGCATCAATTTAATATTTTTGGAAACAATTTTCAAATGAGTTAATATTTTTAGAAAAACAGTCAATTTTTTAAAAATATAAAAAAAAAAAAAATTAAAAAAATAAAGGGTATCAATATATCAAAGAATGCTCAACCATTTGAAAAGCTTAACAAAAAACACAAACTAAATTGAGGCCTTATTTAGAAAAAAAAAAAATTTCAAATATGTTTTATTAAATTAAAAGCAAATAAGCATCCTACCCAATCTTATTCTTCTCCTTCAGCTTGGATGAAATGCTTGCTTTGGTTCGCTTGCTTTCCTTCTCCTTCGGTTTTGACTTTGCTTTCCGGCCACGTTTCTCCTCCCTTCCCTCAGTAGAGGAGACACTAGGGAAGTTCTCTGGACTCATTACTCGGGGGATATTCCTCTCACCCCTCTCTTTGGCCTTGGCAATAGCTTCTGAGATGATGCGGTTTGCCTTCTCCTGTTTGCTTTCGGAGTCAGCTTTTTTTTTGGGTCGTTTCTCAGAAGTCGACCTCACCTTAGGATTTGACAGTTTGTGGTACGTCCGTGAACCATCGAGCTTTTTGGAGGAGGGAGGCTGTGATTTAAGAAGAAAAGGTGCTGTTAATACAGGGCATGTCAGAGATATTCCATACACAACAAATACTGTTTATTTATCAAATACCTAAAATTAAGTAATTTTACAAAAATGATAAAAATTAGCAGTGAGCCACTGCCTTATTACTCTCCCTAATAACTACTACATACATTTCTTCCCAGCATCCTGATTAGAAAATTAATCAACTCTTTATTCCAGTTTTAATGGACAGTCTAAGCACCAAGATTAATTCATATTAAGGAAGTGATTTTGAGGTATAGATGCTGCCCTAACAGCAATTTGATAAAGCCTCCTATGTTGGGCAAAACGCATTACTATTTTATTGTAATTTTTTTTTTATCTTTCATTTCTTTATTTTGGAGCTCCGTTCTTTTTTATAAATAGGATTCTATTTATCATATCTTATACTTACGATAATAGTGTACACTAGGTCTCTATGCTATTCTTGCTTGACATATGCTTGCTGATTACATCTAAAATCCCAGAGTGAGCAAGAGAGCCATTTTTGGTGCTCATGTACATGTGAGGGAGATAAATTCTTTGATTATTACAATACTAGCTAGTAACATACTTCACCACAGAGCATCTCTTTCTTAATATGGTTTTCTTCATACTCTGAGGGGACACTACAGTAGAACTCCCACTCCAGCATCCACAAGCAGGGATTGTACTGCTCAAGCATAACAAGCAGAGCTGACTAATAGCCAAGCGGGATGAGTGAAAAAGGCATGGTTTATGGAGCATCCCGTAGTCCCCTCCAAAGACCTCACTGTTGTACTCTGGTATATTCGCAAAAGTACAACAATGACGTGGGCTCCTGGCTGCTGAATTGCCAGGAGTGAAGATGATCAGCAGGAAGTGCATGGCGGTGCATGCGTATAACTCACCTTTCTCGCAGCTGGGCCTCAGCAGCAATGTCGCCATCGAGGGGAATTCGCAAATTATGCAAAGACCCCAGATCGTGACAAAGCTGTTATAATGTCTGAAAAATTTGCCAAATTATTTGCATGTCTTAATTTAAGATGTATTCTCTTGCAACTGTATTACAAACTTTAATTAAATACAAATGTATTAAAAATAAGATTAAAATAAATAATGATAATTATCATAGAGACGGTCTTATTCGCTACACAAGAACTTGTGGAGATTTGCAATAGAATTTAGAATTTTAGGTCAAAATACCAAATAGGAAAATTCTCCAGTTCCAAGTAAAAAAAAAACCCAAGTGGATTAAAACATCAGACATGTTCAACTTAGTAAGATGTCGCAGAGTATTAGAAAAGCCAGGGAAGCGAAACCATGATGGACACCCAGCTTTTTCAAGAAGTTCAGAACCTGGCAAAGGCTCTCTGTATTGATCTGTTTCCGCAAGGGACCAGAGTCATTAGGTGCATACATGTCTCTTAGATAACAGCCCACACACCAAAAAGGCCAACCTTTTCCAAGAACAGTAAATATTCTATAGTAATAAAGCATAACTTAATCGTCCAGAGCACAGTGACATTATCAACATATCCCCAATATGTTCTTAGAAAATCATTTGTAAAATAAACCAACCTCTCATATAGTTAGAGATTCATTTATTGAAAATACATAAAAGATCTCCTTAACATTTTGCTAACTGCACTTATGTAAGGTACCATTTAACTTTCCACCCTCCTCCACATTGTGCTTAATCAAGACTTCACATTAAAGTGCATCTGTCATTATAAAAATGACATGGTGCCTTATTAGAAGTAGTGGCATTTCATTCATGCATTGTGCTATTTCACACAGCTATTATGCACACAGTTATAAAGTTATTAAAGGACCACAACAGGCATAAAGACACCTTTGTGTCAAAGGCCCCGTCCTCTTGGTCCTGCAGTTGAAAACATTGCCGTAAAAATGTCAATGTTTACATTGCATGGCTAAACAAATCATTAGTGGATATCTTCTTTGAAGTCACAAGAAGTGCTTCCACGTATATATGCAAGTTAGACTGACATTCTATCAATGCTTCTCACATGGAGCGTTTGATTGTACAAGGCAAGTAAAAAAAATAAGCTTAACCATTTTGTTTTTAGGAAAATCGGTGTGGACAGAGGTCAAGGTCAGGGCTTAAAATTTGTTGTCAAATGCTACTATCCAGGCCTTAAAATGTACTAAGCACTGCAAGCCAATGTTATATCCTCCAGTGGCGAATTTCTACTGGCCAATCACTAGTGAGGAGTGGAAATGTTTGAGCCCTGGTCAAGGTTCTAGCAGGGAATGTATAGTGTAAATAAATAAATAAATAAATAAATAATAAAAAAAAAATATATATATATATATATATATATATATATATATATTTATTTTCAGGTCTGTAGGTTTCCTTTAAAAAAAAAAAAAAAAAAAAGTTTTAACTTGTCTCCAGACTCTACAGTTTAATACTTTGTCAATAAAGCACATTTTACAGCAAAATAAACGTGTAGATGGTCAACCAGTAAAAGTAATAAAGAACGCATAGGGCAGAGATATTTTATAAAACAGTAACCTACAGAATATATTATTGGACAACCCAATTGTGCGGCTATTTCTAATAGTATCGTTTTCAGTGATCCAGTTCTCAGACAGAAAGGCTGAACTTTATGGATGAATGTCTTTTTAGCCTACATAATATCACAGACATGCCACACTCTGAACTTGATCAAGGAGTACAACAAGGTTAGAAGGCAGGAGGAGTACCATAGAGTTAAAAAGGCTTTTTATCTTTTAATATTAATGGAAGCTCTGGCTATAGATAGGACTAGAGTATATTTCAAGGCAGGATGGTGGTGGTCGTGGGGAGCAAGGGAATGCAGAAGTTACATTTAAAGTAAGCTATAATCACTAACGCTTATTGTAGCAATTATGATGCAAGGACTTTGTCCCTGCACTCACCTCAGGGGTTAGAATTCCTTTCACTCGACACCCAGGACAGCCAGTTCTGAGCACCATCTGATATCATTTTAAGTGTTTAGGGTTTAGAGTTTCCAAAGCTGGTTTATGAGAAGAACTGGAATGGTCACCTGGAAATTATTTTATTATTTATATAGCACCATCACATTCCGTAGCGTTGTACATTGGGTGGACTAACAGACATGTAATTTTAACCAGACAATTGGACGTACAGGAACAGAGAGGTGGAGGACCCTGCTCAATGAGCTTACATTCTAGAGGGAGAGGGGAATAGTGACACAAAGGGTAAAAGTAGGTTGTTAGAAAATAATTCATTGAGGGCTTAGTAGGTAGCTTTTGACAGTTGCAGGGGAGAAGTCATGGGTGATAAAAACCTGCTTACAGTTCAACTGATATGCTTTCTTGAAGAAGTGAATTTTCAATGATTTTTTTTAATGAGTGGAGACTGGGTGAAAGTCTTACGGAGAAGGGAAGGGCGTTCCACAGAAGATGTGAAGCCCTGGAGAAATCTTGGAGGCAAGCATCAGAGGTGGGAGTACGGACAGAGGATAAACTTAGGTCTTTGGCAGAGCGTAGGGGCCTCGACGGGACATACTTGTGTGTTAGGGAGGATAGGTAGGTTGGAGCAGCATTATGTAGAGACTTGTAAGCAAGCACCAGAATTTTAAATTGAGCCCTATATTTAACTGGAAGCCAGTGCAGGGACTGACAGAGCGGGGAGGTGCGAGCGGACAGGAAAATGAGCCTCGCCGCTGCATTTATTATAGATTGCAGAGGTGCAATCTGGGAACATGTAAGACCACTGAGAAGGGTATTGCAGAAGTCAAGGCGAGAGAGAACAAGAGCATGGACCAGCACCTTAGCTGCATCTGGGGTTAAATAGGGGCGAATGCGCGCTATGTTTTTCAGATGGAAGTGACAGGATTTGGTGATTGATTGGATATGAGGGGTGAAGGAGAGGTTGGAGTCAAAAAGAACACCCAGGCAGGTAGAGGTGATGGTAGCGCCGTTGACTGGGGGGGAGACAGACACAGGAGTAGTAACACTTGAGGGAGGGAAGACCAGAAGTTCTGTTTTGGACAGGTTGAGTTTAAGGAAGTGAGCAGCCATCCAATTGGAGATCGAAGAGAGGCAGTCAGAGACACAAGTCAAGATGGGTGGAGAGAGATCAGGAGATGACAGGACAGGTACACATACATATATATACATACATATATATATATACATATACACACACACACACACACACACACATTCCTAAAATAATTATTAATACACGGTCTTAATTATCCCCCATAAAGTAATCAACATGTAACTAAATATTTCCTAATGATTTATTATAAAGAACGTTAAAATGTACTACATTATAGGACCAATTCATGTATGGTGCTCTTCTCTGCAAATCTACAGTAGAGCCCACATGTAGCTGACTTTTTGAAAACATAGCAGAGTTTTTCCAGATTGGCTGTTTTTAGGGGTGCACCAAAATGAAAATTCTGGGCTGAAACCGAAAATTCAGGATACCCTTGGCTGAAAACTGAAATCGAAAAGGACTTTTCCCCCTATAATTTTATTAATATTAGGCTTTTTAATGAATTTAATCTAATATGAAAAACTCCCCCCCACCCCCTGTCCCATAGTGTTCCCCTGTCCCAGTGTGTTCTCTCTCTCTCCCCCCCGTCCCAGTGTGTTCTCTCCCCCCGTCCCATAGTCTCTCCCCCATCCCATAGTGTTCTTTCCCAGTCCCATAGTGTTCTCTCCCCCCCCCCATAGTGTTCTCTCCCCCGTCCCATAATGTTCTCTCCCCTTCCCATAGTGTTCTTTCCTCCCCGTCCCATAGTGTTCTTTCCTCCCTCCCATAGTGTTCTTTCCTCCCTCCCATAGTGTTCTTTCCTCCCTCCCATAGTGTTCTTTCCCCCCCTTCCATAGTTCAGTATTCTTGACTTTTCATGTTATCATTACTATCTTTCATTGTGATAAATAAGTCATCTGAATTGTTAATACAAGCATGTCTGTTAAACTATGCACTAAAAAAAATTTAAATTATTTTAAAAAAATTTTATCAAAAAATTTCGGTGCATCCCTAGTTATTTTAACCATAAATTTGAAATTCACTTTGAATTCTCATTTTAGTAAATAAAGGAACACCACAACACCTTTTAAAGTCCTACATTTAAGGCAAGGAAGTAACTTGATCCCTCTCATCATCTTTCGCCAACTTATCAATTGGTTAACAAGCTGAAACGGAAACCAATAGGGAATTTATAAAAGCAATAATTATCAGGAAAACAAACTAACACTGCTTCCATTAGGCAGGACCCAGGGGAGAGACACTTGTGTAATCCCTCTATATATTCTGCCTCTAGGGACACTGTGTGACCAAAATATTTGTCTCCTGCACTATGTCCTATTCCCAGAATCCTCCACTCTAGCCTATTTTTTTTAATGATTATTAAACAAAAATCATCATCATCAGTCCACAATAAACCAACTTCTGCATTTATCTTACTGATGACATGTTCCAAGTTCAGAAACACGTAAGTTCAAGGCTTGGATTTTCCAACTTTTTTGTCTTAAAAAGGTTCCATGTCTCATGACATAACCCTTTAAGGTCTGATGTCGGAATAACGATGCCATAACAAATCAGCGTTTAAAATATCCTATTTCAAGATGGTATTCCTTGCTCATTTAACAGTGGCAGGAGTCTAAGGTGGTCATAAAATATCACAGGCCATTAAAGGGTTAAAATGTAGTTAAATATTTACCAGTAATAAAATAAAAAAGAAAATAAAAAAAGAAAGGGGGCGTGTCCTGGCTCAGAGAGAGCAGCCGCATGTTAGAAAATAGAATAATAGAAAAATTACAGTGACCAGAAAGGGGACCAAACGGACCAAAATATGTTCCAGACCAAGCGGGGTGAGAGGTCTAACGTCTTTGGCACTAAGACGGCAAACGGAAAAACGCAAACTCACCTTGACGACACTCAAGATGGAAGTGGAGAAGAACAGCAACATCTACAAGAAAACACCACCATGGAAGACAAGTAGGCGGAGCAAGCTGAGGCCCACGACGATCTGGTGGCAGTGGTGGAAGGTCTCAAAGCACAAGTGCGAGAGTATAACGTAAAGATAGCGGATATGGAGGACAGGGGTTGGCGAAACAACCTCAGGATTCAAGGCATACCTGAAAAAGTGGGCCAAGCAGACCTTCATGCCTATGTAAGTGCACTGCTTAAGCTGTTAGTGCCAGAAATACCCCAAGACATGCTGCTCCTAGACAGGCTACACAGAGTGCCTAAGCCGAAATTCTTAGTGCCAGAAGTGACCAGAGACGTCTTGGTGCGTTTACACTACTACCACATAAAAGAAGCAGCCCTAAGAGCTAGCAGGAATGCAAATTTCCTGCCTCCCATGTACAAAGATGTGCATATCTATGCGGCAACCTCAACTTTCACGCTGAAAAGGCGCAAGGCCTTCGCCACAGTTACAGAACAACTGCGCCAACACCGCCTTGCATACAGATGGGGATACCCCATCAAGCGCAATGGAAAGACCAAGATTCTGATGACTCCTGAGGACGACGTAAAGACCCTCAACAGCTGGGGAATTGAGCCTCGCCTAGAGCCTTGACGGGTGTCGCCAACATGGAAAAAAGCTTGAGGGACGATGAACAAAGGTAGGTGTCTGGGCCACCGCAGCCATGAACGGATAAGATGCAAGTAATTGCTTGCCTATACAGACTAAACAGCTGCATCAGTGTGCATTATGGGTAGCGTGAGTTTACACTAACAAAATTTTTATTTTTAAACCTTTGTCCCTCTAATTTAAGACTACGTCCTCTTGATAGAAACATAAAATGTGACGGCAGATAAGAACCATTCAGCCCATCTAGTCTGCCCAATTTTCTAAATACTTTCATTAGTCCCTAGCCTTATCTTATAGTTAGGATAGCCTTATGCCTATCCCACGCATGCTTAAACTCCTTTACTGTGTTAACCTCTACCACTTCAGCTGGAAGGCTATTCCATGAATCCACTACCCTCTCAGTAAAGTAATACTTTCTAATACTTTTATTGTTGTGTATCGGTGTTCGGGACTATTGAGCAAGTGGGCCACGAGACAAGGGTTCAAAATTAAGCACATAGTAGAATGTTGAAGGACAACGGGGCGCTAGGACTAGCATGGATAATAGGGCTGGGAACAAACCTACTAACTGAAGCACACTAACCACCGCAGGGAGAGGGGAAGTAGGCCAGGAGCTTACACACATGTAAAAGATGACTGGGCGCGCACAGAACAAAATAAAGGGATGACTTCAAAGCATACCGAGGTCCACACATATACGTGACAGGGTAAGCCACTTATTGACCCGCTCAACACACACATACCCGTGTAACTGGGCACCTCCCTTGCTTACTTCTGGAGATTAGTGCAACTCAGGGGAGAGCACGGAAAGCAAGGCAGCGCAGCTCCCGGTGGTACACCACCAACCCTGAGCTCACAACACTCCCGGTCACTGAGGTACCCTAATGGCTGCGCTCATATTTGTTTACTATATAAATAAAATTTTAAAAAAGCAGCTGCTCCGGACTACGCACGGACATGCAGATGGCAACACTTGTTCTAAAGCCCCAGCACATGTCCTGTTCTCATACCTTCCACCCCCCAGGTCACGTTAAGCTTAGTAATGAAATTATTTTAGGCCACTGTGGCAAATCTGTCTCCAGGATGCAGCAACTAGCTTCCACCCCCGTAGCACACAACCGGGTGCGTATGGCAATTCTGTTTTTTATGTTGTATTGTTTCCAGTTAAGTTCTGTTATAACTACTACCCCTACCTTCCCTTCCTGCACGACTTCCATTTCTACATGGGGCGCACACCTGGACACTGCCATTTTTCTGACTACCCCAGGGGATGGGGGGGGAGGGGAGGGGGAGAGACTTGGGGACACCGCCTCAAGCCAAGCACAAAGAGTGCTAGCTCATAGAGGCGCAATAGTGGCTGGCCTGGTTCGAAGGAACTGGGACAGGGCGGACCTCATGCGACAATAGAACTTGCTGTGACAACACAACTACTATATGCCTATAACCTTCCAAGAGGATATACTCTCACAATGTAAGGGGTCTGAATACCCCAGAAAAACAACACTTTTTAACCAGAGACATCAGATCAATGAGAATTTATGTTCTATGTTTACAAGAGACATTTTAACACAGGCACACGCACTCAAGTACTCTTACATAACTTCCCCAACCAATTCCATGCCACTGCCCCTAACAAAATCAAGGGTACTTCCATCTTGGTTAGCAAAACTGTTGCTTTTACTCTGATAGCACAAGAGATATATCCCGAGGGCAGATATACGATTGTCATAGGGGCATTTAACGACACTATGTACACAATAGCAAAAATCTACGTGCTGAATACCAATATTTTTTGCACAAAACCATTAACAAACTACAACGCATACAACAAAGTATCACCATTATATGTGGGGACGTCAAACAGGTCTCTTATCCCACAACACTAGTAAAAACCAGTAGCAGGCACGTCACACTCAAAAAACAAAGCAGAGAAATTGGGAAACTACTGCACGCCCACCACTACTATGATGTTTGGAGAGCGACACACATGGGAGAGAGGGGATATACCTACTTCTCCACTGTACATAATTCATATTCACGCATAGATGGCTATCTTATGTCAGGTACTAATATGAACCAAATTGAGAACTGTGAGATAGGGCAACTTACATGGTGGGACTATTCACTGATCAAGCGAACGCTTAAGGATAAATTTGACCCAACGCACAGAAGCCCGTGGAGACTCAATGTATCTCTCCTTAACGATACATACTTTAAAAAGTTATTAGAGCATGAGATACAAAACTATTTTAAAGAAAATGTGAGTCCAGACCTCCAACACAGCACTATTTGGCAGGCACTTAAGGCTGTCATTAGAGGCATACGTATTCGCAGAGCATCCTTTCTAAAAAAAAAATAAATAAAAATAAAACTTTCCCAATCTCAACTGCAAAAATACCAAACAATATTGTATGACCTAAAGACACAAAACCAACTCTCTCCCAGTGAGGATCTGAAAGCCCAAATTCTAGACATCACCAAAAACATTACTACAAATTGCACTAGACAAAGTTAGTTACATAGCTGAAAAGAGACTTGCATCCATCAAGTTTAGCCTCTCTCATATTTGTTTTTTGCGGTTGATCCAAAAGAAGGCAAAAAAAAAAAAATCCAGTTTGAAGCACAATTTTGCAACAAGTTAAGAAAAAAAATCCTTCTTGATCCCAGAATGGCATTACGATTTATCCTTGGATCAAGCAGTTATTACCCTACATTAAAAGATAATATCCTTGAATATTCTGCTTTTGCAAGTATGCATCTAGTAGCGGTTTGAACATCTGTATTGACTCTGATAACACCACTTCTTCAGGCAGAGAATTCCACATCCTGATTGGTTTTTCTTTTACTGTAAGAACATTCTTTTGCCTTAGACAAAATCTTCTTTCTTCCAGTCTAAACGCATGACCTTGTGTCCTATGTAAAGTCCGGTTTGTGAATAGATTTCCACACAATGGTATTTATTGGTGCCGAATATATTTGCATAATGTTATCATATCCCTTCTCAGGCAACCTTTTTCTAAACTAAATAGGTTTCAATTTGTTAACCTTTCTGCAGAGCTATGTTCCATTCCTTTTATTAATTTTGTAGCCCGCCTCTGCATTTTTTCTAGTGCCATAATATCCTTCTTTATAACAGGTGCCCAAAATTGCACAGCATATTCAATATGTGGTCTTATCAGTGATTTATAAAGAGTCAAAATTATATTCTCGTCCCGAGAATGAATGCCCTTTTTCATGCATGACAATACCTTACTGGCCTTAGCCACTGCTGACTGACATTGCACATTGTTGCATAGTTTGTTGTCTATAATAATCCCTAAGTCCTTTTCATGTGTTATCCCTAATTCGCTGCCATTAAGGGTATACGTTGCTTGTGCATTCTTTACGCTGAAGTGCATAACTTTGCATTTTTCAACATTAAATTTCATCTGCCATTTGAGTGCCCAGTCCCCCAGTCTATCTAAATCCCTCTGCAGCAAATTAATATCTTGCTCACAATGTATTGTTTTACAGAGTTTTGCATCATCTTCAAACACTGAAAAATGACTTTTAGTGCTTTTTTCAAGATCATTTGTAAACATATTAAATAGAAGGGGTCCCAGAACAAAACCCTGAAGGACACCACTTGCCACCTCTGACCAGCTTGAAAATTTACCATTAATGACAACTCTTAGTACTCCATTTTTAAAGGACCACTATAGTGCCAGGAAAGCACTTGTTTTCCTGGCACTAGTGCCCTGAGGGTGCCCCCACCCTCAGGGACCCCCTTCCTCTGGGCTCTGGGGTGTGGAAGGGGTTAAACTTACCTCTTTCTCCAGCGCCAGGCAGGGAGCTCTCCTCCCTCTTCTTCCGTCACCAGCTGAATGCGCAGCCGCGGCAAGAGCCGTGCGCGCATTCAGCCAGTCCATAGGAAAGTTTCTCTGAAACTGCTATGTTTATTTAAAAAAAAAAAAAAAAGGGTTAAACCTAGCTAGACCTGGCACCCAGACCACTTCATTAAGCTGAAGTGGTCTGGGTGCCTATAGTGGTCCTTTAATGTTCTACCCAAGAACAAGCATTTTCATCTAGACCGATTTCCTTGAGTTTGAACTGTATTGTGTGGAACTGTATCAAATGCCTTGGCAAAATCCAAATAGATCCTATCCACTGCTACACCCTGATCTATACTTCTACTTACTTCTTCGTAGAACGCATCAAGTTAGTTTGACATGACCTGTGCTTCATAAAGCCACATTGATTTTTGCTGATAACCATGTTCTTCTCAAGGAATTCTTGAATATTATCCCTCAATAATCTTACAAATATTTTCCCAGTCACAGAAGTTAAGCTCACAGGTCTAGAATTTCCATGCAAGGATTTTGAACCCTTTTTGAATATAGGAACCACATCTGCCTTCCTCCAATCCTCCGGAACACATCCTGAAAGACAAGAATCTTGAAAGATTAAAAACAGAGGTTCACTTATTTCCTTAAGTACCTCTGCTTTTAATCTTTCAAGATTCTTTGCTTTCAGGAAGTGTTCCGGAGGATTGGAGGAAGGCAGATGTGGAAGGAAAGAATTTTAGAGAGGCATGGCAGAGGGGAGGGGAATTGGATGGCAGATCATGGGCAAAAGCATTCTCAATCCATAGGGGCGCAACTACTTGTGCATCTCACTTGGAAATTATTTGCAAAATATAATTTAGATGGTATATGGTCCCTGATAGGTTATCCAAGGTGTTCCCATGGGCAGCCAATCAATGCTGGAGTTGTAATGAGGGATTGGGGACTATGCACCAGACCTGGTGGACGTGTCCAGATATTAGACCATTTTGGGAAATGGTGGAGGGGGTGGTAAATCAACTCCTAAGAACCAATTGCAAATAAACACCCAAGCAATGTTTATTATTCATGCATACCACACCATGTACAAAAGTAATAGGGAAAATGTTTTTTCCGGGTATTGATCACAGCAGTCACGCTAATTGCTAGGGCGTGAAAAAAACCACAGGCCCCAACAAAACAAACCCTAGAGACCCAAATCACCACAAACTGGGAGTATGAGGCCATGGCGTATAAACACATTGTAACCACAATATGCACCATGGAACCACGTATTTACTCCTACTGAAACATAAGGAATAGTGACGCGCACACAGATTCTCAATACTTACCGGGGGAACCGCCCGTGAAGTCTCACAACTAAGAACAGTTTAGGCACATAAAATGATTAGCACTCAGATAAAAGAGCGCAGAGAGAGAGAGAGCGCGGGGAGGACTCCCTTGTTTTCACACCCCTGTTTCCCCACCCCTCCTCTTTCCGCCCCAGGTCGGGCGTATGAGTCGAGGTTGCACTGGCAACGGCGTACCAAAGCAGCCACGCCACGTATCTGGTAACCAACTTCCAGAAACACACTAGATGCAGGTCAGTGAGAGACAAGGATAGCCAATAATGGAAACCCAGGGCCAAACGGCAAACTAAAGTGACAGGTTGAAGACATGACTGACACAACCATATGTAAGATGCGGCAGGCCATAAAGCACATAGAATATGTGAAAGTACAACGCTGTGTGATGATGTTGACCATATGTATGACCATGCAACTTTCCCTTTTACCCCGTAACCCTCCCTTCTTTTTTCTGTACCCAAAACCGAATAAAAATTGTCAAATTTAAAATAAAATAAAATTTAAAAAAAAAGACATAAAAAAAAAATAAAAAAATGAATTAGTTATTCTTTTGGCAGAAGACATCAGCTAAAAGCTATATCACGATTTAGATGTTTAGATCACGGTTTGGTATGTGGGTGTGAAATATAGACTATGCATCTGGCACTGAATAGATAATGTATCCATTACATGATCAACTATTTAAAAATAATAAAAAATAAAAAAAAAAATAAAAAAAAAAAAGCGTGGAATTTAAATGATTCTCTTTCACTCCCATAATGTAGGTGTGTGGAGATAGATAGTTTATAGAAAGACAGATTAGTTTTTATTTTAAAAAGCACAAAAAGATTAACACCATATTCTTTAATGAACTATTAAGCTACAAAACATGTAGAAGTAAATCATTTATACTATTTATTTTCAAAGGATATAGTTATAGTACCCAAGTGCCTAAGTTACACAGTCAATGACATTTTCACATTGACAGCTCTTTCAGACAGATGCCTGCTGAGTAATCTGACAAACCAAGCGACCAGGAGCAAGATGAGAAAAGTGAGGGCAATTTATATGACAAAATAATATCAGCCATTTAGACCAAGGTGAACGACTGGAAAAAAAAATGCTGTGCAGATTCCACAGGCCAGGAAGGAGGTCTGGATCACGGCAGGATTAAATATTAAATCAAATCTGCCAGGAAATAATGGCAAACAAGCTCTTTATATGCAAAGTGATGCAGATAGAGCAAGGAGGAATTGCATCTCATATAAACACACACACACACACACACACACACAGGGCTGGAAACATTTTTACTGGTCCATTGTCCTATCCTGTGATTAAATCCGATCCTGCAGCAAAAATAAGATGCTTGCCAAAACATACAAACACAAGCACGATAAATTATTGTTCTATATTATATATAAAATGAGAAAATACGTTAAAAAAATAGAAAAAAAATACACAAATACAATTTTAAAACGGACTACGTGACAATATAATAATAATGTAATATCTTCAGTAGTTTCAGTTTGCAGTCAGGTCTTGGCCAGGTGGCCTAAAATAGAACATCCGTCACAAGGCTTCAGGAGTGCAGCTGGTTCTGCATTAAGGGCCGAAACCGCTAGTATTTGAGTGCTTTGTTTTAAATTGAGACATTTTTACATTTCTTTTTGTATACTTTACAGTATAATACTTTGAATTTCTAGATATTACAGAGTGTATACACCCACTGTTATAATGATTGTCACAGTCATGTGTTATGTTATATATCTGTCGACTTATCAATATTTCTAATGGTACGGACTACGGCCTGAGTTTGGAGGAGTTCTACAAGCTACCAAGTTTAGGATGCTGGGAAAACCAAATTTTAGTGGAAACCGACCATGGTTTGCATTGCGCACAGTGTTGAGTCTAAGGTTGGAATATTATTTACTGGGCAGTAGGTGTAAATTAACCATGCTCTAGATTTTAGGAGTTAGGAACCAGCATGCAATGTCCAGTCTTATGGGCACTTGCGCTTAAACTTGGCCTTCATGTACATCACCCGTGGTACATATGCCTTTATCAAAGCAGCTGGTGTATGGGGGGGGGGGATAAAATAATAAAATTTAAAAAAAAGCTATCAATTGTTTGTTAAATTATTATTAATCCAACTATCTCAGAGTCCCACACCACCCAAAATATTTTTCTTTATTCCCCTGGTTTCATCCAATAAACTAAATAATCTTGTACCCCTAGATTAGCATGACTCCATTCTAGTGGAGATTCTTCATTATAACTTAGGCAGACTAAATGGGAGGATAACAGAGTTGCAATAAAATAACCAGCTTAACCGTTATACGCATATAAAAAGGTGGACTCCCCCTACCACGGTCTACATATAAGAAGCCACTGCAGTTACATTTACACCAAATGGTCATAAAGTGCAGCCAACCACTACTCCTCAGAGGGGTGCAACATACTCTAAAGGTAATAGTTCAGGTATGCCCAAGTGTAGCTCACTTGCAATATACTGCTCAGGATGTTTTGGTAACCCTGAAGGCAGGAATGCCACAGCAAACACAAACAAAACAAACATAACATTATATGTATAGTGTCAAGATTGCAGAATATCACAGTGCAATAATAACAGCTAATACCACAAACATAATTGCACACAAGTCTTCTAAACACACACACAAACACACTTTCCCCACTTAATAAATGAATATAAAACTAATAAAAAAATACAAAATCGGTATAAAATGTGGATCCTTTGAATAATGTGAATTCTTGCATCACATATGTATAAATCTATATATAAACACATTAAAGACAGACATAAATATTATATACAGCTACAAAAAACAGTACTACACATTCTACCTATTTTTCTCAAAAAGTTGTAAACATTTGCTCAAAATGCAACAATGTATACATTTAGTTTGTTATTGATGTTGTACAGTATTAAAATTAATTCATACAACGTATACAAAAATAATCTGTAGACCGTCTACACCTAAAACCACAATATTTACACAGCACATTCTGACACAACACAAATAAAGGGCACATACTGTACACAAGGGCACCCGGGTTTTGTTTGTTTGTTTCCCTTACAAAATTACAATTGCAGCACTGCAATCCTCGGCTTTTATTAGTTCTTTCTAACGGCGACACCATCATCTATGCAGCTTAATATGCAAAACATTAATTTATTGCCAATGTACGCAGCCACATCAGCACAAGCTAATTCTCCTGAATCTCACTCCCCCCGCCAAATAATTTTAAGAGATTTAAAAAAAAAACGACTAGAAGAAGAAAAGAAAATATATAAAAAAAAAATGAAAATAAAATATTTAAAAAAAAGAAAGAAACAAAGAAACTGCAGTCTTTTCAATGCCAGATGCAAAATCTGTGGATGCTAGATTTCTATTAAAATCTAAGCACTCTGTTCCCATCAGTAGATCAGAGCAGAGAAGGATGCAGGATAGAGAAATCCCTTTTTTCTCTTGCTCACCCGTCTCTCGGCTCCCGTGGGCAGCTGTGGGCGAAGACAGAGGGGGTATCCACAATCATCTTGAGATCCCAAGGCAGTGGGCGCCACAGGGTCTTGCGGCAAGAATGGAAAGAGTGCACAGCTCTGTCTTAGATCCCACAGCTAAAGGGCCTCCAGCTCAAAGCTTAGAAACAGGCAGCCACTAGCTCAAGATGGCGATGGAGCAGGGCCAGTTACAAGGGAGGTTATACAGCCCAGGCAGCCACCCCCTCCTCTTCACTCATTCAGCCTTTCACTTACCCTTCCTCTTGGCCTCTTCACCGAAGACATTCTTGATCTCCAAGGATTTTTTTTCCTCTATGCAACCCCCCCTCTGAAACTAAACATCCCCCAACACAGAACAGTCTTTAAAAGCCAGGCACTGTCAGGAGCTGGCTTCTTCTATTCAAGAGCGACACCCTTACACAGCAACTATACATTGTGTATCCTGAATGTTATTATATATTTTTTTTCTTCCTCCTGATGAAGATAGGGAGGGGGGCGCTGGGAGAAAGGAGGGAGTGGGGGGGATTCCTCTCTCCAGCTATGGATGGATTCAGAAGCCTGGTAACGAAACAAGGACCGACTAAACCGAAATAAATAGAGAAAGAGAAGAGGAAAAAAAAAAAAATGAATGCATGCACTGTACTATCAAAATGCATCAGCATGAATATTAGAGATGCCGATAAAAAAAAGAAAAAAAAAAAAAATACACATTGACTGGCTTTGGGAGAATGTCCAGTAGAGGGAGCTGAAAAGCATAATTTGATATTAATGTCCATGGTTTAACTCCATCGTGGTCAGGTAACTCTTACTCCCCACTCCCTGATTTTAAGATCTAAAATTTACAAAGGTATTCAAATAGAGCATGACAAACCGAGATCAAAACCGGTTATAGACAAGAGATGAGGGTTGGCAAAAGGCATCTACAGCAATAAAATTATAAATAACTAAATAAATAAGAGGATAGAGGTAACTATTTTGTTTTCCTTTTAGTTCAGGGAATTTTAGCAAGTTCACATTGAAACCGTAAAACGTTGCACAAAATAGCAGTTATGGCCTACATTTTGCAGAGGTATCCAATTCACTATAATTACTGTTTAGTGAATCACACTCAGTGAATGATTCCTTAGTTAGCCAAACCACACTAATCTCATGTTGCTTTTTCTCATTGGCTTCATAGACAGCAAAAAATAAATACATTTCAACTCCCATATAGAAACTCAGTGAAGCCAAGTCACTGAAGTTATTATAATATTTATATAGCGCCATCAAGGTTCGCAGCGCTTTACAATGGGTGGACGAACAGACGTGTAGTTGTAACCAGACAAGTTGGACACACAGGAACAGAGGGGTTGAGGGCCCTGCTCAATGAGCTTACATGCTAGTGTGAGTGGGGTAAAATGACACAAAAAGGTAAGGATAGTATTAGACTAGTGACAGTTGCAGAAGAGGAATCAGTCAGGAGCTATTAACAGTTTATTTGATACGCTTTTATGAAGAAGTGAGTTTTTAACGATTTTTTGAAGGAGTGGAGACTGGGTGAGCATCTAACTGAGGAGGGAAGCGAGTTCCACAGGAATGGTGCAGCCCTCGAGAAATCTTGAAGGCGAGCATCAGAGGTGGGAGTACGGACAGAAGATAGACGTAAGTCTACAGCAGATCATAAGGGCCTAGCTATAAATAACTATAAATCACCAAGGGGTTATCAAGCCCATGTACTTCTCAAACTTTCATGGTGTGCGGACAAGTACCTATTTATGGAGATTGTGAGTGTACACCAAACTCTTCTTTGGAGATACCCAATCTTTCCAAAATCCATAGGAAAAAAGATGTGGCACTAGTCTCTCAGGGCTGTCACTCTAGGTTTATGGATTAATGACTCCCGTAAAGGTTGAGCAAGTAAAACTCACTCTCAGATATAGCTATCTTCATGACTTTTCTTTATGCTACTACCATTCTTCATACTTTGTTGATTCTATTGTCGTATTTCCACTCAAACATTTAAACTGAAGGAAAAAAAAAAAAAAAAGTTTAAAAAATATCTGTACATAATCTTTTTTTTCCCCTTCTTTTCACTCTACAGAGCTTTATATGCTAAACACTGAATGGTAAATGGACGGAATTACAAGTTGCATTATTTGGGTAAAAAGCGATGACTTGGTGACATCCTTCAACTTGGCTAGTCACGATATTAGACCAAGTTTTGCAATTTCCCTTTTAGTTCCATATAATTTATTGAAAAAAAAAAAAAAAAAAAACTTAGAAGCAGAATCAAACATTTATTTACACAATTTATAAGAAGTCTTTTATTTTATTTTTTTACTTACATCTGTTTTGCTTAAAATATAATAGTTTTACGTTTTATTCTACAGCTGGTGATTGTACATCTTTAAAGTTTTCCCGATTTCGAATTTCCGCATCTTCATTAGCAGTACAATGGCGGAATTTAGAAAACTGAATTATTTCATTAAGAATTAATAATAATGAACATTAAAATGCAAAAATCCCTCCAGGGTCCAAAACTGCATGATTTATTTTTTTTATTTATTTTTTTTAAATGAAGAAATTAAATAAAATACAATGTTAATATTAAAAAGAAATATATATGTGACAGAGTTATACTCCGTCAGTACGACAGAAGCACCTCTAGAGGCTGTCATTCTGATAGTTACTAGAGATAGACTTAAAGGGACACTATAATCTCTAGAACAACTATAGCTTATTGTATTTGTTCTGGTGAGTATAATAATTCCCTTCAGGGGAGACTAGATGGTGTTTTTAACACTATAGGGTAAGGAATACAGGTTTGTGTTCCTGACCCTATAGTGTTCATTTAACCCTGCATATAAATCTCTCTCTCTATATATACACATATATAAATCTCTCTCTCTCTCTCTATATATATATACACATATATAAATCTCTCTCTCTCTCTCTATATATATATATACACATATATAAATCTCTCTCTCTCTCTCTATATATATATACACATATATAAATCTCTCTCTCTCTCTCTATATATATATACACATATATAAATCTCTCTCTCTCTCTATTATATATATATATATACATACATATATATATACACATACATACACACACACATATACATACATATATATATACACATACATACACACACATATATATATATATATATATATATATATATATATATATATATACACACACATACATACATACACACACATACATACATACGACGTGAAGCAGAATGCAGTGGCTACATTTATTTCACACTAAATATTGGCAGTGTCATACATTTTTATGCCCAGCACGCCTTAAAATAAAGAAATATGCTCATATCTGTACTTAAAGGGACTATATAGGCACAAAAAACAACTTTTGCTTAATTAAGTAGTTTTGGTGTATAGATCATGCCTGCACAATATCACTGTTTAATTCACTGCCATTTAGGAGTTAAATCACTTTGTTTATACTGCCCTAGTCACACCTCCCTGCATGTGACTTACACAGTCTTTCTAAACATGCCCTGTAAAGAGAGAGCTATAGTTTAAACTTAATTTATTGCACATTCTGTTTAATTTACAATTTCTTATAGCCTGCTGTGTGATTAAAGCTCAATTTACAGAGCAGGACGTAAGAAAAACATCTAAAGTGAGTTAACATCTGATTGAAAGAGAAATTTTTGGTCACAGCCAAGGGAGGTGTGGCTAGGGATGTAAGAACAGAAACAAAATGGATTTAACTCCTAAACGGCAGATAAAGGAGCAGTGAGACTGCAGGGACATAATCTATGCACCAAAATGGCTTCATTTTGCTAAAGTTGTTTTAGTCACTACAGTTCCATTTAAGTGGCTGGACATAACTTAGAAAATACCTTACCTCATTTTGAATGGTTAAACTGTGAATTTTGACAAACTGACAAGTTATTTGCAAATTGTATAACACAAAGTCAGGGATGGAAAAAAATTATTTTTCCAAACTAGGCTAATTTTCCTGCTTGGCCTGATCTGAATTCTACATTTTGCTTCTCAAGCCCAACAAATTGTCAAGTGAACAGATCCTTTTATTTATTTATTTTTTTTTTTAAAACACAACACAATTTTTATCACTGGGAAACGCGGATAACATTTCCAAGTTTTCCTTGTTTCGATTTCAGACAAGGGGTGATCACAGAACAAAAATGCCAGATTATGTTAGACAAAGTTAGAACTATGTACTAGTCTGTAAATGGAAAGAATATCTTGAAGGCTTTTAACTGAGCTGGCAGGGAATTCTGGGCATTCTAGTCAAGCAAAACCAGAGAGGACCAACGATACCAATGAACTTGGAGATATTTCATTGTATACACTCACTATGAATAATGACAGTTTTTAAAAAAACACAAGTGGTGCTTTTTTTTTTCTTTACTGTGTCATAGTTATTTGGCCACAAGTCAAAGACTGGCCAAAAGGTCAGTTTAAAGATTGACTATTGCTTCTGCTTCATTAAATACAAGGCAGTTTTACAATAGTGTATGGATATTCGTTTAGTTGTTGCTGGTTTCTACATTAACTGTTGCATCCTCTTCTTGTTTACATTTTCCAGCAACACAAGACTAGAATCTTTGATTGTTGAAATTTGCAGGAAATAGAAAAAAAAACAGAGACAAACTGTCAGCTTTAATGATACATAATGCTGGTCTATGGCAGCACTCTATTGTAAACTGTCAAAGACTATCCATTAGCTGGATTTTAACCTCGCCATGAAGCATACACGTCTACAAGAAATATCAAGTAACATAACATGGTCATCAATTACTGATTTGGGAGAAGAGATATCCCCCCTGAACTCAAATGCATGTGTTGTTTGCATCTAAAAAGAGAGAAGCTCACAGTTCCTTCCACAGTGTCCCAAACTACGAGTAGATCCCCAGGTAACAACCCTTGGGTGGTGGAACCAAGCAAAAAGAAGAGTCTGAACTTGTGTATTCTGTCCTCCGGTCAGAACCATTTTCTTCCTTGCTCTCTACCAGTTATCTATATTAGCTCTGTTTCCGACGACATAAAACAAGGATTGATATCCTGATTGTCCAATGCAAGTGCTTCAGTTTCAGAAAAACATTAAAGTTGATTTCCTTTTCTATTTAATCTTCTTTTGTATCGCATAAAACACAATTGTATAGGGCCAGATTCTATTAGTTGGGAAAACCAATTACTTCAAATTGAATAGCAGTTTTGCCATTGACTACTAGAGTATAAGTCCCCCCCTTTCCCCACCAACACCAGGGCTCATAGCTGGCAAAAAGCAGAGCAGCAGGGAGGCTAAGCAGTAGAACCATACACCTCACATACAGCCAGCACACACCACCCTCACAATCCATACAGCCAGTGCGCACACACAACATGCACTCTGCCAACACCACACACATTCAATACAGCCAGCACTCACCATACACATGACACATTTAGCCAGCACATGCACTATGACAAAGGGGGAAACTATGGGAGGGCAAATGGTGATACTTTAGGTAATTCACTTGAGTTTTTTCAAAATAAATCCAAATGGCAAAAATAGTCATGTTGTGACTATAGTAATACTAAAGAATGTTTCCAGATCAGTTATTTTTTGCCTCTGTTTTTCCAACTCAGATTCAATTTGTGAAAATTCTAAGTTTATCAAATAGCTCTGTCAATGTCAAGAGCTCTTGGCAGGGACCCCAATCTTTGTAACTGAGATTATTTTGTGTCAAGACAAGCAGATTGTCATGACGGACAAATAGATTGAGCTACAACTTTAGTCCCTTGTAGGTTGTTTAAAAAAAATTAAAAATAAATAAATAAATAAAAAACAATCCACACTTAGAAATTTGCTGGCAGATAATTTTATATGAATTATGAGAGTCCCACAATCTCAAACTAAAATCAATTTGAGGTGAGACCATCAATTTAAAGGGACACTCAATGCACCAACACAACTCACATGCATCTTAGAGTCTAAAGATCTGTATTTATTGTGTAGGCTCAATTCCTTTGTGTATATATATATATATATATATATATATATATATGTAACAGAGTGTTGGGGATGGTGGTCAGGGGTGTATATCTGGCACCCAGACTTTTGCACAGCCACTATCCTGACATTGGGTAAGCACATGCACACAGACTCCCATTCAAGGTACCGCACCCTTATATGGCACTATTTGTATGGGTAAGGACTAACATTGCTTCTCTCATCGAAGATATGGGGGGCTCACAAAAAAATCACTTTGTTCTTATTAACAGAATGAAAACAGGCAGCAGAGAAATTCTTGCAACCGGTTTCCAACATTGTGAAGCATTAAGACTCAATAGTAGTTTATAATTAATGCCTATATTTTGCAGCAGAATCCAGACTCACTGGCAGTTTTATCATAAAAATATAATTTAATACAGGGTTTGACAAATTTGCTTTCAATTTTGAAGCCAGCTAAAAAATAAAAGTAAAAAAAAAAAAAAAAACCTAACAAAGCTTTATTTTCAACTACAAAAACACAGTTCTTAAAAGGGCCAGTATAGTCACCAGAACCACTACAGATTACAAAAGAGTGTTACATTGCAACCTAGAAACTCCTCTAGTGGCAGTCACTCAGGCAACCATAAGAGGTGCTTCCTGTGTCAGCAGCACTGGTGTTCAGTGTCTCTACGTTGTGCCTGGATAAGCTGAACATTCCCCATAGAGATGTGTTGATTCAATGCATTTCTGTGAGGAGATGCGGATTGGTGCAGCTCAATGTTTTGCTGTGCATGCGCTATAGTCTCCCAGTGGAAACGGATTGAATTAGCCGAGATTATCCGAGACCTGCAAATTGTGGGGAAAATAAGGGGAGTAAAACACCTTTCCTATGAAAATCAGAGGGGGCCAGTCACCTAAAAACACATACTCAATGACAGACACAGTGTGCTCCATTGGAGCTGATCTAATCATGTAGTCTTCAAGCACCTTTAGCTGTGCTCCCTCGCGGTTTAGTGATCCTGGGGCATGCGAGGGAGCAGAATAAGAAGAGCTTGAAGATTACAGCTCCCTCGCTACCCGCCTCCATTCTGCAAAGCTGCCCGGCTCCTGGGGAACTGGCTAACAAGCACCCAGGCACCAGAACAAAATTCCTAATTGCCATGGTGACCTGGGGTCTGAGATTTGTCCAGCCCTGTTTTAATATAACAATCCTTTCATCTAGTTTTAATAGGAAATATATTTTTTTTTAAATGAAGTATATGTAAACAAAAAAACAAAACAAAACAAAAAAAAAACAGAAAAACTCATCATGACCTTTAGTATATGACAGGCTGCATATACATGCATCTTGGGTCGGACAGTGTTTGACAACAGACAGTAAATCTCTACGGTCTTTCAGGTTTCTGTGCAAGGAGTAACGCAGAGAAGATCATGGAGATTAACTGTCGGTTTTCAAACATTTTCTGACCCAAGGTGCATGTATATGGCTGAAGGATCCTGTATATATACTAGAGGTAGAGAGGAGTTTCTCATTTAATTATTTTTTCCATATATATTATATTTATTTATTTTTTTTAATTAAGTATATTTCCTTTCAAAAATGCGATGAAAGATTAAAAAAAAAAAAATTAAAAAAAAAATTGTTTTAGGGGACAGTTTTCCTTTAATAGTTTGTGACCCTTTCCTACCTTTAACATCTTACCACATCATCCTGCAATTGAGAACTTGCTGGCAGTTTCTTTAACCGTTACACTTGCCATCTTACGGCAAAATCCCACCATAGATAATCACTGGTGACTTGTGACATCTTTCTATAAAAACCCACGGTGAGCATTCACAGATTGTGGCTGTCTCATGCCTTTAACATCTTAAAGAAAAACCCCACAATCAGGACTCCCTGACTGCGTGTGTGACTCTACTACCCTTTAAAATCTTTGATGCAGATTTGAAGCAATGTTTTGCGATTTCTGTCTCACCCTATCCTTCACACTGTAAAGTTACAGCCCATTTATGCTACATTGTAGTCTACCTGTCCAAGCTCTCCTCTCCTTTTGTATCAGTTTGTCTAACTGCACACTGCATAGACTTCGATCTCGGTTTGTTACTGTGTATACGGTTTCTATATGGATTCTGTATAGTGCTGCAGAAAATGTAGAAGTTCACACCTTAAAGTGTCTGTCACCTCAAACGTATCTTTCTCCTATTGTTTCCTCTTCTCTTCCTCTTTCAGAATCTGTTCTTTTCTTTATTTAGTTAACATATCTGCCCAGCAATGGGCCTTTATCATGACTCAGAGAGTCATGTACCAGGATATAATTAACTTCACATACAAATATATGAGTTACGTGTCCTGGAAATTTGAGCAGACGAGTATGCACTGGATGCCATGATTTTACATACATACACACTACACAAGATTCAGCGCACTCACCTATTCACTAAATAGCAACTTCAATGTTGACAGATTTTATTAGTTTTTTACACCTAATCTAGGCAAAAAATAAATAATGGGGGTTTAGTTACATTATATGATCATATATTGCATAAGCCTGCCACAACGTCAATGTACCCCATCTTTGGCAGGTCCTACTCTAATTTTTGCCTAGATTAGGGGTCTTTAAAAAAAATAAAAAATCTGTCAACATTGAAGTTGCTGTTTAGTGAATAGGTGAGTGCGCTGGATCTTGCGTATTGTATAATTTGGCCCCCACCAGCACCCCATTTATGCATGTTTAGGTGCATGTTTAGGTGAGTGCGGCCTCCCCCCTGTTTTTTTATATATATATATATATATATATATATATATATATATATATATATATATATATATATATATATATATATATATATATATATATATATACACACACACACACACACACACACACATACACACACACACACATTAAAATGTCAAGTCCTACACTACTAGTCAGGTTTGAATAATTACTAGCCACTGCAAGTCTGTGGTCTCATTTTCACTCGCCATTGAGCCCTGCATGTATGTACACAGATAGATGTAACGAACAAAATATAAAAAGGAGATTATTGCATGCATTATTTAGGATTGGAGTTACAAATAATGCAAAATTATAGGGGACTAAATTTACAAAGGTTAGGCCAAAATGTCGTCTCCTCTACTAATTCCATTGTCAATTCCTCAAAAATGCAAGATTAATGTAATTGCTTCTCAGCAGAGTTGGTTATGGTCAATGTGTGAATTTACTAGTAGTTTCAAAGAATAAGGAAAAAGGCAAGTAAGGGCAAACAGATCTTATCTGCTGCCAATTTAGGTTACTATTCCCTCTGTCAAAGAGAAGTCATGGGTGTCTGACAGACAATGAGTTATCCACTGCTGGCTCACATTGGATTTGTTTTGGATACAGCCAGTCACTCTGCTCTTATCTGCCTTTTTATCACACTGCTGAGTGTGAGCTTTTATTTCATTTTGACTTGCCAACTTTAGTTTGCCTGAGAGCAAATACACATTTTAATTGAAGGGAAAAAAAAAAATGTATAAAACAAAAATGTATTGTAAATACTTGCTTACTAGCATATAGACCCATGTTTCCATTATTTGCTAAAAATTATTTTCAGATTTTTAATCCGCATCGGTTTAACACACGGCAGGGAATCATGAATGGCTGGGTGAGGCAGACATAAAAGTATCACAAATAAATATTGCTGATTAAAACATAAAATAAAATGTTACCCTTTGAAAGCCATACACTGAACTAATGATGCTCTTGCTCTTTAAATGCTTCCAATTAAAGAAAGTATGTAGAATGGACAAAACAATAGAATGTCTAGGTGTTTTGGATAATACCCAAGGTAACCATATAAAGAATAGCTTCTCACTTATACAAAATTTAAGGATCCCAGCATGACGACAATAAGCAGGGTTGGTGGAAACAATCCCATTATCTTAACATCGCTTTTGAGGAAATGCTCCCCAAATGACTCCACCTCATAACTGGTTATTAAAACCAGTCTCGATTAGAAAAGGATTAAATATGTACTTTGGGGATTTACAGGAGGTAGGAGAGAAGTTAAAAGGCGCTTAGATTTGAATGCTGGTACTTTAAATTAACCCCATAATTCTTAGACTCAGCACTTTAAAAAAAAAAAACAACAAAAAAAAAAAACACACTTCTTTCTTTCACTGGAGAGCAAAATTAAATGAGAATTACCTGCTCTTAAGAGTCATGAACATTTACCATTACACTTTTTTTTTTTAGTACACCAAGGTGCACAGGCTGGCTGTGATTTTCTACTGTATCAGGAAATCCCCCAGCTGACGATCAGACTTAAGAAATGTGCACTTGCATGAGCTTCTTGTCCATATGACCCCAGCTAATATCACTACAGGGAGAATAAATAATGATCAAAACAACTTGTGATATTCAAATAAAACACACAGTGCTGTTTTAAAGCCCTCTGGGTTAGATACATGAATATTGAGGCACTGAACTAAGCTCATCGTAAGACACTCCTGTTTTACAAAAAGGAAAAATTAAGATTATTAAAGGGGATCTTTCAAAAAAAAAAAAAAAAAAAAAATGGGCAAGTAGCCCCTACTTTGTCTTATATCATCTTTGGATTGCGTTGGAATTTTAATGAAATTCCCACACAGTCTTAATCCATAGTTCATAAAGATTATGGCTTTATAAAATACGGAAAAGTGACAGATCCACCAATACAACTTTAACCCCTTAAGGACCAAACTTCTGGAATAAAAGAAAGTCATGACATGTCACACATGTCATGTGTCCTTAAGGGGTTAATGCATTTGATAGATTTACAGCAATAACATGCTGTATTTTTGCATGTGTAAATCTTAATAGGTTTTGCACCAAAAAAAAAAAAATGCTGCACCATTATCCTGCCTCCTTAGCCACATCCCCTACAGTTGAAAAATTATAGAATTCAGAAAAAACTTCAGTGTGGATGCAGACAGTTATAAAATATCCAAATAGGTAGTGATAGCCTTAATGTATGTATATATATCCATCTATCTAACTGCCTGGGTGTCCTTTCCTTCTAATAGTTGCTTCATAGTTCAGATCATTCAGTACTGTCAGTGGCTGAGCTGTGTACATTCATTTGAAAAGGAAGTTTTTTTTTTACTGGAGTGAGGGGGTGTGGCTAAAGAGGCAGGCTTATGGTGCATAATTCTGCAAGATACATTTACTTTTTTTAATGCAAAACTATAATAATGATTTTAGCATGCAAAAATGCAGCATATTAAAGAGGCCAAATGCATTAAAATTGTATTGGTGCCCAGAGTGTCCCTTTGAGTCAATTTTCTATGAGACTACCGAACATATTTTAAAGTATGCTCAACAGAGTTTTATGGGATATGTATTTTAACATGTTACAACAATTTCCATTAATGAATTTATATTGCTATTAACACTAATGATGCTAGTCATCAATCATGTGTTGATTAGAAAAAAAATAGGACAACTTACTTTGTATACAGAAAAGTCTAACTAAACAGAGTTAGAGATTTTCACAGCAATCAGCTATTTTAGTCCAATTTCTTTTCTTTTTTTTTTAAGTCAGTGTATCGTGAATGGACCTCAATGTCTTCTTGTATGAGGCTCAAAAATAGATTCATAAAATGCAGATTTTAATGTGGACTCATCTCCCACACAATGGTCTTGATATAATAAACTTTGCAAATTATGAAAAACTATTATTAAACATTTCCAATTATTTATCTATAGAAAGTCCAATATGCTTTAAAGAAAAACTATAGTGTCAGGGATACAAACATGTATTCCTAAACTATAGTGCTGGAGTGGCTTTTTAGGTCCCAGGCACCCGCTCTCTATGGAGTGAAAGGGTTATTTTACTTTTACTTACAAGTTTTGCGTTGGCTAGTCTTGCATGCATGGCTGATGATTATCAAAGCTGATGATCTCAGCCAATCCAATCCTTTTCCATATGAAAGCATTGGGAGGCTATTGTGCATGCGTGGCAAAACACTGCGCTGCATCAACCAGCATGTCCTCACAAAAATGCATTTTGCATCTAATGCAAAACGCTTTAAATCAATGCATCTCTAAATGGAGATTTCAGCGTCTGAACTAGGTAGCACCCCTAGTGGCTGACTGCACCAAGAGGTGCTACTAGGCAGCAATGTAAACACTGCCTTTTCAAAGCAGTGTTTACAGTGCCAAAACTGCAGGGGCAGACTATAGACACCTGAACCAGTACATTAACCCCTTAAGGACACATGTGTGACATGTCATGATTCCCTTTTATTCCAGAAGTTTGGTCCTTAAGGGGTTAAGCTGTAGTGGTTCTGCTAACTATAGTGCCCCTTTAATGGTGACTTCTGTAGATAAATAATAAAATGCAGAATTCTAAATTATTGTGTAGCCATATTGAAATAGATATCTAAAAAGGTATTTGTAGTTCTAATGCTGCCGGCATTGTGTATACATAATATCTTTCAATACCACACCACTTTAACCACTGACAAGTATAGTTTAAAGTATAGTTTAAAAGGCCGTAATAAAATAAAAACCCCAAAAAGGCAGTTACATCTTATCCGTTTCAGATTTTCCCTGCTCAGTGAATGGTAGTCAGGACAACTGAATAAAAGCAAACATGCAGTTCACAATACCTTCTTTTTGATAGGTAATTTTACTATTGAACCCACATGACCCATCATCATTTCTGTGGCACGGAAGCCTGTCAGACAGGCTCCGGTGTCAATAGAATGAGGGCTGTGGCCAGTGATTACATAGTTTTGTGGCTTTAAAAAAAAAAAAAAAAAAAATAATAAAAAACTTCAGTTGCTTTGTATAGAATGGAAGCAAACCATATATGTTTTCTAAAAGTTTCAAGTGAGAAATATATGAGGCACCTTTTTATACACACACACAAAGTGCGCTTGACATGAGAAAAATGGTGAGAGTTAAAGGCACACTCCACTGCCCAAATACAAAATGTAAAAAAAAAATATATATATTTTTTTTTTTTTATTTTTCCTCCTCCATTTCATTTCATTGGGGTAAATCTAAATAAAAAAAATAGAAACAGCTGGCAAAACCTACAGGTTTCTGGTTTACTGCCTTCGCAAACCCACTCCTTCTAAACCCACCCATCTATTCTGCGGCTATCCAATCACAGACTTCCCAAAGCAGAAGTGCAAAAGTCTTTACAAGGCAGGTGCTCTGAGCAATTGCTGCCTCTTGCATTTAGCTCAACTGAGCTAAACTACCAGGAAGTAACACTGGTTGCCTGCTTGAAAGCCAAGTGGGTGTAACCAGTTTAACTTATATAAAAGTGTCATTTCTCATTGAGTTGCATTCATAATTCTGTGTATAGACAGCCGCAGAATGAATGGGTGGGGAAGAAGGAGATGGTTTGCAAAGGCCGTAGACAAGATGTCTACAGCTTTTGCAAACTGATTTTAGATAGGGATCGAACGATTATCGGTTTTACCGATATAATCGGCCGATATTCGGCAATATCGGTATCGGCCAATATAGATACCGATATTGCCGATAATACCTCCTAGGACCGCCGGGCTCATTACAAGCCCGGCGGTCCTGGGGGGGCGCAGGTAGCGTTTACTTACCTCCCCTGCAGCTCCTCCAGTGCCCAGTGTAAGTCTTGCGCGACCCGCGGCCGTCAGGCACTAAGGGCCGCGAGATTTACACTGGGAGCTGGAGGAGCTGCAGGGGAGGTAAGTAAACGCTACCTGCGCCCCCTCCCTCCCCTCCCCCCCCAGCTCAGCCAATGTCACTGGACCACCAGGGACGGTCATATCCCCCCTCCCTGACCAGACAACAAGCAGGGAGGGGGGTCAACAAAAATAATAAACCATAACTATTAAAAATAAGCATAAAAAATAAACAAATATTAAAAATTAAAATAAACAAATATTAAAAAAATAAAAACAAATATTAAAAAATAAAGCAAACATTCAAAATTAAAATAAAAAAATGCCTCCCCCCATCCCATTTTACACAAATTACATCCCTTCAGGAAAACACACACACACACACACTGCATTATATACACACACACACTGCACACTCTGTATATAACGCAGAATGTGTATATAGTGTAGCGTGTCTATATAATTTAGTGTGTGTGTTTAATGCACACACTACACACTGCATTATATACACACACACACACAGCATTATATACACACACTACACACTGTATTCATTATATACACACACACACTATACAAACACTGCATTCACTATACGCACACTACACAGACTGCAGTCACTATACACACACTACACACACACACACAACACTGCATTCACTTTACACACTGCATTCCCTTTATACACCACACACTACACACACACTGCATTCATTATATACACACACACTACACAGTCACTGCATTAACTATACACACTACACACACACACCCTGCATTCATTATATATACACACACACACACTACACAAATATACACAGCTCCACTGTCTAAACACACTGCATCCAGTGCATGTGGCTTTTATATTTTGTGCATTTACCTTTTAGAAATAGTTTATTTTTTCAAAATGGTAAATGTACAGAATATCTGCAAGTTATCGGCTATCGGCCTGAAAGTTAACAGATTATCGGTATCGGCTCTAAAAAAAAAATCAATACCGGTCGATCCCTAATTTTAGATATACCCCTTTCAGTTTTTTTTTTTTTTTTTTTTTTAAACCCAGTGGGGTGTTTCTTAATTTTATACTTATTTATTTTAAAGCAAAGTTATACATCATGGAATGTGACACAGCTCCCACCCATGGGAACATAGCTTCTTAATAACCTACTGCATTAGCCTAACAGCTACCATGGTCAGTATGAAAGACGAGCCTATAGAGTGAAAGAGGAACATTGTAAGATTAACACCAGCAGAAATGATTCTGTCTGCTGCAGCATGGATTAAGCTCCCAAACTGCTCTGGCAATTTGACAGGTGGCGCACACACTGACCGAGACTCGTGCTTTAAAAACCAGACTAACCGACTGGGCAGAGCGGTTGAAAGTAATACTTTTCTCTCTGAAATTGAAAGGATCAAATGCTACTATAAATCTGTGATCTCAACCCTCACGCAGTTACCTGGCATTCTGGCAGCTGATAAAAGAGTGAAACTCGCAGACCAATGAGCGGTCAAGAAGAATTAGAAAAAGATGGCTTGCATATTATGGTTTGCTAGGGGAAGTGTCTAAGGAGAAATGGGGCATCCAGAAAAAAGAAAAAGCATGTGTCGTGAGGTGATCCTATAACATGTAGTTTCAGGTCTCGGACAGGCAGTTTTTTTTTTCCCCTTTAGCCCTGCCCCTCTTGCAAAGTCATTAGAAGATAGCATGTGGGGTCCACCTCTGGAAGGTACTAATGACTCCGAACACAGACACCTGGTACCCCAGCCCTGGAACAACAGGGAAACAGAATCTCTGCTGCATCAGTTGGAATTAGGAGTTCTCTCACTTCAGAAACGTAAGCAGGAAGGGGGCACGACAGAGCACCACCACCCACAACCAGCGCATACACACATTGCACACAGCCCGTACATACAAAGAGTAGATTTTTTTTTTTTTTTTTTTTTTTAATTACACAGGTTATCAGATGCACAGTGGTTGTTCTGGTGCCTGGAGCGTCTCTATTTATGCAATCTCTTTAGGCGATTAACAGCAGGTTGTAAAATTATCAAGTATATAAAATGAAAATCAAAAATAAAAGTCAGACATTAAATGGTCTTTTACTAAGTAGCAAATTAGTCATCATTTTCTTCATAACTCACATATTTGCCGTTTACCTGTCTTTAAATACCGGTACCTCATAATCATATGAATGAGTGACAATCATCTTATACCCACAGATGAGCAATAAGTAGTAAGGAGAAATTGTGTATCGAAAACAATTCAACCAGCTGCAGTCCTTTAGCTAGTTAAAGGAACATTTCAAGTACCCTGGCACCGTCATAGTGTAATTTGTCATACTACTAGTTCATGGGTTGCCAACTTACATGGGTCCCAGGCACCTTCAGCACCTACTAACAGACTTTCCTTGTAGGAAAATCAGTTGGCTCCAGTGAGCTATGCAGAGCATTATCATTGGCTGCACTCTCAGCCAAGGAGTATTGTCCTGCATTGGCCATGCTTTGGCTGAGCAGGGACAGCCAGCTTCTCCTGCAGGAGAAGACCAGATGTAACTTGAGCACTCGAGGGACCAGGTAATATGTCAATCTGTACTAAAACAAACTACATTGGAAGGCAAGCAGTTGTTCTTGCCGTCAGCACTTGTGGCACCATAACTACAACAGCAATATGTAGTGTTTCTTTAAACTGTTTGCTAAGCAATGCTTTAAATCATGGGTGTCCAACCTGCGGTTCACATACAGCCCTGGACCGCTAGAAGAGAGGGAGGCAGGGAGCACTTTACTTTCTGTGCTCCTTCAGCATAGCTCACTTGCCGCCCGGCAACGAGCCGGCCGCCGGGATATGATGTAATCCCGGCATCACTGCTGGGTGCGCGAGGAACCTGTGTAGGAAGAGCACAAAGGTGCCAGCAGCAACCACTGGCCACCAGGGATAGAGGATCCATTCCAGCCCTCCCAGAGCAAGGTAGGGAGGCTGGGTGAACCTCTTTAGTACTAAATGTGTATGCATGTTTTGTCAGTGAGTGAGAGTGTGTGTGTGTGTGTGTGTGTGTGTGGAGATCTGTGGCTAGGTCTGTGATTGTGTGTTTAGGTTTGTTATGTGTGTGTCTGTGATTATGTGTATGTATATAGGTACCTGTATGTGATTGTGTGTGGGTCTGATTGTTGGTGTATGTATGTGATTATGGGTGTGTGTGCGCGATTGTGTGTCTAGGTCTGTAAATGTATGTTTGTGGGGGTGTTGTGATTGATTGCGTGTGTATGCCTGTAAATTTGTGATTATGTGTGATTGGATGTGTCCGATTGTGTGTGATTGTATGTATGTATCTGTGATTATGTGTGCATATGTATGTGTTTATTAGATAGCTCCCTAATTTGATATCCTTAAATATTCCAATACCACATAAGGATAACAAATAAGGGAATTATCTACTAAACAATTGAAATATCAAAAATAAGAAACGGGTTTTAAAAGAGATTACTCGTATACCTTACCTATATCAGGGGTTGGCAACCATCTGCACTCCCGATGTTGTGAACTACATCTCCCATAATGCTCTTACAGGCATAATGCTGGAAAAACATCAAGGGAGATGTAGTACACAACATCTGAAGTACTGAATGTTAGTTTCTTTTGATCTATATTATATATTTGATATGTGACCCAAGACAATTCCTCTGCGCTCAATGCAGCCCAGGGAAACCAAAAAGGTTGGGCACCCATGCTTTAAATAGTACGGTATCCCGATATGTTTAAAACAAATATGTAAAGCAGTTTGAGGTTTCTTGGTCATCAGCAGCACACTGGCCACAGGTAATCAGCTCACCCTCAAGCGCTCTGGTGGGAGAATAACTATCAGATATTAAAATGAAACCCATTTAGGTCACTCACCCTGGTACCCCACTGAAGCCAGGTTTAGTGAATGAATGTTAGACAAGAGAGGTGAGTGAGTGCACTTTTATCAGGAAGAACTCGGCCATTCCCCATAGTGAGTAGTTCACAGTGACTGACATATTGGATTCCAAAATCAGTTAAAGGAGAGTCATGGACTACATGATATTTGTGTGTTGTATCTATAGGGAATCCCTGCTTCTGATCCTATCAATGTACATTTGTTTCAATTCATTTGTATTAACACTTCCTGATTAGAATCCTTAGACATAGCCATTGATTGCACAGACAGCTGCTAATGCCAATTACTAATCAGGGTATTCATAATCAAGGGGGTATCTAACATTGGCAAGCTAGCTTTTGTTGCACTATGGTTATTATTACTGCTACTAATAGTATTTATATAGCGCCAACCAAAATGGTGCAGGAACAATAGATAGATGAGGACCCTGCTCAAATGAGCTTACATTCTAGAGGAGGTGAGGTATAAAAACACAGTAGGAAGGGCATCAAGAGGACAGTAAACAAACAATAAGGTGGGAAAGTAGCAGAGCTGGAAGTAAGAGTGGAGTGTGGCCCTCGAGGAGAGAGCAAGAGACAGGTTTGTAAAACAGAAGTGACTCTGGGTTCCAGCCCAAGTTTGCCCATGGCTGAACACCCATGGTCCAGATCCCTCTTTCTATAGATAAGAATAAATAAATCTAAAGACACATGAGAAATTGTACCCGAGTTACTGAGATACTGAGGATAGATATGAACTTCTCCCATACACAATGCTGCCCAGCTGTCGGGAAGTGAGAGGGTTATTTTGTTTGTTTGTTTTGGAAGATGGGTTACACCGTATCAAATAATAAGATAAAAGGTTCATGGTAGAATGTAGACCAACCCCATGTAGGTTTTCCCATATCTATATCATCATATCAGACAGCACTAGCCTAGAACGTAAATTAAATTCCGAAAAACTTAAAGAATGTAAACACAGAGGCTAGAATAGGCCTAAAATCCACAAACATCAGCCACCAATCTAAATGGAGTTCAGTCTATCTGAGCTATCTTTAGTAATCCTGAAGAAGGAGGGGGGATGAATTGAGAAAGGGCTTGTCGTGAGAGGGAAAATATACAGGCATGTAAAAAGGCATGCAGTAAGTCGGTTGAAAAAAAAAAAAAAAATCATTCAAGTGAGGCATAAGAGCACAAAGAGAAAATTCTGTTTGTACAAAGAATAATCACAAAGCCTCGGCAGAGCTACAGAGTTAACAATGTCTGCGCAAGATCACGCCAACAACTGTAAAAATCTGCCGTATCACATAGCTCACGGTTCTCTCTTTTCTGTAGTGCAGTTAGCTCACAAAAACCAAGACAAAACAAAAACAAAAAACAGCGTTTGGAATAATGCAAGGACAGAAGACCCTGACATTTCAAATTTTTTTCCCAAGTGAAAAACATTTAAAAAAAAAAAAAGAGCACAAACCTAAAGAGCCACACTTAACACAAGAGATGGAAGTTGCAGTCTACTACACATGTAATCTCTCCTGATACTGTGCAACTGGTTTCTAACAGCCTTTGCATGGGTTGTCCAAAAGGCAGATTGCCAGGTGTTGTAGAACTATGATGGTGGAAATGGTTAAATGATTTCCATAATGATATCACTTCATCAAAAAGTAAAATGTACTGTACAATGTGCTCTACTGTAAGAAGCCAGCCCTTTTGTCGAATTACACAATACAGCTGCCTTTTCATGCTTTAACATTGTCCCTGCCATTCGCATGCTCTCAGCTGATCCCTGACTGTTTGGGTGCAAAGGTCCCACTTACAGCTGTATTAGGAGAGGATCCTGCATGTTCACTGCATCGTGATTTAACCCTGGGTGTCCCTGGCTCTGGGCACTTCTCTCCTTCCCCTGAGTCCACTTCCTGTTCACCCTTCACCCCATGCGTTGGGGAGCAAAGTTTGGCCAATGGGAAGGCAGGCTGATGTTTGGAGAGTCTCCAACAATCTGCAATAGTTTCCTGCAGAATACCCCCCTCCCTCTCTCTCTCTGCACCAGCGTAATAACTGGTATCAGATTTCAGGACTGCCTGACATCCCTTTTCTGCAGGCAGCCAGTCAGTTGGGAGGGGAATAGGAGAGAGTGACACGGAAGTACTGTAACCTGGAACTTTGCCTTCCCCGTGAACTTTCCTATTATAGGTCCCAGTTTGGAACTGGATGAACTTGAAGGATGCATGCCACAGACTACCACACAAATAAGGAGAGCTGCTCATAGGAAGGGAGGCCTAGTTCACAGAAAGAGAAGTGACAAGACTTGCTCAAATATAAAAAGGAGGGGGTCAGGAACTTTAGTGAAACTGGATAAATGAAGAGTGCTGTGCAGCATGGTGCTGCTATCAAGATACTAAAAATATACAGGGTAAAGGTAGGAGCCGAAGCACTCTCTTCCCACTTGTAATTGGTCACTTGTTTTAACCTGTTGAGTGCCATCATGGCTGAGCAAGCCATTCCAAAGTTTAAAAAACGCAAACATTACAGTATAGTATTATAGGTAATTAACCCCGTAACAACCTCATGACAGTCTATGCCATCATGCAATGCAGGGCTATAATGCCCAGTGACAGCATAGTCTGTCATGGCTTTAAAAGGAACACTATAGCATTAGCAATATAAACATAGAATGTGACAGCAGATAAGAACCATTCGGCCCATCTAGTCTGCCCAATTTTCTAAATACTTCCATTAGTCCCTAGCCTTATCTTATAGTTAGGATAGCCTTATGCCTATCCCACGCATGCTTAAACTCCTTTGCTGTGTAAACCTCTTCCACTTCAGCTGGAAGGCTATTCCATGCATCCACTACCCTCTCAGTAAAGTAATACTAGTGTAACATGTAATCCTAATGCAATAGTGCCCTGTTAACAACAGTCTAGGTGAAATTAAGGGACACAATAGTCACCAAAACAACATGTGCTTAATGAAGGACATATGGAGAATAGATTGTGTCCTGCATTCTCTCACTGCTCAATTCTCTGTTATTTAGGAGTTAAGTCACCTTGTTTATACATCCCTAGCCACACCTCACTGCATGTGACTTACACAGCCTTCCCAAATATTTCCTGTAAAGAGAGATCTAATGTTTAAACTTCATTTATTGCACATTCTGTTTCATTTAAACATTTCTTACCTCCTGCTCTGTTAATGGCCTGCCACAGCCTAGAGCTTAATTTATAGTTAAAGGAACACTATGGCACCCAGACAACTTCATCTCATTGCAGTGTCCCTGTTACCTTAATCCTGCAATGTAAAACACTGCAATTTTAGAGAAACTGCAAGGTCTACATTGCAGTGTTAAGACTGAGAGCCACTAGAGGCACTTCCTAGAGCTTCACAAAATTTGATTCAGTTTAACAACACTGGATGTTTTGCAGGAAAGCATTGAGATGTGCATCAGGTTCCCCCCCATTAGCCAACGCTGGCAAAAGAGGAACCCAACCCAGCACCGATGGACTTCGGTGCTGGAATTAAGCAGGTGAAGAAATGTTTTTTAACCCTTTATATGACCAATGGCGGGAGGGCAAAGCAGGCAGAAGGTTCCTATAGCGTTAGAAATACAGATCTGTGTTCCATTCAGGAATGAAAGATCTTATTGAAAATTATACCTTTTTTCATGTACGATGTATCAGTCACAGGCAGGGGAGGTGTGGCTAGGGCTACAGAAACAGAAAAGTGGTTTAGCTCCTAAATGGCAGAGAATCTGAGCAATGAAACTTCAGGGGCGTGCTATATACACTAAAACTGCTTCATTAAGCTTTTGATGCCTCTATTAGGCCCTTTAATCAATCAGATAGGTGAAATTGATGTAGAATACATGGCAAAAGTGCCAAAAAGGTCTTGCTCACAAACCCAACGCATGTCAAGAGAGCCATGGTCCTTAAACGGTTAATTTACATTTTGTATTAACCAAGGTACCCTTGATAAAGGCAGCCAGTTGGTGCCAAAACGTTGGGGGGTTTGGTGACTCGTGTTTGTCCTAAGGCTGGTTAGAATTTTTTTGACATTGTACTATTGCATTATTGTATTTTCCCTTGCTTCTGTCATTGTGTTTATTTTTTGTATGTTTTTCATTGTAGTACTTTTTTGGTACAGAATAAAGTTATACTTTTGACTATTCGTAGTTGTTATAGTGTGCATTCTATATTGCATAGAGAATTATGTAGATTAAAATATATATGCTGCTGGCTTGGGTATCCAAGCTATACAAATGATTATTCTGCAAAGGTTTAACTCATCTCTGCACATCCACAATGGTTACAGAGCAGCTGTGTATGAAGCACAATGGCGACGTAATAATATATGCAGCCAGCAGACACAAATAGCGAAATGAGGCAAGTATAACAGATTCTATATACAGCTGGAAATTTTTATTAAAGGACCACTATAGGCACCCACACCACTTCAGCTTAATGAAGTGGTCTGGGTGCCAGGTCCAGCTAGGGTTAACCCTTTTTTCTATAAACATAGCAGTTTCAGAGAAACTGCTATGTTTATATTAGGGTTAATCCAGCCTCTAGTGGCTGTCTCATTGACAGCCGCTAGAGGGCTTCAGCTCTTCTCACTGTGATTTTCACAGTGAGAAGACGCCAGCGTCCATAGGAAAGCATTGTGAATGCTTTCCTATGGACTGGCTGAATGCGTGCGTGGCTCCTGCCGCGCATGCGCATTCAGCCCAAGAGGAGGCGGAGAGGAGTAGGAGAGCTCCCCGCTCGGCGCCTGAGAAAGAGGTAAGTTTAACCCCTTCCACCCTTAGAGCGCGGCGGGAGGGGGCACCCTCAGGGCACTATAGTGTCAGGAAAACGAGTATGTTTTCCTGGCACTATAGTGGTCCTTTAATGAAGCAGTTTTAGTGTATACATATCATGCCCCTACAGTCTCAATACTAAATTATCTGCCATTTAGGAGTGAAGTCACTTTTGTTTATTCCATGTAGACCTAGCCACATTTCCCTCACAAAGTCAGCATGAAAAAAATGGTTTAGTCTTCAATCAGATGTGACAGCACAGTGTGTTTATTATAGGGTTTTTTTTTTGTTTGTTTGGGTTTTTTTTAAACATAGATAACAAACAAACAACATAGCAGGACATGAATTCTAAATTAAAAAAAAATAAAATAAAAAATAGACTGTGCAATAAAGCAATAAAGGAAGTTTAAACATTAGATATGTCATTACAGAAAATGTTTAGGGAAACTGTAGGTCTCATGCAGGGGAGGTGTGACTAGAACTGCATAAACAAAGTGACTTAGCTCCATATTAAATTGCAGAGGCATGAACTATACACTAAAATCACTATTATGCTAAAGTTGTTTTGGTGCTTATAGTACAGGGGTAAGCCACCTTCAGCACTCCAGATGTTCTGGACTACATCTCCCATAATGCTGGTAAAGCATGTGGAATGCAAAGGCTTAGTCCATATTTGTTTCCCATTTCGCAGGAATCGACATATCCCATGTGCCAGGTCGCCGTAGCGGCCACCTTTGGCCCCCATGAGACAAGCGACTGTGTGGAAATAAAGCAGCAGTAAGGGAGCTGTAATTTTCCTGATCTCCTCCCTCTCACACCATGCAGAGATGCCAGGAGCCGGATATGCCACCTCCTGGCACCACTAAACGGTGAGCAAGAGGAAAAAGCCAGAAGAGCAGGAAGATCACAGGATTAGAGCAGCCCCACTAGGCCCCAAGAAAAGGATCCCTACTGGAACACTAGGGAAAAAAAAAAAAAAAAAAAATAAAAAAAAATCACTCTAGCTCTCTTGTGAGAGAATGTGTGTGTCTTTCATAATTACATAGCTGAAAAGGGACATGACTCCATCAAGTTCAGTCTCTCACACATCTGTTTTTGCGGTTGATCCAAAAGAAGGCAAAAAACACAGTCTGAAGAGCATCTAATTTTGCAAGCTATTGCCGCACTAATTAAAAATGATGTGTGTGTGCACGCGCGCGTGCACGTGTGCACTTTAATTCTAAAAATACAAGACATGTTCATGGCCAAAAAAAAAAACATTGCATAAAACATCTGGCATGTCACATACTATATTAATTATCTGTGAAAGTCAAATGGCAATGACAATGGTTCTAGGTTTCTCATGTGTAAATTTAAGATCTGTTATTTTTCTTATTGAATATAAAGCTTTGTTTAGTTTAAAAAAATTTTTTTTAAAAACCCTGGCTCCTAGCATTATATATAAGCTGACTTTCTACCAATAATATTCTGGTAAGTAGGGTTTGACTGCTTATAAAGCATTCCCACACCATGCAATTTGACTTAGAGCACTCTGAGTGGTTGATTTCAAGCCAACCAGAGTGCTCTGACAGGCAAATGAAGAGACTGACAGGTAAGTCTCTACATTTACTGGCCACAGCACTCTGATTGGTTCAAATTGAAAGCAGCCATTCACAGTGTTATGAGTCAAATTACACAGCATGGGAAAATTCCAAAGAACTTTCCAACGCTGTGTAACATGACACAGAGCACTCTGATTGGTTGATTCTAAGCCAACCAGAGTGTTCTAAGTCAAATTGCAGGGAGTGTGAAGGCTTTATAAGCCTTTCTCCGCCCTGCAGAGCTCAGCCTGCCAGTTGCCCTTGTTGGGTGAAGATGTTTTACTGTTTTAGCGTCGGGATTTTTTTTTTCTTTTTTTAAACAGTTGCGATGGGTATCATGGATTTTTATTTTGCCTTTTTTGAGGTTGAATAAAGAAGAATTTAGAGAAAAGAAGACAAACGGTAAGTTATTTTTTCTTTACAATATTTAGTTTTCTTGTGAGTGTCCCCCACAATTTTAGGGTGAGGGGTGTAGGTAGGTCTTTATTAAATTTTGTTTGGGGGTTTGGGGACCCCTAGGCACCTGGAATAGGGGAGTTTACATTTAGCCCCCATCAGTGGGGGCCGAGGGGAGGGAAGACGACGACAATAGCTACCCCCCCCATTTAGGGCCCCACCCGCCGCCATGGGTGGGGGCTGGGGGGATAGGTCCCCCATTTTCATTTAGGGCTTCCACCCGCCGCTAATGGGTGGGGACCGGGGAGGACAATAGGTCACCTTTCCCTTTTTCATTTAGGGCCCCAACCCACCGCTGTTCTCATTCTGTTAGGAAGAAATTCGGTTTAAATAAGAGGACGTTTGGGAGTTCGGGAATACTGACAGGAAGCATCATGAGATGACAGAGGAAAGGTGAGAATTGTGGGAAAATCTCTCTGACCACAGGAAACGAAGCACACTTTGCTCGTCCGCTGGTCAGATATCATTAGGCGTAGGAAACCTCCTTAAGACAATATAGTCCCTACTTTGTCTTGTGTTTTAAAGAAAACTAGAGAAGACAGGAATAAATGAAGAATCAATTAGGGAAAGTTAAGTTGAGCATGATAGTGCTGCTTTAAAGGAGCACTATAGTTTTAGAAATACAAATATGTATACCCAACGTTTTAGTGTCAAGTCACCGTTTAGGTGACAGAGCTTGAGCTGCCAGGGTTAAAAAAGTGATTTTCTTACCTTTCAGCCCTTATTGCGCCAGTCTCTTCCGTGTAGCGCTGCATCTTTGATCGAGATCATCAGGGTTGATGATCTCAGCCAACCCAATACTTTCCCAGTGGAGACTAGTGCGCATGTGTGGCAAAACACCATGCTGGGCCCATGATATTGTCTGAGACTATGTGACTAAAATCTTACAGAAGCGCCTTAAGTGGCTGTCATATGGATAGCCACTAGAGATAACCCTGCAATGTAAAAAAAGTCATACTAACAGCTATTAGAGGAAAATTAACCCTGCAGTGTAATCACTGCCTTTCCAGTAGAACAGCAATGTTTTCAACTGCACGGTTTAAAGATGGGGTACATGGCACCAAGACCACTTTATTAAGTGCTCCTTTAGTGATTAAGCGGATAAATAACTATACAGTACTTTACAGACACAGATCTTTGTTATTATATTAAAATCTGGTTCTCAAGAATACAGAATCCAGGACCAAAATGTAGAAGATAGGCAAATCTTTATTGACACATGGAAACATAGAATGTGACTGCAGATAACCATTCGGCCCATCTAGTCTGCCCAGTTTTCTAAATACTTTCATTAATACCTGGCCTTCTTATAGTTAGGATAGCCTTATGCCTATCCCACGCATGCTTAAACTCCTTTACTGGGTTAGCCTCTACCATTTCAGCTGGAAGGTTATTCCATGCATCTACTACAGTCTCAGTAAAGTAATACTTCCTGATATTTTTAAACCTTTGCCCCTCTAATAAAAGTCTAATTGTTTTTTCAGCTACTCATTGTTCCTGGGTATTTCCACATCCACCAACACTGCAGCCTGTCTATTCCTTGTCTATCACCACAATGTCAGGTTGGTTACCTGGTGTATACTCCCGCTTCTATTGATCTCATCTTTGCCAAGTGTCTCAGTGCTGTCTTTTCCAGGACTCTGGAGATGTGATGGATATTTGGCCTCTGCTTCTCAGTCTGGTTCATATACATCATTGAAGTTGATCCAGTGGTAGTCTTTTCCACTGATCAAGAACTGCTAGCTATTCTAGGATCAGTTTTCTTATGACTGTTATTGGATTTCTGTTATTGAATTTCATCCTCCTCATGGTGAAACCAGCTGTTTTGGCGTTAGGGTAGATGATGGAAAGTCATTAATGTTGTTTGTGTCCAGGAATGGTTTGTGTCCAAGTCCTCTTGTCATCATATTGCCCTGGTTCCCTAGGACCTGATATGGACATACACAAAAAGACACAGCTATACACTCTCACAACATGGTTGGTCTTTGATCCATTAGGATCATAATGCATGCCTTGTTGAAAATAAAATTGTACCTTAAAAAAAAATGTGCACCAATACCAAGGAAACCTGCAGATATGTAAGCTGCAAATTATGAAGTGACATTTGTGTGTGCCTATTTGCACATTAAAGGTACACTATAGGCCAGGGCTCGACAAATCCCAGGTGCCAGCTCACCATGGCGACAAAGAAATTTGCCCTGGCCCCTGGGATTTTTTGAGCCTGTTCAGCCCCCTAGATGACAGAGAGCAGAGGCGGGCAGTCGGCTCACGGAGGGTTGAGGCAGGCGGCTGATAGAGTGGGGGTGGCCGGCTCATTGAAAGGTAAAGGAGGGAGGGAGGCGGGAAGTTGACAATGCGACAGCGAGGCAGGCAGATGGCGGACTTGGTGCTGCGGCGGCGAGGGTGCTGTAATCTACCTCGCGAGCCTTGCAGTGATGCCGGGTTATGACGTCATTCCAGCTCCCTGGCTCACTAAACAGTGCGCGAGAGGGAGCTGAGCTGGGAGACGACAGCAGCCCCACTGGACCCCAGGGAAAGCCTATCCACTCTAGGTCTCCAAATGTAGGGTGGCTGGATTGATTTAAATTAAAATAAAAGTAATTTTTGTGAGTGAGTATGTCTGAGTAGGTCTGTCTGTGAAGGTGTGCGTTTGAGTGTGTCTTCCCTCCACAACATGGGAAAGATTTTTTTACACATTTTTTTCCCACACAGTGCTGGTGATGCCGCAACTGGCTCCAACTCTGTGGCTGAGAAATTAAATCTTGATGATCTCAGCCAATCCAATGCTTCCCCATAGGAAAGCATTGGGAGACTATTACGCATGCATGCCAAAAATTCCACTGTGCCAACTTAACTTCTCTTGAATCAATGCATCCTTATAGAGAACATTAACGTAGGTGCTGCACCGAACCAGAAAGCACCTCTAGAGGCAGTCTGAGTGACTGTCGCTAGAGGTGTCACCAAGCAGCAATGTAAACATTGCCTTTTGTCTGAAAAGTCAGTGTTTACATTGAAAAGCATTCAGGGACAGGCTATAGACTTCAAAACAACTACATTAAGGTGTAGTGGTTCTGGTGACTATAGTGTTCCTTTAAGAATTTTATTTTTGGCATTGATTTCTCTGGCTCCTAACTTTTCTAGCTGGCTCCTAGATTCCAGGCAAAATTGTCAAGCCTTGCTATAGGCACCCAGACCACTTAACCAGCTCTAAACATTGCAGTACTGCAGGGTTAAGACTGACTCTAGTGTCTGCCTACCAAGTTTAACTCCATGAAACGATGCTGGATGTCCTCACGCTTTGCATGAAGAGGTTCCACATCTTGCAATTTCCTAAATGAAAGCATGGATTCAATGCATTCCTGTGGGAAAGGCCTTGTGCATTAGGTTCCACCTTGCACTGAAGTCAGAGGAGGAGACAGAGCCAGTGCTGAGGGACCTTGGCACTTCAAATGGGTGTTGATTCTTGGCGGGATTGGGGAAGGGGTCGGGGGCAGAGGCACACTAAAGTGTTCCTTTAAAGTGGCACTACAGGAACTGTTATAGTGCCTGGAGTTATGCCTCCCATGTCCTTCCCCGCAATACCCAGTGTGAAACTAGTTTGAAGACTTGGAAGTGCGGCTTCAAGCCACACCTCCAAGCCCTGTGGGTATGAGAGCCTGGAATCTTCCCAAACCACTCCATAAGATCACGCGCACAGTGCCGTGACAGTCATAGAGAATGAAGCAAACCTGTAGAAAAGGAGAGTAATAAAAATATTTATTTTTGTTTACATGTGGGAAGGGGTGGAATTGCTAAGCGACTTCAGGGCTGTAGCTTTAGGAATACAGATATGTATTGCTACAGGGTTCCTTTAAGCACAATATTTTGGGAAATATTTCAGAGCTGATGTGCCTGAGGCTGACTTTGAGATTTCTGATAGACAATAGTAAATTTCATACATAATATTTAATTCTATACATTTAGATAAATTCACAGCAGAGGGGTATGGGGAGAGAAAAATAAAAAGTGTGCCTGCTAAAATGGTCTATAATGGGATCTATGTTGATCTCTCATGACCGCCAGGGGGATAATTTGAGGGCCCTAGATCCCATTTTGTGTCACCACAAAGACCTGGATTGGTCAGCCCTTGTATTAAAGCACTATAATGTTAGGAATACAAATATGTTTGTATTCTTCTAGGTTGCCATAAAAGGATATTTATAAAAAAAAAAAAAAATTAAAAAAAAATAAAAAATTTTACTCACCCTTTACCAGAACCAAGACATCTTTGGCGCCGCTCATCTGTCCACCACCCTGAATGTTATTGCGGAATCAAGTCTTACTCCAGCGATGGCCAACCCGATGATCCTCAAGAAGGAGCACGGATGATCAAATGTGCATGTGCAGGAAGCACTGCACACACATCCAATGCTTCTCACAGGAAACCATTGAATTTAATGCTTTCCTATGACGTGTAATGTCAAGTGACAGAGTTTAACTCTGTCAATGTAGTGGAAGAGAGCTGGAAGACAGCTACTAGAGGTGTGTTTAACCCTGCAATCGAAACATTATGGTTTCTACATTACTGCAATGTTTAATGTTGCATGGTTAAAAAGGCAGGAACGTTAATTGAGATAAAGTGGTCTGGTGACCTTAGTGGTTCTTTAAACCATGTGTGCCTTGCTTTTTAACAGTCGACCTCTGGTATACAGACTACATACTAGCTAATCATTGGCTCTGTCACTTATGACTTATTAGTGGTGCTAATTTCTATTAAAATCCTGCCAATTAGTGTCACTCAAGGATTTAACTTGAGGATCAGTTGAAGTGTGGTTTAGTAGAAAATGTACTACCCATTTCACAGCAGTCTCTGGCTATCTCATCACTCTGAGCTGAAACTTGCTGGATAAAAGCCTTTATTGACTATTCATCCGCTTCCTTAAACAGCCCCCCAGAGACCAAATGTGCAAGCTCAGTCTCTTATACATTCAATGCAGTGATCTGCAAACACCCCTAAAACCACACCCAACCCTTGGAAAGCCTCATACCAGCTACCGGTGAAGACGTGATCAGAATGTAAATGGCAATTAAAATGCATAAAAGCGTCAACAATAGACATTTTACTGCAATGAACAATATCCACAAACAATAGTAAGGGTAGAAGGTTCAAAATCATACACATTACTCATTTTAATAGCCAATAAAAAAAAATAAAAAAAATATGGGATTTGAAGAAAAAAAAATAAATTGGTGTTACTCACTCGTATATAACTAGGAACACAAACTTACTGGCAATATACACCCTTACACTCATATATCCTACTGTGCAAAAGTTTTGGGCAGATAAATGCTGTACTGTTGGAATGCTTTCAAAAATTGAAATGTTACAACTTACATTTTTTGCAATTAACAAAATGCAAAGTGAGTTAACAGACTAAAAATCCAAATCAAATCAATTTTTGAGGTAACCGGGTAATTGTCAGACGGCAGAAAGACCTTTAAAAAAATTAAAAAAAATAATAATATTCTCCCAACCTATACATTTGCTACCACATCTGTTAGCACCATGTTTAAATAGAATGTTGTGCACTTTAAAAGTTAAATATACCATGACAAGTTATTTGTAAGAAATCTCTGCATTCCATTCACAATAAAAAATAAATAAATAAAATAGAACAGATCGTAAAGCCCAGAAGTTATGGAAGACATAAGGGTAAAGGCTTCAACTTTGCTGCCAAAACAAATCTCTATTTATGAACATAATATCATTATTGCAATAATGACACAAACTAGTGCTAAAGAAATATTTATAGTCCCCGGTGTGTTACAAATAAACACATTTTTAACGAAACCAGGTTATACAAAAGTCCTGGCATTTCCTGGCAATTGGTTTGGACAACAGCACATACCCACTTTTACCAAAACTGAAAACACAGAAATCTTAAATAGTTACATAGCTGAAAAGAGACATGCGTCCATCAAGTTCAGCCTTACTCACATTTGTTTCTGTGGTTGATCCAGAAGAAGGCAGAAAAACCCAGTCTAAACCACCAAACAATTCCTTCTCAACTCCAAAATAGCAGTCACATCTCTTTGGATCAAGAAGCGATTACCCCACCAATTAAAAATTATATCCCTGTACGTTATGTGTTTGAAAGTATTTATCCAATTGAGGTTTAAACATCTGTATAGACTGATAAAACCATTTCTTCAGGCAGAGAATTCCACATCCTTATTGTTCTTACTGAAAAAAAACCTTTCCTTTGCCTGAGACTAAATCTCCTTTCTTTTAGTCTAAATGCGTGACCTTGTGTCCTATGAATAATCCGGTTTATGAATAGATTTCCAGGCAATGGTTTGTATTGGCCCCAAATATATTTGTATAATGTTATCATATCCCCTCTGAGGTGACATTTTTCAAAACTAAACAGATTTAAATTTATTCACCTTTCTTCATAACTAAAACGCTCCATTGCTTTTATACATTTTTTAGCCCGTCTCTGCACTTGTTCTAGTGCCATAATATCCTTATTTAGAACAAGTTGCCAAAATTGACAATACAAAGAACATTGTAAGATCCACAAATGAGTAGGATCCATGATCAAATATGGATATTATAGGCTTGCTGTGATAACAAGTCTTGCACATTACCACTTACAGGTAACAAACCATAACATCTTCCCTACCTCTACTTGGGCTTCAATTAAAATAAACTCTGAAAAATAAGTAACAGTCAATAAGACCTACCTTTCCCTTGGATTTTATAAAATGCCTCTCCGGCATCTGAATATGTTTAGACATTTGAGAATTCCAAGTAAGTTCAGCAGGAGGAGGATTATGTTGCAAAGGAAGAAGGTCGGTGGAGAGTTTTAGCTGTTGACCAACATGCATCTCTATGTCCTGATGTTCTAGGACAGTATGGCTTGAATTTGAGCTTTCGTGGCCATATGTAGCATCAAAGTGCGGTAGGAGATCTTCCTGAAGTAAATCCTCTGGATCAAGTCCAGTAAATGGTTCTGCTTGTGCATCCACCTGCTGTAGTAAGTTTTCTTCTATAGGGGAAAACCCATTGCTTTCCATGTGATCATTAAAGTGACTCAACTGAGTGGAGGAACTGTCAGGAGTTGGGAAATTAATGGTCACTGGGGACATTTTTGTTCTGTTGTAGTTACCCTGAGGATGTGAAGGATGCACCATCTGGAAACTGTTTGAATGTAATTGTGCACTAGGATCTAAAATGTGTTGGTTAATCTCTTGCTTCGTTCCTAGGTCTGAGAATGCTGGGCTTCCAGTAAAGTCTGATAATGTATGAGCAGAATGATTAAGGTGGTTATTGGAGAATGGATAGGGTGTAGAAAAGGATGGAGTAGAATTAATGGCACAAGGTGTCATTGTGGGAGACTGTCCATCAAAGGTGCTTTCTTGTTGAGACCCTAAAGGGTTACTGCAAAAGTGCAACGATGCTTCGGTTTGTGAAAACTGTTGTACAGAAAGAGACTGTTGTTGAGTCAAATTATTGCCTATCTGAGGCTGCTGGGCAATAGTGGTTCTGTGTGGGACAGAAACATTAATATCCATGAAGTTTTTTGGCTGATGTAGAGTTTCCTGGCCTGTGTTCATATGATTCCTATTGTGCTGTGGCTGCATTGAAACTCTCTGCTGATCATTGGGCTGAAACAAGGCAAAGTCATGATGTGCAGCAAAGGATTTACTTTGTTGCATAGCCTGAGTGTGTCCATGTTGGTGAAATGGAGAGCCATTTTGGCTAGGAATACTAGAAGCAGTCTGGTGGCCCCACATAGGACTGCCATCATCAGGGAACAGTCCATTGCCTTGATTTGGTGGGTGTATTGGTGAGCAGCTGAACTGTGAATGTGGTGATAGAACACTTTCAACAGGGCTGCTGTACGACTGGTTTACCTGGTGCAATTTAATAGAATCGAACTGATTCAGAGACTCAAACTCACTGATTTTTTGGTGAGTTTGAGAATCTTGGACCTGATTCAGAGAGTCCACGTGGAGAGGCTCAAACTCTGCTCCAAGGTTCAATTCATCAACAAGAGATACAGGGCCGTGTTGAACAAAAGCATCATCAGACAAGCCCAAGGCGTCATCAAACAGATGTGCATCATCAAACAAATCCATCATGGGGTCTGTCATATTGAAAACTGAAGAGAAATCTCTGAGCTGATCATTACATTGGGCCCACTAACAAGTCACGTCAGGGCCCAAGCCATGGCAGCACGGTTTGTTCATGTTGGGCTTCTCTACATTATCAAACACCCTATAAAACAGGAAAGCAGAATTATTAAAATATTTTACAACTTTCTTTTATTGAAACTCTGTAGTACATGAAAAAAAAAAAAAAAAAGTTAGGAGGGAGCATTATCTACTAAACCATAAAAACATGTAGATCTTCCATCACATCGATAAGTAAAGTTACCCTGTCAGGGTTATTCTCTAAATTCCAAGTCAAGGCAATAACAACGCAGTTGGAATAACAACGTAGTTGGAATAAGTTGCTGTGGTTCAAGAGGACCCTGGTGCTGGCCTACATTTCCGGGTTAAACCATTTAACCCCAAACTCCAGTATCAAGTGCCCGATTACTCTTCACTAGTGATGTCGCTAACTTGCCACGATCGGTTCGCCACGAACTGTTCGCGGCGAACTCTGGTCAGCTGACACATCTCTGCCAATCTCCGGCACACCCTCCCAGACCCTCCTACTTCCTGGATAGCATCCATGTTGAAGGCAGCTTCAACATGGATGCTGTCCAGGAGGTGGGAGGGTCTGCCGGAGATTGGCAGGGATGTGTCAGCTGACCGGAGTTCGCAGCGAACCGTTCGCGACATCACTACTCTTCACCTGTTCAGAATCTTGAAAGAATAAGACTCGGGCAGAGACACTGCTGATTGACTTAGAGTGTCAGCTGATGTTCTCAGCCAGTCAGTAGTTCCCCATCCACAAAAAGTCTTACAAGAAACACATACATTTCCCTTCTTTATCCCAATAAAGATTTCATGGTGCCCGGAATGTTCCTTTAATTTGAGCGTTTTGTAAATAATACTGTATGTAAACCTTGCATTACATACCATTTTATTGTGTAGCTCTTGAAAAAATGTTAGAGTTTTGTACATCATACACAAATTATACTCTAAAGCAATGTTTGCCTTTGAAACAAAATTTGCAACCCACAATCCACTGTCTGTTGAGACTTAATGCACAACTTTTGAGGGGCTTTCTTCAAACAAAATGCATTGTAAATCTCACTATTATAAGGAAAAAAAAAGAAATTTACATGAAACTCTGCAAGTATTTATGCTGAACCGTGTTTTATAATTGCAGTTCTTAAAATGTATTTCCAATTTATTTGGTATTTAGCATTGCCATACCATGATTCTTCAGTGATTTTCATAAGAACTCGTGGAGATAGACACATTCGTTTGAATTATGCATTGCATAATTGATAGATTAAAAAATAAAATATATATATATATATATATATATATTTTTATCTATCAATTATGCAATGCATAATTTTTATTATTTTTTTTTTTTTTTTTATCAGTTTATAATTTGAGCAGCAATAATAGGCAGAGCACACCAGCAACATAACCAACACAACTGGCTGTATGGTTTATAAAGCTTAGACTACCCCTTTAACTATGTTTTTATTTTTAGCATTCTTTTGAGATGCGTACCATATCATAAAAATATTTGTGATTGTTTTTAATAGCTTTCTTTGACTGCATCTTCTATTAAAATAAATATTAAGAGACGTGTAAACTCTTCAATGTTATTTATTGTTATCCATACCTTTTTGTATTGTGTACAAAACACACACACACACACACACACACACACACACAAATACTCATCATTGCATGGTATATGAGCAGAGATGGCTTAAAATGACCTCAAACACATACCCCTATTGTGGATTCCTGCAGAGGGTGCAGCTGCTGGATACTCCATCTTCCCTTGATTCTAAATCTAGGGGAGTGGCTCAGGTCATTTGATACACCCCTTAGTGACATCATCTGTGTGATCACTGCACGCTAGACATCCTGATATCGTCAACAGCTTTTTAGGAACGTGTTTGTTCAAACGAGACCTCACTACTGCCCTTGAACAGCACTTAAAAAAAATACTTTTGAACCTTGTGATTTTTAAAACAATTTTCTATACAAAATGCAAGATAGCCCGGCATTAGACGTTGTACTTGTGCTTATTTCTCCATACTTTCAGAAAGACAGCCACAATCTCATTAACACGGACTTCTGCTAGAGTTCTTATCATGTAAGAAATTCATTGCCAGGCGGCTTAGGACGACAGTAAAAGGCCATGTCAAAGGCTGATTAAAATTAAAAAAAAAATACAGTTCCATGACACAGCATAAATAAATGTTATTATTGGTACAGTAATTAACAGTAATTTGCGTTCTTTAAATATTAGCAGATAAATAAGTAGGAGAGAGGAGAGGATAGAAATGACAAAGTCAGGCTCAAATGCGTTGAAATCAAAAAACAAAAAAATGCCACTAACAGATATAAAATATATAACATTATTTAAAGGGAGACAAACACTTCAGCTTATTGAAGTGGTGAGTACAGTGTCCCTGTTGCACTTAGTTCTGCAATGCAAAATATTGCAGTTTTAGAGAAACAGCAATGTTTACTTTGCAGCACTAAGAGGCGCTTCCTTACGGTTACTGGACTTTTCGTCTGCTAACAGACGCTGGACGTCCTCACTCTCTGCAGGACAACCAGCATCCGCTATTTCTCCATAGGAAAGTATTGATTCAATGTTGATGGACGTCGGCGAGGTGGAGCCGGCGCTAGGATCACGTAAGGAATTAAAGTGTTTTTACCTCTTAATTCAACACAGCTGAGCGAGGGGTGTGGATGGGGCTGGGAGGGAGCTATAGTGCCAGGAATACTATAGCATTTCTTTAACCCCTTAAGGACCGAGGACGGTTCAGGACCGTCATCGGCATTTTTGCGTTGCCGACCGATGACGGTCCTGAACCGTCCTAACGGTCAGAGCTACTTACCTGATCGCCGTCGTTCCCCCGGCGGCGATCAGCGTGGCTCCGGTTGTGGGGAGACTGCCTGCAGCCCAGACAGTCTCCCCACGGCAGATTAGGACCCCTGTGGCTATGTGATCGCTTAACACAGCGATCACATGGTCACAATAGGTGTCCATGTGTCTGCCTGCAGGGGGACTGTCTGTGCTGACAGGCAGTCTCCCTGCTAGTGTAAAATCAGAAAAAAAAAATAAAGTTAGTGTTAATTAAAAAAAATAAAATAATTATATATGTGTATATATGATATATAGACATATATTATATTTATATAATATGTCTATATATCATATATATATATATATATATATATATATATAATGTCATACTAAGTGTATTTTTATATTAATATGTACTTATATTAATATAAAAATACACTTATAATTAAATTACACGTATATATATATAATATATAATAACTATATATATATATTGTATATATATATATTATTATAAAATATAAATAATAAGTAATTTAAATTAAATAAAAAATGTTTTAAATAATAAAAAATTTAAAAAATTATATAGCTATATGAAATTTTATTCTAACTGTATTTTAAAATAAATATATATATATTTATATCAAAATACACTTAGAATGAATTTGTATATATATCTATGTATATAAAAATAAATAAAAATAATAAGAAATATACATACGTCCATATACAAAATTACATAAATAATTATATAAATATACACGTAGACTTCAAATATATAAATATGTAATATTTTTACATAATTCAGTAATTTTATTGATTGCAATTTGAGGGACCTGCCTGCCAACCCAGGCCGAAATTCCAGAGAATTTAATTTGCTAGCACTGTATTTTACCCTGTAACGTTCTACGACACCCTAAAACCTGTACATGGGGGGTACTGTTTTACTCGGGAGACTTCGCTGAATACAAATATTAGTGATTCAAAACAGTAAAACATATCACAGCGATGATATTGTCAGTGAAAGTTACTTTTTTGCATTTTTCACACACAAACAGCACTTTTACTGATGATATAATTGTTGTGATACGTTTTCCAGTTTTTAAACACCAATATTTGTGTTCAGCGATGTCTCCCGAGTAAAACAGTACCCCCCATGTACAGGTTTTATAGCATTTTTGAAAGTTACAAGGTCAAATATATGGGTCAAATATTTTACATTGAAAATGGCCAGGTTGGTTACGCTGCCTTTGAGAGCGTATGGTAGCCCAGGAATGAGAATTACCCCCATGATGGCATACCATTTGCAAAAGAAGACAACCCAAGGTATTGCAAATGGGGTATGTCCAGTCTTTTTTAGTAACCACTTGGTCACAAACACTGCCCAAAATTAGCGTTCAATTTAGTTTTTTTACTTTTTTCACACACAAACAAATATGAATGCTTACTTTGGCCAGTGTTTTCGACTAAGTGGCTACTAAAAAAGACTGGACATACCCCATATTGAATACCCTGGGTTGTCTACTTTAAAAAAAATATGTACATGTGGGGTGTTATTCAGAGATTTATGACAGATAATAGTGTTACAATGTCACTATTGATAAATTTTAAAAATGTATGTTTTGAAACCGCAATATCCTACTTGTACCTATAGCCCTATAACATGCAAAAAAAAGCAAAAAAGCACGTAAACACTAGGTATTTTTAAACTCAGGACAAAATTTTGAATCTATTTAGCAGTTTTTTTCATTCGCTTTTGTAGATGAGTAAAAGATTTTTCAAGTAAAAGTCAAAAAACATGTATTTTTTTCAATTTTTCATCATATTTTTTTATTTTTTTTAAATTAAAATACATGAGATTATATAAATAATGGTATGTAAAGAAAGCCCCTTTTGTCCTGAAAAAAACAATATATAATTTGTATGGGAACAGTAAATGAGAAAGCGGAAAATTACAGCCAAACACAAACACCACAAAAGTGTAAAAATATGCCTGGTCGCAAATGTACAACATCGCAAAAACAGTCCAGTCCTTAAGGGGTTAAAATAAAAGCTTAGAATATTAGATTACTGCTATGAAGTTGGTACACAAAAACTTAAAATCCAACTTTGGGTACCTCAGACTCCATATATTATAGTGTATACACTAGTGGCCAACATCGTGTAAACCTTATTGAAAATTTGTATTTCTGAGGCTTGATGGCTCATAACATCCATCTTTTTTTCATAAAAATTCCATACAATTACATATTAGAAATGTCATTTAATGCAAAATGTAATGCAACAATTGAGTTGAATTTTCCTTATTCTAAGACAGGTTAAAGAAACACAGGTTAAAAGCAAGGCTAATATCAATAATGCATCTGATTTCTAAAGAAATATACATATCTAGAGTGCTTAGCACTATATATGATGTAGGGAAAAGTTGGTGCATTCAATTAAGACACATAACATGAAGTCCATTAAAGGATCCTCAATTGTACCATATAGGGAAGTTCACTTACAAGTTTTGTCAGATCAGTGAACTTAATTGAAGGTGAGACTTCAGGAGTACTCTAATTTTATGGCAAGACAGGAGGCTTCATATTTGCTTATCTTTCTTTACTGTAACTCCCAGCAGCAAAGAAATGGTTAACAATGTTGTATGGAAAAATCAACCAATCATAACATATCTCAACTACAATATAGTGTCATCAGACTTCTCCCACTTCCTCTTTCTTTGCTGCTTGCCTCCCAGGTGAGTCTGCTCCAATTACATTGCCTTACTAGTTTAAGTTAATTCAATATTTTTATTTAAACCTTGTTACTGCATACATAGAATTCATCTTAAAAAAAAATTTATTTTTGATTTAATCACCTTTTCCTTTAAATATTTCTTCTTTTTTTTCCCCTCACACATATATTATTTTTTCTTATTTCACTGTATTGTTATTATTGGATTGTTTTCCCCTTTAAATTTGGCGTCCTAACCGGTTTTTCAGTGCACGGAGGTTTTTTTTTTTTCAAACCCTGCCGACTTCAATCAGCTGGCCGCGGCTCTATTCTCTCAGGAAGAGCCGCGGCCCATTCTCTGCCTCTCTTCAGCCGCGGACTCCATTTCCCAGAGCCCGCAGCTGTTATTTCCCGCCATTACCTTCCTCCCGCCTACCAAAGGCGTCTCTCCTATGACACGGACCTTTCCCGCCCTTTCAACGGCGGCGATCTCGCGGCGGCCATCTTAAGCCTCAGTGTAACTGCCATCGGCTCCTCCACTGCGGCGCGCAAGTTTTTTACGATCATCCTGTGGGTACAGACTTTATTAACTAGCTTGTGGAAGGTAGGTTGCTGCCACCTTATATCTCCACCTATTTTCATAAAGCTCATTAAAAACGATCACTTACTGATCTATCTCCTATCTGTTTTTTCCACAGGCTTTGCCCACACAGGACCATTTTATTACAATCTGGGTGAACCCCTTTCCTTAAATTGTATAATTACAGTGTGGTTTGTTTTTACCAAATTTTGTCTGATTGACCATTTTATTTCCCTCCTGTGGGTGAACCCCACTTACTTATTTAAAGTACATATTATGTACAATATTTATGTGGTTGACACCACTTACTGAAAACACTGCTGTGTAAATATTTATGTGGCTAACACCACCTGATTTATTTTTTGTGGGTGACCCCCATTACTTACTGTACATTATATATATACACACACACACACACACACACACACACACACACACACACACACACTATATATATTATTGGTGTAATTTTATAGTGGTGACCCCACCTCAGTAACTGTACAATATTTCTATTGCTCACAATCTGTATTATTGGGTGACCCCCATTAATTGGCCTTTACTATTTTATTGTGCCAAGCATTTGTGGGTGACCCCCATTGATTTTGACATCTCGTGGGTGACCCCCACCTCATATTTTTTCTAATTGAGTTGCCTCATCCTTAAGGTACCTGACTCAGACACCCTCCTGGATGCTTCAGGTCTTCCCCTTTTTGACCCAAGGGTGATACGCCACCCGCGCTCAGCAGAATGGGCTCCCCCAGATCATATTGCTAATTTCTGTAAACTGTGGCTTCGCAAGCCCCTCGAAAAAGAAATCAGAAACAAACTAAGGGCTGAATGCCCGAGTCCAACTAAGTTGCCTCTACTCCTGAATTTGACCCCATGCTGGTCACCTATTTAACAAAATCTGGTAAAGACCCTCGTAAGGGTATTGAGCAGGGTTTGAAAGCAACCCAAGACAAATTATTGGACATTTCAGGTCCTATCATACAAATATTTATACTCGCAGATGAGGCACTCACCAGCGGTGAACTAGACCCGCATATTATAAGAGAATGGGCACAGAGAGCCCTTTGCCTTCTGGGCAACGCCAATACAGCTATTTCAATTGAGAGACGCAAAGCGGCACTGTACAAAATCGATGCCAAACTAGTGGATTTGAGCACTAAAGAACTAGGCCCAGAGGCCGATGGTCTTCTATTTGGTAACAGTTTCATGCAAGACCTCTCCAAGCATGTCTCAGTTTTTACCACACTCAATAAAGCTCAGTCCTCCCTACGTAGGGTGTTCCGTCCCACTACTCAAAATCGTTTTTCTGGGAGAGCTGGTCGCTCAAGGGGCCGAGCTACCAGTAGAGCAGCCTTTACAGGCTACAGGCCCCGACCCACAGAGTATTGGTCCACGGGATACTCACGACCCTACCACAGGCAGCTGTTCAGCACCAGAGGCTCAATTCGAGGACGTGGCTCTGCATCCCTGCGCGGACGCACTGCTTCAGGTAATGGACCTTGCTTATTTAAAAAAATGCATCAATCGCAGGTCTAATAACTTTCTTTTTCCAACAGTGGAAACTTCTTTCTCAGGATCTTTGGATCCTTCATACAGTCACAGGTTTCAAAATAGATTTTATCACACATCCAGTTCAATATTCTCACCCGACACCCTTAGAGATGTCAAAAGCAGACACTCTAACCTTGAACACAGAACTGACAAAATTGGTACACAAAGGGGCGATCGAACCTTCGCCTTTCCCTTGCACCTTCCTCAGCAATATATTTCTGGTTCTGAAAAAAACGGGGGACCACCGTCTCATTATCAACCTCAAGGCGTTGAATTGCTTTATCACATACCGTCATTTCAAGATGGAAGGTATCCATCTTCTCAGGGACTTGCTCTGCGTGGGAGACTGGTTCTCCAGATTCGACCTCAAAGATGCTTATCTGACGGTCCCTGTAGCACCAAGTCACCGTGCCTTCCTCCAATTCCGTTGGCAAGGCGACATTTGGCAGTTCACCTGCCTCCCATTCGGACTTTGTTCTGCTCCATGGTGTTTCACCAAGTTGATGAAACCCGTCATGGCGCTCCTTCGTTCTCAGGGCATACGTTCAATTATATATTTGGACGATATCCTGATCATGGCACAAGATCAGCAATTACTTCGCAAACACACACACACACACACACGACCTCTGCCCTCCTTCAAAACCTAGGTTTTGTCATAAATTACCAGAAATCAGACCTGGTACCTTCTCAAATAGTCCAATTTCTGGGTTTTCAGATAGATTCAGTTCAAGCAACTCTACAGTTACCCTACTCCAAAATCAAAAACATAAAACGAGAGATTAAAAAATTACTCAAGTCACAACGACCTCGACTCCGCGACCTAGCACACGTTCTGGGTCTTCTGTCTGCATCAATTCAGGCTATTTTTACAGGGCCCTTGCATTACAGAGCAATGCAGTGGCTGAAAACCTCCTATTTACATCGCTCGACCTCTTACGACCAATTCATTTTCCTAATGGACGAAGTTCTCATCGAACTTCACTGGTGGCTTCGCAATATGGAAGCCTGGAATGGGAAAGCGATTTTCGGATCTCAACCAGATTTTATTCTGGAATCCGATGCCAGCCTACTCGGTTGGGGTGCTACGTGCGCCCAATCATACACAGGAGGTCTCTGGTCCCAGTCAGAACAAGCACTTCACATAAATTGTCTCGAGCTCATTGCCGGATCCTTCGCGATCCGCAGCTTTGCCAAAGAAGCCTCCAACTGCTCTCTGGTACTTCGGATGGACAACATCTCCGCAGTGCGATATGTAAACCGACTCGGAGGGTCCAAATCGAAACTGCTGTCAGACCTCACCAAGGATCTGTATCAGTTCTGCTTAGACAGGAATCTGTCTATTCGGGCCGAATATCTCCCAGGACCCGACAATTTAGTCGCGGACTGGTTCTCACGTCACTGGAGGGATGCCAGCGACTGGCAATTAGATCCTCTTCTATTCCACCACATTCACCTATTGCGAGGACTGCTCACTCTCGACCTCTTCGCGTCTCGGCTGAATCGTCAAACAGACGATTATTTCAGCTGGTTACCAGACCCTCTATCCCTAGCTGTCGACGCTTTTCTCCAACATTGGCCACGGAGCGGAGCCTATGCCTTCCCTCCTTTCTCCATGATTCAACGTACTCTCCACCAGGTCAAATCACAGGGGGTCAGGATTGTGATAGTTACCCCTCTATGGCGGGCCCAGACGTGGTTCCCCACTCTTCTGGAACTTTCCACAGATTACCCCATCATTCTACCTCGCTCACATCGGGTTCTCAAGAACTCAACGGGCGACTACCATCCACTAGCCCTACAGGGCCATCTTCAGTTAGTGGCCTGGACAGTTTCAGGGGTGCTTGGCATGTCGCAGGACTTCCAAGCACTGCTCAAACACTCCTATGGGATTCATGGGCACCAGGAACCAGGCGCACCTATCTCGCCGCATGGCGAGTTTGGGTCAGCTGGTGTCTGGAGAGGGATTTCGATCCCGTTTCAACATCTCTCTCATCCATTCTAAATTTTCTATCATCCCTTTTCGATCAGGGTATGTCATACCGATCGATTAATGTTTTTCGTTCCGCCATTTCGGCGGGACATGACCCTATTGATAATTCCTTAGTTGGGAAACATCCTTCTGTGTGCAGACTTTTACGAGGCATTCGTTTGACGAGGCCACCTTCTGCCAAATACTCTGGCTTCTGGGACATATCTCGAGTCTTCGCATTGTTAGAGTCCTGGCCTCCTAACGAGGCCTTATCCCTTCGACAGCTCTCTGCAAAATTGGCCCTGCTACTGTGCCTGGTGTCCTTCCGCAGAGTTTCTGACGTTCACGCTTTTGATTCACACGCTGTCTCCTTCACACCAGAAGGGGTCCGATTTACGATTACTAGGCGCACTAAGACGAATTCCTCGTCTGTCTTTTACCCATACTTTCCCGACAGGCCAGCCCTCTGTGTGGCTCTGTGTACTCGTTGTTACACAGAGGCAACTGCCGCCCTACGTTCTCCTACCGGTCCCCTTTTCATCTCTTATGTCAGACCTCACAAACCGGTCTCTTCCACCACTATCGCTCGCTGGATAAGATGGTTACTTATCCAAGCGGGAATCGATAGATCATTTGGGGCCCATTCCGTTAGGGGAGCGGCCGCATCCTCTGTCTTTCGGGCCGGCAGTTCATTAGCGGATATTTTGTCCTGCGCAGATTGGTCAAGGGAATCTACCTTTCGGATTTTTTATTTTAAACCAACACAAACACATGCGGCTTGTTCTATTATTCAAGAGCGTTAAAACAGCAAATATGAAGCCTCCTGTCTTGCCATAAAATTAGGGATTATTCTAGCTTTTAGTGAACGAATAATCTGAATTTTATTAAAGACAGGAGGCGAATATTTTCCCTCCCTTTGTTCACTCCGGAACCCACCCTCGAGGTAAGTCTCTTAATCAATAATTAATGTATGATACCATTATTACATACAAACCTGCTATGTACGATTTGCTCATCTTGTGGTTATACACCTATCTCATAGAGTACTGATAGATCTTTATAATTTTGATTATTCTGCCAATTCGTATGAACTATAATTGGAAATAGGGGGTTCAACTATATATATTTTTTTCTCTTGTCCGAGAAACCTTACTTTCACGAAGTCTCTCTTTTCTTTTAGTGTGAAGATCGCAAGTTTATTCGATCAACTTTCCGTTTACATGGTTGACTTCATCTCGAGTTTCAGCTTCGGGAACTGTTCCGGTTAAAGTTTACATGGTTGACCTTGCTACTGACTGGCAACATCAAGAAAGAGGAAGTGGGAGGAGTTTGATGACACTATATTGTAGTTGAGATATGTTATGATTGGTTGATTTTTATATACAACATTGTTAACCATTTCTTTGCTGCTGGGAGTTACAGTAAAGAAAGATAAGCAAATATGAAGCCTCCTGTCTTTAATAAAATTCAGATTATTCGTTCACTAAAAGCTAGAATAATCCCTAATTAAGGCTTGAGGCCTATACCTGCACACCGCATTAAAATAATAAATATGCCATATCTGCTTTGCACGTATTTCTTTTATCACTCAGGTCACACTGTGGGAATTGTACTATTACAGGGTCGTGGTAAGTGCTTGCAGGTACAATACACCGATCCGAATGTAGTTAATAACTGCCAAAATGTCAGAACAGAAAACGCAATAACATCCCTTAGGCTTTTAAATTGTTCCATGTTGCTGAGCTGACAGCACAGATTCCCAGCTTGTTTACCTGGTTGCAGTTTGGGTTACAACTGCAGTCACAAAAACCTTTTGGATCTGTCAGTGAGCCCACTACAAGCATTTATAAACTGTACACCATGTTAACCAAGATTAAAGCACTTAAAAAAACTACCTGTTTGTCAGAAAGCTCAGTTCTTTACCCAAAATAAAACTGGGTTATACATCAAAGATAAAACAATAGACACAGAGCTCGACAGCCACTGTAATTACCAGAGCTTATTGCAGTAGTAATGGTACTAAGATCCTGTCTCTGATAAAAGGGTTTTAAATCCTTACAATATTTTCTATTTACTCTTCAGCTCCACCTCATTCTCTCAAGTGTAATATGGAGAAACTAGCTCGCCAAACAGCCTTCCAAACAAATGAAATGCATAAGTACGTTCACAGAATTAACTTGAACATGCACACTGAAAAGATGCCATCCAAGTTCAGTGCACCATGCTCGGAACTGGGCAGACAAACCCAGGCAGGAACTGTGCGGTGTGCCTGGGCATTCAGCATCTGCAAATGAAAGACTGGACTGTGCATTGTACAAGTACTTGAATAGTTCAATGTGAAGCTAGACTGTCCCATATCAAATCAGTAATAAGGGGGTGGAGCCTTGATACCTAAAAATAAATAGAAGACAAAACCAGCAGAAATAGCGGACTTATTATAATAAATGAAAATAAAAAAAAAACACTTAAAGGAACACAATAGCGTTAGGAATACAGGTTTGTATTCCTAACACTATAGTGTCCCTGTTTCTAACAGAATAGGTCCCTACCCCACCATCTGGAGATTAAAGAGTTAAAACCCCTTTTCACTTGCCTCTTTCCAGGCTAGGTCTCCTCCTCCCGTGATATCACGGTGATGGTAGGGACCTAATGTGCATGCATGGTGACCGGGCATTAAAACTACCCCACAGGAAAGCATTGAGTCAATGCTTTTCTAGGGGGAACTTGAAGACGTTCAATGTCCTCATGCAATCTAGGAAGCGCCTGGAAGACAGCCACTAGAGGCCGATTTGACCCTGGAATGTAAGCACTGCAGTTTCTAAAAAGCTGAAATGTTTTTCATTGCAAAGTAAACAAACAGAGGTACTGCACCCAGACAACTCCAATGAGATGAAATAGTCTGGGTGCCTGTAGTGTCCCTTTATTTTTTGTTGTAAATTATTCTTAATGGATTTAAAATGCATAAAAAATAAATAAATAAAAACACACACACCCCTTGGCTGTTATTTTTTTTTATTTTTTTTAAACCATTTAAAAAACGGTTTGACTACTTAAAATTGGAGCCAAAGGAGGGTCCAGGGCACTCCTGACACCATAACCACTACAGAGAATGGTAGTGGTTACAGTGAGTGGAGTTTTCCTTTATCTCCAATATTTAGAAAATTGGAATTTTCTGCACTACCAGAAAATATAACAAAAATACTCTGTGTTTTTTGTTTTTTTTAAACAGGAAGTAAAGTTATTTCAGAATTTCAAGAAGCCGGAAGCTGCAAAACACCACCAACACGTCTAGAATTTCCCATTCACCCTTAGGCAGCTGAAGATGAAACTAATTAGCATAGTGCAGGTGCACCCTGTCAAGGCAACAACATACTGCATTACCATCAGCAGCCTCTGTGCAAAGTGGACTTCTGGGAAACAGCACAGTACAATATCAATGTTCCATGGTCCACACTACTTTAGGGATCAAAATATCTAATGGGACCTTCTAAAAAAGTCACTGCCCTTCCTCTCTCCTGTCAATCTACCACTATGATGTCAGCTGATTGACAGAGGAGATGGTACAGGTGGTTCTCCTGATCTCCATCACAACAGGACACTCCGTTCTGACAAACACTGGTAATGTAGTCAAAGAGTTAGCTTCAGGAGAAGATTGCCCTGGATGTGGATGCAAACAGCATAATCTGACAGAAGACTTCCATATACCCTGAAATGAATGGTTAAAGCGGATAAATCTAGGGTCTGACACGTTTGGTTTTGCATGATGCTAAATGTATGTCATTTGTCCACATTAGGGAATCAGACTGAACGTTGAACGAAAGTCATAGATAATGCAGAAGCATTAAAAGGGACACTATAATAGCATAGTCTGTTTAAATTAGAATTTCTTATCTCTTGCTTTGTTAATAGCTTTCTAGACCCTGCATGAGCCTCTTGAATGCAACTAATGTTCAGTTTATAAAGCAGGAGATAAAAACTTTGAAAGTAAGTTACATCTGATTAAAATTGAAACATTTGCATTCACACATTCATGCAGGCTGTGTCAGTCACAGTTAATATAGTGTAGCTATAGCGGCATATAAAAAAAAAAAAAAGAAAAAAAAAAAAATTCGTCTGGGGCCCGATATACCAGGAAAGCTAGTTTGCTTTTCCAGAATATGAGCAAACAAGAGAATGAAAATGAGCCAGCTGCAGAAGACAGTGTTTTAAGGTTTTTCTATGTAGATCCAGCTCATGTATTCAGTATATAATTTAAAAAAAAAATTAAAAAAAAATGATATTTTGTTTAACCACTTCAGTTAGTAAACATTGATGTTTAGGCAAATACAAGAACATGTATGCTACATAATGTTATGATTTTAGTTAACTAAAACTATTTTAGTCACTCTCCAAATATTAGGGATTAACCTTTTAAACTAAAATCAGTTCTGATGTAGCAGTTTTACTAATCTGACGGGATATTTTTAGAAATACGGAATCTTCATCTGATTGCAAATATTATAGATTATAACTACCAGCAAGAATGAGTGTATACACATTTGGTGGAGGTGCCTGTTGTGAGCTTATGAAGCAGTGTGTGTTGATCCATCTATCATCTAAAAGAAGGTGTGTTATGCATTTATTTCATATATAGATCACACAATGGCAGACAGGATGGATTTGATTTAAATCACAACTTAAACGACTAGTCAGTAGGACTTGATTTAAATTAGATTATTTAATACCTCCTTGGTAAGGGCACTGTTAGACCTAAAAGGAAGCCAGGTAAAAGGGCGAAATGCGTGGGTCACATGTTGCACAACACGACAGCAATCAGATGAGAGAGGAGGAGGGTAGATGGGAGATTGGATGGTTCACAGACTCCGCATTCAGCAAGATATATGGGCTGGCTATATGTTGAGTATTTCGAATTTGCATTTGTGAAATATAGGAATATCGAAAGAATAAGGAGAATTGTTGCTTAATACTTTATATATGAGGAACAGGATACTGTCCCCTAACAAGGTGAGAGTGTAAAAAACAAACAAAAAAAAAACAGAAGAAAACATGTGGAAGGTGATGCACAATTTGGTCCCCCCCTAAATTTGAAGCAGTATTCTGTGTCCCTACACCAGGTGAGGGTTTCCCATACTGGAGGTAAGGTAGTGGTTTTAGTAGATATACTACGCTATTGTAACTTTTGTCTTGCAGAGTGAAGCAATTGCTCTGTCAGGATTACCGTTTGATCCAGCACGTAGAACTGTACAGCACGGATGACAAATAAGTAATGTATTACCGGTCCTTAGAATGGCCGGATTTAACGTACAAAGAATAATACTAGCCGAGGTCAGGGAACACAGAAAGGGACACAGCGATGAGGAAAGCCAGGAGTCAGGATACCAGAATATAGAGAAGTCAATAAACAAAGCCAAAGTCAAAAACCATGTAGAAAACTATAAACAGGAACGCGCTCTCGGACAACCACAAGGGAAACTACGACAGGGCACTGAGCAGGCTGAGAACTGGGCCTAAATACCCCTCCTTTAGTTCTGATAGGCTGTAACCGGCCTTTGACCCCAAAGTCAGTTACCAGGTTTCATTTGTATAATTGCTGCTCAGCATTAACCCTTTTGTGGATTAGGTTGCTGCTCGGCACATCTTTTCCTGTGTGGACAGTAAATGTCATTAACCACTTTTCTATAAGCAGATGAATACGTGACACCAGGTTTCATTTGCACAATTACTGCTCAGCATTAACCCTTCTGTGGATTAGGTTGCTGCTCGGCACAACTTTTCCTGTGTGGACAGTAAATGTCATTAACCACATTTCTATAAGCGGATGAATATGTGACATGCTCGCAGTATAAGAGAAACTGAAAATTAAAAGGGGATTGTAGCAGAATGGACCATGCTACCATATTCTTATACTGGCTCCAGGCTGTCCGTACCCCAGTTTCCCCCTCCTTATTGTCCCCTATGTTTGGGAGTTACAATAACTGTGCGAGACATACCCCCCTTACTTTGAACTCTAAGCTTTTTCCCCTGTTTTACCTGGCCGTTCGTATAAATCCATTCCCTTAAAGGACCACTCTAGGCACCCAGTCCACTTCAGCTTAAGTGTTAACCCACTTCAGCTTCTAGGGTTAACCCATTTTTTTTTTTTTTTATAAACATAGCAGTTTCAGAGAAACTGCTATGTTTATGAATGGGTTAAGCCTTCCCCTATTTCCTCTAGTGGCTGTCTCATTGACAGCCACTAGAGGCGCTTGTGTGCTTCTCACTGTGATTTTCACAGTGAGAGCACGCAAGCATCCATAGGAAAGCATTGTAAATGCTTTCCTATGCGACGGGCTGAATGTGCGCGCACCTCTTGCCGCGCGTGCGCATTCGACCCAGGAGGAGGAACGGAGGAGTAGAGGAGGCAGAGAGCTCCCCGCCCAGCGCTGGAAAAAGGTAAGTTTTAACCCATTTCCCCTTTCCAGAGCCGGGCGGGAGGGGGTCCCTGAGGGTGGGGGCACCCTCAGGGCACTATAGTGCCAGGAAAAAGAGTATGTTTTCCTGGCACTATAGTAGTCCTTTAAGTGGTTCCCACCGTTTTGTTCGACAACCGATTAAACTACCGAACTGTAGACCACCCACATATGGAGTGTGCCGCTCATTAACACAGTTCACACCTCTATAAACCGCAACTACACGAACGTTTTAAGCGGTCGGCTGGGTGGTCGCCGTTCGTATAGACAAACATGTGGCGGCGGCCATCTTGGGATACCAACAAACAAAGGCAGCGGTGTTTGGTTATCGAGCGCGTGGAACTAAAAATCGGACAGTCGAAGGCGCGAACACTGCTGGGACTTCCACCTTCAGCTAAGTTCGACCAGAATTGCACGAACGAAGCGCCGTTCGATAGAAGTAAATCTACCAAACCAGATATGTTCACTAACACTATGCACGAACAGATCCTTTAGACTATTTGAACATTACTTGACTGATAAAATAGACCGACAGCACAGCCTAATTCTCTGGAACAATTTTTGGATATGTTGTTCACCCACATCAGAGCTTTACGGGGATGTGTTATGTTTTTTTGTGTTCTTCTGAAACTTTGTAAAAATATGTGGTTTTCCTGCCTGAGGATAATGGAGTTAATATCTTATCTACCTCAGAGGGGAGGGATTGTGCATACTGTATGGGAGTGTCCCCATGTACAATGCGGTTTCATTGGCTTGTTAACTTTGTGTCCCTGTGCCCAACAAGGTCCACCTGGGTGTCACCCTTGTTGGAAAAAAAATAAAAATAAAACGTATTTGTTCCTGAGTACATCTTGGAGTAACCAGTGGAGGAGAGTCCTTGCTAGGACTAGGGCTCCGCTACAGGGATTATCATCTAAACAGCAGTTCTGTGTCATTTAAATTTTTTCTGCTTTGAATGTATTCTTCGATTGGTGTCAGAAAGGTTAAAGAATAGAGGAATGCAGCACATTATCTAATCTATTGCAATCGTGTTACTATAAGAATAACAGAGTCCCCCAGATAATATCTAATTAAAACATACAGAAGTTTGGCATTTTTAAAGATTAGTCAAATTAAGTTTCACCTGAAGAAAAATTATGCCTACTCACAAATAAGGGTGCCACTGGAGTCAGATTAGTATGCACTAGTAAATGACATCACAGACCATCTCAGTCCAGGCACACTTTGCAAATGATTGGAAACTGAAAGATTGGTTGTGATACCCCTTCTCTCTGTATGACTGCCGACTGCCAGGTGCAAAAGAACAGAACTTGAAAAGATCAGAACTAAGATGCAGGTACACAGTTGTAGAATAAAGAGGTGTGGATTTTTTACATTAAAGGGAATCTATAGTGTTGGGAATATAAAGTTATATTCCTAGTACTATAGTGCCCTCTGGTCCCATCCTCCCAGAAATAAAAGGTTAAAAAAAAAAAATCAAATAAAAACCACACACTTTACTCACTCATCTGATTCCAGCACCGATAACCCTTAGCGCTAGGTTGGTGCTCTGGCTTCTCCAACATCATCTGATGGGGGAGAGGACCAAATACATGTGCATGGCGAGCACATTAGGGCCTCCCCATAGGAAAGCATTTTACTGGCGGATGAAGAGCATGAGGACGTTCAGTGTCATACATCATACCCAGAGTCCGGCAAACTCCCGGAAGTGCCACTAGTGGCTGTCTGATACACAGCCACTAGAGGCTGTCTAAGACAACAACATTTTGCATTGCAGGACTAAGGGGGGCAGGTACACTGCACACAGACCACTTCAATGAGATTAAGTGGTCTGAGTGCCTATGAGGTTTCTTTAAGTATATTTTTCAGACTTCACAAAACACAAGTAAACGTAATAAAAGTCCTGATTTGTTACCGTTCCCTTTAAAGCGAAAATAAATTGCATGTATAAAAAAAATTAAGGATACTGGGCTGAATGGGAACGTTTAAAAAAAAAAAATTATTTAAAAAAAAAAAAATGAACATTAGCAACAATGACTTACACATATTTATGGGGGGGAGGGGGTGAAAAAATGACTGGGATTACAAGGTCAATCCAGACAATATATTTACCACCGTTTTAAATGTACTAAAATTGTGAAGGAGGTAATTAAAAGGTAGTCGTATTCCTGCTTGATGTCTTGTTTGAAAAGCATTCATAATAGCTTATTTTCTGATACACTTTTTTCCCTACATATGAATGTATATTGTTGTTCCCAGACATAACTGAAGAAAAAAAACTAAAAAGAATCATAAAAATAAACAGGATATTGTATATTTTTACTATGAGTTTAAACGAGTAACTATAGGCATCTTCACAGTTTGAAGAACATGAATAGAAACACCAACTCTGTCATAAAAAAGTGTTATGATGATGTTGTACATGAACCGGATAGAGAGTCTTTGAAACTTTTATTTATTTATAATATAAAGAATTTTTTTTAAATATGCATACACAAAAACACACAAATGCAGATCAATGGAACTGGGGGTTTATCACACCAAGTAATGCCCAAGGTGCAGACTGTGCAAAAAGGCCTCAGACAATTCAGCACATAGTGGCTGGTTGCAAGAGGTTAGCAGGAACAGGATTGTGTACCAAAAAAAAAAAAAAAAACTGCTCAGAATATGGGCTGGAACTGGCTAAATTCAGATGGGAGATACCACAAAGGGCAGTTGAGAATGACAGGGCTAAGATCCCATGGGACTTCCAGATCCAGACAGACAAGCAAGTACTTTTCAACCAATCTGATATTGTGGTGGTAGACAAGAAACTGAAGACTGTGGTGATGGTGGATGTAGCAATAGTGACCCAGTGACTAGAACATCAGAAAGAAGGAACATGAGAAGTTGGACTGAAAGAAGCGCTATAAAGGATCTGGAGAGTGAAGACAGTAGTAATCCCAGTTGTGATAGGAGGCTATGACTCCCAAGTTGGAGGAGTGACTTCAACAGATTGCATGTGGGACATCGGAGATTGCTGTCCAGAAGAATGAAGTTCTAGGAACAGCTAAGATACTGCACAGAGCCCTCAAACTCCCAGGCCTCTGGTAGAGGACCCGAGAATGAGGAATAAATATACCTCCCAGGAGGGGTGAGAAAAACAAAAATGAAAAGATACAGATACATTTCATATATTTATAAAAAGAATCTCTCCGAGCACCATAACAGGATACAGAGGTTATGATAACAGGAGTGCCCTGGCAATGTTCCCCACCAAGTAAGTAGTCCAACTGTTAAGTGAGAGTTTAGTTCTTCTTACCTGGTTTTTGACAGTTGCCCGTCACACCTCCTCTATGCAGGAAGGAGAGCTGTAAGCGCATACTTGGGAGCCTTTGTTAACTTTCATGAGCCAGGTCCTGCAGGAATAACTCATCAGCTGAGAGCGTCAACTGTGCACCACTGGGCTTAGCTAAATAAAGACTACATCCAGCCGAGAGGTGTGTTGTAGTCGTTATGGTGCTTATATTGTTCATTTAAATCTAAGGCATAAATAGATAAACCAATAAAGTTAAACTGGAGAATATTTCCAATTCTGCTCATTTGGCCTAAAATATATAATTTAACTTTAGTCAAAGGATCACTATAGTGTCAGGAAAACAAACTTGTTTTACTTACACTATAAAATCATTAGGTCCCCCCTCAGCGCTGGTGACCTCTTCTCCCCCTCCGAAGTCACCTCCCTCCTATGGACGTTCTGCGTGCTCAATGCGATTTTCGCATTGAGCGTTGGAGAAGAGCCTCTAGCGGCTGTCAGGAAGACAGCCACTAAGGCTGCATTAACCCTGCAATGTAAACATAGCAGTTTCTCTGCAAATGTTCTCTAGGAGATGTATCTGATTGACTTCATGCAAGATGGATCGAGCTTTTACTTTGCAGGTTTTGTTTCTAAATTAATTCTTATTTGTCCCTCTATTTCCTCTTGTTTTTACAATTCATTATTATGAACCTGACCTTCATCAATTTCATCAGGCAGAGGAAAACTGCAGACATGGACAGACAAGAACAAAATGGAGGTGCCAAGATATTGAGATTCCTCACGAGAAGAAAAAGCAAATAGAAACTGGAGGAATATAATCTTTAAGATACAAAGGACATAAGGAAAACAGAGAAAATGGCAATGGCACTTTAGGAAGCTTTCTGGCTATTTTTGCTTCATTTTGAGAGAGAGAGAGCAAATATATATACCACCTCATGCTGAAGAGTTGCATTAACAACGAAACAGCGGTCCATGAGTGGTTCACTGGTTTTGCATCTTTTCCTAAATTGTGTTCCAAGCAGTTGTATACTGCAAACACAGATTTAAAGGAATCCATGTTTAAAATGGAATGAGGCAAAAATGTGATTCTTTGTTAAACTAATTTGCATATGCCCACCCAGAATCCTTTGCAGTTGTAACATCATTGCAGATTTGGGATTGCTGTGGGAAAAGCAAGTCTTATGGTTTGACTTGTGTGCAGATTTTTGTTTAACATTGTATTACCAATAACTTAAAACTGAGTTAGCAAAATGCTGGTAGGAAAGAAAAACTGTTGAAACAGATGTTAAATATTAAGGTGGGTGAACAAACAAGATGGGTCAAATGAAGAAAACTACTAAAAATGGTGGAACTGAAACTACCTCTGCCATCACCTAGCATTCACATTTGCATAAACACTTTGCGATTTAGCTTTACACATGTATTTTGAGTCCACGCTAACTGGCTGTGAACTTTATTTTTTTTTTATTTTTTTTAAATACATGCACTTTAGACTATTTTGAACACAGCTATTTTCTACTCAAACTTTCCCAGTCTAACCTGTGCATGTCTGTTTGCATCTTATTAAAATGTATAAATACCACTTCCATTATTATATTCTATTTCTGTATGCTATAATGACAGTTAGGCTCTAACTAAGCTCTAAATATACCCATTGAAGATATGTAAATAAAAATATACATGCTAATCATGTACAGTGCACACCTAAAGCAATACTATAACATTATGAAGTCAATTGTGAAGGCTGTCTTTTTTTTTTTTTTTTTTCTTCAGTCTTCACACGGAAGTGCCCTTTAATGGCTGTCTGACTGACTGACAGCCACTAGAGGCACAGTGACTGACAAATGTAAACATGGCTTTTAATGGTTAGCTTGCAGAGAACGCATATAGGCACCAAAGCCAAAACCACACTAAGCTGTAATGGTTTAGGTGCTTAGAGTGTCCCTTTAAAGATGACCTATTGTGGAAAAACATTTACTTAACTGAAATCGCTACATTGAATACACCATGTATCACAAAGATACATGATGTATTCAGTGTAAAATATAGAGATTTATTCAGCTCTCCTCCGTTCCAGCACCTCCATCTTCAAGGTTTGTGGGTGTACACCCACATCCAGTCCATTCTCCGCTCCACCACTGCCTGTCATCCTCAGTGACGTTGGCACTATAGTTCCTATGGGAGGAGAACAGAAGGACTACCTGTGGAAGGTATTTTCTGCTCTCCCTTGTCAGTCAATGCCTCGACTGACAGCTGGGAGAAAAATCTATTTTTAAAATCGTTTTTTCTCCTAATCTATGCATTTTCTAACAAAACTGCTATAACAATGTAGAGATAAAACCTTATGCTCAATCTCTTTAAGTAATTGACAGCAATTTCATTCATAAAAGAAACTGTAGAACAAGCTTAAATGGACACTATAGTCACCAAAACACCTTTAGTTAAATGAAGCAGTTTTGATGTACAGCTCATGCCTCTAAAGATTCAAAGCTCAATTCCCTGCCATTTAGAAGTTAAATCACTTTTGTCAGTTTATGCAGCCCTAGCCATACCTCCCGTGGCTGTGACTGACACAGTCTGCATGAAAACAAAATGGTTTCACTTTCAATCATATGTAACTAACTTTAAATTATTTATTTTTTATCTCTTGCTCTGTAAATTGAACATTTATTGCATAAAGGAGACTCCTGCACGGCCTAGCAAGCTATTAACAATGCAGGAGATAGATGATAAATTACACAGAATGCAATAAAGGAAGTGTAAACATTAGATGACTCTACAGGAAGCGTTTAAGAAGGCTTTGTACGTCACATGCAGATAGGTGTGCCTAGGGCTGCATAAACAAAGTGATTTAATTCCTTAATGACAAAGAATTGAACAGTGAGACTGCTGAGGCATGATCTTCAAACCAAAACGGATTCATTAAGCTAAAGTTGCTTTGGTGACTATAGTGTCCCTTTAATAAAAGTTTTACAAACATAGGCAGCTCCATTACTTTTTCTCATGAACAGTGCAAGTGGCAGCCCAAATACCGTCTTTCTCATAGACAGCTAGATTATATATTATATTCACATTGCACATACCATACAAGTACTTGTATGGGCAGAGGAATTCCTCCTTCCTATAATGTCACTAATAAGGGAATATGGGATTTTACCTAAAACAATTCTTGAAAATCACTGTGATAAGCAACATACTGAAACACAGATCCTTATATTATAACCAATGCAAATATCATATGTTTCAATCAAGGACCCTTTCATGTAGACATCAGTAGCCGTAGAGGTAACTTAGCACAGAGAATGTGATTTCTAGAATAATGCAATATAATATTTTTTAGATTTTACACATACAGGAGGTATAAACAGAGTAAATTAAAATCCAAATGGCAACATTTAAGCAGAAAAACTTCCCACCTCTCTAGTAACACCTTGGTTATTTCAGCATAAAATTTACAATACATGTTTCAATTAAGTACAAATCACTGTTTAAATAATAAATATTTGTGGCTTATTCTGTAAACACATTACTTTTCAGAAATGTGGAATACTGAAGTACTGCAAACTCTGAGCTTAACACACTCTCCAGTTCTCGGTCTCCCTCCATCTGTCTCAATCTCTAACATTCCAGCCTTTTTCTGTATCTCTCCAGCTCTTTCGCTCTACCAAACAGGGTTATTTGCTAAAGTGATAATTTGGTGTGAATTCCAAGATTTAAGACTAGAGTAGCCAAACTGAAAGCAAAGTTAACTTTGAAAAATTCTGTTATTTTTACCGTGCATTTGAAATTCACGCTGAATTCATCTTAAATTCTCGCTTCAGAGAATAGCCCTGTTAAAAATCGCTCTGCTTTTTGTCTCCATTTCTGTCTAACTTCCTGTTTGTCGCAAACTCCCTCATGCCTCTCTGGCTCTTGTGATTTTTTTTTTTCTTTCTTTCTTTCATGCCATTTCTCATCTGCCACCATGAGAGTTGATACTGCTGACTATTAAGTACCGTCACTATAGGGCCACTTTAAAACAGACCAAGTACATTTCAGCTCACTGTCATCACTGCAGATCGATCACATTGTTCAGAGATAATAGGCCTCTGCCGGTCTCAGGATCGCGCTTTGTTAGTAGGGAACACTTTTGAGCAGCTGTGGCTGACAGGTTGGGCTGTACATCAATAGCAGCATTTCATCCTAGATCACTATTAGCCCTGTGCTGTGACTAATCTGCAGTGTTAATAGTGATCCAGGATGTTATTGAAATGCTGACATCAGTGTGAAGCCCCAACCAGTCAGCCCCAGAAGCTCAAAGTGTTCACAGCTAACACAGCATGACCACGAGAGACTCCTATTATCACTGCAGCTATCAATATGATGGATCTGCAGTGATAACAGTGAGCTAGAATGTACCTGGACTACTGTTTATCAGTGTACAGACAAAGATGTCAGCTCCCAGCAGATTAGAGTGCTCACTGCTAATAAATCATGATCTGAGATTCCTACTATAACTGTGGCTATTATTATTACCGATCTGCAGTGATAACAGTGAGCTGGGATGTACCTGGACTGTATCTGAGCAGCCCTACAGTGATGGTACATGGCAGCAGGCAGCATTCATCAAAGACATGTACCGCAGGCGCAGGCTCAGCAGCAGCTATCACTCTGCCTGATTTTCACACTACATGAAGCCATCACTGCCAATAAGAGACTGTTTTCAGAGAGTTTAAAAGGATGGTGAAGGCTGAATAGTATGAAAAGTTTAATTAAGACACTGTGTAAAATCATCTGAGACTTCAGGCAGCCACATCAGCAGATCTGCACATTACACAATGGGAAGGCAGTGGATGCAGGATACTAGTGCAAAAAGTGTGTAAAAGCCAATATTGGAGTTTTACGCACGGTTTTCACTAGTATTTTTTAAAGTGTTTTGTAAAAATGAATTGGTGGTTAACAGGCAGAAATTACACTTAAGTCTTTGCTAATGCCATCTCTAAAAAAAAAGGTTAGCATTTGATATAAGATGTAATTTTACACTGCGGCAATCTCCGACATTGAAAGCACAGGGTTTAAGGAGGTTTAATAAAGTGACTGACACACAATGCTTCTATGGAGACAATAGCCACACAGTACAAAAACGCATCTCATCTCCTAATACCTTCAAGGAAGAGGGAGACAGTGGCCAAAGTGACAGCATCTAATAGTAAGTCCCAGACCCAAAAAGTCCTCTGAAAAAAGGCAAGTCAGCCATTGCATATTGCCTGATTCATTCTGGTCTGAGATACTTCACCCCTGTAGTTGTGATCAAATGACAAGCTTCCCAGTCTCTATTATAGAGACCGAACCACATGTCTGACTTGTCCAGTGTTCGGCTAAGACATCCAGGCTAATTCTTTCTCAAAATAGACTAGGCAGGTGCAAAACCTGCTGAAAGAGGACAAAATACAGAAATGGCCTATGATTTTGACATGCTTTATATTCTCTACAGATCGCCACCAATCAGGGTAGAGGGGGACTTGAAGAGATAAAGGAAGCACCAATAATAATCTGTAGGCAGTTTGGCTCAGAAATGAAAGCAGTTGATTATAAAAATGAAAGGTGGCTACCGACAAACAGACAAAAAACAAGCTGGTTAAATGTGTCTAAGCTTTTCTGAGACGGTTACACGAAAAGAAAAGATCAGATCAACCTGCCTAAAGCTTTTCACTAATTCCGTTTTGATGGGGTGATTCAAAACTCGTGAAATGGTGGTAACTTTGAAACTACAGCTCAAGAAAAAAAAAAGTATGAATGCAAAAGGGGATTTCTCTGCTTTACATGAATTTGTGTGGAAATTCTGCTTGAGAGACAGGAAAATTATTCTGTTATTTACTGCTCCATAAAAAATTAAGTCTTTATGTTTTGGGACAACCTGCCCATGCACAAAAATGGGTAGCATGGTTATCTTATTGGCTATTACCACAAGGTGTACATGATTTCAGCTACTGCCTCAGAGCAGAGGACAGGGACGTGGGTGATAATAGCTCTGCTACTGCTCCCATGAATGATAAAATGGCAATCGGCTGCTTCTTCACAGAACAGATTGCCACACACCCAAAGGGAGGAGCTCCTGCTCCAAAAGGAGCAACAGGGATTCTATGGTAACCCTCAAAGCTCTTAGAATGGAGGAAGTGTGTCAGATGTAATGTGACCTAATGCATCATAGAATAAATAAATGAAATATGAAGGACCGTAGAGAACATAAAGTGTTTTAGTTATACATAAGAAACTAGGGAGTACTTTTTCTTCTAGGTAGCGTAATCTTTGAAAATAGTTGACAATGGGTGGAGCATAAGCAAAGTTCCATTAGTTACCGAGGTAATTTTCCCACAATCCTACTCAAGAAAATCCCACAAAAAAGGCAAACATCACGGGTAGGGGCAAACAAAATGGCAACCTTAGAATTTCAAACTGTGTTTTTTGCCTTCTTTTGGATCAGCAGTAAAAAAATGTGTGAAAAGTTGAACTTGACTGACGCATGTCTCTTATCAGCTATGAAACCATGTAACAGTGCTGCTTTAGAAGTAGAATACAGACAAATATGTTGCATAAACAAATATCTAAAAAGACACACAGTAAAAGAGCACAAAACAGTAGGGTGATGTTCACCTAAATTGCACTGTCTTGAAAATCTAACAAGAGGATCCCAAACAATAATGGTGTTCCAGTTTTTCTTGTTGTTAGACTGCTAATTTGTATTTATCTGGTTTTGTACGTGTCTGACAGGTTGGGTTTGCTCCTGGTACAACAAGATATGTTGCAGCTAGCAAGCTATCTGAAGGAAATGGTCTAACTCTAGGAGCATGTGGATATCTGAGGCACAGAAGTATAGTCACCACAGCTTTTACTGCTCAAGAGAACAAATGACAGCAGGGGTATCTTGTCTGCTAATACTCCATAGACCTCAAGGTAACCGAGGTACAGCATGAGATAGTGCTCCAGAGACCAGAGCATAATCTTTACAGTCTCCCAGTGCTCCAGAAAGCAAATGAAAATTTGAAGATTAGCTGGTTTGGGATTATCTATTATCCTCTGCTCTGAAGCACCAAGAGACTGTGCAGCTCCTTAGAAAAATAATAAGTAAATTTTTCCCTTGTGTTTCAAAATAAATAGCAAAATCTAACGATAGAAATAAAAACCATGTATTCCTTTCTTTAACGCTTTGTGTTTAGATTCCGGCTTCCCTTTGATCCAAAAATAAAGAAGTTGTAGTTATTTCTCATCCCTCACTTTGACCAGTGCTTTACGGATTATCTCATCCAATCCAATACTTCTCCAAAGAAAAGCATTGGCTGGCCTACTGTGCATGCATAGCAATCACTGCATTACGCCAATCAGCATCTCCTCACAGAGATGCATTCTCTCAGTGTATCGGTGTGAGGAGCCTTCGTGATGAGCAGGAAAACACAGAATGCCAATTTACAAACAAGAGACTAAGGTGACAAGGTCTTAACAACCAAACCACTGCATTAAAGGAGCACTAGAGGCACCCAGACCACTTCAACTTAATAAAGTGGTCTGGGTGCCAGGTCCATCTAGGATTAACCGTGCCTGCTGTAAACATGTTTACAAATGGGTTAATCCAGCCTCTAGTGGCTGTCACATTGACAGCTGCTAGAGGCACTTCCACTCTTCTCACGGTGATTTTCACAGTGAGAAGACGCCAGCGTCCATAGGAAAGCATTGAGAATGCTTTCCTATGAGACTGGCTGAATGCGGGCGCGGCTCTTGCCGCACATGCGCATTCAGCCGATGACGGCAGAAGAAGGAGGAGATTCCCCAGCGCCGAGGGAAAAAGGTAGGAATTGAACCCCTTTCTCACCATAGAGCCCGGCGGGAGGGGGACCCAAGAACCCTATAGAGCCAGGAAAGCGAGTATGTTTTCCTGGCACTATAGTGGTCCTTTAAGCTTAACACTTTTTTTTTAAAGGGAACCAGTAAAAACACAAAACTTGGGAAATATAAATTTACTTTCAGGTAAGTATAAAAATTATCTAGACTGTGCTAGAGCAATAACTAACAAATGTATAGACAAATATATACTAGGGATCGACCGATATTGACTGATCGATACCGATAATCTATGAATTTTCAGGCAGATAGCTTACCGATATTCTGTACATTTATCGTATATTTTTTTGCAAATCTTTTTGTTAAGTGGTAAATGCACAAAATATACATGCCAGTCAGTTTTTTTAATATATTTTCAAGAATATTTTTATGTGTTTGTGGTGGATGCAGTGAGAGTCTTTGATTAGTAAATACAGTGTGTGTGTGTGTGTGTTTGTGTAGTGGATGCAGTGTGTGTTTTTCGTGTAAATATGTGCGGTAGGAATTCCCCCACCCTTACCTGTCTCTTTGTGCCCCCCAATTTCCCTTAATGTCCTCTCTTCTCTTTTAGTGCCCCACCCCAGTGTTCCTTTTCCCTTCCCTGTACCGTAGTGTCCTCCCTTAATGTTCTTCTCTCCCCCATAGTATTCTCTCCCCCCCCTTTGTCCCATAGTATTCTCTCCCCCCCCTTTGTCCCATAGTATTCTCTCCCCCCCCCTTGTCCCATAGTATTCTCTCCCCCCCCTTGTCCCATAGTATTCTCTCCCCCCCCTTGTCCCATAGTATTCTCTCCCCCTTGTCCCATAGTATTCTCCCCCCTCCCCCCATCCCATCCAGTATCTCCCATGTATTCTCTCCCCCTCTCCCCTTGTCCCATGGTGTTCTTCTCCCCTTGTCCCTCTCCCATGGTGTTCCTTACCACCCCATCCCATAATGATCCTTAACCCCCATGCCTCTCTCCCCCCCCCCTTGGCCCCTGCTCCCCAGTGTGTCTCCTGGTAGCGTGGCAGAGCGGAGCAGTGTGCACCGCGGTACAGGAGATTCAGTCTCCTGTACCCGGCCGGACTGACAGGAAGTGCTCTCTCAGTGAGCACTTCCCTTCAGTCCAGCCGGGTACAGGAAACATAAGTTCCTGTACCGCGGTGTGCACTGCTCCGCTCAGCCACGCTACACAGAGTGCCAGGCAGGAGGGAGTGCTTGTGCGCCCACCTCCTGCCGGTCACTCCAATTTAGTGCCGAGCTTAATTTAGTGGGGCGCCCTAAGGCAGCTGCTTGTGCAGCCTTATGGATGCGCCAGCCACTTCATTATTGGTATTACTTAGAAAAATTAAAATAAATACAAAATAAAAAAAAATAAAAAATAGGAATCTTGTCGATAATTTCGGGAAAACCTATAATTGGTCGATCCCTAATAAATACCTACTGGAAGGTCGCTTTCCCTACATTGAGTGCATGGAGCGAAGTGCAGAAGTTATGGGATGTCTGTTGCATAACATGAAAGTGGTATGGATGGTAAAACATTAAAGTCTAAAGATACTACAAAATACACTGGGAAATAATGTTTGATCTACGCATATGCTGATATTTTAGCTAGCATAATATATATGTTGAAGTTTCCTTTGTCATATTCGATATAACTGGTCTCCTTAAAGGAATACTATAGGGTCAGAAACACACACACGTAGTGTTAAAAATCACTATTTAGCCCCTCCTGCCCCGCATGGCTGACATTAGAAGTGGTGGCCTGATCCAATCACAATGCTTCCCCATAGGATTGGCTGAGACTGACAAGGAGGCAGAGCCAGCATGATTCAAACACAGCCCTGGGTAATCAGCATCTCCTCATAGAGATGTATTGAATCAAAGCATCTCTATGAGGAAAGTTCATTTTCTCCATGCAGAGGGAGGAGACACTGAATGTTAGACTGTGCAGCACTGCCTGCTTTGTCCAGATACTGCTTATACACTGAGTGACAAAGAAGAATATGGTAAACTGCGCCAAAAGGATAACAATTCTAAGAGTGCATACAATAAAATAGTAATATATACATACAGTGGAGGAAGTCCAATATTGTGGTGGTATATATAACCCTCAAAAAAAAATAAGAACAGGAAAAATAATAGTGCAATAAGTCACATAAATATTAAAACATATGTATATAAAAACCAAATAAAAGACTAACACACTTTAGAGCTCTACCATATATTGCATGTACGGTATAATCCCCGTCTTAGGATATGTGGATAGTTGGTGTCCAGTTCTCAGCAACCGTATATAGGAAAAAGCAGAATAAAATCCAATGGCACAATATGTAGTAAATAATAGGCAATAAAAAAAAAAAAAACAGGTATCCTACTTACAATTCCCAGAGCAATATCTTGCTCTAGTGATATGGGCTTGTGGTGGTATAATCCCCACCAGAGGATATACAGGAATCCAATAGAACAGAAGCAGGGAAGAAAAAAAAAATATCGAAAGGGATATGGAAAGTAGCAGTAAATCATGGAATTAAATTTTTGGCTTAAAATCTATTTCAAACAAAAATCAATGTATAAGCAGTATTATACAAATCTATATATTAAAAAAGTGATTCCAGTCCCCACTGATTTACTAATAAAATTAACTTTTTTTAATATATAGATTTGTATAATACTGCTTATACATTGATTTGTGTTGAAATAGATGTAAAGCCAAAAATGAAATTCCAGCATACTTCTGTCCCAGGTAACAAATGGCTAGAGCTGCCCTGTAATCAACTCTTCTAACGATTGCCAGATCCTAGTGCCACCTTTTCTATCACTGCGTCAGAAAATAATAAGTGTGTTGCCTAACTGCTATTACTTGAAAGGCCGGAGAATGGTGATACCTGGGTGTATAAGAGAGACACTTCAGCTACAAAGAGAACTGAACCTTTGGTCTTTTGGCAGAATCTAGCTATAACAAGATAACAGAATTAGGGGCATCCCAACTGCCAGCATAAAATGCAGTGGCTGCCTAAAAACCTTGACAACTATGGTCCCGAGGCACGTTGTCTGCTATGGATTCAGGCAATGACACCCTTATTGCTAGGCAAAAGAAGATTGTGACTAAAGTACAATTCGTGCTCGTTCTCCAGGTTTCAACCAGATTCAGAGAGCAGCAACTGCAAAGACAGTTTGAGGCAGCCTGTCTGATGCCTGTTCGATAATGTGCCAATGTGAAGTGGAAGCCAATAAATTCTTACACACTACTATACTTTCCAGAAGATATAAGACACAAGGGATGTAATAAACACCTTGCCATACTGTTATCATAGACGGCAGGAGGGCTCCCTGTCTAATAGAATACAGAGGATAAATCTTGTTGAATATTGCTTCAAAATGCTGATTAATAGGCATGTAAGCAGCAGCTGCTCCTAAGAAAGGTGAATTGATGTCAATTTGTCTGCTACTTCTCCGGGGAAGACCCCATCTATTAACAATTCTGAATTATGGATGGGATTGGGGTCCTCAGAATGTATCTACAGATTTATAAGTTGCACAGAGCAAGCAAGCATATGAAGAATATAAAAATGTCCCTATAAGCTGCTGCTCCACAGATCAAGATTCATACAGTCAGAAAATCATTATACGGCTGCTCTTAGGAAATAAGTACAGGGACAAGGGTGGTAAGGGCAAAACGGTGTTAGTCTGCCAGTCAAAGAAATGAAAAAAAAAAAGCTTTTCTCTGATCCAGAAAGATGATGAATCTTGCCCTGTGCTATTTTTCAGAAAGGTTGAAACACACACACAGTCTGATACTGAATGTCAAACCACGCACGCTATAGCTTCTCGGAATGGTGTAGGAAGTTAACAGCTACAGAGACAGTTCCAGAAAAAAAGAAGAACGAGGGACACCCCTTAGAAGTCTAGAAGACATAAAGTAGCACACTGTCTGCTTCAGCACCGAAGAGAAAAAGAGGGTGGGATAACTGTACATGACCTGCATGTGAAGAAAAGCGGAAGTGCTCCTGTCTATGACAGGAGTGAGCGTGTCTGTGGTTGCTCACAATATAATTGTTAGGGCCTGGGGGGGATGGAGGAGGAGGGAGTCCTGTCAGCATGGCAAGAATGGGTGGAGTGATACAAACTCCCTCTGTTGTTGGCACTGTATCTCATGCAACATTCTGTCTAGTGACGCTGGGAGGAGACAGTGAGGAGACTGGAGTCAGCCCAACTGGGCCCGACTGACAACACACTGGGGAGATTGGGAGAAAAGGGACCACTTATCTTGTCCTTACTATACTTTAGGCGTTAACTGCTAAACTGATAATTCAGTTTAATCTGACATATCTATAATGTATGAAATAAAATAGAAACGATGTGTAAATAGTGCCTAAGTGAAATGTCACTTCGTATTTACACAAATATGGATTTCATCTGCCTTTGTATGTAATAAGGAAATTTTGTAGATTGACAGGTGCCAATCTACCTTTACCTTCTTGATCCCAGCACTTGAAAACTACAATTCGCATGTTACTTTGCTAGCCTATGACTGGTAAATTAAGAGGAGTCTACTTTTTAGCCACCTTGACTTTCCTCACCTCAAAGCTTTAAAAAAAACCTACCAAACAACTCCCTTTTTTTAACAGCAATTTCTTAATGGGGAGTAAAATAAACTTTAATTAACCCAATCATTGCTAAGCCTGCAATGCAATAATTGGAAACCTAAGCATTGACAGAGTTAATTGCATTTTAATGACTAAAAGCACTTGTACGGATTTACGTAGCCCTAAAGGCAGTACTACTTGTACTAGTGCTCCGCGTGTTCACGTACTAAGACACAGACAGCAAAATACTTTATTCTGTATAAACTACAAACACTACTCACAAGATCACTCAATCTTCTATTCACAGGTACTTGTAGAAGTATTTTTAATAAAATGTCATACACAAACTGTACACATACCACAGTACTTCATCACATGCAAAGCTAAATCATGCTCAAAAAATGTTCTAAGAATGACAGATTACATACATCAGTTTGAATTAGAGAACATGAAACTTGATCAATTGAAATTGTGTCACCTAGCTATTTACAGGGTGATACACTAAATCAGGGGTTCCCAACCCAGTCCTCAAGTACCCCTACCAGTCCAGGATTTATGGATTACCCTGTTGTGTCTAAAATGTTTGTTTTTTCCCCTTTCAAAAACCATCTTAGATTCAACTTGGTAATCCCTAAATCCTGGACTGCTTTTGGGGGTTTTTAGGTGGAACAAAAAATAAAAAAAATAAAACATTCATAAAACACTGGATGCAACCCTGAACATTCCCAGCAAACTGATTATTTGCACTACGGCTTTAAATGCTCTCTCTTGGACGGACGCAGTGGCGTACACATGACCCATGGGGCCCCGGTGCGAAAATTGATCCGTGGGCCCCCCGGCAGGGGCTCACTCGGCACGGGTCAGGGCCGCAACACATGGCGGCGGGCACCTGGTCGCAGGGGTTGCAGGGCTGCGACCCCGGTATGCACACACACTTAAAGGACCACTATAGTGCCAGAAAAACATACTTGTTTTCCTGGCACTATAGTGCCCTGAGGGTGCCCCCACCCTCAGGGACCCCCTCCCGCCGGGCTCTGGGAAGAGGAAGGGGTTAAAATCTTACCTTTCTCCAGCGCGGGCGGGGAGCTTTCCTCCTCCTCTCCTTCTTCCTAGCGACTTCATCGACTGAATGCGCATGCGCGGCAGGAGCCTCGCGTGCATTCAGCCAGTCTCATAGGAAAGCATATACAATGCTTTCCTATGGACGCTGGCGTCTAAGCACGCAAACGCCTCTAGCGGCTGTCAATGAGACAGCCACTAGAGGCTTTAGAGGCTGGATTAACCCTCAGTGTAAACATAGCAGTTTCTCTGAAACTGCTATGTTTATTTAAAAAAAAAAAAAAAAGGGTTAATTCTCGCTGGACCAGGCACCCAGACCACTTCATTAAGCTAATGTGGTCTGGGTGCCTATAGTGGTCTTTTAAAGGACCACTACAGACACCCAGATCACATCAGCTCAATGAAGTGGTCTGGGTGCAGGTCCCTCTACTTTAAACCCTGCAGCTGAAAACATAGCCGTTTCAGAGAAACGGCCATGTTTCACTGAGGGTTAATCCAGCCTCTGGTGGCTGTCTCATTGACAGCCGCTAGAGGAGCTTCCACGATTCTCACTGTGAAAATCACAGTGAGAAGACACTGAAAGTCCATAGGAAAGCACTGAGTAATGCTTTTCTATGGGCGGTTTAAATGCGCGCACACCTTTTGCCGCACATGTGCATTCGGAGCTGAGATACAGAGGGATCCCCAGCGCCAAGGGAGTCCGGCACTGGAGAAAGGTAAATGCTGAAGACACACACACTCTCATGAACAGACGCATACACACTAGCTAACAGACACACACATTTACTGACAGACACACACTCCGTGACAGACATACATACACACTCACTTACAAAACATACACTTTCACTGACAAACACACACTCAATAACAGACATCAAACACACTCAGTAACACACTCACTGACACTCACTAGCAGACACACACCCAATAACAGACATACACACACACACACACACACACACACTAACACTAACACATTTTAAAAAAAATTTAATCCCCCCAGCCTCCTTACCTTTTGGAGTGCTGGGGGGATTTCCTGGGGGGGTTGTCTGGGTGGCCGGCGCGCGAGGGAGCACTCTGCTCTGAGTGCTTCCTCTTCAGCTCCCTCGCGCGCCGCGTAGGGATGCCGGCGCCGGAAGATGATGTCATCTTCCGGCTCCGGTATCCATTCGGTGCGCGAGGGAGCTGAAGAGGAAGCACTCAGAGCAGAGTGCTCACTCGCACGCCCTCCCGCCTGTCTGCCGGGTGTCAGCAGGGCCAGCCTCGGGGGGCCCTGAGGTGGCCGGTTCCTGGCCCCCCCTGGAGAAGAAGAGGCTGGCCCAGTGGGTACATACCGGGTCGCAGGGGCGGCCGGGCCCCCTGGTGGGCCTAGCCCGGTTGCAGCCGCGACCCTTGCGACACTGGTATGTACGCCACTGGACGGACGGACAGACGGACACACACACTAAAATCTGTCCCTCCACACTTTTCAATGTAAACCCTGCCATTTCAGAGAAAAGACAGTATTTACATTGTTGCCTAGTAACACTTTTCGTACAAGTCACTCAGGCGGCCTCTAGAGTGCACAGTACACAGCACCTACGTATAGAATCTACACGCTCTGCATGGAGGCGCTGAATGTTTCCCATAGAGATGCATTTAATTCATCTCTATGAGGAGATGCTGATTGGCACAGCATGGCGTTTTGCCACACATGCGCAATAGCCTCCCAATGCATTCCTATGGGAAAGCATTGGATTAGCTGAGATCATCAAGATGGATGATTGCGGTCACGGAGACAGGGCCAACTGCGAGAGCAAGACAACGTGGGGGGAAAAAGGCGAGTAAAAACCCTTTACCTGTGTGATTGGAGGGGGACCAGTCACCTAAACACACACACACTCACTCACATTCTCAGTCACTGCAATAACAACACACATTAAGGTGACCACCCAGCCTCCCTACCTGGAGTGGTTCGGCTTTCCCTGAGGTCCAGTCATCTCCCTGCTCTGCTCCATAGAGCGCTGTTTAGTGATGCCAGGGCTGGAATAACGTCATATTTCGGCTCCTAGCATCACTGGAGGGTACCCGAGGGAGCAGAGCAGGGAAGGAGGTTACAGCTCCTTCACGCGCCTGCTAGCCTGCCTCAATCACCTAGGAATCTCCCACACTTGCAAACAATGCACGCTCTCCCAAAACAGGATGACTGACTGCACACCTACGCTCTCCATAAGCTGGCTGGCCGGCTGACTGCAAATGCTCTCCCTTTAGCCAGGCCAGGCCGACAGCATGCCCATGCTATTTATAAGCTTGCCAGCCGCCTGCCTTCGCTCATAAGCGGCCGACCGCCTTAAGGGCTGAATGGGCCAACAAATCCAAGGCGCCAGGCTAAAATCCTAGTTGCCATGGTGACCTGGGATTTGTCGAGCCCTGCTGTAATTGAATATGAGTTTGCCTTTGACGTATATAGAAAATTTACTATCCAATTATAAGATATAAGCTATACTCATCTGACAAATATAACCTGAAATAAAAGGGACCCAGCTAAGCTTAAACTTTAAAGTCATCAAGATCTGGATTTGGAGATTGGTTTGATTAATATTTCAGGTGACACCAACCTGGGGTTAAAGGACCACTCTAGGCACCCAGACCACTTCAGCTTAATGAAGTGGTCTGGGTGCCAGGTCCAGCTAGGGTTAACCCATTTTTTAATAAACATAGCAGTTTCAGAGAAACTGCTATGTTTATGAATGGGTTAAGCCTTCCCCCTAATCCTCTAGTGGCTGTCTCATTGACAGCCGCTTGCGTGCTTCTCACTGTGAAAATCACAGTGAGAGCACGCAAGCGTCCATAGGAAAGCATTATGAATGCTTTCCTATGTGACCGGCTGAATGCGCGCGCAGCTCTTGTCGCGCGTGCGCATTCAGCCGACGTGGAGGAGAAGAGGAGGATCGGAGGAGGAGAGCTCTCCGCCCAGCGCTGGAAAAAGGTAAGTTTTAACCCCTTTCCCCCTTCCAGAGCAGGGCGGGAGGGGGTCCCTGTGGGTTGGGGCACCCTCAGGGCACTATAGTGCCAGGAAAACGAGTATGTTTTCCTGGCACTATAGTGGTCCTTTAAACCAAGAAAGATCATTACTAGTTTCATGGAGATATGGCACATATGTAATGGCTTAAAGAAGAGAAGCACTGACTAGCAGATAGACTTCTATTCATCCCAACTTGAAGTCTATCTTCCCATCAGTGCTGTTCCTTTTACATCCATTGATTACCTGGAAGAAGAACAGGTAATATCTATATATAAGGAGGTGTTTTAGACTTCCTCCTGCAACTACAAGCCCTATGATTAGCAATCCAGAGGTTCCCTAACCCAAACAGTTTTACTTAAAGGAGCATCCCAAGCACCATAACCAGTACCACATGCTGTAGTGGTTATGGCATCAAGAATGCATTGGTTACTTCCCCAGTTAAGTAGCTAAACCAACAAAAACAGAGAATATGAGAACAACAAAAGCTCATAAAAACTAAATAGCTTGGAATATGACGTCATTCCGGCCCTGCATCACTGAAAAGCTCTCTAGGGAGCAGAGCAGGGATATGACAGCAGCCCCACTGGACCCCAGAGAAAGCTAATATACTCCAGATTTCCCAGAGATATGAAGGCTGTGTGGATGTAAAATAATAAAAGTAATGATTTGTGAGTGAGTGTTGCAGTGTGTGAGAAATCAGGGAGTGTGTCTGTGAGTGAGTGTGTTACAAGACAGCAATGTAAACCCTGCCTTTAGTCTGAAAAGTCAGTTTTTACATTGAAAAGAATGCAGGGACAGTATATAGACTTCAGAACAACTACATTAAGCTGTAGTGGTTCTGGTGACTATAGTGTCCCTTTAAGAATTTAATTTTTGAAACAGAAAAATCTGTCTCCTAACTTTTTTTAACTGGCTCCTAGATTTCAAGCAAATTTGTCAAGCCCTGTCATGAGGGCAGTCCAGAACTGAAATACCAGCAAGTTGTCTCTGCGTGAGAGATACAGCAACCCTGGACGATCGTTTTGGCCTTGATTGGGCTTTGTCAGTTGTAGCCGATACCCCTCTAAGCAAAGAGAGCACGGGTGCCCACGTCTGGGTTACCCTTTTAACTTCAAGGGAACATCCCAAAACAGAAGAGAGGATTCAAGGACCTCAGGTAAGCTGTCAAACAGGTGCCAGAGCAGGCAAGGCACCATAGCCACTACAGTAGGCTATAGTGGTTATAATGTTTGGTGTGTTCCTGTAAATGATCAATCCAAACTCCTACAGCAATTCACCTTGTGTAATTGCCTTAGTGGTTACCTGGTTGTGTCCTTTGTCTTATTTTAATAAAAGGGCTTATTTCAAGAGAATTTGGCACTTTTATAATCTCACCTTAATGCCTTTTAGATGCTGACCAGCAATGCTTTCTGACTATGAGAATAGCCATGCAAGCTCCCTGCCTCCTAATGCTTCTCTATGATCAGCATTGGTTGGCCGAGAGATCACCACTAGTACTGATCTTCCAGAGAGAGCCGAGCTGCGGCGATAAGATGGTCTCACCACTGGATTATTTAATTTAAATTTTTAGACCTAAATCTAAAGTTAAAAAAAAAAAACTACAATGTTATAAAGTTATGTATTTCTTTCTAACAAAAGAGTTTCCCCTTTAAAAAGAATTCTGTCTCAATCCAAGATAGAATGGAACATTCTATGACATGAAACATCTACAGATTTCAACTTTTGTGTGGGCCCTGTAGACAGCAGGAAGATCTTAAATACATGTGGCAAATGTGAGAACACTCAAATTTGCTGACTGTATACTTTTATTGGGATCAACCATTTAAGACACACCTGCTGCCACTTTTACTTTGTAAATTACTTATGATACATCAGCTAGCCTAACAGTCATTTATGGGTCTGACATGTTCAGACGTCTTGTTAACTCTACAGATCTTAATGGGCTAGACATTGTAGACATATTTACCTAATCCAAGACTAGTGATATGCCTGCTGATTTGTGTGGGATTGTCACTTTTCCATTTAGTTTGGGGGTCAAACTATTATGCCCATTAGGAAGGTGTCTGGGCATATATAATTGGATCACCATCTTGCACACTCTTATTACATGTCAAAGGTCTAATTGGATAAGAATGTAAACAGCTCAAAACATTACTCTCCAGTAGACAATTTATAGGATTAACCCAATAGTTTATATGTCCACATAATTCTGTAATATTTCCCCAGGAGTCAAAAAAAAAAAAATAAGTTAAACCCTTTTCATATTAGACTGTATATAACCAAAAAGGATAGAGAAGACATTATTTAGCACATTGCAGTTCAGAGGTTTAATGTATTCCTCATTTTAAAAAAAACCTTGTGAATAAATTGTGATATGTAGGCCAGAAAAGAGGAGCTGGAACGAATTGGAGAAATTGTCCAACTCTGTTATTCTGGCCTACATTTTGCAAATTAGATTTCAATCGACCAGCATTTGTTATTTTGTGAATAAGCCCCAGATGCCACAACCCCGTTATGGACCATTTTTCCTAAACGTTGGTGGTTCCCCTTGTTTAATTACAAAACTGTCAAAGTGTGCTAAAAACTTACCCAACAACGCCACATGGCTTAATGGCTTCTTGTCACTTTTTGTGTGTGACTCTGGGTCTAAAAATGTATTTAATTGTACCAGGTTCCATAATGGCTCTCTATTAGGGCAGGTGCCACATGGTCTGCTGCCTGCATGACACAGCTCCATATCTATCCAGCACCACAAAGAGGGAATCAGACACCCTATACCTCTGTGGCCTGGCATCTCTCTGACCCTTGATCAGTCCATGCAGAACTAATATGCCCACCCCAACTACAGAGAGAGCTACCACCCCCACCCCATGCATTTATTGAAGAGATGAGGATGCCATATGGCACTGACAGCCAAGCTTGGGAACTCCATTTCCCATCATGCTCAGCCAGCAAACACCAAGGGCAATGTAGATCCCAAACACCTACTGGTGCCAACCCTAAACCCCTCTATGGTGTACCCTATACCAATAGCACTGCTGGCATCATAGCTGCTGCAGGTCACGTTTCCCAGGATGCTCAGCCAGCCATGAGGCTGTCACACCATAAGAAGCAGCCCTGTAGAAACGGGAAGTGGGCTGCCATCACAGTGCCATTCTCAGCTGGCACCCCTGGCACCCCATACCCACACTTTGGGATTCCCACCCCCTTCACCCACCACCACCACCTAACAGCTCCTCACTGACAGTGCCAGCCCAGGTCGCCAGCAGCCCTCCCCCCCTCTCCAGCCCGGGTCCCTCTCCCATGCCACCCTACAACCCCCACCCCAGTGCCCCCTCACCCACATGTCATCTTACCCGAGATCCCGCCCGACAGACACCACGGCCGCACGGGGAGGAGAGGTAGGCGGGGGGGCACCCCCTCCCCACTGCTGATCACACCGACCGGATCGATCCCAGCGTATCGATTCCCACCACCACCCCCCCGGAGAGAGGGGATGATGAGGGAATAGGGAGGGGATCGCTCCCCTGATGCTCCGTGTGAGGGCCAAGTTTTCCCACTGGTGATAAAAAGCGGCCCCCTTTCCAGCCCCTCACGGCGAGCGTGAGATCTTCCCCCGCCTCATTTGCATATCTGTGTCTGAGCCGCTGATTGGCCGAGCCTGCGAGGCGGGGAGGGGAGACAAGTGCGCAGCTCGGGTGTTCAGTGAGTGCGTGGAGGAGGAGGAGGAGGGAGGACGTGTCTGCCGGGGGCTCCCCGCTGTGACAGCAGGGGCTGCCCCCCCCCTCCTACCTCAGACACCCCCCCCACCTTCACTGAGGCAGCATCACACCATGACTGGAACACCTCTCTCTCTGTGTCTGCCAGGGGAGAGGGGCGCTCAGGGGGTGCTGAACTCAGTGACAGTGTGGAGGAGAAGGAGGCTGCTGATCAGGTGGCCCAATATGGCCTCTTCTTCACAGCAAACCAATCCACAGAGACCTTCTAGTGGAAGGTGACTAACCTCTTTATAAAGCTTTATAAACCTAATGTGCCCCCTCCCACCCCCCTCCTACTCCCCCATGCAGGGGATACTCTGATGGCTTACTGATGGAGTTGGATCATCTGGGGGGACAACATTGATCCCAATCTGCTCAGGAACCCGCCGTAACCTTATACAAATGTTCTAGTTTATTTTAACCAATGTATCTCCAGCGCCAATGATGCTCGCCTTTCAATACTAAATCCCCCTCCGACAATGTTTCGCATGAAATAAACAAAATAATTCTTGGAAGATGGGACGGTCTAGTCATATGCATACGCTTCAAGTTGACAAAGCTTGACAAAAGACAGAGCTTTTGTGCATATGATTACAAGCGCACACCCAGTGAAGCGCAAGTGATGCCATATAGTGTGCATCTTTAGAGAATTAGAGTGAAGTGCTCATGCCATTGTACAGAACACTGGTGAGACCTCACTTGGAGTATTGCACGCAGTACTGGAGACCATATCTTCAGAAGAATATTGATACCTTAGAGAGAATTCAGAGAAGGGCTACTAAACTGGTTCATGGATTGCATGATAAAACTTACCAGGAACGGTTAAAGGAACTTAACATGTATAACTTGGGAGGAAAGATGAGACCGGGTGGATATATATTTAAAAGACGAAAAACTACCACAACAAGAGGACATAGTCTTAAATTAGAAGGGCAAAGGTTTAAATATCAGGAAATATTACTTTACTGAGAGGGTAGTGCATACATAGAATAGCCTTCGAGCTAAAGTGGTAGAGGTTAACACATTAAAGCAGTTTAAGCATGCGTGGGATAGGCATAAGGCTATCCTAGCCATAAGATAAGGCCAGGGACTAATGAAAGTATTTATAAAAAATTGGGCAGACTAGATGGGCCGAATGGTTCTTATCTGCCGTCACATTCTATATTTCTATGTAATTACTAAAGATATATTGAATATAGTCTTCTCAAGTCAAAAGAACATTGAAATGTAATTAAAATATGCGTGTTGTGGAGATTTGCTGTGCATATTACTGGATATGGAGACTAAAAAACTGACATCTCAAATGTATTTGAGTTGTTCCTGGCTTTTGACTTCTTTAATATTGATACAAAAGTGCCCATTGGCCATTATATTTTAAGCAGGACTGTCTCATGGGCCCTCAGCGTTTTGTGGAGACATCTCGTATGATAACATGTACCCTTGCATGGTGAAACCTTGGGGGGAGGTCGATATATTTACATGAATATCTCTCTCACCATTGTCTTGTTCTTTATGGTATTCAGCATCTAGTGGTTTCATCTACCAATGAGTGATGTCATCCATTGGGGATCTGGCATATGTCATAGGCACGCATATCTAATGAGTAGATTTATTTGCCCATCAGTGGTTGCTCACCATGGCCAATGAGAAATGGTAGAATATTTTGGTGGAAGCTGCATGAAGCTCCACTTTTACTACTTTTTGCCAGAATCATCCCACCCATAAGGAAGTAATCCTGTCTCTATCCTGTTATTATTAGTTTTATTCTGCAAAGATTCTGAACCAAATTTTAACTTTTTGGTATAAAGCAAAACAATTGGAAATATACCTTTTGAAGAAAATTCTAAAATCTTGACTACTTGGATATAGTTATATGTTTATATTGAAGATTGGTTAATAAATACTGGTTTACTGTACAATAAAGGAATCAGACTGAGATGTTGATAGCTATTTTTTTTCTCCAATTTAAATACACAAATTATTATTGAGATATGTTTGAAATAGCTGAACCTGCTACCTAAATCTTGATGGAGTCTCCAAATTTCTAACTTTTGCCTGTTTCATAACCATTTGTCTGGAAAGCTCCTAAACTGTTTGAGGCTTGAGCACTTTGCTTCCTCCAGCTGTCACATCCACAACCTATAGCCACCCAACAGAAACAGCTCTATACTTCTCTTCTCACGTTACAAAGTTATGCAAGTAGCCTTGTTCTACTGAGCTCAACTAAAGTGGAGTCATTTTACAGGAATTATAACGCTTTCACCATTCCAAATTCCTGGAAAATATTTGATCAATTGTATCTTTAAACAAGAGGAAAGTACTTCTACTGTTGTTCTGTAATTATATATATATATATATATATATATATTTATTTTATTTTTATTTTTTTAAATGTGTAATAAAGTATTGCAAATGCTTCTAAAACATGAGCTTCAATGATATCCGTGCCAATAACATTTGTCACATTTTATCAGCTCCCGATAAGCCTTTCGTTGGTTCGAATCAATTGCATTGACTTTGTAAAGGGCTTCTAGGGGAGAGATAAATATTGGTTTGAAAAATATTGGTTTAAAAAAATTATCAAAAATCAATATTATACTTAGCCTTGAAAATATTTGATTTGGCAATTCAAAGCCATTTATAATAGATCTAATTCTCAATAAATAGACTGGAAAAATATGTCAAATGTTATGTAAATTTTTTTATTATTATTATTATATGTCCGTTGGCGGCACAAGCAGCCACATGACAAGTAGTTAAAAAAAAAAAAAGCCTATAGGGTTTTGCGCAAAATGAGTTTGCATAGTAGGAAAAGCCCTTCTAAGTGCTTTTCTACACCTATTTGCAATTTGTAAGAGCTCTTGTAAGCCAATCTGATAGACATTCGACCATTTAGAACACTCTGATAGTGTTACTCACACTATGCAATTTCCATCAGAGTGTTCTGATTGGTTGAGTCTAATAAGGGCTTTTCCCACTATGCAAGCTCGGTCTGTGTGGAGCCATTGATGGGCAAGGTTAGGTATTTTTGGGGGCTTTGTGGGATTTCTTTATTTCTTTATGTTTTTGCAATCGTCTTTTTTTATATTACTTAAAGGACCACTATAGTGCCAGGAAAACAAACTTGTTTTCCTGGCACTATAGTGCCCTGAGGGTGCCCCCACCCTCAGGGTCTCCTTCCCGCCAGGCTCTGGGGAGAGGAAAGGGGTTAAAACTTACCTTTCTCCAGCGCCGGGCGGGGAGCTTTCCGCCTCCGATCCTCCTCCTCTCCTCCCTTTCGGCGGAATGCGCATGCGCGGCAAGAGCTGCGCGCGAATTCAGCCAGTCTCATAGGAAAGCATTCATAATGCTTTCCTATGGACGCTGGCATCTTCTCACTGTGATTTTCACAGTGAGAATCAAGCAAGCGTCTCTAGCTTCTGTCAATGAGACAGCCACTAGAGGATTTGACGGCTGGATTAACCCATTTATAAACATAGCACATAGAAACATAGAAACATAGAATGTGACGGCAGATAAGAACCATCTAGTCTGCCCAATTTTCTAAATACTTTCATTAGTCCCTAGCCTTATCTTATAGTTAGGATAGCCTTATGCCTATCCCACGCATGCTTAAACTCCTTTACTGTGTTAACCTCTACCACTTCAGCTGGAAGGCTATTCCATGCATCCACTACCCTCTCAGTAAAGTAATACTTCCTGATATTATTTTTAAACCTTTGTCCCTCTAATTTAAGACTATGTCCTCTTGTTGTGGTAGTTTTTCTTCTTTTAAATATAGTCTCCTCCTTTACTGTGTTGATTCCCTTTATATATTTAAATGTTTCTATCATATCCCCCCTGTCTCGTCTTTCCTCCAAGCTATACATGTTAAGATCCTTTAACCTTTCCTGGTAAGTTTTATCCCGCAATCCATGAACCAGTTTAGTAGCCCTTCTCTGAACCCTCTCTAAGGTATCAATATCCTTCTGAAGATACGGTCTCCAGTACTGTGTACAATACTCCAAGTGAGGTCTCACCAGTGTTCTGTACAATGGCATGAGCACTTCCCTCTTTCTACTGCTAATACCTCTCCCTATACAACCAAGCATTCTGCTAGCATTTCCTGCTGCTCTATTACATTGTCTGCCTACCTTTAAGTCATCAGAAATAATCACCCCTAAATCCCTTTCCTCATATGTTGAGGTTAGGACTCTATCAAATATTCTGTACTCTGCCCTTGGGTTTTTACGTCCAAGATGCATTATCTTGCACTTATCCACATTAAATGTCAGTTGCCACAATGCTGACCATTTTTCTAGTTTACCTAAATCATTTGTCATTTGGCTTATCCCTCCTGGAACATCAACCCTGTTACATATCTTAGTATCATCAGCAAAAAGACATACCTTACCATCAAGACCTTCTGCAATATCACTAATAAAAATATTAAAGAGAATGGGTCCAAGTACAGATCCCTGAGGTACCCCACTGGTGACAAGTCCAAGCTTCGAATATATTCCATTAACTACAACCCTCTGTTGCCTGTTATTCAGCCACTGCCTTACCCATTCAACAATATTTGAATCCAAACTTAAAGATTGCAGTTTATTGATAAGCCTTCTATGTGCAACAGTGTCAAAAGCCTTACTGAAATCTAGGTAAGCAATGTCTACTGCACCACCCTGATCTATAATTTTAGTTACCACATCAAAAAAATCAATAAGATTGGTTTGGCATGATCTCCCTGAAGTAAACCCATGTTGTCTCTGATCTTGAAATCCATGTGTTTTTAGATGTTCATCAATCCTATCCTTTAACATGGTTTCCATCACTTTCCCCACTACTGAAGTAAGGCTTACTGGCCTATAGCTGCCCGACTCCTCCCTATTACCTTTCTTGTAAATGGGCACAACATTCGCTAACTTCCAATCTTCTGGGACTACTCCTGTTAACAATGATTGGTTAAATAAATCTGTTAATGGTTTTGCTAGTACACCACTAAGCTCTTTTAATAGCTTTGGGTGTATTCCATCAGGTCCCATTGACTTATTTGTCTTTACTTTTGACAGTTGAAATAGAACCTCTTCCTCTGTAAACTCACGTGTAATAAATGACTCATTTATCCTTTTTCTCAACTGAGGTCCTTTCCTTCATTTTCTTCTGTAAATACAGAACAAAAATATTCATTGAGGCAGTCAGCCTGACCTTTATCCTCTTCTACATACCTTCCTTCTTTTGTTTTAATCTAACTAATCCTTGTTTTACTTTTCTTTTCTCATTTATGTATCTAAAAAATGTTTTATCCCCCTTTTTTACTGACTGTGCTATTTTCTCTTCTGTGTGTGATTTGGAAGCTCTTATAACTTGCTTAGCCTCTTTCTGCCTAATCTTATAGATCATTTTGTCTCCTCACTCTGGGTTTTTTTATAATTCCTAAATGCTAACTTTTTGTTTTTAACTATTTTGGCCACATCTGCGGAGTACCACAGTGGTTTCTTGAATTTTTGCTTTTACTGACAAGCCTAATGCAATTTTCTGTTGCCTTCAATAGTGCAACTTTTAAATAATCCCATTTTTCTTGGACTCCATTTAAATTGCTCCAGTCTGATAATGACTCCTCTACCCATATTCTAATTTTAGAAAAGTCTGTTTTTCTAAAGTCTAAAACTTTTGTTTTTGTGTGGTGTGACTCAGTCACTGTTCTTATATTAAACCACACTGACTGATGATCACTGGATCCTAAACTTTCACCTACAGTAACATCTGATACCAAATCTCCATTTGTTAACACTAAATCTAGTATGGCCTCTTTACGAGTTGGCTCCTCAACAACTTGTTTTAGAGACAATCCCAGTAGGGAGTTTAGAATATGTGTGCTCCTGGCACAAGTAGCTAATTTTGTTTTCCAATTTACATCAGGAAGATTAAAGTCACCCATGATGATAACTTCCCCTTCATTGTCATTTTAGCTATTTCCTCAACTAGTAGATTATCTAACTCTTCAATTTGTCCTGGGGGCCTATAAATCACACCTACACGAGTTACTGTGTGATTACCAAATTCTAACGTAGCCCAAACGGACTCTATGTTTGCCTCACTAACTTTTATTAGGCTAGATTTTATGCTATCCTTCACATACAAGGCCACCCCTCCCCCTTTCTTGCCTTCCCTATCTTTCCTATATAAAGAGTACCCTGGTATTGCTATGTCCCAGTCATTTTTCTCATTGTACCATGTCTCAGTAACAGCGACTAAATCTACACTATCAGTTGCCATTATTGCCACAAGTTCATGGATCTTATTCCCTAAACTGCGAGCATTTGTAGACATGACTCTAAGCTTATAATTTTTAACACACTTGCTACAGGCACCTTCTGTCCTTGTTTTGGGGGACAATTGGATTGATGTTTTATCACCCTTTTGCCCCCCCCTCCTAGTTTAAATACATCCTAGCAAAACCTCTGAATTGCTCACTGAGAACATTTGTTCCCTTTTGAGAAAGATGCAAACCATCTTTTTTGTACAGCTTATCTCAATTCCAAACAGAGCTACCATGAGAAATAAAGCCAAATCCTTGCTCCCGACACCATTCACCAAGCCACAAATTAAAGTCCCTAATACGCATCCGCCTGTCGTTCTGAGTGTTATGCACAGGCAGAACTTCAGAGAATGACAGTGTGGAAGCAACCTGCCGTATATCATTGGCAAAAACACTAAAAACTTCCTTAACCTCTGAAACCTCATTGCAAGCCAAGTCATTTGTCCCTAGATGGACAAGTACATCCAATTCCCCTTCCTGCTTTGCTTGCTTAACAATATTACAGATACATCTCCTGTCTCTGTGAGCAGTAGCTCCGGGAAGACACCTCACAAGACCACCATTGTCCATCTCCACACCTCTTATAATGGAATCACCCAACAACAACTGCTTTCTATTAGGCCTCACCATAGTCTCCAAGCCGGTCTCCACAACACCACTAGTCTCAGTGCCTCTCTCCACAACACCACTAGCCTCAGTGCCTCTCTCCACAACACCACTAGCCTCAGTGCCTCTCTCCACAACACCACTAGCCTCAGTGCCTCTCTCCACAACACCACTAGCCTCAGTGCCTCTCTCCACAACACCACTAGCCTCAGTGCCTCTCTCCACAGCACCACTAGCCTCAGTGCCTCTCTCCACAACACCATTACACTCTGAAAGTGCAGAAAATGAATTATGAAGAGCAACAGACTGTGCAAAATGCCTTTTATCCACAACTCTAAGTCTACCAGATCCTACAGTAATCCATCTGCCTTTCCTAGCATGTCTCTGCGGCAGTGGCTTTGCAGCAGTTCAGTCTGAGTTTCTTCACCAGATAATTTACAAATCTCAGACTTCAAAAATACAATCTCCTGCCGCAAGATAGAGAACTGTCTACAGATTAGACAACAACCAAACCTCCAAAAAGTGGAACGTGAAACAAATGCATAGCAATTGTTACACTGAACTAAGCCTGCCATTCCAATTATAAGAATAATTTAAATCTAACAAATCTTAACTTTTTTTCTTTATCCCCCTGAATACCTCAGATTACCTCCAGGTTATCTCCAGAATATCTCCAACTACACACTTAGAAACAGCACTTAGAAGTAGCACCAAGCTATATTAGACAAGTTAATGACAACAGCCCTTATATAACTCCTAAAATCACCACCCACTAGGAATGTTTAACACCTGGGTAGGCCTCTGCTTATTTGCAAACAATAGCTAATTAACCAGCAATCAATAGCAAGTAACTAGCTTAATCAAATCAAATGCCTTATAATTACCAACAGGAATTCAAACCTTGTGCAATCAGTAACCTTTTCCTACAGATGAATCTTACCAACAGGAATTCAAACCTTGTGCAATCAGTAACCTTTTCCTACAGATGAATCTTACCTGTAACAGTAGAAAAGAAAGCTCTTAGCACAACTCTTAGACAGTTGAAGCTTCTGTAAAACTCTCCAGAATATCTCCAACTACACACTTAGAAACAGCACTTAGAAGTAGCACCAAGCTATATTAGACAAGCTAATGGAACCAGGCCTTATATAACTCCTAAAATCACCGCCCACTAGGAATGTTTAACACTTGGGTAGGCCTCTGCTTATTTGCAAACAATAGCTAATTAACCAGCAATCAACAGCAAGTAACTAGCTTATGCTGCTATGTTTATAAAAAAATGGGTTAACCCTAGCTGACCAGGCACCAAGACCACTTCATTAAGCTGAAATGGTCTGGGTGCCTAGAGTGGTCCTTTAAGATCTACATCAGAAGGAAGACATCTAGTAATTGCTCCTCTTCACTATTATTAGTGGACCCCTATGCACCTGGGAGGTTGGAAATGTACCTAATTTTTTTGTCTGGGGTAGACAATAGAATGTCCATCAATCCCCTATCTTTACATAACGGTAGCCTCCCACCTGCCTCCTACTGGGTCGGGGCTGGGGGGGATATAAGGTCCCATCCCAGATAATATTAATTATTTGCCTTGACATGGCAGGGGAGCATCCTAATAGCCATTGACGTGATACTAAAAACCTCCAGTTATTGAAATGTGCATAGTGATTGGGATAGTGGGCAGGTCATTTTTGTTTTTTGTTCTATGTATTGGGGCTGATGTGTACTATAGTCATTGCTGCTGCTCCAGTAGTTGGAGTTTGAGAGCAGGGCTTAACATTTAATTAGAGCTCCCACCTACTGCCCGTGGGTGGGTGGGTGGGTTGGCGGTAGATACTATATATCACCGGGTTTCTTAGTATTATTTTAGGGTTAGTCATTAAAAAAGGTCGATAAATGTGTTTCCCAAGCATGTTTAATGAACAATATTTCTCAAGCAGCCAACTAATTTCGTGGGTACAGCTGCTAGAATTTTCAATAAATATTATCTGAAACCAGTCGAAGTGTATCGACTGTTTTCGTTCCGATAGGATGGAATTAAGTTAGAAGAAAAAGAATAATCTTTTTTTTTGTTTTTTTTGTTAAAACATTTTAAATAACTTAAATAATGCTTTTAACCCCTTAAGGACACATGACATGTGTGACATGTCATGATTCCCTTTTATTCCAGAAGTTTGGTCCTTAAGGGGTTAAAAATGATTAATTAAATCATTAAGTATTAATAAATTCCACATCTATTTATTCATAATTAAAGATTTTAAAGGGACACTATAGGCACCTGAACAACTTCAGCTTAATGAGGTTGTTCAGGTGAGAACTATAGCTCCCTGCAGCCTCTCTCATGTAAACACTGTATTTTCTGCGAAAAAATACAGTGTTTACATTGAAAGCTAGGAACACCTCCAGTTGCAGTCACTCAGAGTGAACCAGAGGGACTTCGGAGTTGATGGAGGCATAATATGCCTCCATCCACTCAGATCTGCTGTCAGCAGAGCACAGGGCAGCACTGTGCACTGCATCCTGTGATTCGGTATCTCCTCCCTCTGCATGCAGACACTGAACTTTCCTCATAGAGATTGATTCAATTCATCTCTATGAGGGGATGCTGATTGGCCAGGGCTGTGTTTGAACTGCCTCTTTGTCAGTCTCAGCCAATCCTATGGGGAAGCACTGTGATTGGATCAGGCTACCACATGTCAGCAGACTGCTTGTTTTTCTGAGTCTAACAGCATGCAGATTTACAGCTTCAGGCTTGAATACAGTAAGATTTTTACTATATTTATGGAGGCATGAGGGGCCCAGGGGGGCTAGATGGTGGTGTTTACACTGTAGTGTCAGGAATACATGTTTGTGTTCCTGATCCTATAGTGATCCTTTAAGCACCATGGCCTTAATTTAAAGCAACACAATAAGCATCAAAACATCTTTAACATAATTGAGTAGTTTTGGTTAGACATGTGCAATTCGTTTCGGTCCGAATATGAATTCGGACGAATTTCGGGCAATTCGGACATTCGGGTACTTCCCAATGTCCAAATTGCCGAATTGCCGAGGTCCCGAAGTTCCGAAATTACCGAATTTCCGAAGTGTCGAAGTTCCGAAGTGCTGAAGTGCCGAAGTTCCGAAGTGTCAAAGTGCCGAAGTTCCGAAGCACAGTATTACCTAAGTACTAATATACTTACCCAGTGAAAGAAGGAGAATGTTACATTGTATTCAATTTTAAATAAAAAGTATACAAACATAGCCAGGATTCAGCTGTAAACATTTGCAACACTTACAACAATCAAGTAACATACATTCATATGAAATGTAAGTTACTTAGCCTGTCAATGGAATGACAGGAATGAATTAGTAGATAACTCCCTAAGTCCCACGGTATTAGAGAGCTATCTACTAAAAGGCTGAAAGACCTAAATTGGTCTTTCAGCCAAATTTACTAATACTAAGTAAAGATTACTTAGTATTAGTAAATTATGCCCTTACTTGCTATACCACGAGTAGGGGCATGTCTATTACACTGTTTTTCCACGCTGTGTAATTTGACTCATAACACTCTGATTGGTTACTTAATCCACCAATCACCAATCAGAGTGTTATGAGTCAAATTACACAGCGTGGGAAAATTCCAAAGAACTTTCCCACGCTGTGTAAAATGACACAGAGCACTCTGATTGGTGGATTTCAAACCAACCAATCAGAGTGCTGTGACAGGTACCTGCCAGTCTCTTCATTTACCTGTCAGAGCACTCTGATTGGATGGCTTAAACCCACCAATCAGAGTGCTCTGAGCCTAATTGCAGGGCGGGGCAAGGCTTTATAAGCCTTCCCCCGCCCTGCAGAGCTCAGTCTGCGTGGAGCCCTCGCTGGGTGAAGATGGATTATTTTTTTTTGCACTTGTTTTTTTTTTTATATATATATAATTGCATCGGTTATTATGGTTTTTTTACTTGGCCTTTTTGGGGGCTGAAAAAAGAAGATTTTAGAAGAAAGAAAACATCGAAGGTAAGTTTTTTTTTTGTTTTTTTTTACAGATACTTAGTTAAAGGTCCCCCTTCATTATTTTTAGGGTGAGGGGGGTAGGTAGGAGGATAATTTTTTATTTGGGGGGAGGGGGTGACTAGGGGTTTGGGGACCCCTAGTCACCTGGGGGGGCATTTTTTTTAGGGCCCCCACCCAGGGCCGGTGCAAGGATTTTTGCCGCCCTAGGCAAAAGTAAAGTTTGCCGCCCCCCCCCATATGACATCACCATGCCCCATGTTAACTAACGCAAGTGCTGCAGTGCCGCCGTGTTTACATTAAAAGGCCTGCAAGGACAGGCTATAGACACCAGAACCACTACATTAAGCTGCAGTGGTTCTGGGGACTATAGTGTTTCTTTAATGTGAGGTAAATTAGAGATTAGTGCCACGAATAATATACTAGATTGCCTACTTACAACCAGATGAGGATGGTGATGGGCTCTAGCTGCAGTCTGGCTCCACTCGTCTGGTGTAGAACAGGCTCTCTGGAGGCTGTTTGTGTTCTGGGAGAACGGGAAGCAGCTCCATTTTTTTAAGGCCCTTTACACAGCTCAAGGTCTGGGCCCCAAGGTCCACCTTCATGTTCCACCAATTAGTTTGTTCACAGGAGTAGGGGATGTCCTGATATGTGTGTAAGGAATGCATTGTGTGAATCTGTGTTTGTATGTGTAAGGGCTGCAATGTGTATTTCTATGTATGTACGGGATGCAGTGTGTGCGTGTGTAAGTGGTGCATTGAGTGTGTGTAAGGAATGCATTGTGTGTTTCTGTGTGTGTAAGGGATGCATTGTGTGTAAGGGTTGAGTTGCTTGTGTGTCTGTGTGTGTAATGCATTGTGTGTTTTTCTCTGTGCAAGGGGTGCATTGTGTGTGATGGATGTCAATCTCTCCCCCCTCCCTTGTCACTCTCTTCTCCCCCTCTCCCTCCCTCGTCACTCTCTTCTCTCCCCCCCTTGTCTCTCTCTTCTCCCCCCCCTTGTCCCTCTCTTCTCCCCCCTCTTGTCCCTCTCTTCTCCCCCCTCCCTTCTTACTCTCTTCTCCCTTGCATGTCCCTCTCTTCTCCCCCCTCCCTTGTCACTCTCGTCTCCCCCGTTGTAACTCTCTTCTCCCCTCCCCACTCTCATTCCCCCTCCTAACCCTGTCAATTCCCCTCCCTGTCAATTTCTTCCCCCCCACCTTGTCAATTTATTTTCCCCCCTTTCAATTTATTCCCCCCACCCTGCCTGTCCATTTATTCCCCCACCCTGCCTGTCCATTTATCCCCCCCTCATCATTTATTACCCTTCCTGTCCATTATCCCCCTCCCCCCTGTCCATTTATTCCCCCCTCCTTGTCCATTTATTTCCCCCTCCCCTCCCTCCCCTCCCCTCCCTGTTTTTATTCCCCCTGTCCATTTATTTCCCCTCCCTCCTGTCCATTTATTCCCCCCCTGTCCATTTATTTCCCCTCCCCTCCCTGTCCATTTATTCCCCACCCTCCCTGTCCATTTATTCCCCTCCCTGTCCATTTATTCCCCCCACCCTCCCCTACCTCTATTGTAGCGTGGCCGAGCTCTGTATGATCCGCGGGTACAGGGAGCTTTTGTTTCCTGTACCCGCCGGACTAAAAGGAAGTGAACACTCAGTGTTCACTTCCTGTTAGTCCGTCCGGGTACAGGAGACAGATGCTCCCTGTACCCGCGGATCATACAGGGCTCGGCCACGCTACAGGGAGGGAGTGACAGGAGGGAGCGCTCAGCGCTGAGCGCTTTCCCTCCTGTCAGCCCCTCTCCTCAGGCTGCGCCCGGGCGGTGCGGTCCGCCCTCATGGACGCACCAGCCCGGGCAAAGCTGCAGCCGCCTGAGGCGCTCTACAGAGCGCTCGGGTGGCTGCAGCATGAGGGGGCCGGCGCTCCTGGCGGTGCCCCTTCCTAAGGGGCGCCCTATGCGGCTGCCTAGTCCGCCTTACAGGTAGCGCCGGCCCTGCCCCCACCCGCCACTCAGGGGTGGGGGCTTGGGAGGAGGACAATAGGTCCCCCCCCCTTACTAGTATTTAGGGCCCCCACCCACCGATCAGGGGTGGGGGCCAGGGGGGAGGACATAAGGCCCCCCCTTATTCTAGTTTAGGGCACCCACCCACCGCTCATGGGTGGAGGCCAGGGGGGAGGACATTAGGTCCCCCCCCTTATTCTTGTCTAGGGTCCCCACCCATCGCTCAGGGATAGGGGCCAGGGGGGAGGACATTAGGTCCCCCCCTTATTCTTGTCTAGGGCCCTCACCCACCGCTCAGGGGTGGGGGCCAGGGGGGAGGACATTAGGTCCCCCCCTTATTCTTGATTAGGGCACCCACCCGCCGCTCAGGGGTGGGGGCCAGGGGGGAGGACATTAGGTCCCCCCCTTATTTCAATTTAGGGCCCCCACCCGCAGCTCAGGGGGTAGGACAATAGGTCCCCCCCATCATATTACTTTAGGGCCCCCACCCGCCGCTCAGGTTTGGGGGCCGGGGGGGGCGCAATAGGTCCCCCCTTTAGTTTAAACAGGCTGCTCACGTTTAATAGACATGCCCCTACTTGCGGTATAGCGAGTAGGGGCAAAATTTACTAATACTAAGTCATTTTTACTTAGTATTAGTAAATTTGGCTGAAAAACCAATTTAGGTCTTTCAGCCTTTTGGTAGATAACTCCCTAATACCGTGGGAATTAGGGAGTTATCTACTAAGCGGCTGCAATAGAAGTCCCGAGGTGCCCAAGTCCCGAAATTCCGAAATGTCTAAGTTCCGAAGTGTCGAAGTGTCGAAGTGCCGAAGTTGCCGAAGTCTTGAAATGCCGAATTGCGAAAATCCCGAATTTCGGAATGCCGAACCGAACCGAAAATTTTCCCCATGCACATGCCTAGTTTTGGTGTACAGATCATGCCCTTCCAGTCTAACTGCTCAATTCTCTGCCATTTAGGAGCATTTAGTTAAATCACCTTGTCTATGCAGCCCTAGTCACACCTTCCTGCACGACCTGTACAGTCTCCCTACACATTCCTGTAAAGAAAGATCTAGTGGTTTAAACTTATTTTATTGCACAGTTAATAATTTTTAACTCCTGCCCTGTTAATAACCTCATAGAGCATACATAATCCTCCAGTGATTAAAGTTCAATTAACAGAGCAGGAGCTACAAAACTTCAAAAATGAAACCTTTTTTTATGCTGACTGGGTTAGTCACAGCCAAAGGAGGTGCAGCTAGGGCTGCATAAACAGAAACAAATTTAACTCCTAAATGGCAGAGAATGAAGCAGTGAGACTACAGCCACCATTAAAGTCTATTGGAATTTGTGTAGATAAATAATTTAGAAAGTTTTTCTGACAGTATTGAATGATTTAGAACGTTTATTAAAGAGATACTCTAAACACCAAACAAGGCCAGTGCTACCATAAGGCATCACAGACAAGGTTGCATAAAGCTGTCCCTTCCCACCAATCATTGTCTGTAGCGTGGCCTCGGGGACCACAGTAGAGGATCTTCTTTTTTCTCTAACCAATCAAACAGAGAGTTGCTGTCTGTGACTGCAGGGGCAGGAATGAGCAGTGAGCAACTTCATTATAGCCCCTCAGCACACCTCTTCATCATAGTACAAACTAAATGGTGCTGTCCGTGTGTGCTCTGTCCCAGAATTCAAATTTCTAAATTGTGAATTACTGTGAACCTAATCAGTTAAGCAGGTGATGTCATGCTGTGATGTCATAAACATAACTGCAGATGTAATCGCCTCAACATTCTGTCATAAACATAACTGCTGCTATAACTGCTTGAAGATTCTATTTTTTCTCAGTTGAAACTGAGGCTCTGACAGAACTTCACCTGTATTCTTGGTACTCGTACCATTTCAATGGCAAAGAGGTCTATGCCTCACTTGGATGTGTCTGAAGACTTGGAGCTTGTCTACCCTCCATCTGATCTCAACAAACAGAGATTTTTTTTTCAAAGGGGATTTTAAGCATTGCGTCCAGTGCATTGGATGGATTACAGATAGGGAAGGGAGGTAATTGGTTAGCGCACAGCTTTTTTTTTTCCAGGTATCAGTATCATCTCTCAATCTTTGCTTAATCTGCTTTCCAAATCTGTCTGCCTGTCTATCTATCTATCTATCTATCTACATATGTCTGTCTGTGTCTATGTCTGTTCCTTTGCCTATTTGAATTGAAAAGAGTATTGAATTGAATTATCTTAATTTGCCTCTTAATGCCCAGAAGGAAGGGCAGCCCTTCAAGCCATGGTTCCCCAAAGGTTTCCTCCACAGGAGGTTTTTCCTTTCCTGAGTGCTGAAGGATGACTCTTCGTGAGTCCAGAGGTCGCCCACATCTTGACTGTTTCCTGGTCAAAATTATATTAATATCCAAGATTCTATGATATATCATGGCCCGTAAATACTTACTTTCCTTGTTGGAGACTGTATAATTATATTAATATTGTTAAATATCCTTAATAAATGTAACATTAATTCATATTTATGTCTCATTTTGATTTTTATTAATTATTCATTGGTAAATAAGTTGATTTGATAGTGAGGAGTAAAATGGCTTCTGATAGGAGTAGAGAGTAGCCATCTTGTATGTTTGGTATGGTTATAAAATAGGTTCAACAGGTACTCGTGGAATAATGTGAGGGGTTATTCAGTAATGTGAGGATAACAGTGAATTTCCAGTTGGAGATAAATATAGCCAAATTGGAAAAATTCTATAATTCAGCTATGCTTTAAGTTTGACTACTCTGGCCTTAAATGTAAAATTTACTTTGAATTCCCACTTTAGCGATAGTAAATATCGCTAAAACTCTGTACCAGTGTTTTTTAACAAATAAAAAATATGCTTAGTGCTCTCATGCTCATATAAACATGCTACAATCCTGATCCCCCTTTCAAGTACTCAAAGGTCAAATAAAAAAAAAAAAAGCTGAAAAACAATTAATGGGGTGTGTTGCAGATAAAGGCAACATCCTCACTCCTGATCCTTCTACCAGACGTAGGTTCTATGGAGAAAGAGCCTACTGCTCTCAAGTTCAGAGAAACATGTAAGAACAAATATATCTCCATGTGCCTCGCTCCTTTCATTTCCATGAAAGTATCAACTTCTGGGTTAGATTGTGTGAAAAGAAAAATGTATTTTAGGAAACTAGGATGTTTTATTTAGTAAATTTGGCATTTTTTCACTTGTAGTAATATTAAGGGACATCTAAAAACGCAACTGTCTAGTGCAGGGGTAGTCAACCTTATAATACCTACTGCCCACTTTTGTATCTTTGTTGGTGGTAACATTTCCTTACCGCCCACCAGTGCCACAGTTACAAATTTTAAAGCGCATGTGCAATTTTTTAAAAATTTTTTTAGATTTGGTTTTTAAGAAAGGAAGGTTTTTTTAAAAATAAAATAATTTTTTTTTCTATTTTTTTACCTTTTTTTCTATTTTCTATTCTACTTTTTTCTATACGTGTGTGTGAAGGGTGTAGTGTGTGTGTGCGTGTGTGAGAAAGAGAGGGGCAGTGTGTGTGAAGGGTGCAGTGTATGTGAATGATGCATTGTGTGTGTGAGAGGGGGGCAGTGTGTGTATGAGGGGGGCACTATGTGTGTGTGTGTGCGGGGGCAGTGTGTTTGTGTAAGGGGTGTAGTGTGTGTGAAGGGTGCATAGGGTCTATGCTGTGTGTAGGTGAGAGATGTGAAAATGTTCCCCCTCCCTTCTTCTTTCTTTACCATGGAGGGAGGACATAATGCTGCAAGCCCTGGTGGTCCAGTGGTGGCATGTTCACTTTAGCCTGCAGCTCCTCCGACTGCAAGCTGACTCTCCTGTCCTCCAGCAAGCAACAAAGGCACTGTATTGAAGAGTTACCGTTGTAATGCGCTGCAAAGCTCGACCAGCCTGCTTGCGGGAGGAACACAGAACTTCCCAGGCCCTTCCCTCCCTCTCCTGGAACTAAGTGCCAGCGGGCTGGTGAGGGAGATCTTTGCAGCAACGCTGGCTCTGCTTGGGCCAGCAGCACAAATGAAAAGATCTCCACTTCCAGCCTTGGTCCACGGCCATCAAGGCCCACCGGGAGTTTTCTGTAGAACCACCGCCCACCTGAAATCCCAAACGCCCACTAGTGGGGACCAGGTTGACTACCCATGGTCTAGTGTGTCTTATGGGAAATAGGACTGTGTGACAGTAAAAAGTCAGGTTCAAGTTATATGATATGTCCTAAAGGTACATACTCTGGTGCTCCAATAGGTTGGTTTGCCTTCCACATCATTATAGTTTTTTGTTAGTTCTATGCAGATGTACCAGGCTTGTCATTATATAGCTGGTGTGCTATACACTAGACACAATATATGTATGTGCCTCCCTGGCCACCCAATATAAGTATGGCATCCAGCACTTCATCTTTTAAAAAAAAATTTTAAAAAATTTATTAAGTGAGACCCGTAAATATTGTGTCCCAATTGTCTTGGGTTGAACATTGTCTTTAAGATAGAGTACAAAGAGTTGTCATCAGCGGCATACTGTCACGGTAGTATACCCCAACATGCAAGAATAGTCCAACGAGAGACAAGAAAACAATATACGTCTTACCGGACCTTAGAATGGCCGGACTTTGACCTGGACAGGAAAAGACAGAGTTAAGAACGAGCCGAGGTCAAGGGAACAGAGAGACAGAGTAAACAAGAACTAGACATGGAGTATATGTAAAGGAGAGACAGCGCTAATTAATAAACAGGCAGCAACCTTAAAAAGGGAAACCCTCCAAGCCCTTTTAAAACAAGACAGTAAAAACAATAATATAAGGCTGCGCCAATAAGAGAGTAAAAATAGAGTAACTAAAAAAATGTCCAACGTAATAGATAAAAATAAAAAATAAAAGTTCAACTTAAGTGTCCTTGCGGATAGTCTTTATAGTAAGTGTTGCAGCAGTGAAGTCTTCATAAGCTGTATAGGTTCCACTCATATAAAAGACAAAAGGGGAGAGAGAAGGACGACCAGTAGTGCAGTATTGTATAATTCCAAAAGTGACGTATGGAAAGATAATATTAAACAACTCACATTTGATAGAGCTTATGTCCAGCTCTAGGATAGAAGCGCATACAGCGGTATAATCCCCGCTTGTGGGATATGCTGTGGGTTTTTTCTCCGTCAGTGGTGTCCAATTCTCAAACAAGGAAAAAGAGAGACAACCGATAGTGCTCACTATTTAAGTAGTCTTAATATAAGTAGATGAAAACGTACTTACAAATGAGGAGCAGACCAACTGCTCTTGTGTATCAGCATAGGTGGATTGATCCCCACCTTTAGGATTTCTTGGAGTGCAGGAGACTTCCGAAGTCAGTGTTGGTATATAGTAGTAAAATGCTAAAAATATACTAAAATATACTAAAAAGCCAGGTATAAAAAGAGTAATGTGTATATAAAACTATAAAAAAGAGAATAGTTGGCACAAATAAATTACCAAAAATTGCTTTAATATTACAATACACAGTATAAAATATCCATAACGCGTTTCGTCAACAGACTTTATCAAATGGAATAGCAAACATTACCTGGCTAGTTGTATTATATAGGAGTTTAAATTTGGCGCCAAAAATGGTCCATCCAATCAAAATTAAGTTACATTTGGTAGTATAAAAACTTTAAAATACAGCAATAAAACCAAAGTATAGGGTCTAAGAACACTCATAATTGACTTTGATGACCAAAACGAAGGTTTTAAAAGCATAAATTAAATGATTAAAAATGCGCACGTGACGCGCGGCACTTCCGGTTTTCGGACTATATGCCGCTATGCTTTATGGGAGATGTAGTTGGTAAGCCGCGAATGGCGGCTAGGAGTGTAATATAGGTGCTGCCAAATATTGGGGGACATAGAAGCAAAAGCCCACAGAGAGGGCAAAAACTAAAATACATTAGACACTCTGCTAGTAGAAATGAAAGTATTAAAAGCATAAATTCAGCAAATGAAATAAAGCACGTTACTTACGGCACTTCCGGTATTCGGACAAAATGCCGCTATGCTTAGTGGGAAATGTAGTCGGCTGAAGATAAGCTCGATCAAATTAAAGGGACATGAAAACAAAAGTTCCCAAAAAGGGAGCTCTATATAAGAAAGAGATGGCAAAATTAAAAGGGACATATAATTGGTGGGGCCACATACTAAAGGGGCACATGTATATGAAATATAAATAAAATAAATTAAGAAATAATAAAACAATTTTGTAAATGCAGAAAATCATAAATAAAAAATACAAAATACAGTTTGAGCAAGGTAAAAGGCATTGGTGTAAAACAGACATGTAAAATACTTTTGTGTTACAAAAAATTATATAGGTCAAAGTCTGCATTAAGGCCATGGGGTATAAGGGTCTTAAGGTTATACACCCATTCCATTTCTATTTTCCCAAGTAGTTTTTTTATGTCTCCTCCTCGCCAGGGGGTAGAACATTTTTTTATACCAATACATTTTAGAAGTTTAGGATCTTTGTTATGCATAATAAAATGTTTGGATACTGTATGATTTAAGTATCCATTTTTGATATTTCTGCAATGTTCGCTCAATCTTGTTTTTAAGCACCTTGTGGTCATCCCCACATATTGGAGACCACATGGGCATTCGAGCAGATAAATAACATTTTTAGTATTGCAGCCGATAAAATCATAAATATTATACATTTTTTTTAGTCTTATTGGACATAAACTGAGTAATTTTAGATGGGGTAGATGGATCTGTGGTTCTACACACTATGCATTGTTTGCATTTATAAAAGCCTTTTGTTTGTGGGAAGAAAGAGAAACCCCTAACTGGCGATTCTCGAGTAAAATTGGTGGTTAAAATGGATTTAAAATTTGGTGCCCCTCTAAACACGATATTTGGTTGGTTGGGTAAAATTGAGTTTAAAATATCGTCTTCTTTAAGTATATGCCAATGTTTTTTTATAATTTTTTTGACATTATTACTTTTGCTATTGAAGTTAAAAATAATAGGAAGAGATATTGATTCATCCTTTTCTTTATTCTTATAAGTCAGAAGATCTTTTTGTTCTTTTTGTTTAACTGTATTAATTGTGTTATTGAGCTCTGATTCTAAATATCTTTTTTCCATAAATTTATTTTTTAGGATATTAGCTTGTTCATTAAAATCTGTTATTTCTGAACAGTTCCTACGGAGACGTAGGAACTGGCTCTTTGGAGCACTCTCAAGCCAAGGCTTGTAGTGACAACTAGTTTTGTCGATGGCTGTATTAACACACACCTTTTTGAAAAAAGTTTTTGTGTGGAGTTGGCCTTCTTTAATAAAAATATTAAGGTCCAAAAAATTAATAGATTCTTTGCTATATTCATGTGTTAGAATAATGCCCCTATCATTAGTATTAAGATAATTTATAAAAACAATTAGGTCATCTTCTGGTCCTTCCCAAATAAAAAAAAGATCATCTATGTATCTAAAATATGAGACCAGGTTTGCCCGCCAAGCATGGTTGCCCCAGATAGCTTCGGATTCCCAGTCTGCCATGAACAGATTAGCGTAGCTTGGGGCAAACCTAGTACCCATAGCGGTGCCCCTCTTTTGGAGATAAAATGAATCTAAAAACCAGAAGTAATTGTTTTTTAAAATTATATTAATACCTTCTATTATAAAATCGATCTGGATGGAAGGAATATTGTCTTCTAGAGTAAGGGTCCTTTTTATGGCCTGACATCCAATATCATGAGGGATGATTGTGTAAAGTGACTGAACGTCACATGTAACTAGTATAAAATTGGGTTTCCAGCTAAATTTGTTTAAAAAATTTAAAAGTGACATTGAGTCTTTCAAGTAAGATTTCATTAATTTTACTGAAGGCTGGAGAAGGGTATCGATGTATTGAGAAAGGTTGCATAGAAGAGACCCTATTCCTGAGACAATAGGTCTTCCTGGGGGTTGCTTTTCATCTTTATGAATTTTGGGAAGGAAATAAATAACAGGAGTAATAGGAAATTCTTTGTTTAAAAAGTGAAATTCTTGTTTGTTTAAAATGTTTAAATTAGACCCTTTATTTAAAAAAGTAGATAATGTAATTTGGATATTATTTGTAGGATCAGATGGGAGTTTTTCGTATACATTTTTATCATCTAGTTGTCTTAAAGCTTCTTTAATATACATTTCACTAGATTGAATAACTACTCCTCCACCTTTGTCGGCTGATTTTATAACGATATCTTTATCTTCTTGAAGTTCTTTAATTGCCTTCCTCTCAGCGTTTGTTAGGTTATTTGCATCATATTTATTATATTTGATTTTTTCCAGATCTTTTTGGACAAATTTTTCAAATAAAATAAGAGGGGCAGATTTATAGTGTGATGGATAAAACTTTGATTTTTCTCTTAGGTGTGTATTGATAAAACCATGATCTTGTGGAGAGGGGGTGGGAGTTGGTGGTACATCTGTTTTATTATTAAAAAATCTTTTTAATGTAGCTTTTCTGACAAATTTATTTACGTCAAGGAAAGCCTGAAATGGATTAAAAGAGGAGGTAGGAGCGAATTTGAGACCTTTGCTAAGAACTGACAATTGAGCAGCAGATAAAACTTTTTGAGAAAGGTTAAAAATCCCACTACAGGAGTTTTGGGGGGATATTATTGTCTTTCTAGTCTTTCCCTTTTGTTCCCGTCTTCCACTTCGTCTTCCTCTAAACTTAAAATTCGTTTTTGGGAGCGTGACGGATGTGGTGTCTGAACTAGTGTGGATGGATGAGTGCGTATTTCTAAAAAATGGTCCTCGTTGTCAAAATCAGAGTCTATTGACAACAATTGATATCTGTTGGGGTGATTAGGAATAGGAGGTGATTTTGAATAGTTTGAATATTCATGGTAATTGTTAGTGTATCGTGATCTTTGTGGTTTGGGTGAGAATTTAGGACCAGAAGAATAGTGATATTTGGGGGATTGTGTTACAGGATTATGAGCATAGTGAAAAGATTTCTTTTGTTTATATGACGGGTGTTGGTAGGTAGTTTGATATGGTGCTTTGGAAGCGGCATGATGGTATTGAGCTGAGGTTTTAGTGGATCTCATCATAGATGGAGATTGGTAGTGAGATTTGCGTGTGGTAAAATTGTGATATTTAGGAGGTGGTGGATTGTTATTGTAAGAGTGAGAATAAGGATATTGGTGATCATAGTGATTGGTCTTTGTGGAGTAATTATCAGAAGTGTACTTTTTTTTCAAATGGTAAGTTCTAACTTGTTTGTTAGAATAATCAGTTTTGTCTCTGATATATTTTTTAATTTTCAGATGTTTTGTGTCTACCTCAACTTTTTCAATTTTGTTCTGGATAAGAATACAGTTTTGTTTATAGGCCTTCGTATCTGTAAACGGTAGGAGTTTCTCTCTAAGCTTGTTTATTTCAATGTCTAAAATAGATAGTTTCTTGCTTTTTTTTACAATTAGGGTTTCCATCAAACCAAAAGTGCATAATTCTAATTTATTGTTCCATTCTTCCATAAATTCAAGATCGTCTTGGTCTGAGGTGGGTAATTTTAAAAGTCTTAAGCCACGGGGAGTGATTTGCTCATCTATATATTTCTTAAAAGTGGCGATTTCCCATTTTAGCTTAATTTCTGTGGCTAAAGCTTTTTCTAGTTGAATGAACAGTTCTTGTTGGTTAGAATTGTAAGGTATTGATTGAATGGAGTTAATTACTTCTGTATTAAATACATTATTTACATCAATTGAGTATTTGTTCCTAAATTCAAAAATAGACATATTGGCTAAATTAAAAAGCAGCTATCTCAAGAGGGAATAAATAAGTGGTAAGGAGTATATGGAAAGGAGAGACAGCGCTAATTAATAAACAGGCAGCAACCTTAAAAAGGGAAACCCTCCAAGCCCTTTTAAAACAAGACAGTAAAAACAGTAATAAAAGGCTGCGCCAATAAGAGAGTAAAAATAGAGTGACTAAGAAAAAATGTCCAACGTAATAGATAAAAATAAAAAATAAAAGTTCAACTTAAGTGTCCTTGCGGATAGTCTTTATAGTAAGTGTTGCAGCAGTGAAGTCTTCATAAGCTGTATAGGTTCCACTCATATAAAAGACAAAAGGGGAGAGAGAAGGACGACCAGTAGTGCAGTATTGTATAATTCCAAAAGTGACGTATGGAAAGATAATATTAAACAACTCACATTTAATAGAGCTTATGTCCAGCTCTAGGATAGAAGCGCATACAGCGGTATAATCCCCGCTTGTGGGATATGCTGTGGGTTTCTCTCCGTCAGTGGTGTCCAATTCTCAAACAAGGAAAAAGAGAGACAACCGATAGTGCTCACTATTTAAGTAGTCTTAATATAAGTAGATGAAAACGTACTTACAAATGAGGAGCAGACCAACTGCTCTTGTGTATCAGCATAGGTGGATTGATCCCCACCTTTAGGATTTCTTGGAGTGCAGGAGACTTCCGAAGTCAGTGTTGGTATATAGTAGTAAAATGCTAAAAATATACTAAAATATACTAAAAAGCCAGGTATAAAAAGAGTAATGTGTATATAAAACTATAAAAAAGAATAGTTGGCACAAATAAATTACCAAAAATTGCTTTAATATTACAATACACAGTATAAAATATCCATAACGCGTTTCGTCAACAGACTTTATCAAATGGAATAGCAAACATTACCTGGCTAGTTGTATTATATAGGAGTTTAAATTTGGCGCCAAAAATGGTCCATCCAATCAAAATTAAGTTACATTTGGTAGTATAAAAACTTTAAAATACAGCAATAAAACCAAAGTATAGGGTCTAAGAACACTCATAATTGACTTTGATGACCAAAACGAAGGTTTTAAAAGCATAAATTAAATGATTAAAAATGCGCACGTGACGCGCGGCACTTCCGGTTTTCGGACTATATGCCGCTATGCTTTATGGGAGATGTAGTTGGTAAGCCGCGAATGGCGGCTAGGAGTGTAATATAGGTGCTGCCAAATATTGGGGGACATAGAAGCAAAAGCCCACAGAGAGGGCAAAAACTAAAATACATTAGACACTCTGCTAGTAGAAATGAAAGTATTAAAAGCATAAATTCAGCAAATGAAATAAAGCACGTGACTTACGGCACTTCCGGTATTCGGACAAAATGCCGCTATGCTTAGTGGGAAATGTAGTCGGCTGAAGATAAGCTCGATCAAATTAAAGGGACATGAAAACAAAAGTTCCCAAAAAGGGAGCTCTATATAAGAAAGAGATGGCAAAATTAAAAGGGACATATAATTGGTGGGGCCATATACTAAAGGGGCACATGTATATGAAATATAAATAAAATAAATTAAGAAATAATAAAACAATTTTGTAAATGCAGAAAATCATAAATAAAAAATACAAAATACAGTTTGAGCAAGGTAAAAGGCATTGGTGTAAAACAGACATGTAAAATACTTTTGTGTTACAAAAAATTATATAGGTCAAAGTCTGCATTAAGGCCATGGGGTATAAGGGTCTTAAGGTTATACACCCATTCCATTTCTATTTTCCCAAGTAGTTTTTTTATGTCTCCTCCTCGCCAGGGGGTAGAACATTTTTTTTATACCAATACATTTTAGAAGTTTAGGATCTTTGTTATGCATAATAAAATGTTTGGATACTGTATGATTTAAGTATCCATTTTTGATATTTCTGCAATGTTCGCTCAATCTTGTTTTTAAGCACCTTGTGGTCATCCCCACATATTGGAGACCACATGGGCATTCGAGCAGATAAATAACATTTTTAGTATTGCAGCCGATAAAATCATAAATATTATACATTTTTTTAGTCTTATTGGACATAAACTGAGTAATTTTAGATGGGGTAGATGGATCTGTGGTTCTACACACTATGCATTGTTTGCATTTATAAAAGCCTTTTGTTTGTGGGAAGAAAGAGAAACCCCTAACTGGCGATTCTCGAGTAAAATTGGTGGTTAAAATGGATTTAAAATTTGGTGCCCCTCTAAACACGATATTTGGTTGGTTGGGTAAAATTGAGTTTAAAATATCGTCTTCTTTATTCCTTCCATCCAGATCGATTTTATAATAGAAGGTATTAATATAATTTTAAAAAATAATTACTTCTGGTTTTTAGATTCATTTTATCTCCAAAAGAGGGGCACCGCTATGGGTACTAGGTTTGCCCCAAGCTACGCTAATCTGTTCATGGCAGACTGGGAA